>NW_004624735.1:17352175-17631188 GCF_000247695.1 Heterocephalus glaber | reverse complement strand
TATGTAAAGGTGCAAATTCCCAATGATGAATGCCATTATATTATACACCTAAAATATACTAATAAAATTAATGTTTTGAAAAACCTTACTCTCAGACAAATCTTGTGCTTGGATGCCATTCCCTCCATTCAGCGGAGAAGGAAAGTGCGGCTATCAATTACTCCTGTGTGTCTCCAGGTTCACGTTCACACAGACAGAGTGCCTAAGATGGCCAGGGGGCTGCCCCTTGTAGCCAGGCCAGCTGAAGAGCTGTGGGGTGCAGGGAGGCTCCGACTCCAGCCTGACTGCACTCAGTCTGGTGAGTCCTTGTGAGTCTTGGCTCACAGAAGCCAGGCCTGTTGACCAGGGGCCTCCAGACTGCCCTCCACAGCAAACAGCACGTGCGCCCTGCACCTAGGGCCCAGTGATCCCTGGCCAAGGCCAGTATGACAGGATTCAAGTCTTTCCTCTGCCACAGACTGGAGTAAATTTATATTACCAACCCCATGCAGTTCAAGCTCCACATTGGCTCAAGTATCCCAAAATACCGCTCAGCCTCCACTTTCTGAGAATCTTCTAGGTATGTTTTGAGTATCTACTTTGCCTGGCTCTAGGCCTCCTCCCAGGGCTCAGAATCAACCCCTTCTGCATCTTCCCCAGGGCGTTCCAAGGAAAGATGCTCATGGATACGGATCCACCAGCTGCAACTACTGGCAGAAAGAACAGAGGGAGGATGGGCTTGGAAACGCCAGTCTGTGGTTTGTGCTCAACTCTCAGGCTGCATCTCTATCTTCTCATTATCTGTCTCTTCCCAGCACATCGCAGCGATTTCCCAGTTCTCAGAAAAATAAGGATGGAGCTTCCCACATTTGCAGATCCTAAAATCCACAGGGGCACCAGAGCCTGGCCCTGTTCTGGGTTGGCCTGATCCCTGAGCTCCAGTGATTTGGCTGCCCAGTCCCAGGATCCCCGGGATGTTCAGTGTTAGAGACACCCAGGGAAGGAAGGGTGGACAAAAGGGCTGAGAGTTCTAAAACCTCCTGGGGAGAATTTTAAAAATGGAAACTACTGGGTACCAGCCCCAGGGATCCTGACCCAGTGGTTCTGGAGAATGTTCCCCAGAACCCAGAGTGCCAAACACAGAGCTTCTCTTATTAAAATAAGGTACACCTATTTGAATAGCCAAAATCACAGCAATGACAACACAGAATACAGGCCAGGATATAGGACGGCAGCAGGACCTCTCATTCATGACTGGTGGGAACGCAAAATGGTATAGTTACTTTGAAATATTTCAGTTTCTTACAAAACTAAATCTACTCTTACTATGTGATCCAGCAATCATATTCCTTGCTATTTACCCAAAGAAGTTGAACAATTATTTTCACATTAAAACCTATACGTGGAAATTCATAAGAGCTTTATTCATAATTACCCAAACTTGGAAGCAACCATGTCCAGTTGATAAATGGATACATAAACTGTGGTAAATCCAGATATGGACTATTATTCAGCAGTGAAAAGAAATGAGTTATTGAGACACATAAAGACATAGAAGAATCTTAATTCCATGTTACTAAGTAAAAGAACCCAATGCAAAGGGGCTATACACTATCTAATTTCAACTACATAATGTTCTGAAAAAGGCACAATTATAGAGACAGTAAAAATACCCATGGTTGTTAGAGAATGGGGTGAGAGGGATGAATAGGCTGAGCACAAAAGGTTTTTAGGGCAGTAAAATTATTCTATATGGTACTGTAATGGCAGATATACACACATTAGTGCAAACCCATGGACTGAGCCATCCAGAGTGAATCATAACGAAAAGTATGTGGGTTAGTTGAAGACAATGTAGCTCCATCCATTATGACAGACATACCTAGTGTGGGATTCTGACTGTACCTGAGGCTTTGTGTATGTGGGGGCATGGGGTATATGGGAAATCTCTGTACCTTCCTCTTAATTTTGCTATGAACCTAAAGCTGCTTTATAGGTATTATATTTTAAAAACAACAATGAAATATAACAGCAAACATAAAGGGTATTACGCTTGGTCAGGGTAAATATTTTATCACAAGCTCCCGATATATATTTTTCCTATATACGTATATATGTAATAATATATATTTCTATGCATACTAGTCACAAAGAAATTAGGCCTCCTACTGTGTTCATGGTCAAAAATACTTTAAAAGTTACCCTAGGGGTCTCTGAGATTGTTTCTTCCATTATTACAAATTATTATTGCAATGTATTTACAAAGGTGATAAAACCTTTATGCAAAGGGTTTAAGCGGTTTTGAAAGCCAACTGAGATGGTAGATGGGGTAAAGGATCAGAAGGACAACACCTCATTCTGCACTGGCACACGCTGATTCCTCGGAACACCCACTCGCCCACCCCAGAATCAGCACCAGCCAGCTGAACCCTAGGAATAGGTCTCAGATCTAATTTGGAAACCTCTTTATGGATATTGGAAACCTTTGAATGTTCATACTCCTGGTTACTAAATCAATCAGAAGTTTCTAGTACTTAAATATTTTTTATCCCTGATAAAACATTTTTAAAAAGAAGAGCTCAGTACTGGGTGCTACAGAAGAGGGGTGTGATGGGCTCATGCTGCTGGTACGTGAATGGCTGATGAATGCTTAGGTTAATGGGTGCTTGGACGGATGGGTGGACCAGTCAGTCAGCTGAGAGGAGACACACACAGACAGTTTGTTACCCTGTAAGGCCAGTGGCCGATCCCTGCTCCATAGCCACACTGTTTTGCAGAATGAATCTCTACTTTGCTGTCCCCTCACCCCACTGTGGTCCCACACGCCCCAGTGTCTGCTTCCCTAATGTAAACTCTGGAGCTGCTTCCACAAAGGGAGGACAGCAAATCACCCAGCCAGCCCGGTCACACGCACATATTCACTGGCTCATTCCCTCTGCATGAAGACTGAACCTGTAGACTTTGGAGCAAGTCTCATTCACTGTGCCTGTGGCTTTCAAATTCAGGGGGGTGCTGGGGATAAGAAACAACCACCAAGAGGGCTAAGAAGGAAACTCTGGTTTATTGAGCACCTGCCCATGCCAGGCGTGTCACACACACATACAGGTAAGGCAATTATTGCAGAGTCAGAACCTGGACAAAGAGTCCTCAGTCAGTGCCACAGCCAATAGCCCACCATCAGGGAAACTGGGGCAGCCACTGAACATTTTTATTTGACAATTAATATGATGAAAACCAACAAGAAGGATTCAAAGGCACCCTACCCATGGTTTGAAAACAAATTCACTCTCCAGCTGCTGCTTCAACCCCCATTTCCCTATTGGTGGCTCAAACATAGGATCTCACTGAGCCACTGCCCACCCCCATAACATCGCCTCCCTGCTGAAACACTGTGGACGCCGGCTGTCCACCGAGGGCCGGCACTGCTCTCTGCTCTGCTTTCCCTGCACAGGCTAGAACATTCCTCATGCCCACAAGTCCTTCTTCCTGCTTCCCTGGGAGGTGGTGATTTGGGGATTATTTCCTCCTGAGTGACTTCTGGGTACAGCTGACAGCAGAAGCTTCTCGGCTCCACTTCTCAAAGTTTGCTTTTGGGGAAAGAGGTAAATTCTGCAAGTATCTGGTCAGGGCTTCATAGCACCAAGAGTCTCTAAAATTAGCAGCCCTGCTTCAGATGGTGCTGTCAGGGGCAGTGGGAAACACCTCCTGCCCACTGTCTCACGTTCCTGGTTTGAGAGGGGAGGGAAAACACTCACAAGCATCAGCATATGACACAATAATATAATAATTAAAGGTAATAATATAATAATCTGATAATCGGCAGCATCTGTTGATTTTAATAATTCTGAGGTCTCTCAAGAAACTGAAATGAAAGAGAAAGAAGGAAGAAAGGAAAGAAGGAAGAAAGAAAGGAAGGGAGGAAGGAAGGAAGGGAGAGAGGAAAGGAGGGAAGGAAGGAGCTGAAATGTTTCAAGGCCTCTGGTGTCCCTTTGGGCTATGAGCTCAAATTTCAGAAATCCACTGCAGTCTTCTGATTTTCTAGAATCTTCTAGGGGCCCTTCACATTGCCCGGCCGGGCTGCAAGGCTGGCAAAGTAGGCGCACTGGGAGGGGTCACACAGGCCAGGGGGGCCAGGAGGGCCTGGAGGGCCAGGGTGTCCAGCAGGTCCTGTCTCCCCTTGAGGGCCAGGACTCCCTGGGACTCCATCCTTAGCATAGCCAGGCTCCCCAGGTTGACCTGGCCCAAGGAGTAAAAGAAACAGGAAGTTTTCAGCTCATGTCCAGCAAACAAGCCCCCTCACCCCCTGCTCCCATTCAGCATGTGTTCAGCAGTTGCATTGTCCTCAGACAGAACATGCGCTGCTCATGCCTCTGGATTCTGACTGGAACACCAAGCTCTGATCATCCAACATCAGCCCTATGCACATATCCTCAGAGACACCCACTGAGCTTCTATTATCCAACATGCAACTTGTCCCAAATCTGCCGTATAGTCTCAGATGTATCTACAGGTTTCATTTTGACTACATTAACCTGTTCTGCAAAATCATGGTTAAAGACAGCATCCACGATATAAGAAATTGACAGTTAAATAGATCAAAACTTCTGTCCTGCTACATATGACATATCATAATTTCATATATAAGCAATCTCTCTCTTTGGAGGGGACTTTGGCAACTGGGAAGCTCAGCGGTAGGTATCATGGCCAACTCTGGTAGTGATATTCCCTCTTAAGTCTTGTTACAATACTCCTTATAAAATAAACAGAAAGTAAACTTTTACCTTGAAAGTATCTTTAGACTTTTCATATTCTTTTAGTGCTTTCAGACAGTCCTACATACAATCATGTTTTCAGACCAGCAGTGTTATTTTTTTTGTCCCACTGGAAACCACTGAAGTGTGCCACTGAGCTAACTTGTTAGAAATGGATATAAATTCCCTGCATCTAAATGTGCTGTTTTACTTTTTATCTTTATTTAAATTGTTCTACTTAAAATATTCTTCATATTATAACTTATTTGAAATTAGCCAAGCTGTAAAATTATTTACATCCAATTATCTTCAGTAATAACAACAATGGTGCATGTCCAACTGTACAGAATTTGGAAAGTCATAAAATAATAAATAGTAAAATTAAAATTATCTAGAGTAGAGGCCCAATATTCAGAAAATATGGAAATCAGAACAGGTAAACTAAAACTAAATAAAAAATATAGATGCCTCAGTGAAGTGGAGCTTGCTAAAAACACAATTTTTTTCTCTCTTCTACACCTGCTCCTCCTCCTGCAGTGCGATAACTACTGTGCTCTGGAATCATCCCGCACAGCCACTGGGCAGAGTGGCCCAGTCTTCCCCACTTTCCCACGTATATCCCAGTATCAGCACCGGGCATTCCAGACCCAGGAGGCCCTTAAGCTCAGAACAGCTGACCATCTGCCACATGGTCAGTATTTCCTAGGCACAGTGAGAGAGATCCTAACAGGGCATGAACAGGTGTGCAGTGGAGAAAAAGGGTTCTACTTCCAGTGAGTTTGGACAACGTGGAATTAAACAAGATGAACACGCTTTCCTGTGAGGCTGCTTAACACTTATAAGAAGTTAATGTGCACCAGGAATGTTGAAAGGGAGAATCGTCCCCAGCATCTCCTAGCTTTATTTAGCCCCAGGTCTGTTTTGGTTGGTTTGTTTTGCTTTGTTTTCCCCAGGGATATTTCTCAGGACTTATTGTGAGTTGGCATTTTATAAATGTAAGTATTTATGGGGTACAATATGCTATATCAGGACATTTATATAACATCTCAAGATCAAATCAGGGCAGTTAGCATAGTCATCACCTCAAACCTGTATCATTCCTTCATGCTAGGAATATCAAAATCCTTTTTTCTAGCTATTTTGAAATATTCAATAAATTATCAGGATTTTTGATTCCTGGACTACAACTCAAGAACTTTGGAACTATTTAATAAAGAGCAAGGGCTCTGCCTTCTGGTCAGCTGACCCTGCTCCCCACCCCAGGCCTGAGCCCCACAGGGCCACAGACAGGAGCATGGCCATGTGTCCTCCTCCCTACTCTGACATCCACCCTCCCCAAGACCACAGACACTTTGTACCTGGGATGCCAGGGGATCCCGTCTCGCCTCGGAGGCCAACTCCAGGTACACCTGGATCACCTTTGGCTCCTCGCTCACCTGTTGACAGAAACAGATACCTTTAGTGGTCGAGATGCCAGTGAGGACAGAGCAGAGTCCCAGGCTGCAGGCCTGTGACCTCACATCCCTGAAGCTGAACCACTCACACCTGCTCGTACAACCTCCACACTGCCCCCTCCCTTGCTCCCATACACACGTTTGTATATACAAACATTCAAGAGCAATCACGCTCAAAATGTACACATGCAAACATCAGAATAAACACAATCTCCCTCCTAAACACAGCCTCAAATATACATATTTATAAAGGGACCTTCACTCAAGTACAATTCCATATGCACCTATACACATTACTCATGTGCACAACTACCAACACAGGCCACTAAATGCACTCCCACACACTCACACACCTATGCACATAAAGAAGCCACATGAACATCCTCATTGCTATCTACACTTCCTTGTGTTTTCAAAGCATTTAATTTCAATCTCAGTGAAGAAGGAATGGGCTGTGAATCCACAAATTCAACATGTTAGGCGATATGGATCCTAAGATAACAAGTGAGAAGAAGCTTTACTTTCAACAACCTTGAAGTCTAATGAGACAGATGAAATGGAAACAAAGACAGAAGGTGATAAGTACCATCATAGGCACAAAAAAGATTGATATTCAGAGGACAGAGGGGCAATTTCCTCCCAGAAAGATATTTAGACAGTACTGGAGTTAAGCTTATACAGATTTGATTAAACTCCCTCTCTCAACTCTCTATTTTTAATCAGTCAGTTTTTTACCATGTAGATTCCAAAACATTTCTTAAATGCATTTCTTAAATTTAAATTCTGCTACTTGGGCCGGGGATTTAGCTCAGTGGTTCCTCCACCTGCCCCAGAAGCGCTAGGACCTGAGTTCGATCCCCCATACCAAATAAATAAATAAATAAATAAATAAATAAATAAATAAATTCTGCTACTAGTTCATGGGGTCTTTAGACCACTCATTTCTATGATTTTAATTATTACATTTGGTCAGCATTCTGCCATGCTCTGCCACTTCCTATGCCTCTGCCTTACTCTTTTTATGAATAATTATTTCATTTATTATTTCATATTTCATATTTATTAACAGATATATGTAAGATTAGGGCACACAAATTTAACAAAAAGCCTTTCAACTAAGAGAAACATAGAGAATAAGTAAATAAGTCAATGCTCCAATTATAAGTCACCCAGCAACAGCAAAAAGGAGTCCACACGCTTCTTTTCCACCCATGCTTGACTGTGTGTGTGCATGCCTCTGTGTGTGTGTATGAGTGTGTGCATAGGAGGAAAGGAGCTACATGGAGGATTCTCAAGTTGCTGGCTTTGGTTCTGGGTCCTTCCTCTCTGCTCTTCATCCCCGCCTGCCTGCAGAGAGGGACAGCTTTCTACCCTGCCTGCAGGGCATGATGGGTTAAGAGGGACAAGTTCTGCTGAGGGAGAGACCTGCTGCTGTCCAGAGCCTTGCTGGGTGGGGAGGCCCCTCTGTCCTCCAGCAGGACAGTTATCAGCCACTTCTAGCTGCAGCTCAACACTATCGGATCCAATTTCAAAGCTGGCACTGATCTCCAAGAAATGGAGCATAAGTGTTGTAACCCTCAGTTAGCTCTAAACTTGGTGGGGGAAGAAGAGGCATTTTGCCTTAGGCCCCTGAAACTTACATAGGGGAGATGGAGAGAGGACAAAAAAGCAGGAGGGAACAGATTCAATCTTCACAGCAGAAGCATAATTTTGCAACAATATCAAGGATAAAAACCTCTTAAACATATAAAACATCGTGGCAGGACGTCACAATCCAGGGTGTAGGACAGAATGATAATTCAGGCTCAGCCCAGTCCACCTCACTCTCAGCTCCTGTAAGCCTCGTGTGGCCCGTAAAGCAGTTCCTTCTTGTGCCCACTCACCTTTGGGACCTACTGGCCCAGATGGTCCTTCCAGACCCCCCTGGCCAGGTCGGCCCGGCTCCCCCATGAGTCCTGCCCTGCCAGGAACACCATCTTTTCCAGGGGGTCCTGGAGGACCGGGTCTGCCTTGTGAGACTTTCATGTGTGCAGGCTGCATCTGGGCCAGGAGGTAGGCAAGTCTACCTATGGGTGGGAAGAAGAGAGACATCCCATGAGACGAGGTAGAGGGCAAAGGGCAGAATGGCCACTGACTGCAAAGCTAGGACCCAAGGGGACAAGAGCAACTGCATAAGACTACCAACGCCACCAGTTTCCCTCATGCACAGCATAGTACACACCCTTCCAGTGGTTTAGCCCCAGGGATCCAACCAGCAGCAGTCTGTGACCTTGGACAAGCCACATGGCTTCTCTCAGCCTCAGTCTCCCCTTCAGGAAAAGACAGGCAATGGGATAATGCCTATTATGCAGCTTGGTGCAAGGATGAGCAAATGAGAGAGTCCAGAAAGACAATGCCTGGCTCTGGGTCACTGCTCTGGAGATCCCAGTGTCAATCACAGCAGCAGGACTCAGTGCAGTAGTTGTATTTGTGTGGGCATTAGTAGGAGTAGCATTATCAGAAGTAGTAGCAGTGGTAATAGTATCATCAGCAGCATGAATAGCAGTATCGGGAGCAGCAGCGGTAGTAGTATTGGCAGCAGTAGTAGTTTGGGGAGTATCAATATTAGCACTAGTAAAAATAATAGTGGTATCAATAGCAGTAATATGGCAGCAGTAGTAGTATTCTTGGAAGTAGTAGTAGGATTGCCAATAGTAATAGTACTAGTGGAAGCAGTCACAGTTTGGGCTATAGTAGTGGTACTGGCAATAGTAGTGGTACTGACAGAGCAGTAGTAGTATTGGTAGTAGTAGTACTGGTAGCAATAGTAATAATACTGACAGAAGCTACAGTAGTTTGGGCAGTAGTAATAATAGTACTAGCAGCAGTATTAGCAGTACTGACAGCAACAGTAATAGTACTGACAATAGTTGCAGCAGTAGGAGTAGTAATATTGACAGCAGTAGTAGTAGCATTGCCAGTAGGAATAGTAGTAGTAGTAGAAGCAGCAGGAGTAGTATTGGCAGCAGTAGCATTGATCACAGTAGCAGCAGGAGCAATTCCAATTGTCAGTTGGGGAAACTGAGGCTTAGGGAGAGATAAATGCCCTACAGGAAGCTACTTCATGACTTTCTCACTGACATCAGATTCCTCATTTAAAACTGAAGGGCTGGATATGCTGATTAGGGAAGATGCGTACACCCCTCATGTGCCCTATGAAGGTGACAAAATTGATCCAACAGCCAGCCTGGTATGCCTTTCTCTGACCAGGGAGACAGTGCCTATTCAGTGGCAACTGAGAGCCACCCTCATTTGCACACAGTCTGAGAACCAGGTCCAAACACCCACCCTGTGGATGGTGAGGCTAAGACAGGGCCTGGTGTTGGCCAGTAAACCCAGGCCAACACAGGTCTTCTGGCCTGCCTGACTGCCCCCACCTATGCTCTCTCCCAGGCCAGGAGGGTACGAAGGTCTACTTCTGTGACTGTGACATTTTCTCACATTCCCTAAGCCTTGATTTGCTCATTTTTAAATGGAATCGATGCTTCTTTCTCAAAAGATCATTTGGAAAACAGACTTAGCTCGTCAGATGCTTTCACCCAGACAAGTTCAGAATGTCTTGTTCCTGCTATTGACTGGAGATTCTACAAGGCCAGGGACCATTTTTGTTACCAATACACGTAATGCCAGGAGGCAGGACTCAGAGCTCTCCACCTACCAGTCCTTCAGACCAGCCACCTGTGTGACCCATTGTGGCCCCTAGTCACCTTCCTTCCTCACCTGCCTTGCCCACACACAGCCCTTTTGCTGTCTGCTCCAGGCCACGGTCTGTTCCCCTCTTGTGTCAGAGCATGGGCCATGTTCACCTGGACTCCCAGGGGACTGGGCAGGAGGTCATCTTGCTTCCTGCTGTGTTCTCACACATGGCACAGAGTCTGGCCTGTACAAGATGCAAAATCACTAAGACATGACCCCATGAATACATGTGCCCTCACGTTTGTCCATTTGGCTCTGGAAAGTAGTTATGCATTCCTCTCGTTTCCTGCACAGGCTCCTGTGACCTGTTCTCCTAACCTTCCAGCAGAGAGGAGGTGGGATGACGATTATGCAAGAAAACCTGGTGGTGCACGGAGGAACACAGATTGCAGCAGAGTGAAACCTGACCAGGGTTTCCAGTTGCTCAGCCTTGACTAAGGTGCCCAGCCTCTCTGCTCCTCACCCTCTGGACTGAAATCATGTCTGCCTTGTGCGGTTTCGATGGCTTCCACGGTCACACATACAGGAGCTAAGAACTCCTCCTGACTCAGGGAGAAGCCCACCCCTGCCCCTGGCCCCCAGAGGTCCTCACTCATGTTGCTCTAACGGTCTAGGGCAGTGGTGCCAAAGCTATAGTCTGCTGTTCATTATCATTAAAAGCTCCAAAAGGTTTGCCATCACTAGTCTAGGGTCTCATCCCATCTCAACTCACAAATAACGCCCCCTCCTCCAGGAAGCCTGTCCTCATGGTCCCCTGCCTCAGAGCTGTTTTAGGTACTTTCTTCTGTTCTCTTTCAGTGCTATCCACTCCAGAGTAAATTACAGAACTCCTCTCAGAGACTGAAGCCACTGTGTCTGTTTACTGATCTGTCTCCTCCCCTGGACTAGGATGAGTCCACCAGGTCCATAGCAGGCCTCCACCATCGCTAGCTGGTTAGATAAATGACTGAATGCACAGCATATGTGAATGATGCCAAAAGAGGTCGTTTTGTACATGTCAGGCTCTGTTACTAGAGGCAATCAAGCTGAAGCTGACTGCCCATTCTAGAAGGGCTCTGCAGAGGAAATCTGTTTCGGCTAAGGGTCCCCAAGGCCTTCCCCAGCCTCGTTACTCCATGTGTGAGCTGCTCCTCTCCTCGGGCGCCTTCCAAACTGCGTAAGTCATGGAGGATGGAAGCAAGCAAGGAGATCACAAAGTCCAGCTACTCACTCTCCAGTTGCTTCCCGAGCTCTTCCTGAATAAGCCGCCGCAGGGTGTCCACAGATGGAGACTCCCCCTAGGAGAGGGCAGGTGACGTTATTTGCGTTCATAGTAACACACACTGTGCATGTCTTCTAATGACTCAGAAAGGAAGAAGTCCACGGAAATCCATGGGCAACCTATACCCGGGAAGCACGTCCTCCTAGCACTGCCCTCCACATACCCATAATGCCTTCCTCTCTGTCCTAAAGCAGCTTCACTCCCTGTATGTGGTGGCCTGGATTCCACTCTCTTATCCACCGCAGCCCTTCCCCTCACACCCTTCCATCTCCTTCTCTGGGCTTCCTTCTGGCCAATCCCCCTGTGCCCATAAATACACACCCACACTCTTCCAGCACAGGTCCTGGGAGGTCTGGACCCCAATCTTCCCCTGCTTGTCCCCCTCCAGGACACAGACTGTGGGTGGCTTCATCGTGCATGAAGTCATGTTTAATTGGCCCCTCGGATTCCCAGGGTCTGATTGTTCCTATGATGTCCAGGTTGGCTCTCAGCAAGTATCTGACCAATCCTGATGCTCTGGGCACAGAAGCTAGAGTTTGTCCAGCAGAGAGATACAGTGCTGTCCCTGGCTCACAATGGCAGCAATTCTCAGCAGGATCTAGGAGAACAGTCTTCATGCCTCATGGGGCTCATCCCTCCTGACACCTTCAGGGCAGAGCCCAGCCCGAAAGGCTGGGGTCCTACCACACCCCGTTCTCTTCCCCAGCACCTAGCATGCAAGAAATGAATTCTATTTCCTTACTCTCTTGTTTCTTCCTGGCCAAGATTCCTCTGTGATCATCTCAAAAGTCCCTTGCTACCCACAGCAGCAGGATGTGGAGAACTTGGCGAGGCTCCAGGGGCTTTGGAAGCCAGCTGAGCCCCCTACTTGATCCTGATTCAGTGGACCACAACCACCAGAAATCAATGAAACTGCATAGCATCAGGACTGGCAGGGCCATGGAGCCACACACACCTGTGCGCTGGGGAATGTGAGTGTTCTCAGAGGACAGGGGTGTTGTTGAGGAGGAATAGACAGTCACAGGGACTAGGCAACCAGGTCCCACTAACATCCTATCGACCAGGGACCTAGACTTTTTCTTTCTCCTTTTCAGAACAGAGAATTAAACCGAGGACCTTCAGACTGAGCTACATTATCAGTCTTTTTGGTTATTATCATTATTATTATTATTTTAAATTTTGAGACTGGGTCTCACTAAGTTGGCCTTGCTGAGTACGAATTTGTGATCCTCTTGCCTCTGGCTCCCAAGTGCTGGAATTACTTGGCTTTTATCATTTTATAGCCAATGTACAGTTAAAAGGCTTTGTAAAACAGTAACTTTGCAACTAGAATAAAATATGTTAAAAGAAAGAAAAAACCCAAGACTCTAAAGAAGTATTTCTTTTTACATTTGAGGACAATAAATGAATACTCCAGGAAGACAGCAAGAAGGGCAGCCAGGGCAGCAGTGAACAGATGGGGAACCATCCTGCAGTAAAACTCGGACCATTGAGAGCTGGAGTCTTCTCAGGAACCTCAGCACAGGGTCCTGGGGTAGAAGAGTCTTATGGCCCAAGGAACAAAACCTAGAGGACTATTTCCATTTGGACAAAGGTGACTATATTTTTGAGCACCTCTTAATCTATGCACATTATTTTACTTACGAATAGCAAAACAGAAGAGCACTTTCTTATCCCTTTTGGCATCAAGGAAAGGCAGCCTCGGAGAAGGAGGTGACCTTCCCCTGGACACACAGCCATCCCTGGCAGACAGGGATCTGTAACCTGCTCCCTTCAAAGGCTCCCCCACATCCCTGGTTTCCCATGGGCCCAGAAGAGGCCCTAATCTGCAGTGAGGTCAACATCCTTACCCTCAGTCCTGGAAATCCAGGCTGGCCCGGAGGCCCTGGGGGCCCGGCTGGTCCGCTTTCCCCAGGTGGTCCTTGGGGGCCCATCAGACCTGTGTGACCTTTGTGGCCTGGGATTCCAGGGTCCCCAGGCTGACCCTTCCCACCAGGCAGTCCTTTGTCGCCTTTGATCCCAGGGTCTCCCTAGAGGAGAAGACAACCACGTGAGCATGTAGACCAAGCATGGAAAGATAACAAGCCTAGAGCTGCTTCTGCTATCTCCTGAGACTCCAAGGGAGGCCTGGTCCTGGCTGAGCTATGGGTGACCTGGGGTAAGAATCATCCCACCAACATCCTTATTGTACAGATGAGGGAGTAGGGGCTGAGATCATCTACAGAGGTTCGGGAGAGCTTTGACTTCCCAGCTCCAGGACCCATAAGGGAGCCCCTCACATGCCTGTCACGGGGGACAGTGGGAAGCATATCCACACCGCAGAACACTGAGCTGCCAAAACACAGGGCTGTGGCCAAGGGGCCTCTGTGGATGCTCAGCAGCCTGTGTTGCTACACAGAAATTCTGGATGTAGAACAATGTCTACAGTATTTTAACAGTAGCATATTTGATGGGTATACATATAACATTGTGGAAGGCTATCCAGGGGGTTCATTGTCTGTGGTGGATGAAAAGGGGGAGCAGTGCTTTTCACCTTACACCTCAGAAGAAAGAACTTTCCACTCCAACGCTGCCCCCCAAAGTGCAGTCCCTCCTGGAGCCTAGGCCAGCTGTCACCTGCAACCTGTGTGCAGCTTTGCCCCCTACCAGCTGGAGGGACACGCATGGCTCCCTTTCACAGGCCCTCCTTTACAGTGCCCTTGCTCTGTTGTGTTCTCAGAGGCCCATCCCACAGCCATGCTCATTGCCTGGACACATGTGCTCCCCTCTGACCCAGAGCCTGGGGTGCAAGATCAGTGCTTTAGGAGCAGGATGGTACATGGCAGGAAGCCCAGTCCTTGGTGCCCATGCAGCACTGTGCTGCTCAGCTCCTGCCAGTGGTCCACGGGTCTGAACACATGGAAGCCACCTTTATGGACTTGGAGTGTAAGAAACCCCATGGCCCGCCTACAGCAGAGGGGGAGGGCCAGGGAGAGAAAGAAGAGGAACAGATAGTAACCAGCAACTTGCCTTGGCAGGAACATGACCTGGAGCCTGAGAGGAGGGAAACTGCTCAGTTCTGAAACAGAATCCCAGGTATGTGCTTCAGGGGAAGTGGCTGGAGCAAATTTAAAAAGGTGGCGAGAGGGATCTATCCAGAGTGGGGAGGGTACATGGCAAGGCAAGGCATGCTTGTAAGAGCCCTTTTTCTCTGTTCAGGGACTCCCGGGGATGAAAGCAGATACACAGCCCTGGGCCATGGAAGGGCAGGTCAAGAGAGGGATGGAAGGGATGAAGAACTTTCACTGCCTTAGTTGTCTGCAGTTTTCACGTTTAGTTATGTCCTTATTTTGCAGCTAAAATTTCAACAATACTCAGAAAAGCAGTGAATGAAATGATTACTTCAGCCAGATCGGAGGGAGCGCCTTTAGCCCTCCAGGTGTGGTGCACTCCACAGGGGCAGTGTAATCTCTCTGCGATCATGACTGCAGGGCTCTTTAAAAACTCTGGTTCCTCATACATCTGGATGCCACACCCCTTGCACAAGTGAACAGCAGTTCCTACTCATTAAAGATCTCCCAGGGCCGGGGATTTAGCTCAGTGGTTCTGCTGCCTGCCTCACAAGCGCAAGGTCCCGAGTTTGATCTCCAGTACCAAAAAAAAAAGGTCTCCCGTCACTTTGCAGTGAGAAGAGTGTCCCATATTTCAAACATCCCTGGGAACCTAAGGGCACCTGGCACTATTCCCTGAAACCACTTAGCAAGGGAAAGGCAAGCTCTGTTTTTATTGATTTGTTATCAGAGAAGAGGTTCCTATCTGCGGTCTGAATTCCCTGACTGCACCCCAAAACTCAAGCCCTCAGCCCACAGCAATGCTCAAGGGGACCTGGAGGATGCTCTGCTGAGGACCCAGAGCCTCTCAGCCATGGCCCCTCCCAGGCTCCATCATTTGGGAACCAGAAGCCTTGGGAAAGTGGAACTGAAGTCCTTGGGAGGCTGAGAGAGAGAGCCCTGAGCAGTGCAATGCCTGAGACTTTGCTTCCTTCCTTGTCTCCACCGTGGCCAGCTCCCCACCCATCCAACTTGCAAAGAAAGCCAAGATAAATTCATTGCAGGACTGAGAAAAACAAGTGGGAGTGGAGTGATGGCCCTGTCTTTGAAGGCTGACCAAACACAGGCCTGCGGACCAGCCCAGTGAGACCCACAGAGATGCTCAAGGGAGCATCCCTGGTGAGTGTGAGGGTGCTTCCCACCCCCTGTGGCTAACCTGTGCGCACACACACACACACACACACGCACACGCACACACACACACACGCACACGCACACACACACTTTTACATCTTGGTTTCTGGAGAAATGAAATGTCTGAGTGTGGCACCAAGGCAACTCATTATGGGAAAATCTGTTCCCTTGTCACCTCCAGGGACAAATCTGGCTCCCAGCAAATTGGCACTTTGGGAGCCAGGCACATCATGCAGGAGCATTCACACAGAGGGGGGAGAAGGAAATCTGTCAACATCTCCCCACACTTGCCTTTGCATTTGTAATTATGATCATGATTTTATTCCTCAAAATAACCAAAAAGAAGAGCAGAAAAACACTGAGTACAAAAATATGGGGGAGGGTAAAGACCCCTTTAGTTGGGCTCCAGATTTCCCCAGGGAACAGTCATCGGCAGCTACCACATGAGATGCCTCCCCAGCTGGGTGGCTTCTTAACCACCCTGGGACAAACGCCAGCCTTGAAGTCAATTTGCCACTGTGGAAGGTCACACTCAGTGTGTGCGGTACCTGCCTTCCTCACACTTACCCTTTCTCCTCTGGCTCCTGGTTCTCCGGGTTTCCCAGGAGTACCCTGCAATGAGACCAAGGCGACACTGCACCAGGGCCACCGTGCTGGCCTGTCCTGGTTCTTCTACACAGTTCTGTGTGCTGAGGACAAAGGTCCTAGAGAAACAAGGTTCCCCCGAGCTTCCACCTGGTTTATGCAGATGTCAGAAATCTGGCCCACTTCCTCCTCACTCCTTTCCTCCTACTCTTCCCACCCTTGGCCAAGGACAGCACCAACCTATAGTTGAGCCTCTTTGGATTCCTCCTCCACCTTGAAGGATGAACCTCCCCCTGGCTGCCCCAAGGACCAACATCAACTGTCTTTAATATGTGCACATGGTGCCTGCTGCCCCAGCTGACTCTAGTCCAGCCAACCCCAGTGACTTACTGTCCTCACTGCAGGGAGCAGGCTGAGCCATGGCTTCTGCTCACCATCTTCCCTGTGTCAGTACCCCAGCCCCACCTGCTGGCCAGACAACTAACGGACCCAGGCTCAGATTGGCCCCTAGCAGGCCCTCTCCACCCAACTGAACCTGGCAAGTCTTCTAAGTACCCACAGCCCCCAGGATAGTAGGTCCATCAGAAGCAAGGGAGACAGCCCCCTGGTCCCCCTTGCTGAGACACCTGGCTCCCTGCCACCCCTGCTTCTCGCCACTTGGTTGTCCTTTTCCTTTCTTGGACCCGATTCCCTGGTCCCTGCTCTCCAGGCCTCTGTGTGATTCTTCTGGACCATGTCCAATCTTAAACTTGGGTCACATTCCTGCCAGGTGACATCTGTCTTCTCCCCAGATGCGGGGCAAAGGTGTCCTTGTCTGTTTTACCCTCAGAAAACAAGCTTTGGGGAAGTGAGACCTGGGCTTCTTCCTTTCTCTCACATCTATCTCCCCATCTCAAAGCCTACCTTGTCCAAAAGGTACCGACCAGGGGTTTAATAGTTGGGGAGCAAGCTCCCCAGTGGCTCCTGTCCCGCCAGCAGGGAACAGAGCCTGTGTTGGTCCAGGGAGGCAAATGTTCTCCAGCTCTTCAGAGCCTGGCCAAAGCAGCCATCCTAGCCCAGAAACTCACTACGCCCACTCATGTGGGCACCACTTTCACCCTGTGGAAGGGGAGGGTGGGACGTGGTCTCTGTCCTCATCACCCGGCTAAGATGCAGATATGGGCAGAATTCTAAACAACATAGGAGGACTTGGTTTTTGTAATAGAAAGGGAAGGTGTTCCTCAGCCCTGGGAGAAAGAGCATGAGTTTGGGTGTTGTGAGCACAAAGCCTTGAAGATCAGATTACATCGAACAGAGAGAGCAGATAGGAAAGGCTCTCCAGGTAGACTGAGGGTGAAGACCAAGCCCCGAGGAACGCAAGGACACTGTATGTGGTCCAGCAAAAGGCAGGAAGGCACATGAGATAAAGACAGTGTGGTCAGGTCTAGGAAGACCTTGCATGGCTGATTAGCCCTCTGAAAAGCTATAGGGAGCCAGAGATCACTTACATAGAGAGCAGCTCAACTGTTATCACATGGGGCTGAAGAAGCCCTCAAAAATGGAAGTTGGGGGTAATTTCTCTCCATCTCAATCCAGTAAGCAAGAGGGACACCTAGATGTGTGCATGATATGCCCTGTGAGCAGGCCATGGCTGGGCCAGGGGAGAATGCTTCCCAGACCTGGAACCATTTGGAAGGCAGAGGGAGAGCAGGGTATGGGCTTTCTGAAAGGAGGCCTCTGAGGAAAGAATTTGGCAATTCGGGGCCTAAAATTCCAGAGTATCAGGAGCTGAGTGGGGGCTGGAGCTTCCTGGATGCCACTGAGAGTGTGAGGGAGGACAAGCCTGAGGTCTAAACTGTGAAGTGGCATGACCTCCTCATGGACCACAGGCCTCTGGCTTGCCAAGGCTGGACAGAGGAAGCCACCGGATGCCACTGCCATGGTCGCAGGAAGTGAGGATGATAGGTTACACCAGGTGCCGGGGGGAAGCAATGGGGAGGGCTGGACAGGACAGAGGGTGGGCATCTGTGAAGTCAGAGCTGACCGGACTTGTTGATGGAGTGGATGCTGAGGGTGAGACAAGGAAAGAGACATATCCGATAGCATCCCAGTGGCTATATAACCTGTGAGAGTTTATGCAAAATAAAATGTGACCCCGTGTTCAAAAAGCATTCATCATTTCAACACAATGACAACAAAGCATTATGTGAGCGGAGAGCCTTCTACTGCAGGCTGCCTACCCATGAGTCCTGCCCTCTGCTCCCATGGGAAGGGTCTCCAAGGGAGGAGCAGTGTGATACTTGCCTCTTTGCCTGGCACACCTTTCTCTCCTGCTTCTCCCTGTGAAACAGGAAAGATTACCAGCTGGTTCTGTGGCATTGGCATATTGTGAGTAATGCAACTATCTTCAAAATGGTCATTTTCATTCAAGTCATGTTCCAACAAAGACAGCAACTGATGGCCCACCTGACCAAGGACATCTGGAACATCATCATCTGCTCAGTCTGTGCAGAGCATCGCAAGTGTGAGGAGTCCCAGTATGGGAAGGGGGACCCCAGGCTTTGGGCTTCTGGGTAATGGGATAGGTTTGGTTCCACCCTAAAGCCTCCTGAACATCAGTTTTATAAATTGTCTGGTTTTGGGAGGAAGGACCCACAGAGGAGCAAGTTCACAGTGTGTAAGGCAAGACACCAAGAAGACACTGGGCTCTGAGGGCAAATACTGGCTCCTCTACTTATTAGCTTTGTGATCCTAAACAATGTCTTTATGATCTCCTTTAGTGCTCTGTGCCTCAGTTTCTTCATCTGCAAAATGGGAAGAGTAGTTGTGCCTGCCTCACAGGGTTCCATGAGACTTAGATGCTTTGGTATTTGTAAAGTATTCAGAACAGTGGCAGATGTGTAGCAAGGCCTGGCAAAATGACCTACTATGTGCACAGGTAAAGGATACTAAGTGTAAAGAATGGGTACATGGTTACACAGTGGCAGCCAGGTCGTCAACAAAGGCATAGAGAAAGAAGTGAGTGTGTGAACACACCCGAGTAAACACCATTGAATAGTCAGGAGGTATGTGGGCAGCAGGGCAGGAGAGAGTGAAAGAGGGGAACCTGCGTAAAAGAGCTGTCACTGCAGAGCGTCAGAACTAAACAGGAGATGGAGGCGGGTAATGTGGAGAACCTCTACCAAAAGGGGGTGCACACAGCCCTCATGTGGTCAGCATTCTCAGGTATGGCCAGGCATGCAGAATGCACCAGGGACTGGTGTGGAATCCAACCGGGAAGACCCAGCAGCTTCTCCCTGCACTAAGCTGTCAATCAGGAGATTCAGACTCAACCACTAGCTGGGCACAAACCTAGCATGTGACCTTCGATAAGCCACCAACAAGTTTTTACCCTGTGGCCCAAACTTGCCCATCTTTAAAATGATTTCTCAGGGTCCTTCAAGTTCTAGGAGTCTAACCACCATCACCACCCACCATAGCCCCGTGGCAATCATTTCTATGTGCTGAGCACCATGCTGGGTCAGACAACACTGAATCCCTTTCCCTGGGTCATCTCATGTGGTCCTCAGAGCCCAGGGATCTGCTACAGACATTTGAGTGCTGAGGCAGCCAAGGCACAGAAGTGTTAGAAGACCCTCCTAATGACCAATGAGTAGGCAGCAGTGGGGCAGGCAGGACCTCTGAATCCCCCACTGTCTCCAAAATCACGAGGCACATTGAGCCCCCACCACATCGTTAGGATACTGAACGTGGATGTTACCCTGGATCTGGGCTTTATGGTCCCCATGGAGGCTCTCTGCTTACCGGAGGCCCTCGAGGGCCCAGGAAGCCAGGAAGTCCTGGGTTGCCATTTTCTCCTTTGCTTCCCTTCTGGCCCTGCAAAGGCAAAAGAGGAAATTAATTCTTCAAGGTGAAGTGTCAACTCAAGCAGATTCCGAAACCTTTTGATTCCTCACAACTCTGAAGGTTCGAAACATCCACAAACAGAAGACGAGGGCTTTTCCCGTGATGGAGAAGAGAGGGTCAGGGAGAGATGTGGTGTCTTGGAAATCTCAATAGCATTGCTACAGCAGGGAAGAAGATGAGAAAAGTCTCCATAAACAGCTGATGGTCTTTTCACCCAAGGTAACAAACACAAAATGGGACAGATGTTTAGAGAAACACCCAGTTGTAAGTAGAACTTCAAGGAGTTCTCCAGGAACCAGGGTGGTGGTACACGCCTATAATTCCAGCACTCTTGAGAGGCTGAGGCAGGAGGATCCGAAGTTTGAATCCAGCCTGAGCCACATAGTGACTCAGAAAGACCTCGTCTCAAAATAGAATGTAAAAAGAACTGCGGCTGTAGCTCAGTGGGAAGGTCTGGGTTCAATCCCCAGTACAAGAAAGCGCGTGTGCGCGCACACACACACGTCCAAAACAATGTCCTATAGGGAAGTGGTAGCCTTTTTTCCACTAAGATGCTAAGGGGCTGAGGCTCATGCTGTGGTTGGTTCCGTCTTTGAGAAAGGCCTTTGGGAATCTTTCAATTTCAACTTCTCTGAGAAGCCACCATCGGTGGGCTGATTTTTCTGGGCCCAGCTTCGCATAGTGTGAGTCCTACCCCATTGGACATGTCTCATCAGGCTCCACACCACAGCCGCTGGTGGCAGTCACTAAGATCAACAGGGAGGCTGATTCCTTAGGCACAGCTGTGCCTGGTCAGACAGGAGAAGGGTCTCCTCCAGGGTGACTGAGTGTCATTCCACTGCCCACTTTACCCAGCACTGGTGAATTTCTAGTCACCTTGACTCCATAGTTCCAACAATCAGCTGGCTGAGACTGGCTGGCACATTGCCTAGAAAATTGTTGTTTGACCCACCATATTTGAAGTCAGCCTGCTGGACATGATTGTCAGTTTTAGTAAATAAAAATACAAGAAGGTTGTGCTGGGCAGAGACTTGTGGCCAGACTTGGACTTATCCAGTCTCAGATCCAACCCATTAAAGAACCATCTTTCTACCATGTCTCCCCACCAACCGGGCCTGAACCCTGAATGCTCTATCCATTAACCTGGATGCTGCTAGTTATCACACCGCCCTTTCCTGCTACCCACCCACTGATCCCGCTTGCTGTCCACTGTCCCTGGCCCCTTCTCCATTTACATGCTGCACACTTACCCCATCATCTGAGAAGGTCAGGGTTGCCACCTGACTGCCTGTCCATTCTCTAAAACCATCAAATACCCACTGTGCAACACTATTATACATTTTTTAGTGTTTAATTGCTGTAGATACCTGTGGTTGAAGATAGCAGATAGCCTGAGGCATAATCACATGTATTTTAAGCTTTG
Organism: Heterocephalus glaber; assembly: GCF_000247695.1. The sequence continues at coordinate 17,609,892 of NW_004624735.1, read as the reverse complement.
AACAAGGTCCTCCCTGGCTGCTTTTGTCTCCGGTCTCTTTCTATCATTCACACCCAGATCTCCCAGAAGCCATACACTCTGAGACATGAGCGACATGGCCTTGCTGACCTTGCCCTGTGGCTGTCAGTTCAACTAGCAGTGAAGCAGTTCTCTTACTCACGGGGGTTCCTGGATGGCCAGGGTCACCTGGGGAGCCTGGTGATCCATTGTTTCCCTGGTGGAAGAAACAGAAATCATCATTCTGCCAAAATGGTGTGCCAGGGCATCACAGAGCAGGACATCAGAACAAAGAAATCACTGCATGTGCAGTACCTGATTTCACATACCCTGTTCTTCCTCAGGCCAGCATGGCTCTCAGTAAACCACTTCATTCCTCAGAGGATGCTTCTCAGCTTGTAAAAGGAGCTTGCAATATTTAATTCATAATGTTGTTGTGGAGTTAAGTGAGGCCATGGGTATATAAAGGCCCAGCCCAGTGACTGGCACCCACAACATGGGCACAGTAAATAATTATGACCACATTCATTCATCCATCCATTCATCCTTCAACTCCTGCTGTTATGAAAGAAACACCCCATCTAGCACAACCCAATTTACAAATAATTGCTCATACTACCATGGAGTTGCTCTTGGCTGAGAGAGCAGGTCCACAGGTTTGTCTCATTTTATTCCTCCACCAAGGGCATCATTATAATCCCATTTTATAGGTGAAGATTCTGAGGCACAAATGGAAAAATGCTTCATGCAAAGTCATACAGCTCTGGAGTGGAAGGTCCATTCACTCCAGGTTTTAGGGCTGGCTGTCTCAGTTTTAATGTTCTCTAAGCTGATGCGTGTTTGTACACATTTGTAACATTGACAAATACCATAAGATCCGTGGTAGTACAAAATTCAGAAAGCTAAAAACACTCTTAGCAATCCCCTTTCAGGCTCAGGCAAATTCCTGTTGAGCCTAAAATTCACAGTTCAACTTCCTCAGGCAGAGCTGGCTGCCTCTTCTGCCCTTCACTGTCATGTCCTCATTCTCACTGGATGCTTTCACTCTGCCTGGCTCTGCTCCCTGCCATGAGTAACCCAGTAACTCAAACACAAAATCTGTGCCTTGTCACTCTTTATGTCCCCAGCATCTAGAACTCTGCCAGGCACCAGAGGCTTTTGGCTGAGTGAATGAGCCAAGAACACCATAGAGACCCACTCTCTTTAGCCAAAGGTGCTAATCCGCCATAGTCTGGGAAGCATGTATCCACACATGTGTCAGCTTCAGAGAAACATGTTACAGTTCAAAGCAGTCGCTCTCAGCTGGGCATTTCTTCTATACCAGACCATCTTCACGTGCATTACCATCAGACACCAACATCACTTCCATTTTACAAATAGGGAAACTGAGGGAGTGGACAGCTAAGCAACCTGCTTGAGCAAAGTTGCCCAGACCCTATCTATCCCTTACTGCTCTGGTCCACATTAAGGAAATGGCTTGTGGGATTGTGATTAAAAAAAAAAAAACTACAGACTCTGCCTCGTGCCAAAAAAGTGCACACATGACCATAAATATTCAGGGGCCTCGTCACACCAGATCTTCTCAGGAATTGTGCAGCATAGATGCCTTTATTCTTATATCATAGATGAGGAAACTGAGGCACCAAGAAAGCATGGCCCTGCCTGGACCGATGATATTACAGACTGATTTGGGAGCGGCAAGCCGTCTTCTCGGCTGGGATGTAAACTCAGCCCTTCCAGAGAGTGCTGCATGCCACCCCTCCCTCGTCCTCCGCCCACTAATCCATCTGTGTCCGCTAAAAATATGTGCTCTGCCTCATCCCTATGGAAATGATCTCTCATCCTTCTCCCTCTGGCTCTCCCCTGTCAGGAAGGGTAAGAATCAAGGCACATTTCCATACAGTGCCATACAGGGGGCCACCAGGGCTCTAAGCTTAATGCCTCTTAGAACTGAGACCTGCTTCCTTCCTGGGCCATGGGGCCACTCCTCACATCCCTGTCTTCTAAGGAGCTAAGGAGACCCTCGGGTCCTTGTGCTGCTTGACAGCAGAGGCCACAGCCCCCAGCCCAAAAGTTCTGAGGATCAAACTATTGTTCCAAGGCGAGAATGACCTTTATGACAGGAAATCTGGTACACACAGGGCCAGAGTAGGTGCTTCAGCTGCAGACTCTGAAGCCAGATTGCCTGACTCAGAATCTTGGCTCTGCTGCATACCCACTACATGACTGTGGGCAGGTTACTTTGCCTCTCTGCCTCCATTTCTCATTGGTAAGTGGGGAGTCACTGCACCTGCCTTAGGTTTGGAGAAAACTCAGTGAATGAATTATGTTAATGCTACATGCACTACCAAGCACAGAATCTCCTGGTAATTTTTAGAAGCCAGTGGTTGTAAAGTTGTTGTCATATGGGCCTTTCCCACCCCTGTGGGACTGTAGATTTTAACAAAAGCAACATGAAAGTTTTCAACCTCTGCACATGTTCACAATCACAACTATAAATGGAGGTAGTGGACAAAAGTTGATCACTGCCTAAGGACATTTGGGACAAGGACAGACTGCATTAGGACAGTGATCTCAGGGGATTATAGTGGAGCAGAGGGATGCCGATTGTCATCCCATGTCACATTTGGGTTGACGCTGTTGTAATCAAACATCCTGCAATGCCAGTCACAGAAAAGTGTGACATGCAATGAGAGTACTTAATAATGATAATAAAAGACTATGCTAGTCATTTGGGCATTTACTGTTATATTGTCTTTGAGGACAGAATTCCTTTTACCTATTAAACACAAAAATTTACTATAAAATAGCAAGTCTTGTTACTCAGGCATCTGCCACCTATAGCTCCTGTTCACTAGGTCTCTTGATTGTCTGCTTTTCTCTACACAATTTTAGGTTCCTACATGCCGATTTTCTATCTTCCTCTTTCATTCTCTCTTGGGTTACTCACAGATAAGAGAAGGATTTGCCTAGCTGCACATACAGGCAGGGGTAATGGTCAAAAAATTTATCAACATGTGGAGTGTTGTGAGTTGAATTGTGGTGCCTCAAAATTTATGCATGGAAGTTCCAATGCCCAGGCCCTCTGAATGTGACTTTACTTAGAATAAAGTCCTTGTACATGTAGTAACATGAACTCACACATAGCAGGGTGACCCCTAGCCCCATATGATTGGTGTCTTTATGAAAAGGGGAACTTAGGAGACAGGCACACAGGAAGAAAAGTGTGTGAATGGGTCTATGGCTCAAGGAATTCCATGACAGCCAGAAAGTTCTTAGAAGCTTCAGAGTCACATGGGACAGATCGTACCCTGTCTAAGGGTGAATGAACCAAGACCACTGCTACCTTAAACTCAGAATTTAGGCTTCCAGAACTGTGAGCAAACACATCTCTGTTATTCAAGCCTCCTAGATTGTGGTACTTGTTACAGTGCCTGCAGGAAAGAAGTATGAGATGCAAGCCCCAGTCCTCAGGATGGCACAAAGCCAAGGGGAGAAGATCAGAGGGAACCACATAGGCCTTTGCCAGCCAGGTGGCAGCTGCCACCACTTTGGGATGAGAGACAGTGGTTCCAGGGATGCTCCCAGCTCCTTGTAGCATGGCAGTAGGGTCTGAGGCAATGGGTGTTCACCAGCTCATTAAATGTACGTGCACATATGGCTGCACTAGGTTGAACCAACCAAACATCACCATGGCAACAGCTGTGCAGCCAGAAACATGCACCCAACGAAACTCAAAGCAAAACTCACCAGTGGGCCCCTTGGTCCTCGGGGACCCTGTGGCCCTGCAGGTCCAGTGTCACCCTGGAACAAACAGAGAGGGGGATCATATAATCACAGAGCCACCATGCGAGGGTGATGAAGGCTTAGATTCAAATGTGGACTGGATTTCACCAAGAGGCCCCAGGGCACCAGCAGCCTCCTAACTTTGCTCTCCAGTCAACAGGCTCATTTCCTCTACAAGAGATGCTTGCAAGCCCTCATCAGTGTGTGTATTCACCAGCTCAGACAGCTCCACCTGGTCCCCAGGGAATCAGGAGGCTCCATCTCAAACCAAGATAAGGAAGCAGAGAAGATAGACAAACTCTCTTGACATTCTTCTCCTGTTTCACTCGACAGTAACCTGGAGCCATTCCTGCCTGAGTCAACACAACAGGAAAAACTTTCACCATCCACATGCACAGCACCTTCCAGTGTGCAAAGCCTTATAATTCACCACCTCACACACCCTTCTGAACCGCCTCATGACATGGTATCACCCTACCCTGGTCGCGGATGAAAACACAGAAGCCTAGACACACTCCTACACAAAGTGAATAAGAAATTGCTCCAGAAAATGGATTTTTACAATTAAAGAGTCATGGAGTTAAGAAGGGAGAAGAAAGCATTTGCCCATGACCTAATGTCCTGGTCCTGTCCCAGCTCTAGCCTGACTGTGAGCTGAGCTTGGCCCTCTTCTTGCCCGGGGAGCTCCTTGTGTTGCCTTTTCTATAAATGGCAGTGAGAGGGGTGGGCTGGAGGGATCTTTGCTTTCACCTATCTGCATGAGGCTCCAGGCACTCCACTGGTTTTAGAAAATCTAAAGAAACACATAGGAACTAGACCAGAATTTTTCCCATGGTCCTTCATCCCATAATAGCAGATCAGCCAAAGAGCCACTGTGCTTAGAGAATCAAGAGCCACATGGAGGGGTCATCTTACCAGTTCTCAGGCTGGTGCTGGAGGATGCAGAGGCAGACAGGAGGCCCTGTTTCTGCCCAAGCACCGTTCCCAGGAGACTACACTGCCTCCTCACATGTCCCGCAGCCCTGCAGGGAGCTGCATAGGATGAGCGGCCAGTCCCGGGGCTGGGGAGTGTGGTACTGAGATGGAAGATACCAGTTCCAGGCTCATTCCTCAGCCTGTGACTCTATGTGACTACAAGTAAGCCCTTAACCTCTTTGGATCTCAGAATTTTCCTTTTGCAACTCAGATAAAAAATATTGTCTGTACAGATTCCAAGGCCAAATAAAAATGAGAGCCACTTGAGTCAGATAGAGCAGGATTTTAAAATGACTGAAACAATTACAAAGAAAAAGTTTGAATCTCACAGAATGGAAATATTTTCTGTTTGTATTAGACCTAGTGTTCATTGATTGTCCAAATCCCTGACTGAAAGACAAGGTTTGAAAATAGCAGGTGGAAGTAGTGGTGGTGAGGGGTGAAGGGGTACTTTCAACACTGAAGTACACAGAAGGTGGAGAAATAACCCAGAACCCCTCAAATGTCTCTCAAGCCATATAAGGGTGGGTCCAACAGGCCCATCTCTGGTACAACATAAGGTTGATTAATCCAGAAAAGCCACCTCTCAACTGTAAGGCACAGCCACCAACCCACCAGGCTGGAAGTCTGGGTCTCACTTGTGCCAATCAGTGCGGACATGACCGCTGTGTCCTCTTCACAGAGCTACCACTGACCACTGTGGTACAATTTCTGGGTATCCCTTCCTGATCCCCCAGCCAGGTCCCAGAGCACCTCCACTTACCTCTTTTCCTGGTGTCCCTTCCTGGCCAGGTGGCCCGGTGGCACCTGGTTCTCCCTAGAAACAGAAAGCTGCTGTTAGGGCCTGAGCTACGGGTCTCAGCTATGGGCTGGCTCAACCATAGGGGCTTTAAGGACCTGGGAGCTATGCAGAGGCCGGAGCCATCACTCGGGAAGGGTCCCAGGGCAGGGCAGCCTCATCACACAGTGCTGGGCCAAGCCAGAGTCTGTGTGCACTCAAAGGCAGTAATGGGAGCCTGGGGCCACCTGCACCTTCCCGGCAGCACAGATGGAAAGAGCATCAGCTCTTGGACTCCACCTCCTTGTCTCCTGACCAATGGCCCCTTGCTACATTGCAGTGTTTCCTGGTTACCTACAGCATACAGGGGTCTTACTGTTGACCCTCAAAGTCGCTTCCATTCCCAGCTTTCAGAAGAGACAGGAGCTGAAGGGTAGAAGACAAACTCAGAGGCTTCCTGTCTGCGACAGGCCAATATGTTCCATAGAATTTCTGGAATCCTGGGAAAATCACCCACACCTTCTGGGCCTCAGTTTCCCCTTCTACAAAATAAGCTGGGTACTAAAACTTGCTTCAAAGGGGCTCACGTGCAGGGTCCGATAGTGGAGACCAACCTGAGTCCAGACTGCTTTGGCCAGAGTAGCTGATCAGTGTCCGACCCCCAGGAGGACCAGCTAGAGAACCAGACCAAGACACACCAGCGTGTTGGGGTGCCCACTCTTCATCCCCACTATGCCGATACTGCCCTGCCTCTGGGCCTAAGCAGTCCTCTCTCTACAAGTGTCAGCTCTGAGTCACCTGGCGTGACATCCACTTACCCGGGGACCAGGAGCACCAGGGTCCCCTGTGTGTCCCTTGAAGCCCTAGAAGAAATAAGAGTTACTCCACAAACAGCAGACTTGGGAGCAGAGCAGGAACCCCAGTGAGGGTCACGCTGCATCCTATCCCTCTGGCTGTGCCTCACTGACTCCCTTCATTCACTGTCAGCTGCCAGAGCTGAGCCTGCTCTGCCAGGTGGGAGTGGGAAGTCAAGGAGGAGGAACAGAGGGGAACCGGAATGATGCAGAGAAGGTGGAGGCACTGTGGCCCCATAGCACACCATACTATGTCAGCTCATTCATGACTGCGAAGCCGTGAAGATGGCTTTTGTCTTCCCTGTTTTGTAGCTAAAGGATCTGATTGTCAGCTCGCCCTGTCACACGGAGCAAGGGTGCAGGCTGCACACAGGCTGTCCGTCTGCAGAGCCCAGCTCTACACTGGCCCACTCCAGCCACAAGGCCGTCTATGGCCACACAGGACCTCAGGGACCAAGATCAGCTGTCACCTGGCTGCCTCCTCCCTGGGGATGGACCCTGCAGAGAGGACCCGGGAGATCTGTATGTAAACTGGACACAGGTCTGGGACCTCGTGAGCCATCAGGGCCTGGAAGCCACTGGTAAGGAAGAGGGAGGAAGAAGAAGGATGAAGTCCTCTCAGATTTGGATCCAGAGTCAACCACTGTGACCTCGGAATGGGCACTGAATCCCACGAGGTCTTAATGGAAAATGAGGGCAGTAGAAGCCCCTGGGGTATAATCTGCAGTATCATGTGGGTGAGGACCCCCTGTGCTCCTGGGTCTGATGGGACTAGCAGGAAATCCTGGCCCCACTTCCCAGCTGTGGATCCTGAGGGCTTCACTTTTCTTCCCAGGACTCTAGGTCCACAGCTGAGGAATGAGGGAGAGGGGTAGAATCTACTTCTCCAGAGCAGCCCCGAGGACCGAGTAAAGGATGAGGTCGCTACAGCTGCCCACACACAGCTGGCCCGGTGACTACCTAAGTCCCTGCATCTTCCTCGAGGCCAATGAGCCCCAAGTCCAGCCAGCACACAGGCAGGGACCGAGAGCCACAATGGATGTGGCAGGCACTTGGTAGGAACTTTACATGCTGTGTCTTCTCTTTTAGTGCTCACAACCACCCTACAGCACTGGGAGCTAACATCTCCATTTCATAGAAAGAAAGAGAGAGGCTCAGAGAGGTCCCATTGCAATGAAGGTTCACAAAGCTCATAAATGATAAAGTGAAGGCTGGACTTGGGTTTGTATCTCTCAGAGCCCATGGCACTCTTCAAAGCCTTGCTTTGACTCATGCCATGCCAGCCGCGGGACCTGGGTCATGCTTTATCTGCTTGGTCTCTCACCTGTGTCCCTTCCTCACAACACCCAGGAAGAGGAAAGAGACAGTCTCATCCCCAGGGTGGGCCTCAGCTAACGAATCTCTGTACAGAAAGGCAGCCTCTCTCTCCCAACAGCCAGGGACCACCTTTGAAAAGCTGACCATTGTCCACCAGAACACCCCAGCTTACGAAGGACTGCACTGTGCTTCATAATAAGTTACAAAATGCCTCCAGAAAGGGTATAATGGGATCAATTTAAAGTATGTTTGGAAAAAAAAAAATCAATCACTAGTTCTGAGTTTCAATCCCTACAGCCAATAGTGTTCCTTGTTCTCAGATTTCTTCTGGTACAATCAAGTGAAAACCAAGGAGATTTTGGAAAAAAGAAAATTGATTTTTGTGTTTTATTTCCTCTTTATTGAATACTAGCCAGGTGATCTATTGATTTCTTTAAAAGAAAAATAACATTAAGGAAACAGAACTAGCATTATGATCTACTGTTTCTTGCCAGATAATTGGATTTTAGGATTTTCATTAAACATTGATTTTTTTTCCAAAAACAATTTAAAGAATTGTGTAAATAATTTTGAAATTATGAAAATATGAAGGATTTAGAAAAATATAACCCAAAAAGACCTTATTTTGTAGAAAAACTGTGTGTATGTGCATATGTACATGCCCAATAGCTAGATAGCTGGACAAAGATGTAAATATATGTGTAAATATGTTAGAATTAATATATGGAAAATAAATAAGACTAGGAAGCTATGCATTAAAATGTTAACAGAGTTTTACTCTGGGCAGTAGAATGAGAAGTAACTTCATTTTCTTCCCTATACCAATCTTTTTATTTTTATCATTATCATTGTTGTTATACAGTTAGGTTTACTTTTCTAATTTGAAAAAAGCCTGAAGCTATAGAACCTGTTTAAAACTGAAATGAAGATTCATTTTTAGTCAGGCATTGTGGCACATGCCTGTGATCTCAGTACTCTGACAGGCTGAGGCAGGAGGATTACAGGTTCAAGTCCAGTCTAGACAATTTACTAAGATCCTGCCTCAAAATAAAAAACAAAGGACTGGAAAAGTAGTTCAGTGTGAAGGCCCTGGGTTCAGTTATCAGTACTGAAAAAACAGGGGGGCCGGGGATTTAGCTCAGTGGTTCCGGTGCCTGCCTCGAAAGCGCAAGGTCCTGAGTTCGATCCCTCGTACCAAAAAAAGACTCAGTATTAAGTTTTATCATCAAGAGAAAAACCCATTAAATTAAAACAAAGAGAATAAGAATGAAGACAACTTAGAAGAGCAAGGGCTAGTGATGCTCGAAAGTTAGAAAATAAATTTCAAACCTATGACCTGTAAAAATGCAGAAGTAATTACAGAAAAGCATCCCTCTGGGAAGACAGTGACTCTTACAGCCCTGGGGCCAAGTGGCCCCAGCTGCCCCTGCCAAGGCGGTACGGCTGAGGCGGAGTCACTTGTGGCTTCACTCTGCTGTGCATGGCTCCGTACTTACGGGTGAGCCTCGAGGTCCCTCCGGTCCCGGGAGACCTGGATCTCCCACTTTGCCCTGGAGTAAGAAGAAAAGCAGAGGTGAGAGGAACAGTGCTGGGATTTCCTGTCCTCGGCCGCCTGCACCTCACATCACTGTGTCTCCAAAGGCCGCTCTGCTCTCTGTGCCTGCTGACAGCCCGCATCCTGGAGTGCCAGGCCATTGCCATGGACGTCGATCTCCACAAGCAGCTTCCGGGCCTGTGGGGTTCCAGGGATTTTGGGATTCCACAGGATTCAACCTCAGATTCATTATTCATAGTCCCTGCATTAGTCAACTACCTGGCACTGGGACAAGATGCCAAAAACTGGAAACTTAAAGGAGAGGTTCATTTTAGTTCACGGTTCTCAGGGGATTCAGTCCATGGTCAGCTGGCTCCAGCATAGAAACAGCACAGTGGAAGGACACGCTGGAGGAAAGCTGCTCAGCTCAAGGCAGCCAGGAAGCAGAGAGAGAAAGAGAAACCAGGGACAAGAATATGCTCTTCCAGGTCACACTCCCAGTGACCCAGCTCCAACCAGCCCCACCTCCTAAGAGCACATTCAGCTGTGGATGGATCCCCTGTTGAATGCAAAGCTCCCATAATCTGATGACTTCCCAAAGCCACACGTCCGAACACGTGCAACTTTTGGAGACACTTTAGATCTAAACCATAGCAGACCCCCTTTCGCTGTCTGAAGTGCTCTGGCACAGTGAGAAATTACATGGCCATTTTAGTTATAAATAACTTTATTCACTAAATCACTTCAAGGCAGCTATTATCTATTGTACTTTTTCAGTGGTGGCATTGAGGATCAAAGCAGTTATATTGTTACTGAGCTTCCAAAGGTCAAAGCCAGATGGAATCCCAGCTTCAGGCTATGCCCAAGCGGATGCTCTTCTCAGGCCGGCAGTAGCCCCACTTGTAGGGAAGCCTGGATCCCCCAGAACTCATTCACCCCGCTTCTCAGACACAAAGACGCTGAACACACACTTGCCATTTAAAATTCTTTACAGTCCACAGCTTGGCACTAAAGCCAGTGAGTGCCCTGGGGCCATTAAGACCAGATAAATCTTTCAGAGGTACAGAACAAGGAGAAGGCTCAGGGGAAGGGGCTGAGAGGGCAAATTGGGTTGATGCTGGACGGGGCAGCATTCTACGTCTTTCAGCACTATAACCAAAGGATATGGCTGTTTCAGACCATTCTGTGCATCTCACTTTCACAGGGTGTAAGCCTTAAGGTTCTTGAAGGGTCCTCAGGGAGACAAGGGGTCCAGGGACATCCCTGGACACCAGTGTCACTTCCCTTCCTGAGTGCTTTGCAGTTTTGCAGCTGAGATCCTTCTTCATAGCCTTTGTGATGGAGGGTGGACAGGCCTAGTAACTCACTGGCCCTGCCCCACCGTCAAATGCAATCCCCATCCCTGGCCCAAGGTCCCAGGGCAATAATGGCAACAACAGGCTGCTATTGAGAGACACACATATGCCAGCAGAAGAAGGCTTTACACCAGGATGTCAACACGTCCTCACTTCAACCCGATGAGGGACACACTTGTCACCCATCAGGCCAATTTCCTCTGAAACAACTCAACATGCTAATCATTTAGGATGGCTGTGCTGAAGAATTTCAGAAAGAGCCAATGGAAAAAATTCCAGAATGCAGACCTCAGGCCCCATGGTCAGTGAGTCCTACCTGGCCCAGGGGAACCAGCCCTGTCTCCTGCATGGACCCTGCTTACCCTGAACAGGCCTGGTCTGTCATCAGTCATGCCCAGTGTGTGGCACAGGCCAAGGTTGCAAAGCCATTGGATAAGCGGAGCAAGCAAGGAGCTCTCAGTATAGTGAGAGTTGGCCAGAGAGGTCCTTTCCCTGCTCAGCCTCTGGGGTGCAAGTGCTGGATGCTGCCTCATCTCGGGGTAATAATAAGGCTTTTTGGGAAAAAGAGCACCGGCCAGTCGAGTGCTTCATGGAAGACACTCATGCTCCATCCCGCTGTGCTCTTTGCTCCCACAGGCGCCACCGCTAGGCGTCAGTCTTTCTGCCTGTGCCACAGCTTTCCACTATGAGTTTGCAGAAAGCTCTTTGTTTTCCTATCAGCACTGAATTGTGGCTCCAGCATGTGCCAAACTGTAAAGTGACAAAAGAGGTGCTTCCGGCAAGTTGTGCAAGATTCAAAGTGAGTCATAATAGTTTATGACTAAACAAATTAAATGGAACATGAACCTTGCTGCAGAAACTTTTCTGTAATTCCACTTAATGGCTCTAAAGGCTCCTCAGTCCTGACCTCACTGGGAGCTGAAAGTAGGGCAGCTGCGTAAAGTAACTCGCTGAAATAATTAACAGTTAGATGGGCCTGATGCTCTGCATGCATTTTTCACCCCATTTAATCCTCCAGCAACTCTGGCAAGTCAGCGCACTATTCTTACTCTGTGTGAAAAGAGGCTGAAGCTCAGAGGCCGTTTTTGACTCGCTCCAGGTCACAAAGCCTTCGATGAAAGGAGCCAGCATTCAAAGGCATTTCGTCCCTGCTATGGCTGTCGCTATAATTTTAGCATAAAATATTTGTATTGAGTAATTAGATTTTCAATTTAATTTTATCAACATGTCATGCATACACATACTTCCAACAAGTAAGAAGATAACAATACAATAAAACAATACATTGGGGTGTAAGCTGCCTTCCCATTTCTGTGACCCCCCTCTGCTCAGAACCACCCTTGCATGGATGGAAACCACTTTTGTGAGTGTGCTGTGGAGCCTCCCAGAGAGCCTCTAGGTAAGAACTAGAAAAAATACACGGATACCTGGTTTGACACACGCCACTCTGCACCCTCTACCAAACCAAGATGCCTTGGGGCAGCCCAAGTCAGCTCCTGCGTTCTGACATCCACCCTGACCCCTCACGGGTGGGCATGGTGGACCCAGGTGTCTGACCCACCACCGCCCCTCCACCTGCGGGAAGGGTGCTGGGACTGGACCCCAGAGCCTCCTGCATGCCAGGCAAGGGCTCTGCTGCTGAGTTTACACTCCAGGCCCAGATTTGTGAAGACAGAGAACCTAGTCTTCATCAAAATGGACAGCTCTAGGTCAGGGAGTCTGACCAAGTGGTCACAGGTTAAGGTCTTTGAAACCCTGCTGCCTCCCAGCCACCAGCGTCATGGGCCACAGGACATCCACAGCAGCATTCGGGCCTCCACACTGAGCAGCTGGCATTAAAAGAAAACAAAAAATATATAACTCTGCGCTAGAGTTAAAAGTGGCGTGGCAGGAAATTTCCAGCCCCGAGAATTCAAATCTTCTGTTAGTAAGAGAATCTTTTCAGATACCAGATTTCTATTCAGGGCTGGCTTACTTATCCCAGAGACTAGTTCCACATCTATAGCATCAAGAGCATGTAGGTAATAAAACACAGAGTGGAAGGAAGGAAAGGAGTCCAGGGCTTGGACCCTACACTGTCACCAACCTGTCACATGACTTTGGGCTCCTCATTGTCCCTTCCTGAGATTCATTTTCTTTGGCTATGAAACAGGAAAAGGATCAGCAACTGGCAGGGTTGTTGGGAGGAGCAGGTGAAGTGATGCGCTGGGAATAATGATCACCGTGCCTGGCTCATAGACTCCCCTCAGCACACACCAGCTGTTATTAAGAAACTGTGAAGTTTGGGCCAGGGATTTAGCTCAGTGGTCCCACCGCCTGCCTCACAAGCACAAGGTCCCGAGTTCAATCCCCAGTACCAAAAAAATAAAAGAAAAAGAAAAAAAGAAAGAAACTATGAAGTTGGATGTAAAATGTAAGAAGTTTAGAGTTCCTTACCGGCTCCCCAGGGGGACCTGGCTTTCCATCTCTGCCTTGTTTGCCTTCTTCTCCCTGCAAGAAAAACTCAAATAGGTGATCAGGCCAGAGAAGATTAGAAGGAAGGGAAGAAAAGATGCCATTTAAGCATTGCCTCCTGCCTAACTCCAGGCAGATACCTTCACAGTGAGTAGTTAAGGGGCATCTCAACAAATGAAAGAAATCTGATTTCCAGTTTCTTCCCCAGTACCCAGACTCTAGCTGTGGATCTCTGACTCATGGTACCTGGCAAAAAATGGAAGAGTGATGCAATGGTATCATTATTCTTGTAATCCATCTAAAGAACCTTCCATTGGAGATTTTCAAAGCCAAACTCAGGGTGGCAGGGCCTCATCCGTGGGTGTCCTGCATTGAACATGGCAATGGGGCTCAGGTGCTGGGGAAGAGGACAATGCAAGCATGCAGCAGAGCACTCAGAACTGCTCCAGGGGCATATGAAGAGAACAGAGATGGCAGCAAGAAGTGTGTGTGGGTAACAGAACAGACGTGGAATTCTACAAGGATGACCAAAAATTACTGTCAATGATTAAATTACAAAAAAAAATTGTAATAGAAGACACGTTGCCATGAATCCCCCTCAAAATGCTCCCCTTTGCTTCAAACACATTTATCCCACTGTTCTTGCTACTTTCTGAAGCAGTTCTGACATCTTCTTTCATGAGCATCTGTATGAGGTGTGATCAAAAATATGGTGAGTGCTGTTGCACAGTGCTATGCAACAGAAAAAAAATGGTCATAAAAACACGACAGTGTGTCCTCATCCACCTTATTCAGCAGATCTGGCACCATGCAACTTCTCAGTCTTCTCCAAGTCAAAATGACTGTGAAAGGTAAATGTTTTGAATGGATTCAGGACATTGAGGCAGCCATGGCAGCTCAAAAGATGCTCACAAAAGAGCACTTCTGAAACTTCTTCAGAAAGCGACAGGCATGAGGGAGTGCGTGTGTCTCAAGTGGGGAGTACTCTGAAGGAGGTTAGTGGCAATATGTCTTTCACCTTAACAAGCTGTATTGAAGCACACACACCATATTTTTCTGTCATACCTCGTTCAATTGTTTCCATGAGGCCTCACTAAGATTCCGTGTCCCTCTGCTCCAACCCCGTACTGATAATCTCAGCTCTAGGCAGAGCACTACATCTCATCTAACAGGTAAATATGTCTCCACAGTCTCCGAAGATGGAAAAGATAATCTAGGTGATCATTTTGAAGATAGCAGACTGACCCAGCTAAAAGCAGTGGCTTGAGACAATGCAGAGGAGCACTGAGTGTGGCCTACTGAATACTCTGAGAAGTGTGGCTTCCAAGAGAGGAACAGCTGCCTCTTTCTACCTGCTACTCAGCATTCTTTCCCTTCTAACAGCCTCCCCTTGCCAGAAGAGCTCAGTGTGTGATACATATGAAGGACAATTTTGGACGTGCCTGGCTCAGAGTTGTCCCACCACAATGGAGGGATGTGGCATTTCCTTTCATGGAAGCTAATGTTGGTGTCCAGGTGCTGGAGAGTTTGCTGAGTCTTGTACCCCTTCCCTACCCAGCAGAAGTACAGTGTATCCACTTTCCTTCCATCAGTGGAAGTACAAATGTCCCCACCTGGCTTCAGGTTGTCCCTTCTACCTGACACTTTCTTTCTGAACCCTGCCAACATTTTCTGCTTGTGCATCTTGACCGTGAGTACTTACAAATCACCACCCCCAGGAAGCCTGGGTGGCCCCTCACAGCCTGGCTTGGGGGTCCATCGATAGGGCTCCCATGGCCTCTGTGGTAGGCAACATGCTCTGTACTGATGGTTAATTCCTGTCTGATTTGGCTTCACTGAGTGACCACAGGTTTCTTTCAAGGCTGGGACCTAGAATGCTAGCATCAGAAGATTATTGTATTTGTGTATCACTCCTTCCTTACATCTGCACTAGGCCAGATTTAGGAAACATCTACATGACTCTGTAATGAGGGATGTGAGGTGAAAGCGGACAATCAAGAGACACTGGTGGTTCATATCCTAAGTGCTGTGATGGAGGTGAATGCAGCGCTCTGAGTCTAGCTCTATTCCTGCCTAACTCCACTGAGCAGAGTAAGAGCATGCCTGGGGGCAGGGATTATGCCAGGGACTGTGATTATAAGTCCTGCTATGCCAATTTAATTGGATTAAAAAGCAGATTAGGAAAGCATGTTCCTGGGCATGTCTGGGTGGGTCATGGAGGTGTGATCTTAAGTACTATATATGGTCCTCGGTCTGTCCTCTCTGTCACTCTTGGCTCTGCCATGTCCCTTCTGTCATTTCATTCCTGCCTTGGAGCCAGCCATCTATGGACTGAATCCCCCAAACCATGAAGTAAATGAAACCTTCCCTCCTTTAAATTGTAAGTGTTGGGTCTTGGGTCTCAGTGACAAGAAAGCTGACTATACAGAAAACTGGCATTGGAGAACTGGGGTCATTGCTATGACTTTACCCAACTATGTGATTTAAAAGACTTTGGAACTAGTTTGCAAGAGGAATTTGGAACAGTTTGGAGATGAGGCTAGAGAAGCCCTAGAATGCAGTAAACAGAACCTGATGGATGATTATGGTCAGAACTCAAAAGACCCCAATACTGATAAGAACATGGACAGTGAAAGCCATTAGAAAGAAACCAAGTATTTTGCACAGGAACAAGAAGAAAGACGCCTTGAAGGCCTCTCAGAAATCATCAAGACCCCACCCATCAAGGGCTCAAGAGTGCAAAAGTGTCTATCTTCCATATGCAAGTCCCTGAGATGCCTGCTTGAGAAAGGTCTTAGCCACTACAGCCACAGTCCAACAAGGCCTGGCTACTGCTTCCACCGACAGCAGGCCTTGCCATTACCTATGCAATGCTGGTTTGACCGGCATGCAGAATGTAAGAGTTATGGAGTCAGGGCAGCTTCTACCCAGGTTTCAGTGGAAGGTCTGGGAGGCCAAACAAGAGGCCCCCATGAGGGCAGCGCATGAAGCTGCGGGAATGAAGGGGAAGATTCAGTGGAAGCCTGAGGGAGACCAAAAGACCAAGAACACAGAATTTCTGCCCATAAAAGCTGGACAGAAATTGAGTGGAATCAGCCCAAGAGAGCGGCCATATGGACTAACACCAGCAAAACCACAGGGATGGGATCACCAAGCCCTTGATATCACATTTTCCCACTGTGTGCCTCGGATACCAGATACTGAACTACCGGACTTAATGTTTCCCTGCTGGGTTTCAGCCCTGCTTTGGACTGATTCTTTTCTATCCCTATGTTCCTCACTTTTAGAATGGGAATATATAACTGTGCCATTGCACCTTGGGATTATGTAACTTGTTTGATAGTTTTATAGAGGTTCACAGTTAGTAGTTTGCCTGAGTTTCAAAAGAGACTTGGATTGAACTTTTGAAAAATGCTGAAACGGTTGAGATATTGGGGAAGAGGTTATTGAATTTCAAGCTGTACTTGTAATAGTTATATTGGTGGAATTATGAATTTACTTTTGTCCTTATTTGGAGATTAAGTATGGCTTAAGGAGATGTGTTTGGGTGTCGAGTTGAAAAGTGGTGGATTATGACTGTTACTCCTGACATAACAACTTCCCTGGATTAAGAAAATCCTTAGCAGATTAACAAAGCGCACTCTTGGGTGTGTATTGGTGGGTCATGGAGGCATGGCCTCAGGTACTATATATGGTCTCTTAGGTGTTCCTCTTATTCTATTTCCATGTTCTGATTCTAGGTCAGCATGATGCTTCAGCTTTGGAACCAGCTGGCTATAGACTGAATCTTCCCCAAACTATGAGCTAAATTAAGCCTTTCCTCCATTAAGGTATGACTGTCCAGTATTGTGCCCAGCAATGGGAAAGCTAGCACAAGTGGAAACCAGGAGATAAACTGATGAATGCAGCCTTAGTGAACCTTCAGTGGATTTATGCTTGGAAAGTTCTGTCCACGGAGCCCACAGTGGTGAGCACAATGCACAACACACAGGAAAGCTATCAGGATTCCTACTGTCCAGGCAGAAGGAAGATGAGGAGTTCTCTCTGTAGGAATGATTTCTTAGAGGAAACCAAAGTAGTTGAAAGGGGCTAGAGTGAGGGGTGTGGATGTGGGCTGGAGTCAGGGCAGGGGTGAGAAGGAGACAGAACAGACAGGAATGAATTAATGTGAGGCCAAGAATTAATAAAGCCCACTCTTGGCTTAATAGTGACAATAGTCAGCAGAAAGGGAGGTGACTGATGAGATATTCATTGGAAGGAACAAAGACAGAGGAGGGAGGAAGGGATGGGAGAGGATGGGAGAGAAGGCCAGATATGTTTAAGAAAATAGCACAAGCTTTTCTAAGGCTTTTCCCTGTTCTCTAGTCTCCTGGAACTTTGATAAGGGGTTGATACAAAATCCATCCCAGAATTTTTCTCCCCTTAGCTTCAACACTTGTTAGAGTTACGTTGGTAATTGTGTCCTTACTGCCATGACATACCGGGGTCCAGGGCTGCAGTTTATACATCCCAACACATCACTTAAGATGTGTGTGCCCTGGACAGGTTACGGAAATTCTGAGTCCCAGAGCTGCATCAAGGGTTACCAAGGATGCCCAGGACATAGCTCTTCCATCAGTACTCACCAGATATTCTAGGAGGAAGAGCCCTAAGGAAACATTTAATTAATCCATATATTTATTTCATTAATATTTCCTGTGTGTCCGCTCTGTGTGGGGATATGGTTTTAACTCTCCTAGAATGTACAGCCCATAATACAATACTATAGATACGAGTTACTCTTCTCTGCTATATCCCCTCTGTTATATCTAGTAAACAAGAGTGCCTAATTCATTTGTTGAAGGAACAATTAAATCAGATCACTGAATAGCAGAGGAAGTGGCTGCTCATCCATACATTGCACCAATGGAAATGTGACTACAAGCTGGGGTAGGAATTCAGAAAGCAAGGGCGGGGGCAGGGAGAAAGGCTGTCTCGGCCTTCGGGATGGGGAAGAAAGCATGCCTGAGCTGAGAGGGAATTACCAAAGGCAACAACCAGCAAAAGAATGACCAGAGGATATTCTAAGCAGATAGAAATGCATGTGCAAAGACCTTGTGGCCTGGAGGAAGAAGTTAAGTGTGGTAGGAGAGATTGCAGCACATTCTAGCAAGCAAAATGAAGCTGGTGCGAGGGAACAAATGAATGCACAGTAGAAAGCAGCAGTAGGGGCTGTGGCCAGTTGATGGCACAGCAGCAGGCACAGGACAGACCTTGAGCCACATAAGAATGCCTCCTCATTTGAGAAGACAGCATATGACCTTTCCAGAAAGACCTAATTACAACTACATCAAAGATCTCAGTGCTACTGAGAAGTATATTAAATTGAGAAATCCAGAGTCATGATTGTGGAAAGCAATTTTTCAGTGTTAATCAAGAACTGACAAGTGAACTACACTTTTGGGGATCATTCTAAAGAAATTAGAAAAAATGTTATGTATTTGAAATTGCCCACTGTGGTTTTGTAAAAAAAAATATTCTAAGGTTTACGAATAACAAAGGAATGCTCACATATATTATGGTGCATTCATGGATATGTTGAATGTAAAGTCTATGACTATTTAACAGTAATATACAAATGTTTATTTGTGTAGAGAGATATACACAAACATATATACATTCACAGAGCGGGGGAGAGAGAGGGAGGAGGAGAAAAGAAAATACTATGTAAATAAGTAGAAAACAACAAACATTTCCATAAATGAAGAATGAAATTAAGACTGACTCCATTCAAATTTAGTCAGCGTTGCATTTTTTTCTTGATTCTAATTCCTACAACACTCAAAATTCTACCACTGCCAAGTCATTAACAATGGTGGAATATATTTTTGTTTGCAAATTTTTGTACAGTGCAACTAAATTTTTTTAAATGCCACTTACTGGGATTCCAGGGATTCCAGATGGGCCTTGGGGACCAGGAGGACCTTCTTTCCCCTGAAAGATCCAAGACATAAAAACACCATGAAATCCCTGACTGGGTGTTCTGGAAGTCAACGAGGAGCTGGGAGAAGGGGTCTTTAGCTGGAAGCATGGGTGCCTCTGCAGGGATCTCTTCTTCCTCCACACCCTGCCTCTCCCGTCTCTCAAGGTTCTGGTGCCTGGGCAGAGCACACGTGCACTCACAGCTGCTGTGCAAGCTGAGACCCCCTGGGCCCCCCTCCCACATCCTCTGGGGAATTCACAGTACAGTGCCAGGAGGCTGAAGATACTGAGTCAAGATCCAACTGGACATCTGTCCCCAGATGTTCTAAGATTCCCAAACCAAACAGCACAGACACAGATGGCACCTGAGATGTTGCACCTGCAGGACCCAGGGAAGGGAAGGGCTCACCGAGAGCAAGTGTGACTGATGGTTTATTATTTCCATTGTCTGTATCAGATTCTAAACCCTCTACCAGAAATGGTTACAGTTAGTATTTCTTTCCTGCATTAAAGACATGATATTTTGGAAAACTATTTAACCAAACTGCATTAACAAGTCATTGCCTGTTTTACGCATTAGCTCATCAAATATATTTAGTGTCAACCAGCACTTCTACATCAGCATGAGATAATCCAGGTCATCATTGCTACCACGATGCAGTTTTTACATCCCCTATGTCTCTGTTGTGCGGGTGGGGAGTTTCTGGCAACTGCACAATCTATCCTGCCAGTGTTGGGTAGGTAAGATACTGATGCCAGATTTTACATCCTAATTACATCAAAGGAGGTTTTGTGATTTTATCCTCTTTTTTTCATATATTTATTGGTACATTTTAGGTATACAATACATTTACATTTATCATTGGGTGCTTGTACCTGAACATGATGTATCTTGGTTCTTATTTTTTCCCGCATTACCTGTGCGCCCTTCACCCTCTCCACCCTTCCCTATTTACATAGACTTTGTTTCCATTTTTTTCCTTTTCTCATCATTTTTCCTTTCCCTTCTTCCCTTTCCCCTTCCACTCCCATCATCCCCAAACCCTTGGACCTTTTCCTATTTCAAATTATCAATTATTCATTTTAATCATTTTCATCCTTATTTACACTTTCAGTTTCTCACACTAGGGAAACTATTCGGTATTTACACATGTGTCCTATTTATTTCACTTAAGAGTACGGCCTCAATATGCATGCATTTAGCTATAAATGTCTCTAGTTTCTCATTCTTTATGGCTGAGTAGTACTCCATTTTATAGAAAAACCACATCTTCTTTATCCAGTTTCCACTTGATGGGCACTTGGGCTGCTTCCAAGCCTTAGCTATTACAAACTGTGCCACTATAAACATAGGTGCAGATATATCACTGTGGTATGATTCTTTTAATCCTTTGGGGAAGATCCCCAGCAGGGGAATAGCTGGGTTAAATGGGACTTCCAATCCTAGTTCTTTGAGGTATCTCCATACTGATTTCCACAGTGGTTGCACCAGTTCACACTCCCACCAACAATGAAGAAGGGTTTCTTTCTCCACACAACCCTGACAGCATTCGTTATTAGTTGATTTCTTGATAGCAGCCATTCTTACTGGAGTAAGGTAGAATATCAGCATTGTTTTCATCTGCATCTCTCAAATGGCCAGTGATGTTGAACATTGTCTCATATGTTTATTTGCTGCTTTTAAACATGAGTGCACATATATCACTGTGTTATGATTCTTTTAATTCTTTGGGGAAGATATCCAGCAGGGGAATAACTGGGTCAAATGGGACCTCTAGTCCTAGTTCTTATCCTCTTAAAAAAAAAGTTAATGCTTATTTCAAGTTTACACAGTTTTTGCATGTTATCATATAACCAAAAGACATTTTTTGTCTATCAGATGGTTGGTTTTGTTTTCTAGCTGCTCCAGAAGTTTTTTCAATTTTTATTTTCATGAGTCCATGTTTGCAGCACAAAATGATTGCATTCCTTGTGAGAAGTTGTACATAACATCTCTTAATTCTTTTTACATTACATTCCTCTTCCCTCCCTCTCCCCTCCTTCCATCATTTGGTCCCTACCTCATTTGCAAAAGATCTATCTTTCGTTTTGTATTATCTTTTACTTTGCTCTTTAATTTATATGTATCCTTTGAGTTTCTCATAAAGAGAAACTATGTGATATTTAAGCTTGCTTCTTTTTTATTTCATTTGACACGATGGTCTCAAGTTCCATCCATTTTCCTACAAATGACTCAAGTTTATTCTTCTTCATAGCAGAATTGTACTCCATTGAGTATAAACATCACCATTCATTTGCTGATGTACACATAGGCTGCTTCAAGCAGACATTAGGAATTGTGCTGTTATAAACATTTATTATATAATATTTAAACAGCATAAATTCGATAACTGAGTTTTTAACCATGCCTAAAAAAGAACAAAATCATAATGTATATTTGAAATTATTTACAGTCCTAGAAAATGATGAGAAAGGCACATTCTATGTTTCCTGTTGTTTGTTCAAGCTTTTTCTCAAAAGATTTTACAGTCTTCATATTCATATTGAGAAAATACTTTTGATTTCACTGGTAACAATTTGTCTTAAGCTACATCTGTGTAGCTTTCCATTCATGACATTTGGAACTACCTAGACATATTGCCACTTAGACCAATGCGAAAGGATCAATAAATTCACCTCTCCCCCACAGAACAGCAGCTATAAACATATAAGCAAATAAAGTAGACATCCTTGCTCAATGTAGGACAGATATATTCAACTATCATTCAGGAATTTTAAATATTTATGAATGGAGCTTTCTGGACTCCTTCCTAGATACTTCTTGTTTCAAAGATCATAAATTGAAAACAACAGTGATGTTGGATATGAATGAGCAAAGTATAGTCCGCTGCCTGTTTTTATAAATAAAGTTTAATCAGCACACAACCACATCCATTATTTTCCATAGTGTCTGTGGCTCATTTTGCCCATCATAGCTGAGAAGTTGCAGCTGAGACCATATGCCCCACAAAGCCTGAAATATTCACTATTTGTTTCCTTATGGAAAAGTTTGCAAAGCCCTGAGCTGTACCATTGCCTTGAAGCTCTGGTCTCATAATAAGAATGCCATGGATCCAAGAGAGGACCCATCTCCTGACTCCCTATCCAGGGCTCATGACATCACAACCAGGCTTCTCCTGTCTTTAGAAAGCAGCATCATCAGTAGACAGACCAGTTGTTAAAATATGGTAGAGGGATGCACCCTTAACTAACCTCCACCTAACCATTCCTGTGGTGACCTAGCCACACCATCCTTCTGAGACCTCTGCCTTGTCAGGCAGTCTTGCTCCTGCCCCTCCCACAAGAGCTGAAGCTCACAGGGACACAGATGCCTGTTCCTCTAATCTGTCTGCAGTCGTCTGCTATGGAAATTAATCTATTCGATTATTTATTAGGTAACTCAATGAAATTTTGGTAGTGAAAGGAAAAGAATGATCTTTGATGCAACTTAAGTTTGGCCTGTCACAAAATGTGATGAAGATGAGTCACTCACTCTATAAACAGAACTATCAGATAGCTATCAAAGATTACAACAATCTAGGATTTCATATTCATATTATTTCAAGGTGTAGTTATATTCTAAAAGCACTTTTTTATAACAGCAAATAGTACATGGACAGATATTCTTTTTATAAGGATCATTTAAAAAACTCATTCAGGGAGATCAAAGCAAAAGTACAGGCCTTTAGCCTATGTCAAAAGACTGACAAATAATTTACATGTCTTAATTCAAAATAAAATGAAAATGTTTAGGTCTACATGTATATTTCTATTTACAATAACCATCTAACTTTTTGCTTTATTTCTATTTTTAAGTACCAATATTCATTCTTTAGGCTAAGAAAATATCCACTATATTCTGATTTAATGTTTATAGTAAAGTATTAAGACCATGGACAACTTCAAATACTCCCATAACTTGGCAAGAAATCCCAGGATAGAATCAATGTCTTATTTAATACACTTTAATTCCTAGGAATGTAATGATTTTATATCTGGGTCCACAACTCATTCTTATCAGGGAAATGGTCCACTAGTTTTATTGGGGAAAATCTTTCATAGTCTGAGAATCAATGAAAAACTGCCTGCAATATTGCATTCATGCTGAGGCTTCTAGGAGAGTTGCTTCCAACTACATGATGATCCTCCAAAAGGACCACATGGCTATCATTGTTCAATCTCTACATTCCCAAGTGGGTCAAGGTGAAATAGTAGAAACAGTGAACTGCGAATTTTCAAGTGGATGTAACCCTCAACTTGGAAGTTAATTTCCTACATGACTTTGTCTTAAGTCTGTTGGGCACTGTCTTCTCTGGATGGGTAGAATGAAGGTGTACTAAATGAACCATAAGGTGCCCTTTGCAGAAGAGTCCAAAGACACCATGGCAGGGTTGGCCTTGCTACCCAGTTTTGTACTGTGATGTTGAGAGTCTCATGAACTGGGCTTTGTGCCTCGCTCTGACATTTCCTCACTATGTGACTCTGAACTGGTCTTTTTATTCTCCAATCCTCCCTTCCCTTACTTACAAAGTGGATACAATGATTTAGGACCTTTCCAAATTGTAGCCCTAAAGTGAAAAGAAATAGATGGGATGAGGAATATGAATGTGCTACATATTCCTTTGGATCCCATACACATATTATTACTAGGAATATGCCTGCTAAAATATAGTTCACCTTTGCTTTATGGCATTGAAACTAAAGGTGATTCTAGTAGCCTTGTAACATGAAGGTAACTCTAGTTTTTGAGATAAAAGCATTGCATTCAAATGCCAACTGTACCATCTGCGATGTAGGGACCTTGATCAGTGACATCTTTTTTCTCTTTGCAGTGATGACATCTCCCCTTTGGAACAGGTGGGATGACAAGGTCTGTCTGCCTCCTGCCTGAGATGCACCCGGGGCACAGTGTATGCTCATTAGGCCAGCCTGAGCCTTTCCACTCACCTGCACATGTTCAGAACAGAAACTATGCTGGAATCATAATGCAGAGATGAGGCCACAACCTTGGGCCTGCTTGTGAGATTGGTTGTAAACTAATTCCGAAATCGCAGATGGCCAGACTATGTCATCCAAACCTTTATTTTAGTGGCAAAGTAACCTGGGGTCCAACAGAAAGCAACCCTTCTGCTCTTTCACTGCAGAACTATTAGTGACAGAACCCTGGGGACACATGGGCCACAGGAGCCACAGAGGGTCTGAACAAGGTTGACAAACACCTGGGCCTTTGGAAAGGCCTAAAGACAGATTTAAAGAAGACCTTGCTCCTCGAGGAACTTACCGGAGGCCCTTGAATTCCTGGTGGTCCAGAAGCTCCTGCGATTCCATCTGCTCCCTTAAAACGACAAGGCAGATCGGATTAGTTTATGGTG
The DNA here is from genome assembly GCF_000247695.1 of Heterocephalus glaber. The sequence goes on along the minus strand of NW_004624735.1, from coordinate 17,585,470 downwards.
TGCCTGGGCAGAGGTCCTATATAGCCTCTTTAGCAGATGTGTAATGCACACATCTTCCGCACAGCTGCCAACACTAGACAGGTTGCAAAAGCCCTGCTTCTTCCCCATCGGGTCGGGTTGTTCCCTGAGAATGCAATGATATTGGAGGAAGAAGGCCCACATTTCAGGAAGGGCTGGGATGATTAATCAACCAGTCATTCCCAAGGCAATAATGGTAAATGGTCTCACTTCCTAACAGACATTTTCAGCTAATGTTAGAGAACATTTGATGGTAGGAAACAAGATCTGAAGAGAAAGATCAGGAAGACAATTTTTTATGTCAATCCAGAGATGAAGAGATGGATAGATGGAAGAACTGTACACAGGTAGCTCAGCAGTGCAGTGTTCTCAGGCACACATCTGAATCAGGGCTCTTGTGTGAGCTATTCCCCTGGCCTGAATCTGAGCCTCTCTGTGTCCACAGCACGCCACCCCCATCCTCCAGGTCTTAGCTCAAGTATCCTTTTCTTAGTATGAGGATTTTGTCCTACCAGGCCTGCAATTGCAAGCCCTTGCCACTCACCACTCCGGTACAATCTGTCCTTTTTCTGTATACTTTTCTCTGAAGCACTTGGCAACATCTGATGTCCTAGTGTTTATTGATTTGGTATTTGTTTGTCTGTCTCCCTCCTCCCATACACCTGCTACATCACAAAGTCAGGAATTTTCTTTTTCTTTTCCTCCTGGAATCTAAAAGAGCACCTGGAATATACTGGGCACTCAGTCAATATTTCTTGAATAAATGGATGAATTGGGAGCTGATCTGGCTGAGTGATGAAAGCAACTATTCTGTAGATGAATTCAGCTCCCTGCCTCTTAGTGGCATTGATTGGGTCACACATGATCTGTAAGCTTCAGCTTCATTTCCAGTAACAGTTAAAAATTGTCTCCCATACCATAAGGAGACGAGGAGTCAACGAAGCGGTGCTTAGTACAGCACAGAGGGTATTGGTTAGGTATGAACCTTCTCAGATTAAGAACCTCTGTGTCCATATCCTGTTTCTCCTAGGCTAGCAATGGAATCCCAGGCAAGGTAATTATCCCTTCCACATACTATTTCCTTTGTAAAATGCAAAAACAGCCTACAATTTTTGCATGAGTTGTTAAAAGATTTCAATAAGTTAATATGCATTAAGAATCAGCCAGCACCAAGAGCATCCTATGAGCTCCCCGTGAAGAGCTATCCATTATTACGCTTCTACTGACTGACTATTCAAAGTCCAGGGACAATACTATTAACCAAATATGGAAACGTGAACAAGCAAGCACTTTATTGATACTGATCCAGCAGTCTTCATTTAAGTGTTTGACATATATTTATTGAATGCCTATTTTTACCAGGTGGTAGTCAAGTTTTAGTAATATAGAAGAGACTGCACCATGGTCTTGGACCTCAGAAATTTGATATAGCAATAGAAAATAGGTCTTATTTTCCATGGATGGCCAGTTTCTAGGACAGAATCTACGTGGTTTGGCTCCATCTCTTCTACTAAGTGAAGACCCAGGAAATATTCATGAAAAAAAGAGATACTGATAATATTTCAACAAAGAGCATAAGGCTTTTGGTTTAATTATATATTTAGTCAAAAGCTAACAGGACAATAGAGTTTCCACTTCAAATTTGGATATTTCTACATGATGTTAGCAAACATTTCTGGAACTAGAAATGGAATTTTCTTGGAAAATTGCTGAGTTGAGATTAAATTCTCTCCTGCAAAATTGAGAACAATGTAATAGTTTTATCTAGAGGAAAGACATTGATTGAGAACCAGAAAATAAACAAGGAAATGCCTAAAGCATTGGATATCTTGGACAGGCCCTGACAAATAATAGATACTCAAGGAATGGCCCAGAGTAAAAACAAACAAACAAACAAACAGCAACAACAACAAAAAACAAAACGAAGACCAGGTGCTTCTGTGTGCCTGGCTGCTGATCCCAAAGAGGCAGCTGACTCAGTATCCTCCCTCAATGGCAATTAGCAGTACAAGGGATGACACAAAATAGTAGCCCAATAAACATCTGCCAAGTGAACAGAAAGCATTAATCAGTTGAAGACAGACAAGCTGGCTTCTGATTATGATTGTCTCTGAGTCTCAGATGCATCCTCTAGTCTGAGAAGCCAGAGGCCATATTCCACACTGTCCCAGAGTTGTAAGTTACTGAGACTTCCAATGAGAAGAGGCCAGGATCTCATCCATACTGGAGATATGTTACAAGGTTTTGAACTCAGAGGATGAAGTGGGGATGAGACTTTAACTTGAGCTCCCCAGCTTGTAGGTTGAACAGGGAAGCTAAAGTCTTCGTGACACAAAATTATCTAACAATGAACCGATTTTTTAAAACAAAAGTACCTTCTCAAATGTCTCTCTTTGCTAAATGCTAGTGTCTCTCTTTCCAATACTCAGTTTCACCACTTTTGTCAGTTTTTCCTTTTGCTGACTGTCAAATGCTACAAAACCCAGTAACATATGCAAATGTAATGCAAGCCATTTAACAATGTGAATTCTAAATCTTGAAAGAATTATAAAATTTCATGAAGTTAATTGATAGCAAATTCATCCGTCCCTTACAATATCCTTCAAAAAATGTGCACAAAGCAGAGTTGGATCAGTTAGGAATCAAGGCTGAGAAATTAAAAAAGATAATAACATCAGAGCACTTGCAGAGACTGAGCTGGATATCAACAATTTAAAGTAGGCTCTCTGAAGAACTAATAAAGCTTTCAATACTTTCATAGATGAATTTACCTTTTGACAAGTACGCTGTGAAAGTTAATCATGAAGTGGAAGAATGCTGTTTCACGACCTCATATGATTTTATTGAAAAAATACATTTAAAACAACTTCATTTGTTCAAGTAATTAACACAAAGTTACCAATAAGAGATGTCAGTGAGATTTTATTTAAAAAGAAGACAGAAAGTTTAATTTGGTATATTTAACTTCATAATCCCAAGTGAACCTCTGTTTCACAGTTTCTTATGACACAATGGTCTATTTGAAGTGAGTTCCCTCTCTGGGGGCTGTTAGGCATTAGTAGCCCTCATGTGCAAAGTCTGGGAGGGGTCTCATGGAGACAATCCATGGACATTCAGGAAAATTCTACAGGCTCATTCTAAGTCCCAGAACTTCTCACCATAGGGCAAGTCCCCATGAGAAAGAATTTTTTTGGTTAATTTTCATTTTCAAAACAAGAAAAATTTCCCACTTTTATTATTATACATTTGCAATGCATAATGAATTTCTTAACCTAGAAATACACAGGCTAAATCCATCCCTGCCAGTGCTCCTAATCCCAAGGGCGTTCTAAGTACACTGCCCATCAAAGCCACAGGGGTCCCTCTGCATTCTCCCAAGGTGATTTGGGCCTGGGACTTTCAGTTCATCCTAGGGCACTCTTAGGGGTTCTTAGGGGGTCATCCCATCCTTTCAATGAGATAGATCCAGTATGATGCCAACTCCAGTGAGTGTGCACTTGTGCTGAACATCAAGGCCAAAGGGGAAGGAGATTAGAGATCTTACTTACTGGTGGCCCAGGGATCCCTGGGGGCCCCATGAAACCTGGAACTCCAGGACGACCCTAGGAAGACACAAGCGGTAATTCTGTAAGCAAGTCTTTAACCTTGTAAGAACACCAAATTTTAGGAAACTATCTAGAATCCACCTTCTAGCTCCATTAACAATTTAAGTTGAAGACACAGAAAAAACAATCTATTTTTCCTACATTCCTAGTGCTTCAGGAGGTGAAGAAAGTAGTTGAAAATACTTTAAAAGAATCTGTCTTACATGGATTTGCTTCAAAATAACATAGAGGGAGCAGCTGTGGAGAAGTGGCTGAGAATACAGATGGAAGAAAAGTGGCCATAATATATGGAACCTGACTTGGCTAGGTGCTCGGTCCCCAGGTTCCCAACAGCTACTGTAATCACAGTCAGGACACTGGGCCAGAACCATTAGATGGGGCAAGGGTCAACACAGATGGACAGAAAGATCGCATGTCATCATTGCTCCCTTCTTAACACTCATTAGAGAGAGCCCAGCAGCCTGGTGGCACCAACCAGAGCCAGGGGTTATTTTACCTGGGTCCGTGTGTGTTACACAGTAGGCATGCAAGATTCAGTCGGAGGGAGGAATGGGGCATTGAAGGATGACTTTCGGTGACCAAGAGGTAGCCAATAAAAGATTACACAGCAAAATCAAAGAGAAGGGGGAAAGGTGGGTCCTTGGACACCTAGGGAAAGGGTGGGTGGCTGTGCATCTGAGAGGTTGAGATGGAAACCAAGAACCCCTATTTCAGACTTTCCTACTTCAGGCAAAAGAGCAGCCAGGGCTCGCATCAGAATGGAGGACAGGGGCTGCAGAGAGGAAACAGGAATCTGTACTCAAGGTGAGCAATGCACTATAAAGGAAATTGTTCCTCACCTGATCACCTTTCTGTCCAACCTCACCATCTGCACCCCGCTCTCCTGGGTTTCCCTTGGAAGAAAAAAGCAAGAAACAGAAAGAAAGGTCAATGAAATTTTTACTAGAACTATATTGCAAAAGGCCAAACAAAAACCATGTCCATGCTTCCATCCATCCATCCATCCATCTTTCAACAACCTCTTACCAAGTTACTGCTGAGTTCCAGGTATGATGCCAGCAGACAGAGAAACAAGGCCTGACTGGGGGTTTGTTGTTGCAATAGCCTAATGGGGTTTTGGGTACCATGGGCCAGCATCAGGAAATGAGGCTGGGAAGGCAGGCAGGGCCCTATTCTTTGTAAGTTCAGTGTACCAACTCCTACATCCAGACTTCGCTGTAGGCCTTGGGCTTTGTTAGAAGATGCATGAGCACCCAAAGCTTAGCTGTGACTGTGGTGATAAGTGGGCTAGAAGGTCTAGGTAGAGAAGAGCAAGGAGGGGACCGGGTGTTTCAGGACTGAGTGAGAGAGAGGCGGAACCTGCCACGCTCATGATCTGGCAGTGCAGGTGTGCAGGGAGGAGGAAGGGAGTAGAGAGCTGAAACGCTGGGAAGCACTGAACCGTGGGCTTTGGGGATGGCGACTCCCTGCGCATGCCCTGTGCTCCCTCTCTGAGCAGCTGTGTAGTCTTGGTGAGCCACTCCCACTCTCACAGTAATGGTCTTTTAATCCACCAAAAAGAAAACCAAATGGCACTCATCCTATGAAATGCTAGGCAAACACAAGCAAATGGTACATAGAAAACAGCATGCAAAAGTGAGAGCTCACAAAGGTTAGTGTAATTATTGTTGCGGTTATTTTGGCATTTCAATCCAAACTTTGTGATTTATTGCGTGACACTGGGCTACGCTCTGTCTTCTTCTACATCATAATAACAATGGCATCTTGTTGCAGGACTGTAAGCCTTAAAGTACACAAAGTCTACAAAGCGCTGAGACTAGCAAGAGACTCGACAAACACCAACTGTCATCCCTCTCTTGGCATCGTCACTGTGAGCAGGGTCATCGCTGTCACTGTCATCATCACTGCCATATTCATCCTCACCACTTAGGGTCACCCACTGCCACCACTACGGTCCTGCTGTCTTCGCTGTCCCCATCATCATTTTCACCAATCGTTATCAAAACACGCGGGATACGCAACCTAGCAAACATATTTTTATAGTCTAACCCTAGAGGTACCATTCGCGGGTTCCAGTGTGCTACCTGTTGCCCACCACAGCTCCGTATGTACTGTGTTAACCAACACACTTCTGTAGAACGTTATTAGACTGAAGCACTTCAGTTCCTTTAAAATAACGCATTCATTAGGCAGTAAAGTGAGTCCTTGGCAGAAGTCTATCCTGGCCTGTTTCCATTCTTGGCGCTCTCAGCTTTGCATACTTGAGCAGCTCACACACACTCTCAGGTCTCAGTCACCCGGTAAATGAAGCTCAGGGGCAGCATAGGCTACGAGGGTCCTTCTGGGCCAGATCCAGACCACTTCCTCACCGAAACATGGAGGCCAGCCCTCTTTCCAACCACCCATAGAGCAGATCACTGCTGGGCTGACTCTATCATAAGCCTCCCTCTCTCTCTGCCTCTGTCTGGGGGAAATGGGGAGGGTTAGGTTACCCAGGCCCAGCAAGTGCTAAACCCCACTGTGTAGAGGGGGAGAAAATGGGTTCAAGAGGAAGAGCATTTGTTCTCACATTTTGCATGTAATTATATCTACTGCTTCTATATCTTTAAAGCTAGCACACAGTCTGCAGGCCAGCTTTATAATCAATGAAAAGCAGGGACAAAGAATAGCACAAAGCACTCTTGACATTTAGGACAATGGCCTTAAAGGTAAATGTTTTCCTTTCAAATTTTAGGCCTCAGCCTGTCTTCAGAGTGGTTCCAACACCTGGCAACAATGAAAATGTCATTGGCTCAGGGCCCCTGCAGTTGTCCCTGTCTCCTTGCCCACCACAGACAAAGACTGAAGCAAACACAGCCACCGCCAAGCCTGACTCACTTCCTTGCAGAGAAAGAGCCTGATGTTTACAGAGCCCCTACTTTGCCAAGCACTCTGCCAGGGCTTTCCACATGAGATGCATTAACTGTGTATCTTTGTTTACATTCTGAGCCGATGCCAAAAAATTTAATATGTCTATGATACCTACTTTAGTCAGTAAAACTGCTTTTGACATAACCATTACTAACAAACTATTAGAAAAAAATCTGAAGACCAGACAGGTTAAGTCATTCAACTGAGGTCACACAGCTAATCAAGAGCAAGGTCTGGAATCTAATCCAGACTGGTCTGTCTGTTTATCAAATTTCCAGGCAAGCTTTCCCCACCCAAGTTATTTTCCTGCTACTTCTTTAGGCCCTAATGCATGGTCCCACTGTTTTTATAATGTCAAGAGCACTGCTTTTACAAGTGGGAGGCCTGATCCACCAGACTGACCACATGCCAAGCTTGATACAATGTACTGGAGATGTAACAATCAACCAAACACATAAAAACCCCAGTCTGTCTGGAATTTTTATCCCAGGGAGGTTATTCATTGATTTCTTTACTAACTCGGTTCTCCTCGGAAAATGTTTACTGGGGAGCCCTTGTAAAAGCTTAATTCTCCTTGTTGAAAATAAGGGTACAGAGGCCCTCATTCTCAGAGCACTTCAAGAAAACTTGTTACTTTGAGTTCTTGGTCTGCGTCCTTGAAATGTCTGTAGATCATTTCAAAAGCTGGATAAATCTCCTGCCCACTTTATGACCAGGAATCAGGACTGTCTCTCTCAAGATTTAAGGTCTGTATCTTTGCAATATAACCAGCAAGGAAGATAACAGCTCTAGCTCTCAGTTCCTAAGGGAAAGCAGGAACTTAACTTGGGCAGATCCAAGGTGCAAAACTACCTCTTGTCAGCTGGATGTGGTAGGGCAGCCCGTAATCCTAGCACTCTTTGAGGTTGGGGATGGATCACAAATTTCAGCCCAGCTTGGGCAATTTAGAGACTTAGTGAGAACTTGGTTCAAAATAAAACATACTGCAGGGGACACTGCTCAGTGCAGAGGCCCTGGTTTCAATCCCCAGTACTGAAACAATAAAACTTACCTCCTTGTCATAAAGATAAGAGACATTTATCTTGCCTCTCAATAAGGCCAATGAGCTAGTGCAGCTGGCCAGCCCAGTTACCAGCTGAATCTGGGGTGAACGAGGGTGACAAGTGTTGCTACCAAGCCCTCCAACTTGAGGACCAGTTACTTCGAATCCTGAGCACATGTGCAGTGGCAGCTGTTCTAGCAGCTCAGCCCTATAAAAGAGGGAGTTTTCTTTCTGACCCTGGAAGCTCTGAGCCAACCTCTGAAGCACATCCCACTCTGGCTTCATGATTATCCATTAGGAAAATTTTTTTCTCTTTCACTTTATGGTTTTCGGGATTGGGGAAATGTTCTGGTTTGTTTTCACATGTATTTAATAGTAAAGTATTATAAATATTTACTAGAGCCATTCAATTGTATTTTCAATTACTTAGAGGTTACCTTTGTACCAAGGGCTGTTCTCAGGTTGTCTGCCTTTGTGGGTCTATGGGACAGGTGATTTTCTCCAGGGGTTTGCAAACTATTGAGGCCAAGACCTCAACTTTATAAATTAATATGTCTCCGCTACTCTCAGAACAAGCTGAACTTTTGCATGCTGCTACTCTGCCTAGAAAATACTGTCACACAGATACTTGGAAAATCCTGCTTATTCCTTTAAGACACTAAAATCCCACTCCCTCCAGGCAGCCCCCACAAATTACTCCCTGACCATGGTGTTAGTTTTCTTAAAATCATTTATGGTTCTGACACTGTTGTAGCGGCAATGAACTGAAATGAAGCAAGAGTTATGAGGACCACAGCAATTGCACATATTAAATGTTTCCTACATGCTATGCTTTGTAAATTTTCTCTTGTTTAGTCTTCATATTTTCTTTGTGAGTTAAGCTATGCATTTTTTATATAAGGGACTGAAAGGTCAGGGAAATCAAACAAATGCTCAAGCCCTATAATTAGGAAATACATTCATTCAGCTAATGGAAGGCAGGGCAGATTAAGGAGCCATTGGCTTCCAATGCTCAGCGTGTCTCTACTGCTTGGAGGGCCACCAGCCTCTGTTTAGCTTTTCTGAGTGTCACTTATCAGCTTGTAATCTCTCTCTGCCCAGGCACAGAAAGCCTGGTTCCAGTCTGACCTCTGTCTGTACCTGCTGACTTGGAAGGAAACTGTTGAAGGGGACCTTGGTGACAGTCTCTCAGGACTGAAGCATCTGTGATTGGAAAGACATGCCCACTTCTTAAGAGAGAATGGAGCGAGTGGCTCTGGGTGTCTTTCTGGGTAGGATGATTCCTGGGGGTCTTTTCTGGCAGTGATTATACCAGTAGTGTTTGCCTCCCTAGACTAACCCAGAACCTCTAAGACAGGATTCCTGCTCATTAGGGTGTCTTCAGGGCCACCACAGACTCCCTGTAGACTCCATTACCTGGTAACTGAATGTTCAGTGAGAAGAGAATAAAATGTTTTTCATGGGGTATATAATTATCATCATCTCCAGTGTGAGAGAAATGGTGTTATATCTGACAACAGGAACACATGCTCCCAGGGTCACTGCTGTGATTGTTATCTTTTCTCTTTTCCCTTGGCATGGATCATAATCATTCCAGAAGCCACACTGTCCAGAACCTGTTCCTTAAAGGAAGTGTTTTGTGCAGTTTCAAAGCTCTGTAACTGACTGTGGTATTAACCTGCTCAGCCCAAGCCCCCAAAGAGAGAAGCTACAAATGTGTAAGATAAATCTTGGGGAAACTCCTTTCTAGATACCAAGTGACAACTGCAAAGAAATGAACCAACCTCTCTTGAATATGCACATTACAAAAGGATGCTAGAGCAGTTATACAACATGGGTAGCATTTTCAGCTACAAACCATCTCTGTGTTCACAAGTTTGGCAGAGATACTGTTTGGTAACTGACAGAAAGTGGTATGGGATGAATGAAGAACACAAAAATTGGCTTCAGTTTGAAAGCATGAATCAAGAAGCAGACCTTTGAGTTTACAGAGGATGCATTAACCCCTTTGTGACTCGTTTTTCTGGCAATAAATGGTGGTAAAGGGCAAATTATTACTGTGACGTTAATTACCACAGCGCTGACTAAAGCACCTAGCACCACTGGGAACTGTCCGTGGTGCTGGTGTTGCCATTTGCCCAACTACAAGTTAATGGCTGCTAAACAGAGCAGGTCTTGAAGCTAGATCACCAGGGACTGACCTCAGCTAAACAGCCTACTGGTTTTGCTGCTGGCATTTAACCTTGCTAAACTTTAGTTTCCTATTGGTAAAGTGGGATAAGAGCCCTACTTCCTGGAGCTATGCTCACCATTGCAGAAAACAATATTGGAAAGCAGGCTATCTGGCCCTTAGAATACTCAGTAGCAGAATAACTTGTGAACAGTCACTATGAAGAGTAGACCCAAGCTTCAAGAACTGCTCAAGGTCACCATTGAGCCCCAAGTGGAGAAGGGAGAACCCTGTCTTTCATGTGTACCACAAAGTTTTGTTATTTTTCCAGCTGGAAGGTTTCTTTGGCTTTCACAGACAATTAAAAGGAGCAAGCCCTCATTGAAGCAAATTATAAAAGAATGAGGAAAGAAGTATTATCCCAAATCATCAGAGCTTCACACAGGGTTGGCATGATAGAGGAAACAGCCCATAGTTGATAGTGGAAACTCCTTATCTGTTTAGTTGATTTTGTTTCTCTGAATAAAAACCATTATTCTGCAGAAGCTAAGCCCAGCCAATAGCCAGAAAATCAAAAGCAAAAGTTCTTTAAGGATCAGCTGAAATTACAGGACTGGGAAATTCTCCAAGCTAGGAGCTAAGTCTCCCCTCATGACCCCAGAAAGGGGTGTCATGTGCAGAGAGCAGCGTGCACATTTGGCAGTGCAACTCTTTCTTGGTGCCTCTGGACCTAACACTGCCCCAGGCAAGATATCTTGCTCCATCTGTGCTGAGATTTGATAACTGGTTTTAGAAGCACGGGTTTTGGCTCCATTAAAAACCTCTAAATCTTTACAAAATCTAAGTATCATAACTGCTAGACATCTTAACCTTCCAGCCAGGGCTTGGGAGACATGAATACTTCCCATCCTGATCCACCACAGGTCTGGTTGTGGTAACATCACGTTTTGTTTGTTTCCTTTTTAGTAATAATAATATATTCAAGGTCATGTTCCATGGCTTGTCCTAGGGTAAGGTGAGTGAAACATCTATCTCTGGCTCCCCAAACCTCAATAACCATGATAAATAATATTCCAGTGAAATCCTTTAAAAGGTAAAAATCAATCCAAAAGAATCCAAGATGAACAAAATATTACAATGTAAGTAAACACAGATCTGAACAGATTGTTATTGGGGGGAGACAAGTAAGGGAAGACATTCAAGTATAAGGTTGGGTTCTGTCTTTATTTTAAATTTGCTATTTTGTTCTTTGTGGATTTATTGCATTAATTTATATTTAAAAATACAGTATTAAGTATTATTTATCTTGGTTAAAGAGGTTTTTGGTTTTCCCTTCACTTTATCCTGAAGTCTTCACAATAGTTCTGGCTCTGTCACAGGCCACGACCCAGGGGCTGAAAGAGTAATAATGTCCTCTGAGTGCTCTCAGTGCACCAGCCACTGACAAGAACATTCCACCTGCACTCTTCACAGTGATAAGCTCTAAGGTCAATGACCCTGGACCCTGCTGAGTCAATGGGAAAGGAGTGGCAGAAAAACTTAGAAACTCTCCCAAGGCCACAGAGCTGTGATAGGATTCCAGCTCCCTGCTCTGACTTCTGACACTCTACCCACTCCTAGTGAAAACTCCATCCTGCACCTCACTATGACGATCCAGGCCACAGAAGAAAGTATTAGGGGAGGCACACAGTTTGCTGCAGCTCCAAAGACACAGGGAACTAGGAAGCACCCACAGGGGAGGACCAAGGACAAGGAAGTCGTGCTACCTCTTCTCAAAGCTAAATACTGTCACCAACAACAGCCAAGACAGACACAGCCCCCAAACCCTTGTTCTGACAGCCAAAGAGTGCTTCCCTGCCTGCCCTGTGGCTGAGATCTCACCTCCTTCCTCCCAGCTGGCCTCTCCGACTCTATGAAGCCACAACACTTGCTGCTTCGTGTAAAAGGCACCTTGTCATTCAAGTGAGGCTAACAATGCCCACATGCCTGTGTAAAGCACTTTCCTGTTGCTTTCTATTGAGTACCAAGTTCTTTTCATGCCTTCTCTTATTCATTTATAACATACAGTTGAAGCTGTTTTTCTTTTTGTCATTAGTAGACAGTGAAGTTGAGCTGTCTGTCATGTCTTAGCCAGTTAGCACCACACATTCCAATTCCTACCTGCCATTCGTGCCTTGTAGCACTCAGGTGTTTGTAAGTGAGCAGCTGAGACTTCACAAGTAGAACCACCCACCCAAGGGCACTAGGGTGGTCAGTGCCATTAGTAGCTCTGGAATACCTGTTTTCTGATTGTAAGATCACCATTCCTTTACAAAGGCCATCACTCTTCCTCAAACTTGGATGAATCACTGATGTGAACAGAACAGATGTGTACAGATATTTATGAAGTTTTACTGACCTGTGGTCCAGCTATTCCTGGGGGCCCTGGGGGGCCTTGGGATCCAGCTTCTCCCTATAGCAAGGAAAATAAAGAAAAAAACTATTCTGAGGGTCTGGATCCCATGACCAAAGTCATCATCAAGCCATCCACCTTGAACACCTGTCCACTGATTTCCTCCCAGGATTTCCCTGCAGCCAGCCCCTGCCACCAGCACATCTGGGAATAGGTCATGTACAAGTGTCAGTACCATGAGCATCTGTGCAATTGTGTGCATAAGCCCAATGGTGTAGTCGGATGGTATGGGTCCAGTCTCCAAGATGGCTCCATGCCCCCTGCTTCCCACACTCATAGCCTTGAGTAGTCCCCATTTGTATCAGGATTGGTTTGTGTGGGTAACAGAATACAGCAGAAAGGATGAGGTGTCACTTCCGGGATTAGAGTACAGAAAGGAACAGCCTTTGCCTGGCGTCCTCCTTCCATCCTGCTCGTTCTCTGTCTAACCACTCACTCTGCGGAAACAAGCTTCCATGCCTCCATCTCACTAGGAAGCTATGTAGGAAGAAATGGGCTCCTGACTGCAGCTAGTGACGAAGTGAGAATTTAGCTGATAGCCACAGAGCAAGCCTTGCAAACAGAGCTTGAGATGACTGCAGCTAAGAACTTGACAGCCATTCAGGAAATATCTGATCCAGAACCTCCAGCAAGCCATTCCTGGATTCCTATCCCTCAGAAATGGGAGGCAGTGAGTGGAGAATTCTGCTGCAATAAGAAAAAGAGACTGAATGATGTAGCATCTCATTTTATATACGTGTATCTCTCTGTACTACAGAGCTGCCTGGCTCTGAGGAGGGGCTGTCGAGGTGGGAAGAGGGGGCTCTGAGTCACCTGCCAGGCCCTGCCAGGAAGGGTAGGGTAGCTATTAGGGTTACTAGTGTTGTTTCTCAACAACCACGCATGTCTCCCATCTGGGGATCTGATGCAAAGGGTCTGGTTGAGAGTCTCAGAAAAGTTTATCTAAAAATGTCCTGAAGTGATGTGGAGCTGCCACCTGCCCCGAGAGCCACTCTGAGGAGAAGACTGTTGGAATCAACCTCTAAGGCCCACCCATCTTAACCAACTAAATGGTCTTTTGAGTTGTTTAACAGCAAGCTGAGGAAAATATCCATAACATGGGTGTAAAAACATCCAAACATATCTATTTACTATCTCATATAATAAGACACATGAAAGGCCAAATGTCAAATACTTATTATTGATGACTTGCTCACCAGAATTAAATCAAGTGAAAATATTCTTAGTCATGTCAGTTTTAAAATTTTAAAACCCTGGCCTCTCTCAGGGTTCCAGAGGACATGAAGAATTTTCTGGGATCCTCGTACACACATCCTAAAAACACCTGCACAGCTGGGGCTGGAGGGAAACCAAGCTGGTGAAGGCCCGGAGCATAAGAACAAAGGTCAGTTTCACATCTGAGTTTGCTTCTGTCTCATATAAACATTCACTTTCCAAAACTTCTCATTGTGAGTTCTTTCTCTCTTTAAAATGTGTTCAGATACTTTCAAAAGCCAAATAAAGCATTTTCCAGCTTTGCAATCCAGGAATGTTTGTAATCAGCAAGAAAGATAATGGCTCTAGCCTAATTTCTGTGAGATGGTAGGAGCCTCTTCCCAACTTGCAAAAGTACCTCCTGTCAGGCAGATGGAAGATGTTTATCTTTCCTTTAGATAAAGCCACTTAGTTGACACAGATAGCTACCCAGCTGCATTCAGGGTGAACGTGTATGACAAGTGGTGCTGCTGAGTCCTTTTACTTTAGAACTAGCTATTGCTTATCTTAAAAATATATGAAATGGATGTTTCAATAATCTTGACTAAGTAAAAGAATGAGTTTCTCTCTGACTTTGTAATATTTTAGCAGCCTGCCTGTGATGCACATCACATTCTGTCTTAATGTTTATTCAATAAGATTGTGCTCTTTCTCTTTTACCTTTATGGAGAGGATTTCTGACTCAGAAGATTTTGTTTTGAGTTATAACCCTCATCCACCCATATGCAACTTTCTTCCCTCAGGAGCTGCATGAGAACAGGGTCTCAGTCTTTTCTCCTGGGCCTCTCCAGTGTTGGGTTTTTTTTGGTACCAGGGATGGAACTCAGGTCCTTGCACTTGCAAGGCAGGCGGCGGAACCACTGAGCTAAATCCCCAGCCCTCTCCAGTGTTGACATGTTGACTGATACATAGGAAACATTTAATGGAACAAAACAGGCAATAACAAAGAAATGGAAAGACAAATGGGTGGACGGATGGACGGTCAGGGAGAGAAGTGGACGAGTGGATAGATCTGTAGAATCTTGGTGCCTAGTACATAGTTGTCAAAGTTGTTGGGTGGATGGAAGTAGTAGTAAATGAGGAAAGTAGGAAAAGTCAGTCAATATAATGACTATGAATTTCTAGACCTCAACATGTATTGGAGTATCACAGTCAACATATTCTTAAAATGACAAGAACTTATATATCCCCAGTCCTTACCATTCCTATAGCTCTGTCCTTTCAACCTCATGCTTCGCTGCTATTTCTAATCCCTTATAACCTTAATCCTTTCGGAGTCATAAGGAACCATGTCAGGATTCCCAGAATATCATTCACTGCAAAGGTAAAGACTAAGATTTCTCTTTTCTCCTTACCTTTTTCCCTTCCATGCCTTCTCTGCCTGGCTTTCCTGGGAGGCCTTTGTCTCCTTTAAACCCTGGTAGACCAGGGAGGCCTGGTGGACCAGGAGGGCACTCACTGCATACGTCCTAAGAAAGGAGAGAGAAAGGGAATAAATAATACAGTTACTTGCAAAGTAAAGCAGCCCTAGTTCCTAGCTCTCTACATGAAGGTTTTGTTTTTTAACGCTAGCAAAGATGGAAAAGCAAACAAGTAGACTGAGACATTATCCACATACTTTTGTGTCAAGACTTTGCATTTCAGCACTGATATGTCTGGGTTATTACTCAGTTTCTCCCTACTTCCAGCCAACCAGGCAGCTGCAAGTACAGCCTGAGAAAACAATGTCAACAGTGCATGGAAAATTATCTGTGAGCACTAAAAAGCATTAACAGTGCAGACTTGAGGCAAACATTTATTATTACTAATAGTGTGCTCTGTCCCCAAAGGTGAAGTCAAACAAAGCTGGAGCCTAAAATATCTGGTGTGTTTCCTGGGGTACAGTGTTTTCAGAAGAAAGGAGATCAGAGGGAGCAACAGGCACAGGCTCTTGGGAGCCTTTTGCTGTGACACACAACCCAAGCAATGAGCATGACTGGCATTATTCTTTCCCCAAGGGAGGCATTTAATAAGTGTTCTCTGGAGTCAAGCTTTGTTCTGCTTCTTCGAGGCAGATAAATGCTACCCCTGCAGTAAATGTAAAGTGCTGAGAGCCCAGGGAACCTGCTTCCTGATTTGTCTGTGGCATCTCTGGATTACACAGTTTGCAGTACAGCATACACCAGGTGAGACTCACTTAAGCCTACCTCCTCTTCCTATCTCTTAGATTACTTCCACAAGGCCCTTCTCTCTAAACCTTTCTCTCCTTCTCCCCTCCTCTATCCTTGCAATAAGAGTTAAATGAGATAATATAAATAAGTCACTGAGAATAAGGTCAGGATAGGTAATGCCCAACACATTTAGCTATTGTTATTAATTCATTATTTACTAAGTTACTCTTTGCAAAAATACTCGCAAAGCATCTGCTCTGTGTTAGGCACTGTGCTGAGCTTTGAGACCAGAGTGAATGTGCATCACCAGCTCAGGGTTGGTGTCAACCAACACAAAGGAAATGCACTAAATAAGGTCTTCTGAGGGCTCTTACTGAGGCAGGTGCAGAGGTATGTAGCAGCTTCACATGTTCATATTAAATGAGGTGCGGTCTCAAATGATTTAGCATTCATCATGGTCTCGCAGCCTCCACTCTCAGGATGTAAAGTTTTGCCATCACAAAACCAACTCTGAATGACCCACTTTCCTTTCATTTGCTTCATTTCTACTTAGTCTCTAAAGATACTTGGGAAATCTCTAACTCCAAAAAACCTTCCTGATGCCCTCAGGATGAGTACAAGCTCATTCTGCTCCCATGGGTCTCAGGAATCTCCTCCACGGAAAGACTTGTGCCACCAATGGAAAAGTCTGCTGAGGACTGCATCCTCTCACCACCAGACAAAAAGAAAATGCAGGCTCTCAGAGGATAGAGGTAAAGTTGTTTTATCTTCATACATCCAATTCATAACAAATAGTCTCCCACGGTAGGGAGACTCAAAAAGTGCATGACCCAGGCAACACAACCCATCAACAACCAATAACTAATAAACCATGCAATTGACAACCTGGACTTTTGTTGTCTTGTGCAACCTTTCACTAGTGGGAAGCTGATTGGATCTTTGGAAGGTGAGGAGTTTTCTTGTTTCTTGGTGTAGTGTGTGTGTGTGTGTGTGTGTGTGTGTGTGTGTGTGCGCATGCACTGGAGATCAAACTGGAAACGTTGCGCTTGTGAGGCAGGTGGCAGAACCACTGAGCTAAATCCCCAGCCAGAAGGTGAGGAGTTTAAATAATGTGATAATAGGAAGCAAGAGTGAATAAGATGAAGGAAAATAATGGTTGCTTTTTGTTTGTTTGTTTGGAAAAGCAGCAGAGTAAAGTGGAACTCACTTATTTCTAGGCTTCACCTGAGGTACTTTGAAATGAGTGCTGCCATAAAACAGTGCAACAAAGGATGGATAAGTGGATAGATGGATGGATGGATGGATGGATGGATGATCAGCCAGAAATGAAACTGGCCTGGCTGCAGAATTCTGGCCACTGAGGTGTGTCTGGACTTGGGGTGTGCAGTGATGAATGGAAGCCATTCTTTCCATGACACCCACAGCATCAAGAGGTTGCATCTGAGCAATACAAGCTCTTGCTACTTTCAAATTTCTGTCCAATTTCTAGTAGAGAACTTACCTGGGGTCTGTCTTAATTGTATACTATGTAACTTGTTCCTGAAGAGCACAGCTGTCAGCAGCCCAAGATGTAGCAGTGAGGTGTTGGACACATCACACTGGCCCAGACTGAGTGTCCAGCGAGTGGAGAGGAGACCAGCACCCACTATGGTCCAATGCTCCCCTTGGCTCCTGGGCTCCAAGAACCCTCAGCCTTCTTGACTCTACCTCCCCTTTCCTGAGAGTACTTCATGTTTTCTCTAAATTCCTTGAGACTGGACAGGGTCATGCTTCCACTTACATGAGCTTGTCCAGACTCAAATGAAGCCTCTGCCTCATGGCCTCATCTACTTGAGCCTCAGTCTCCCTACTGTGACACTGGGACCATAGAGTCCATAGCTAATGAGATAACGAATGGGAAATGACACGCACTGTGGATGGCAAACAGTGAAAGCACAGAGACTTTCAGCTGCTCTGTGTGCCATTATTGTTCCAGTTCTTATTTTACTCCCCAAATGTGTTTTGTCGCCCCCTTAACAGACTAAGTGCTCTGGGTCATCAATTCTTGCTCCCAATCTCTTGGCTTATGGAGTTATGTCTTCAAGTCACTCAACGTCTTTGAATCTATTTTCTTATCTGTAAACAAAGGTTTTCCTCTGACCTTAGGAGATTGTTGCAATATTTATATTAAATAATCCATATGAAGTGATCACCATGTTTCAGAACCCATTGTGCATTATTTACAAAAGCTGATTCTCTTCCAGTCTCTACACCTTGCTTTTGCGTGAGATATTTTCAACAACTCCAGCTCCCTTTGTCACTGTATGCAGTGTTCAGTGTAGTATAGCAGACCAAGGAAACAGACTTTCCATAAAATGCCTATACTGGACGAGTGCTGCAGGTTTCACTGTGTACAACAATATAATTCCTATTTTCCAGGAGGAGAAATGGCCTCAGGTCATCTCATCTACCCTTTGTCCACATATCTGAATCCTCACCACAGCATTCCTACCAAAGGGTTGTGTAGCCTGTATCTCAAAGTCTCCAGGGTATGTGCAGTGAAATGCCTGCCTGCATTTCATCAGAGAGCTGGCATGAAGTTCTGGCTCACTCCAAGAGAAAATCAGATGGCAGAGAGATTACAAGAAAGGCTCCGGATCTGGTCACACTGGGCTCGAGCCTCAGCTCTGCCACCACCCAGGTCTGTGGCATATGGCACGCAGCTTACCTATGTATGCCTCAACCTCCTCACCTGCACGATGCAGACAGGAATGGAACACAGGTGCAGAACCGTGAGGATTGGATGACATGTTTATGCAGGGGAGTTATCTAATGGAGACATCCAAAGCTGGCCTCCTTGGGCACAGATCTAACTCTGAAAGCCCCTTTAACAGGGACTCTGAGAAGATGAACTTTCTATGCAGGCAGCTTTTCAAAAGTCAGAATGAGAAGTGTGATGAACCTCTCTGGGACAAAGGAAAATATTCTATAATAAAGGATGGCTTCTCAGCAAGAAAGGCACCTGCCACCCATCACCTGGACTAGACCGGCAGGGTTGCACCCACAGCATCAGGCCAGCAGAAGCTGACAAACTGCTTGACTGCTGCCTCCAGGCCTTTTCAGAGCACAAGGCAGTGCTGCGGGGTCAAGATGAACCTTTGACCACTGAGGACTGGGTTCTGTGCCTAGGAGAGTCCATCTTGTTTTATTAATTGATCCTAACAGTGTCTCAGGTTTCCTATATGGAAAGCAAGAACAGGAACAGTACATGATTACTGCTGTTGTCATTGCGTGAAAATTTAAATTTACCACGGCACCATCCAGAGCTTTCTGCTCCATAGCTGCATTGCCCTATGAAGGAGCCACCAGCCACATGCAGTTGTTAAGTACAGAGAAAGTGGTCAGTGTGACCAAGGGCCTGATTTTTTTGTAAGTGGAAATTAATTTAAATTGAAATACATGTACATGGCCAGTGGCTGCTATATTGGATAACATGGCTTTAGCATGTGAATTCTCAACAAATACTGATGCTTATATTCCTAATATTGTATCTGTGTAGAAAAAAATATTGATATCTTTAATCCCCATTACCATTTACAAAACATAAGTACATTTACTGTATGTTTTTACCTTAACCAAGAGATTTATGTCGCCCGGAGACAGTAGTGAAGACGGGCCCTGTCAAAACAAAAATAAATAAATACACACATAACGCAAACATCCAATCTATTCTGTGCATCCTTAGAAAGTAAATGACTTTCAAAGTGTAAGGCCCCTTCTCTTCTCCTGGTTGTCCTTTCCCCTACCCTCACCAAAATCTGATGGGTCCTATGGGCAGTGGGAGAGGAAAGGAGAAGTCTATCTGCACTCTGGAATGTTCTTAGGTTTTCCTGATGGGCAGCAGCTGTTGCTGTCAATCATTCGGAGCTAGTACCAATTTACACCCATGTTTTCAGCTCTTGTAAGTGAAACAGCATTTTAACTTCATCTGTTGTTATGGCTTGAAAGTATTTAATTCTGGAAAGGAGATTTCAGCTACCTGAAATAACTAGAAAGACCTGTGAAGGTTTACAAGATCCTGCAGGTCAGTGGCCTCACATTCAAGCCCAGTGTGAGTTGAAGCATGGCCTGCTATAGTGGAGCCGAAGACAGAGAGCCATTTGGGTGCAAGGAACACAAGACTGGGGAGGGGAGATAAAAGGCAGACCTTAAAAGGGAGAAGGGGTCCTTAGGTGATAATCAGAGACTGGTGGGCCACCTTGGAACTTCTAGTTGTCCAGCCGAAAAGGAGCCTGGACTTCCCACTCACCAGAGGCAAAGCCTGAAGCTTTTCCCTGCAACGTGGGGAGCTCACGCCATGATTACACTTGTGATGGATAACTCTTTCTGTTTAAATTTCAGTATATGAAGTCTGAACAGTCAAAAACCAAGACATTTCTTCTGGCTGTTCCTCCTTTTTGGACTCCCTGGAGTTTCTGTCCCATCCTGCAGCTGACAAGTTACCTGACAGGTAAGATGTCTGCCTAAGGTAACAGCTGCAGGAGCTGGAGATGTGTTCCTATTATTTTCTCGGCTGATACGCTCAGAAATTTTAATGACTCTAGGCTACTGCAAGAAGGGGCTCCTAGAGAGAACTGGGGTGCAACTCAGATTAAGAGAAGCTGCATGAATTACTAGCATGCTACAAAACCCATTAAATATGCAGCTGCTAAAGACAAGGCTGAGATCTCCCTAGTTATCAGAGGCAACAGGACCTCAGTAAAATTTGAATTTTAAAAAAGGAAAGGTGCACAATAGTAGGGGGTTCATATTGTTCACATTAGGACATTTTTATGCTCCTGCCATTGTATTATCTAGGATATTTATCCTGTTATTTTAGCCCTTTATCTAACTAACGTGAGCTCTATTAGAAAAGGTCCCCAGGCATCGATACGAGAGAGAGAGAGAGAGAGAGAGAGAGAGAGAGAGAGAGAGAGAGAGAGAAGCATCCAGCCCATAGCATGGCCCTGAGGATGGTTTCACTAAAGCTTGTTCTGACTCATTTTTGTGAACCTCACAAGGCAGGTCTCCAGAAGGTAGCCAGGTAGTGTCCCAAGGAAAGCAGACAGAAAATATTAGTAAACCACCATTTCCACCTCTCGGGAGAAGACCACACACAGTAGATTGCTATTAGGCCTAAAAGGCTAAGAGAACACATGGTGGGAAGTGCTGGGATGTAGAAGACCCCACTAAGACCTTTGTTCTTCCTTGGAAACCATCCCCTGGTACAGGGAACACTGACTAGAAATGCCAGGTCACACAGACAGTGACTGGTATGGGGCCACAGGTGGGACTTACCTGTAGGCAAGACAGCTGTGTGGCACCATCCACACCTGAGCCCCACATGGGAGTGGACCACGGCTGGCCTTGAGTTGGACTCACACCTTCAGTGGGCTCTTTCCCTGCTCATGTCCTGCTTCTCTCCACCCTTGCACGTCTCACCTTCAAGCCCTCCTCCAGCCCACCACTGGGGCAAGAATGCCCAGTGAAGGTTCTGCTTCCAGAAAACTAACCAGACATGAGAGGATTCCTGGCAGCTTCTCCCCAGGTGGATCTGGCATTGGGAAAACACTCAGCTCACCCTCTCCACCCACTGAGAATGGATGACTGTGCAATGAAGAGTCAGCTCAGCGAGCCTGAGTTGTTCAAACCCCGCTCATCCCAAGTAAATGCCTGGCTGCTGTCTGGTTCCTCAGTGCAACCTCTAGGATGGGATGTTGGGCCTGGTTACAGTGTCTGCTTACCTGGGGCCTTGAGCAAGGCAGACAGCCAATGCCAACAATATGATTCATGTGGGGGCCTTGGGCCACACCGCATCAGTTTGACCCCTGGTGAAGCTATGGACTGTGTGATGAAGGTCACCAAATTAGCCACTCCATGATTGTATGACACTCCTGATAAAAGCTTGGACCTCAAACTGGAGCTGATCTTCCCTGGACAGGGGCATCCCCACTTGCAACAGACTGTGTGCACCATTAGGCCCTGCAGGTCCGGGCGAGGGAGCTGTCTGCACCACTCCTGTCTTTCCTGGGCCCCTCCGCAGGCACCTGCTCCCCGTAACTTCCATGGACATCCTCTCACTGTGCTAAACCACAACCATGAGCATACCTGGCCTTCTAAGCTCAGTGAGTTCTTCTACCAATTCCTTGCAACTGAGGGTAGACCTGAGAATCCTAAACGCAGAGACTGTGGCTAATGAGACAGTAAGACCTGGGGATCCTGGGCCATACTGGGACCATCTAGGGGAGATCGTTCTGAGAATTTAAAGGATGTGCAAAGTATCCCCTACCCCGCACGGGTGACCGAATCCAGGAACTACTCACTGCGCCACATCTCCAGCCCTTCTTCATCATTTATTTTGAAACAGGAAGTTGCTAAGTCTCTAAGTTGCCCAGCCTAGGCTCACCCTGTCAGAGCGCTGGTTTTACAAGGCACATGCTGCCACACCAATTCCCCACAGCCTACTTTTTCTTTTTCTCTCCAACTTTCTCTCTAGCTCTGTGCTCTGTGGTGCTCAGATATGAGACACTCATTACCGCCCACATTTACAGCTGGACTTTGCTCACTTAAATCTCTCTTTGGGGAATGGTAAGGGCCCTCTGGATGTGGTGAGCATCACTGAAGCCGAGCCCTCATCTGGCTTCTGGCCTGACCTACTCTCGTCCACCCATTCTACATGAGCCCCAGGGTAATGGTGTGGGTTCTTAGAGGCTTATTTAGCTGTCATCTAGCTGACTCCAGAGGGCAAGTGAATGCTTTATCCCTAACCTCCAGTAAGACTTTCCACCCTTCCCATTGGTAGGTCTTCAGTGACAACTTTAAGCACCTTCACAGACAGACCAAGACCCCTTCTCAATCTTCAAATGCCTTCAGATAACAGGCATCGTTCTATGGGCCCAGACAATGGGCCCATAGAAGCCTCTGGATCCTGGGTCCTATAAGAAACCTGTAGCAGACCAGGTCTGCAAAGGAGACAAGTGGGTGAAGCTCCTTCCGGATGAGTATCTTGGTGCTTACACCAGGCTGTGGGCTCACACAGGTCTGTGATGCCCTAGTAATGATGGCCACTGTCTCATCCATTCCTGGTAGCATCTTCTATTAGATTAACTCTTCTCAGATCTAAGCAGCTTCCTCTGACTCCACTCAGACCTGTTCTTCCTTTTGTTCCTTCCTGGATGGGCCACTCACAGTCTAATTATCTAGCCAAACCTTGGGGACTTCTTTGGCACTGGTAAACCAGGGAGAGAGGGACTCAGAAGATAAAGGTATTAGACCTGAGAAAAATTTTGCAGGACCCTCAGCTAGACTGTGGCCAGACTGCTGGGGACCCAGCCCCCTGGGCTGTTTGTGTTTGTTCAAATTTCAACAGCTTCCACTGTTCTGATGTGAGACGAGAAAGAACAATTCTGTTCTTTATCCCCTGGAAACTGGCAATCCAGCCAAGGAACAAGGAACAGGCAAGGTGGAAATTTGCAGTGGACGCTTCTCTTGTCCATTTTTTCATCCCATGCCAAATGTTTACCCTCCTCTGTCCTGTTTCATGACATGCTTGGCCCTGGGAACATAGCCCAGGCTTGAGTGCCTACTAGCCTACGGTTAAGTTGGATCAAAGGACAACACTGTCAGAAACTGGAGGGGAATAAATGTTCTCTCCCCATCTCAAGCCAAGCTTTCACCCAGTGGCTTTGAACCCACAGTTACAGCTCTCTCTCATTCCACATCTTAGATCTCATTTGGCTCAGAAAAGAGGCACAATGGTTGTCACAGTTACCCACTGTGGCTTATCCTAGGTCTCACAGTATCCTGTATTAGTGCTTGTCAAACATCCCCTTGTAAAAGCCTCTCCAACTGTCTGAGCTGCGCTTTACTTTCTTGCCGGAGCCCTGACTGGTAATCAACATCCATCCAAAAGTGCAGGGTGACATACCGGTTTCCCAGGGGGCCCCCTTTCTCCTGGACTTCCTGGTGTACCCTAAGAGAAAAAAGAAAGTAAGTTTGAACTGTGAAGACTGTATGATCTTGACCCACTCTAACCACCCCTCTGCTGATCTCTCTATCTGTTGAGTGTGACTCAGTAGGAAAAACAATCACCCAAATGTGATTTCAGACACTGATTAAAACTCATGATTTCCAATCTCAACTGAATCTCCAACCTTTCCCAGGAATCAAGCAACAGCTGCAAGCATTTACAAGACAGCTATGCCTCCTGTAACTCCTGCCCAAAACTCAAAACTAAAACCTGCTCCTACACACAAGTGTGGGCTCACAAGCACATCTACACATAGGCACACACAAACTGTCTTAATACCTCCCAGTCCTCTTCCAAACACAGTGGTAGGAAAGACTGGCTTTGAAAAGAAGACTAATTCTATGGGGCTGGCTATGAGGACACAGGGTTGAGAGGGGACCACGTAAATTTGAACATTTGGAGTTAAGAATTAGGATGTAGCTACTTTTTGAACTAGAACTCAAGAAGGGGAAAGGATGTTATTTTTCCTCCTTTACATGAACCAGGACAGTTCAAATAGACACATATATACAATAAACACGACTGCCTACTAGTGCCGGGCACTTTTGCCCTGTGAGAACTCCTGGCTGCTGTTTATCCTTTTGGCCAGTGAGTATGGGCCAAATAATTCTGTGCGTACATGTTGCTGAGCATCAAGGATCCTGAGGCACAGGATCCACAGAGCTCAGACCTAGCTAGACAAAGCTAGATAGGGAGGATGATATGACTGTCATCATCACAAAGCTGGAAGTGGCACATCCTCTCTGAGAATCAAATGTGCCTGTAGAATTCCCTTGAAGGGAGAGAATGATTCCAGGAAAGACTGGGAAGAAATTCACAGAGCAGGTGGTTCCTAATTTGAGGAGAACTGAGCAGGCAGCCATGTGAGAAAATTGCCCAAGAGACAGGAAACAATATAGACCAGGAGGTTCAATGTTCTGAAACCATAACACAGAATTACAAGGAAAAAAAAAAACTGGACAACACAAAATCATAAGCCACAATCAATAGAAGAGAAAAATATTTTAAATGAAGACCCTGGGCTCCCTAGAAATCTTTAACTGGGCTATAAAATTAGTCACAGGATCCATGGAGGCAGGGGAATGGTGGCCTTCCAGGGTGAATCTAAAATCCTGACAAATTCCATGGTATTTCTCTTTACTTACATCCTGGCCAGCTGGCCCCTGGGGCCCGGGGAATCCAGGCAATCCTCGAGATCCCTGGAAAGAGAAGACACCACCACAAGTGAACAAATAAGGCCACCTTTCCTTGGCCATAGTTGTCTGTCTGGGCGAGCTTGCTCCAGTAAGAATCCAGTATGACACATGCGCTAAAAGCATCAGGCAGCGCTCATGCCTTGCCCTGGTGGAGGTGGACAGGCTCCACACGCAGTGAGGACACTCAGGAAAAGCCACACTCAGAGCCTGGAATCCCTGGCTCCTCCCTGGAGCCCTAGGAACAGCTTCTTGGGTGGGTGATCCAGGCTTACTTCCAAGCAGCACGCTTCCCTGGTGCATGCAGTGGATCACCAGCCCCGGCAGCTGTTAATCAGCTAAATGTGTTTCCTGGGCAAGGCCTGGGGCAAAGCTCTGCTCTACACAAACATTTACTACTTTTTATAGTAAAAAAATTATTCCTCTTCTGTTGATAATTTCTGAATAACATCAGAAAATTTCACAGATGTCTTTCATTATGGATCTCATTAATAGAAGACTTTTTTTTTTCTTTTGAGAAAGGCTCTCAAGATGTAGTCCAGGCTGGCCTTGAACTCACTATGTAACCCAGGATGGCCTCGAACTAGTGGCAGTCCTTCCTGCCTCAGTCTCCCGAGTGCTGGGATTACAGGCCCGTGTCACCTTGCCTGCCATAGAAGACTTTTCCTCAAGCAGATCTGCAAATGAAAGTCAGCTCTTCCTCCTCTCAGAGGCCACTACCAGACCCACTCCTGCCTCTTCTGGGCTTTCACAAACCTCCCCTCCCCTTCATGTGGAGTCCAATTTTCCTTACCTCTACTCTCCAACAACGTCCTCTAGAATTCTATGCCTATCAATTATTTGCTCTGTGCCTCAAGTTCTTCATCTACAAAAATGGGCAGAAAAATCCCTGTCCTCCCCAATCACAAATCATATGCACAAACACAGTTTATAAAATGCGCCCAAGAGGAAAAGTCCAAGCTCACACCAGCTGCTCATGGGAGGCTCCTTTCCCAGCGGCTGAGTGTGTAAGAAATCACTTTCTCTATAAGTGTGCACATGTGCCTGTCGCCAATGGTTGCTACTCCTAGAACAAATGCTTCCTGAGAGCTCTTGCTGCTTTGCCATAAAATGAGCCCATTGGATCTCTGCAGTCACTCACAGGTTTTACTTTGTCACAGAGTAAGATTAATACCCTCATTTACTCACAGCTAAGTGGCTAGGAGTGGGAGAAGCCAGAATTCAAAATCAGTTCTTCTGGCCATTTGATTAAATTCATTAAACTACAGCTGTCCTTCTGTGATAGAGAGGAGGCAGAGAGCAAAGCCAGTCTCAGTTTTCCCAACTATAAAATGGGATTATTAGAGTATATGACCCTCAGCATCTCCTTCACACTCCTGTCCACCGCGGCCACGTCTCATTCCAGAGACCGGTGCTCATACTGTGGAGGCACCACACTGTTCAATATTAAGAATGTTCAGACACTATTTTAGTTTTTGGTGCCTCCAACTGAAAAATCGCTTTGAGTTGCCAAGCATTGTGGCACATGTCAGTAGTCCCAGCTACTATGGAGGCTGAGGCAGGAGGGTCACAAGTTTGAAGATATCCTGGGAAACTTAGTGAGATCTTGTCTCAAAATCAAGGATGAAGGCCCTGGGTTTGACCCCCAGCAATCACACACACATACACACACAACTGCTTGCATTAGAGCACAAGAGCATAATTCTTCCAATTGAAACCCAGTCCCTTATATAAAGGATACTGTACCGGGGGCCCTTTGTCTCCTGGTGGTCCAGAAGGGCCCTAAGAAACAAACAAATTAGTAAGTCAAGAAATAATATAGTTCTCATTTAAACATGATGAGGTATTTATTTCTAAACCAGGCCTTGGGTCATCCTAAAGGAGTTAGTAGCTTCCTCCCATCTTTCAGCTACCTGCCCACCCACAAATGTTGCTCACAGAAATCCCCCTGCAACCTTCTGTTTTTGTCCCTGCACCAGTGCCATCCTGAAATGGTTGCTGAGCCTGGGCTCTCCTCTCCTCCATGGGTCTGGTATAGGGCTGGATCCAGTCACCCCTACTTCCCCATGCAGCATCCCCTTGGAGAGGTGATGGCTCTTCCCACTCAGGATGGGTAGACTCCTGCTGAAGCCAAACTTGAAGACATCCAGGGACAGGTTCAGGTCTTGCAGGAGCAGAACTACCCTGTGTCTCTGGGCCCTTGCTTTGTTTGTACATTTGCATGGAAGATGATGTCCTGCCTTTCTACTTGGATACACCCTTGTCACACATGAAGACAGAGGTTCTCATTTTAGATGTCACTGCCCCTGGAAAGCCTTGCCAGGGTGAAGTTAAGTCCCCTCTCCCACCCTCAGTATAAGCACCTTGCATCTCCCTGCAGCAGAGCCAGGTACCATGTCCCCAGGTATTCCTGAGAGGGAGAAAAGGTTTCATACAAACATCAAGATCTCTGAAGAATGACAGACCAGGCAGCCTACAAGCTCATCCATTAAGTATGTTCCAGAGCCACCTGATAAAATAGAATAAGCATCATTTTGAGCAATGTGAAAAGTAAGAGAAACTCCAGAAACAGGAGAAAGTAAAGAAAGAGGTAACATACAAGTGCCCCGGGGGCACTGGGGTCTCCACAGAGGGTACAGGCTTCAAGGGTCTGAGACGGAAGAGATTGAGCTCTCGTCTCACAAAGACATTGAAACTCAGGATGGCCGGTAAAGGCAGGAATTTCTGCAGGCTATAACGGTCCGCAGACTTAAAGACAGACAACAAAATAGGATTTGTATGAAAGGAGCTATCACAAATACTCAACTCTGCTCTTCAGTGTGAAACTGTCTGAAGATAACCTCTCATTAGCTATTTCTCAGAATCCTATCAAATTTGCTAAAGGCTTAAAACAGCTGTACACACACAGGAGGACTGCCCAGGGGAAATTTCAAGGTGAATAACTCAAGGTGACAAAAGAAGAGGACATGCAGCTCTTGGATTAAACGTCAGGAGTGGCCCCAGCTTCTTCACACAATCTCAAAGTCTCTCTTTCATCCCTATCAGCAGCCTGCATGCACGGTACCACCAGCACTCCTTTGCTTCAGATGGAGAAACAGAAGGTAAAACCCCTTAATAAACATAGCCAAAGTCAAGCAAGTAGAATTGTGGGCCTAGCACTGCGCTTCTGTCTGTCTGCTCCCTCCATTAAGTGATTGGTCCACATGGACCAACATGTAATATCTGAACTGTGTTCATCGCAGAGTAGTTCCCAATGATGCTGACCTCAGTCCTCAAGGAAAATAGCCAAGACACAGTTTGTTATTGGCACAGGGCATGTGGCCATGTCATTTTAGCCTCGCTTTTGTTTTCAAATTAAATTCCATTTAAGCATTTAATTTACCCATTAAACTTAGCTCCAAATTCTTTTCTTGACTAAAAAAGTGACTAAAAAAGTCCACTTTGAGGGATGGATTTATGATCAAAGGTCTTCATTTTCAATCTTGGCTATCAAAAATTAGCTGTTTGCCCTTAAGCCACTTACGTAGCCTCTCCAGTTTCAGCTTTGTCAGTTGTGATAGAAAGCTAGATCACCCATCACCTTCTCCTATGTTATCAGAAATAAAAGCTACTTTGAGTAGAGGAAGCAGCTCAGCACATGATCCGTAAAAGACAACTCGCCAGCTGTTTTGCTTGTCTATCTTGAAGAAATAGGAAAGTGTGTGGAGGAGACTGAACATGACTTTCTAATGTCATTCCTAAATCTGAAGTCTAAATATGTCTTTGGCAGTAACAACTCTCTTTCCCAAGATTGTGTCCTGTGATGTTTGTTCAAGGTTCAATTCACCTAACACCCGGATTGCAACCTTTGGTACCAGTTTCCACTAAAAGGAACTATGACTTCTTAATAAAGGACTAGCCAGACAGCTCAGCATAAGATAAAAATTTGAGCATCAAAAGGTAAAATAACTGCAATGCATTAAAACAAATATGCTTAAATCCATGAATTTAAAATTATTCTTAGTAAATAAATAAACATCTAACTGGCCATCTTTGCAAGGTGTTTGGGAACCAAGTCATTATGTGGGACCATGGGTGGAAATGACTCAAACATTTACATTCAGCCTTGCATGTGTATTGCCAATGGTCTGCAAAGGGTAACTGAGGGAGTGTGTCTCAGCACGGAAGCGGTCTGCTAAGAAAGAAGAATTGATAGAACTAGCATAGCGCCAATTTACAACCCTTGCCGTGCTAATTGATGGAAGTATTGGACATCAAAGGGTGCAAACATGACGAAAAGAGACTTCAGCAGACATCACAGACCTCCTGATGGAAGAACGCACCATCTGTGAGATCTTGCCGAAAACGTCAAACCGGAGCCTGATCAAACAAACACCTACATCTGAGTACCAAATAATTAGAATCATGGGACAGAACAACAGGCTAAGTGATTAAATTAGCAAATCCCAGACTGTGGAAAATTCTATGGTAATAAAAACTAAAACTGATTTCACCAATACATAATTTTCAAAATGAAATAAAAATAATGAAGGAGAAATCTATAAATTAGACACATACTTTTTTTTAAAGGTCAACCAATCACTGTTTACTTTACTTGGCTCTTGATTCCAAAAAAGAAAGAAGACTGTCAAATTGGGCATTTCTGAAAAAACTGAAAATTTGAACAGTGACTGGATATCTGTGAGTTTATTATTTTTGTTGTTGTTGTTGTTATTTTTGTTTTGGTACCAGGGATAAAACTCGGGTCCTTGCGCTTGCAGGGCAGGCAGTGGAACCACTGAGCTAAATCCCCGGCCCTCTGGGAGTTTATTATTCAGCTTACTTTCAGCATATCTGAAAATTTTCGTAACACAAATTTACATATAGTCCTTCACTGCATACTCATGCTTCCACCAACGACAGCCTGCATATACACTGACAGTCCCATAAGATTATATTGCTTAGTGACAGCACAACCATCTCAATTTGTGCAAGTACAATCTGTGATCCTCACACAATGACAAAATTGCCTAACAATGTATTTTTCAGAGTGCAGCTGCGTTTTTCAGGGACGTAGGACTGTTGGTGTGTACACAGACAGACACAGCGCGCAAACACACACACGTACACATGTATATCTGTACGCAGGCACACAGTACCACACTCTCAGTGTTTGCTGATGATTGTGATTAGTGAAAACTTGAGACTGAAAGCCCCAAGGGATTTTAGTGCTAAACATTTCCTCTTGTTCTCTGCCATAATGTTCAAAAAGTCACTTGTTTTTCTTCTTACCAATTTGATCACCTCTTTTTTCCTCCCCCATAGATATACAGAACATCCCCATGAAGTCAGGATTCAGAGTCCAAGGCCTCAGTCGTTCATCATGGGTTTTTCCTTAGAATCTAATAATTGTTCCCAGAAACCCCCGTAATTTCACAGAAACAGCAAATATCCTCTGCAATTGTATTTTTGACAGGAGGTTTGCAAGCAGCCAATCTGAGACTGTTACTCAGTTCTCCTTGCTGCTGATTAGCTGGTGCCCTGTAACCCATCTAGGTCAGATGCACCAGCGTTCCCGCATCATAACAGGTTGCTGTATGTGTAACTGTCTCCAGTGTTCTCGGTTTTGTTTTACTTAAAGCCCTAAGATCCCTAAGATGTGGCCAAAATGACCTGCACCTTCTCAGGCTTTATTAATATGGTATTTTACTAAATTAAATTACATAACTGCAGGAGTCATAGTATATTTAGGGTGTAAACTGTAAACATATGCTTTGTTCTGACCATATCTGAAATTCATGGTTTTTCACAATGCATAGGTGCTCTAGGGACATAACCCCCATGAATTTGGGGGATCCATTACATATCTGAAAGTAAAGTGTGCTTTATTGCCCATAATCTGAGTGCCCAGGATGTGTACAGCTCCTGTGCTGTGTGCTGGGGGAAGACAGTGGTAACAAACGGTCAGGCTAGAAGGACAGGCTGTGTGACATGATTTTCAGGGAGAGCTTACTCTTCACAAACCTGAGATCTAAGTATTAGTGAGGTCCATTAGCACTTTGATCTTCCTGTGGCCCACCTGAGCTCATTCTTCAGCATTTGAAGTGTGAAGTGTGTGTGTGTATGTGTGTGTGTGTGTGTGTGTGTGTGTGTGTGAATATTCTGAAACAGGAAGCCAAAACCCCAAACAACCATATCACAATACATCCTCCTGTCTGCTGATGGAGCAGAGACTGGAAGACAGAGCCCCAGGCTCCCTTCTGAGACCAGTGACACTCCTGGCTACCAGGGTCCTGGGCGTGATGCTTTAGGAGGCAAGAAGTGGAGAATAACTTGGATCAGATCTATCCTTAACATGCCTTTTTCTGGGGAACTTAATGGGAATGAGTAGGTCCTATTTGTCCTGACAAAGCCACTGGAAAGGTGACCTAGGAGAAGGAGAGCTAGATTCTCTGGGGTGGGAAGTTTGCCTATACCCTGGTGCCGCCTATGGCCTAGCTCTGTGACATGGGCCTGGACCTTCAGTACCCCATACCATTCACCTGGACAGCAGTTACATACAGACAACTTCCATCCCCTACCCCATATTCCCACAGATCCAGCAGCTCCCAGCATAGGCAGCTGCCCCAGGGCTTCCTTTAGCGACAGGAGAATTTGATGTCCAGGCCAATGACTGGAAGATATTGGTTCATCAACTCTCTAGATTCAACAACTTTTTGCAGAATGACTCTGAAACTGTACCATGTGCTCACTCAGAGGTCAGCAGAATGAGTCCCAGTTGCCCACAGTGCCCATTGGATTCTCATTAACATGCTGCCCTAGGCTTTCTTTCCTTCTCTGTCTCACTTTGTCACTTCCTAAGTGGTAACTTCTGGATTACCTCCCAAATAAACTCAGCATCCTTGGGACCTCAGCCTTAGCCAAAGGATAAAAACAATGCCCAAGGGAATGAACGGAGTGATTTATGTGATGCTTAAAGCCCAACACAAGATCCGATGGACCAGGGGTGTTCAGCAAAGGATGATGCTTCTGTATGATGCACCTGCATCCCGGGTGGACCTCACAAGCCCCCGACCCTTCCACATCTGCATGCTCAGCATGCCTTTGAACCCTCCTACACAGTCCCAGGCCATCAGCAACCTAGGCTCATGGCCAAAGATAGACTTATGGCAATTCAATAAGGTTTCATCCACCGTGGAAGCTTTTAATAAGTCAGAGTGGTAGGAAGACACTCAACAGTTGATTTACAGCCTCTTGGCTGGAGTCAGCCAATTCCTTCTCAGGTGGGATCACTTAGGCAGGAACATATTTCATGAGTGGTTTTAGCTGGCTCTGAAGTGTGGGGTGGGATGAACTGTGTTCACCCCTGCAGCTGGGCTTTCTGATTAAGAGCTTGATACACAGGAGTCATTAACAAGTACATCGGACTTGTAGAACCTTGTGAGAAAACGAGCCACATCCAGGTGACAAGCCCAGTTCTCCGTTTTATGAGGTAATTCTTACATGAACCAAAATCCTAACTCCAGCACATAGAGCTCTAGTGAAAGGAGAATTTCAGAAGTAAGAAATTCTGGACTGTTTGTTCCTTCACTGCATCATTTACCTCAAAGTTCCTTACAGTTATGAGAAGACTGAAGAACAGATAAAACTGATGGAACACAGTGGACGGTTCTGTGAACCACATGGAACACAGTGGACGGTTTTGTGCACCACAGTTTAACCCAGCCAGACATTCCCAAGGGGTTCCACAAGCTCCTTCTATGGGTACCAGTGACATCTAGGGTGATACAGAGCCACCTTGACCTCTCCACCCAGAAATGAGCTCCCCCTGTGGGTGGGGGGGACAGAAATGGATGGTCCTTGCTCCTGGGGAGAGAGGAGGCCTGCTGGAGAGCAGGGGGCAGAAAAGACAGAAGCCTGAAGGATTTGAGGACAGATGAAGTGGCCAGAACTCCTCTGGAATGTAAGACCAAAGAGAATCAAATGGGGATTTATTTTATAGGTGATAATGTGAGTAATAAACTGGATTTCTCTTCTTATTCTTTGAAAATGGTATATGAAGGATGGTTTTACTTTTCATTATTTTGATTGTGATGTGCACTTCTTAAATGCAAAGTGAAGGACAGACTGGGCCACTTGTTTCTCTAGTTTGTATCCAGGTTATGTGTAATAGGGATAAAGTCAGATTGTGCACCTGGGTTACAGTAATAATAACAACAACAATGAACATGGGCGGTTCGGACATTCCAAAGCTTGGCACTGCTGTTAGGAAAGGACTGGGTACTTGAGCATCTTTTAAAAATAGTAAGAGATGGCTGTCAAGAAAAACAAATGCAATTTGAAGTGCATCTAAGTGGTCTTTTTAGTGATGAAGGGATTAAAAAGAAGACGTCAAGATTGAAAATCTTTCTCAGATTCTAAAAACTATCATCTATGAGGTGGAAAAGAAAGATGTGGGTACTGTGGTACAAAGGAAAGGTGAAGAAGCAATGGATGGGAAATACAAAAAACCACAGTCCTATTCTCAGCGAAAACAAAGTTCTAATAAATGGCTACTCAGCCCCCATAACTCAAAGGTGTTAGCCATTCTTAAAACTATCACCGCCAGGTAGCTTGCAAACGCACACTGGGTAGACTGATGTGAATGATTCATTAAAACTACCAATCTGATGATCACTTAATGCATTTTATTTTGGAGATATGATTTCTTTATGTTCTCGCCTGTACTAATTAGAGGAAAACAGTAATTTTTTGCCTGAAATACAGGAAAGGGCATTGTTTTCCCCATCAGACTCCTTTACGAAACACCCCAATGTCACCCATTATGTTTCAGTTTCTCAACGTTTGGCCCAAGAGTCTTTCTTTTTCTTTTTTAATTTTAGTGAAATTTCCTTTCCCTTCTTTAAATTAGGCAAATATTGGCCTCTCCAAAAGTGACATTCTTGTTATTCTCATGAAGACTCTTCCATGCCTTACATCGGCTTCAGCTGCATGCACAGGCCTCCCACCCCACTGACCCAGCCCTGTGACCCAGCACCATGTCTGCTGGACGGAGTGTCCCTGCAGGGGCCCAGACATCGCCCTCCACAGCAGCCACCAGGGAATGGCTGTGTGGCCTGAGAGCAAGAAATTGTTTGCTGAATAAGTACTCACAGTGGGGCCAGCAACCCCGATGCCTGGGTCACCGCGGCTGCCAGGAGAGCCAGGGATCCCGGGTGCTCCTTGGTCCCCCTACAAAGAGAAAAATTAAGATCAAGAGGTCAGTTCTGGGAAGGAGAGAGCCAAGGTACAGGAAGAATCGCTTTTCTCCCCAGATGCTGAGTGGGAGCCCATCAAACCCTCTCCCTTCACCTGTCCTGTGGGTCATTCCAGTCCCCTGAGGAAGCCCATGCTTCTGCATGGACTGCAAGGACCACAGCTGCCAACTGTGACCATGCACCTTTCAAGGCTGGCTGTTCCCAACCTGGACCATACCTCCAAATATGAGCATAACACTGTGATCCTCCCCACAGGGTGACTATGGTCCAGATGTACTGTGCTTTCCCTGGACACATCATACCTCCAACCCAGTCACACACACAATCACCTTTCGATTCAGATCCCAAATCTCCAGTCAATTAAGTCATCATTTTATCCAGAATTTACCAATACCTGCATTTTGCAGGCATGGCAGTGAGTGTCCTTAGGAAGACTGACGTAAGACTTCTGTCTCAAGCACAGTAGTAATGTACACTTGGGGGACAGAGGCCTGCATTCAAGTTCTGGCTTCAACATTTATAAGCTGTTGACTTTAGGCAGTGGCAGTGGAGTCTCTCAGTGCCACATCAAGTGAATATGGTGGATGAGGACACACTGCAATTTTTTTTTTTTGCTACCGGAGATCAAACTCAGGACCTTGCACTTGTGAGGCAGCCGCAGTGCCACTGAGCTAAATCCCCAGCCCACTGCAATGTTTTGATGAGCTGCCTTTCTG
The DNA here is from genome assembly GCF_000247695.1 of Heterocephalus glaber. Next base: position 17,550,677 of record NW_004624735.1, on the reverse strand, counting down.
TTGGATGGCACTCAGAAGCAGCATTGGCCATATTTTTATCATACCTCATAAAGACATGAAAGGAAATTTCCAGAACCGCTTCAAAAAGTGGCAAGAACAATGAGATAAGTGTGTTTGAAATAAAAGGGATTATTTTGAGGGGGCATTTAAGCCAATGTCTCTTATTGTAATAATATTTTTAAGTTTAAACTTTCACTGTATACTTTGAACACACTTCCCATTCAGGTGGTGGCCAGAAGGCACTGTGCTCATCAAATGAGATAAAGCAGGGAGTGTGCTCAGCTCGGAGCCTGGTGCACAAGAGGTACAAGCCAGCTGTGCACTTGCTGCTTCTCTCATTCCCTGCCACTCTGGGCTGGATAGGAAAATAAAAGGGAGAAGGAAAGAGAGAGAGAGGAAGAAGATTTTTTTGCCATTTCCTGTAGATAAAAACTAAGTACAATCATACTTTTTCCACAATTTCGATGTCCTCAATCTTTAGAATTCTAATTCTAAAAGTATCATTTGTGCTGACACAGATTATATCAGGTTTTGGTTCACCCCTTTTGTATAAATATTCATATGGTTTTCTTGCATAAAATTGCAAGAAATGCTTTGCCAGACTCACAGTAAACATTACAAATGTGGTCCAAGGCACACATGGTCCCCACAATCCTGTGTAAGTGACCGTCCTCTTGTACTTGTGAGGTCAGCTGGACTGCAACCTGGGACTGCACCCCTGAGACAGTGGTGGCAGATGAGAATGATCCAGCCACAAAGAATATCCCTGGCATTGGTTAACTCATGTGACAAATGGAAACAGCCTCAGAAGCTTGTATGAAGAGTTGGGAGATAACACACAGCAAACTGATTTAACCTAAAGCTCAATATTGCTAGGTCACATACTGCTTTATTAAGACTTAAGGTTTTAAGCATTGTTTTAAAATTTTCACTAATAAGTAGCCTATCCTCTACCCCTCATCATTTCAACTGAACTTTTAAGAAAAGTAAAGTAAATGGCTAGCTTTCCCTGCAGGGCGACTGTGGCTTGGATGAATACCTAAGTTCTCTGTTCATTCAGCTCATGTTCTCTATTTGTCCACTGCAAGCAACAATTTGGGCTCCAAGCTCCACAGATGACTCAGCTATGAGGCCTAGCATTTGTCAGTACCCAGTGCCGAGTCCTGAAGCAAAGTGTCCTTCATGGGGATAAGGAGGACTCAGGGTTAGCAAAGTTCTCCCCACATGTCAGACCCAAGCTCTGTATCCTCGCGGAGGCTCCTTCAATGCCCTTCCTTCTTGACCCTCTCACCCATGATGGCCACGCTACCTGCTGCTCTTGATCCCTGGCAACCACAGCATCCCCCACCCCACCCTCATCTTTCCCAATAGTTCATTCATTTTTTTTCCAAATTCCCCATCAGGACATTCTATTTCCTTAGAATAATATGGTATGGCTGGTTCTGGAAAGAACAAGATGCTGGGAATCACTAGGAAATCTAATTTGTGTGTATGAGGAGACCAGGGAAGGAAGGAGGTCCAGAACTAAGACAAATATGGAAACATAATGAACTAAGAAAGAATACAATCTACAATATATCTGTCACGGGCTCATTCTGACAGTAGAGTGAGTTGGGTAGGGAGATTTCAGACTGGTGGGCAACTCGAGGTCCATGTTCAGGACAAGGTCAAACTAGTTTTGTAACCTTAGGTAAGTCTCACAAAATCTCTGCACCTTAGAACTCATCAAAAAACAATCATAAAACTAGATTCTACCAAATTCCCATATATCTTATGAGGAGTCAATGAAAAAGTAAATAAGTATGTATAAGATAAGTAATATATTAGTATTACAGTTATATCATTATCACTTATTAGAGAGTTAACAGAAAAGTAAAAACAAGTAAGTGTCAGAGAAATCCAGGTCCTTTTGCCCCTTGGATCTTGGTTTAATTATCGTAGTGCAGATTTTCCTGTTACTATTTTGTGTGTTGGCCAGGTTTCCTTTCTCTTCTCAAGGCCATGGTCCAGGTATGTCGGCAAACTCGAAGCACACGAAGTGGTGCAAACAACACAATCGATACTCTTCGCTGCTATTTATCTACACCTCTGCTACTTGTACAGCTGACTGACTTTGCTGGGGATGCTCAGCCATCCAGGTTCTAAGCTTGCAAACATCTTCCCTTCCACTGAACTAGTGCAATCATCCCATTCTCATTTGCTTCTGTCTGCTCCCCTCTTCTACCTTCATGCAGATATTTGCACTGATCTTCATTAACTTTAATACACTGTACCCCATTGTCCATTTGTCTATCTTACCCTCTGAATGCTCTGTCAGTGGCTTAAATGGAGAGACTCTCAACTCATTTGTTCATTCAGTAAATATTTATCAAGACCTATAATAGGTCAGAGTCTATGTTGGGCACCTCTGTGTCCATAGTGCACAGTTTAGGGTAGAGCCTTTAATGGCTACTTCTTGAACATGGGAACAAGCAATCCTCCATCAGCCACATTGCATCTGACACTGAATTCAGCCTGTGACCAAAACAAGCTTTTCCCCCAGGAAGGAGCAGGATGCAGAGGCCTCTCCCAGCCCAGCTGGCAGCTGAGTCACTGAGAGTTTTTCTGCACAGTGGTCAGGTCTGGCGCCATCTGTGTGTGTGTGGTCTATTGTGACGCTAGCAATTTCCCCAAGAAATGACTTCACAACTTAATGAAGAGACATTTTTAGAAAATGGCCCCAAGAAGACAGTAAAAAACTTTAGTGCTCTGTCAGCAGAAGCAAGAAAGCTAATGGATAATATGAAAAGGGGCACATGAGCTAAAATCCATAGCACAGGTCCAGAGCAGAAATCTGGAGGATGTTTGGGGGTTCTGGAGGGAGAATGACATTTATAGAGCAAAAACTCTGTACTGTAAGATAATTTTTCTCCTGGGGAGCCTTTTCTTTGGTGTCTGATATCCTTTTTTCATTTATACAGATAAGGTTCATTGCACTGTCTCAGAAAGACAGAGAAATTTTTGCATGCAAGTTATCTGTCTTGCAGGCAGGTGAGCTGGGATTCTAACCCAGGTCTGTAAAAAGCCAAATCCTGTGCATTTCACTGGAAGCAAAGCCACTCAAGAGCAGAAAGACATCCGTAAGTCTCCTGTCCTGAGAATGTTACCAAAAGTCTTAAAAACTTCAAGCCATAGTGTCACATGCAAGCCCATGTTTACAGCAGTGCAATTTACAATAGCTAAGCTGTGGAAACAGCCTAGGAGTCCATCAACATGAATGGATATAGACACACTCTATATATACACTGTGGACTATTGTTCAGCCATAAAGAATAAAATGATGTCATTTGCAGGCAAATGGATAGAAGTTGACACCACAATGTTAAGTAAACTAAGTCAGACACTTAAATTTAAATATGGCAGTTTCTTTTATATAAAAAACCCAAAATAAAAATAAAATCAAAATGAAAGAGAGATGGTATGAAATTAAAAGGCACCCTTTTTGGAGATGGAGAAGGAGATCAGATGGAGGGATGAGAGTAGGGCAGGTAATAAAGGGATTGAAAGTGATCAAGTGATGTTATATAAATATACCAATTCCCCAAAACAAATGTAACTACTATGTATTGCAAACCTTCACTAAAAAGTGGTCAAAAAGGCCTGAGGATGTGCCAGTACAGACCTGATTGCTCCCTCCTTCAACTCCCTAAAGGGTACTTGTTATGGCTTGTATCAAGGTGTCCCCCTAAAGCCTCATACCCTCATAGGTGGGCCCTTTTGAAGCTGGCTGGATCTATGGTATGTGATATTGGGATTAAGGGTGTGTGATACTAAATTAATCCACCAATTGGACTCAGCATAGTTCTGGGTGGCACCACCCAAAAGCCTGGTAGCTTGGATGGGATAAAAGGAAAAGGCAAGCTTGCTGCTGCTGCTGCTTGCAGCCTACTGCTTGCCATGCCATGGACTATTTCTCCTCTGCAATGCCCCTCTGCTATGCCACCATGACTTGGAGCAAGCAGACTAAAACCACTATAAACAATGAGCTAAAATAAACCTTTCCTCTTTACCTTTGGGGGTCAGATATTTTGGGTGTCAGCAACACAAAATGTAACTAAGACATTGCTCATTTAGCATTTGTAATTCCAGGACTGGGATGGTAGAAAGCACTGGCTCTGGGATCTTTCTCCATCTGTCCGCTCACATCTCCCTCTCCACCTTCCTTCTTCCTCTCCCTGAGCAACCTATCCTTCAATTAAACACCTTCCTGATTTCCAACTTAGTTTCTCAATGTCATACTATGAAATGTGTATTTCTAAACCACATTCTGGCTTACAAATTCACACAATACCCACTCTAGAATAGATTATCTGTTTACTATCACATTTTAAGTAGAAGAAACATTGGCCAAAGGGGAAGCACAATATACCCTGAGGCCTGTAGATGTGAGACTAGTTGGTCTGCTGGCCTGGGTCAGAATCTCCAAACTCCTCATCCCATGGTCTCTGTCTGCTTCTCTAACCTTTAATGAGGCCTCCAATCATTTCCCCTGGGCCTTTTTCCAACAACACACCTGCAGATTGGAGACAGTCTCTCTTGATGCCCACCTTTTGGCTACAAACCTACAGCAGAACCCCTGGGGAGATCAAATGACAAGGATCACAAATATTTATTGATCATTTGAGTATGTCAATACTATGCTAGTGCTATTTTTATTTGTATTATATAATTTTTCCTCAAACTCTGCTTAAAAGAAAGGTGGCAACATGCCCTATGACTATGTTGCTGAGATCCCAAAGACATAGCTGCAGAATAAAAGGAATAAAAAAAAATTCTATGGTTAGACAAATGGTCTTAAATCACTATCACAGACAAAACATTTGAAGCCATTTTGCTGCTCTGCCATTTCATGTTCCATTACCTTCTTTTCCTCTAAGAGTCTGTTAGGGTTTGTGTCTATGCTGTCTCCCCAAAAGCTCATGTGTTCCAAGGTTGTCCCCTCAAAAGTTCCCCCTCTCCCAGCATCAGTCTGCTTTGCTGTTCATGCATCCAATCCCCCTCTGGACCATGAGATTTGGGGCCCAGAAACAGATCATGTGTATTATTGTTGTCCCATAGCCCACTCTAAATCTGAGCTGAGGGAATAAGGTCAGTAGACATGCAATGGGTTAAATAATAAATGTGCGGGTAATCAATGCATAAACAAAGAAGCCATTCACTGTAGAGTTGACTTCAGGGCACTTTCTGCCCATTCAGGAAAAATTTTGATAAGAACATCCAATCTTGGGAAAAGTCATCTTTAGATTGTGCTTGCCCGTGAATTGAGGAAGAGATTGGTGGAATCCACAGGTGTCTGTCCTTACCTCCTGAGTGTATGAATAGATCACAGTCCCTCATCTGTCATGACTGTCACTAAAGCTTGTGGATATAAATTACCTTCCTCTAGGCCTAGTCCGTAAATTCTTCCCACCAGATTTTCCACTCTCCTTCCCCTTCTTTACCACTGTATTCCAAGGACTTGGGAAAAGATGCTCAGGCCTCTGATGATGGAAGGGTAACTGAATCAGATGTGATTCCCTGAATGGATGTGTGAATGAGAACTCCCCACACACCAAGACTCCCATGAGACTTAATCTGAGTAAGAAATAAAGTTTTATCATGTTAAACCCCTGAGGTTTGGGGAATCATATTACCAAAATTAAATTAATAATCTGAGATTACTTAGATTGCTCAGCCAGTTGAAAGGCAATATCACTTGGAATTTCATTGATTCAGCAACTACCTATTAAGCACTGACTATGTGAGCACTACTTCAAGATAATAGTTAGAAGTCATAGAATCTCCAGTCCAATGGAATATTGTTATGGCTTGTATCTAGATGTCCTCCCCAAAGCCTCATGTGCTCATAGGAGGGCCTTTTCAGAGTTGGGTGGATCTAGGGCATGTGATACTGGGATTAAGGGTGTGTGATACTAAATTAGTTCACTGACTGGAACTATTATAGTTCTGGGTGTGGAAAATGGAAGCCCCATCCTGAATGTGGGTGGTACCAACACCCCAGGGTGGTGTATCCTGGATGGAATACAAAGGCTCACTGTTGTTGCTGCTGATGCTTGCTGCTGATGCTTGCTGGTTCCCTGCCTTCTGCCTGCCACATTATGGACTGTTTCTATTCTGCCTTGCTGTCCTGCCTTGCAGGCAGACTATTATGGACTGAAACCTGTACAAACTGTGAAATGAAATAAACCTCTCCTCCTTTAACTTGTGGGTTTTGGGTATTTTGTCTCAGCAATGAGAAAAGCAACTAAGATAAATATGATAAATGGAGAGATATGAAAGGGTATTGAGTTCACCAAAGACGCTTATAACAAGCATTTCCATGGTCCCTTCCTAAGTGCAACCCATGCTGTCCACCATCTGTTTTGAGTTTTGGGTTTTTTTTGTACTGGGAATCAAACTCAGGACCTTGTGCTTGCGAGGCAGGTGTGGTGCCACTGAGCTAAATCCCCGGCCCTTATCCACCATTTGTTTGACAAGCACTTACCTTGGTTCCTGGGGGTCCAGGTAGTCCAGGCAATCCATGTGGGCCCTGGTGAAATGAATGATTCAAGACTAATTATAGAACTGTGAGTGACCACTGACTGTCCACCTGTTGCCAAGCTGGGTGCAGTCCTCTGGGAGTAGGGGCAGATGCATCGTGTACTCTCACTGTGATGCAACTTGCACAAAGGAAACACAAACTGTTTTTCAGCCATAAATGTGGGGAGTGTTGTGCTTTTTGACAGCCACCTGCCACTTCTATGTGACCATGAAGTTATTCTCCACCTTAGTTAGCTTTTCTCCAAAAGACTGACATAATGCAGGCTTCCACAACCAAGGGACAAAGTCAGGTTTCAAAGTAGGGCTTGCCTAATTCCAAACCCTGACCTCTTTTGTCATTACTGTGCTATTGAGACCCAGGGGTGGCCCTTGCAAGGCAGCTTCAGTTTCATACTGATGGATTTTGCCTGATGCAGCACTCATGGGCAGAATTAAAACCATGAGTCTATTTCAGGAAACACTAGATGAATGAACCAGAGAGACCCAGCAGCCCTTCTCTGCTATACACTCAGGTTCATTGTGAACCATTTGTTTGTTTGACTGTCTCCCTCCAGATTGTGAGCATCTCTAGGCCACAGACTGTCTGATCTGTCTGTGTCCCCAGCACCTGGCATGGCCTGGCATTCAGCAAGCTTTCCACATGGTGCTGTGTTAGCCAGAAATAGTCATTCCTGTTTATCTGCAGTTTTGCTTTCCAAGGTTTTAGTTACATGAGTCTGAAAATACTAAAAGGAAAACTCCAAAAAATAAACATCTCATAAGTTTTTAATAACTTTTATTGCAGCTTATTGCTATAATTGTTCTATTTTATTATTGCTGTTAATCTTTTACTGTACTTAATTTGTAAATTAAACTTATCATAGGTATGCATGTACTGGAAAAATATAAGGCTTAGTCCTATCCAAGGTATCAGGCACTTGTGGGTCATACTGGAATGCGTCCCTCATGGATAAGGGTGGACAACTGTGTGCTAAAGCCTGCTGGTGCTCACAGATCTTTCCCAGCTAGCTCAGGGTCACTGGCTATGATGCAGTTTTGCAGTCTGGTAGTGACTCTATTACATCCTTTTGTTTTTCAGTTTTAGCTGGATTTCTCCAAGTTCAGAAACGTGCCCCCCCCGCAACTTGCCACTTACCCGTTCTCCATCATTCCCTTTTCCAGGTGGCCCGGGGACCCCAGGAGTACCAGGATCACCCCTGGGGCCAGCTGGCCCTTGGTTCCCTTCTTCACCTGCTGTTCCCTGGAGAGAAAAGTGGTCATTTTTCAGGATCAGTGATTCTTCACAGTTATCTTAGATAAGCTATCTTACATAACTACTTAGATATCTTCAGAGTTATTCTTCAGATAGCTACCCCACGGTTAATCAGCCTGAGTGGGTTGGTGGGTTTTCTGGAGCTACCCTGTACTGATAATTTTAGAAAGCTCAACCTCTAGGGGCATAGACAGATGGACTGTACCAGGTGTTACAGGTGGAATTGTGTCCCCAAAATTCATATGTTGAAGTCCTAAATCCCAGTACCTCAGTGTGGAAATGGGGTCTTTGCAGATGTAGTTACTTAGCTTAGGATGAGATTACACTGGAATATGACACTCCTTGGGACTCATCCAATATGACTGGCTATAGTGGTCTAGACCTAAAATGTCCACTCCAAAGTCTGATTGCATTATGGGGTGCTAATACTCATCAGTGGATCCACTGTTGAGTTCAGTAGCTAAATGCAGTGCTAGGAGGTTCTAGGAAACGGGACCTCATCAAAGAGGTGGGTTACTGGGCGTGTGACCTGGAATGGTGTATTCTTATCCTTGGCTCTCCCCCAATTTTTCCTGGCTGCCATGGGTTAAGCAGCTTTCCTCCACTACGCCATCTCTGCCTTGGAGCCAGCCAACCACGGACTGAATCCTCTAAAACCGTGAGTCAAAATAAACCTCTCTTCCTTTAAATTGTGAGACTTGGGTATTTTGTCCTAGTGCTGAGAAAGTGACAAATACATTGGTGTTCTTTGAAGAAAGGCACACCTGGACACAGACAGGCAGAGAGAAGATGATGTGAAGATCCAAGGGAGAGATGGACGTGGGTGAGCCAAGAAGAGTACCTGGAACAGATCCTTCCCTCACACCACTGAGAGGAAGCCAACCTTACCAACACCTGACTTAGGAATTCAAGTCTCCAGAACTGAGAGAAGATAAGTCCCTGCTGTTTCGGTCACTGAGTCTGATATTTTATTACAGCAATGCTAGCCAATGAATGTGACATGGAATGTGGACATGCAAGGACATCAGTCACTACCTAATGCATCTTCCACCCTGTCCTAGAGCACTGTCAATGTGACTCTTGAAGATGGTCCTTCATTTCTGCTCAAACTCCTCTGGGAACAGGAAGCTCACCCTGCTCTAGGCTGTCCATTTCTGGATGAAACAGCTCAATTATACAGTACCTTCACAGCCCTCTCTGACATCTTCCAATATTTGACACTGAACTTGCTCCCTGGAGCTTTTGGAGACAAAACATAGTCTCTTATCACACAACAGGTCTTCACCAATGTGAGCAGTGCTTGATGCTCCAAAAGCGGTAGGGCAGAAATCCAGAGATGCGGAGAAGCTAGGATTTGAGTTTGCTCCAAACTATGCTCATCTTTCTGACCTCAAAGATATCAGCAGCCCCCATGTGGGGCACCGAGTAGAATCCGTCGCTGGAGGGGCACCTTTTCCCAAGCAGAGTTCCCTGCTAAGCTGCAGTCCTGCTGTCTCCACACTGAAAGTGAGATGAGATGAGCCAAGGATGTCAAAGCGAATGATAGGGAGGGTAAAACCAGCCTTCTGAGCCTCAGATCAGCCTCTGGACATGTAAAATAAAAGGAGCCTAATGCAGGGTCAGAGAGTTTTACCACTTGCCAGAGCACTGGAGGTTCCTTTCCAAACACAGCCCTGGGTTTTCCTCAGGCCTCAGCCTTTGCTTCTGCTCAGTCAAGGAAAGGAATTTGGCTCCCCCTAGAGGTCAAATGTGCCAACAGCCCACTGATTTTCTGGTTTTGGAAGGCTCCGCCAGCTCTGGTAACATCTCCCTTAACATCTGGGTCACACCACTTCTGGGTTGCCAGTCCTTTACTTATAATGTGCACGCCTTCTCATGTGGCACAGTCAAAAATCATAGAGGCTGGATCTTTCTTCTTATTTAATTTTGGTGCTCTACTCCTACTTCTAAAGTCTAAAGTCTAAGATGGTGCTATCATTTCCCAAATAATTTTAGCACCTATATCATTAAAGGTTATCACTGAGCCTGTGATCACCTAACACTTCAGAATCTCAAGTTACTTTCCACAGGATGGTTCATCATTTTTCTTGTAACAAACTGTTTTTTCTCTGAAGTACATGTTTTTAAAATGAGTCTTTTGCAAGAATGCAAAATCTACATCTACTCTTGTTAAATTTTACAAATATAAAAATGACAGTCACTCCTCAAAAAGGTAGCAGGCAAAGTGAGCTTGACGAAATTTGTATGAAGATTTTTGGACACTTCTGTATTAGGAGAGGCCCCTGAAGGCGATCCATCAGGTATACCCGGGAATCTGCGCCACCTGTCCAAGGCTGAGTGCAACCCACGCACATGAGGAGGCAAGGACAGAACTGACTCCAGGCCCTCACCACCTGTGCTCTGCTGAGCATTATGCACCTGATTCCCCAGTTCCCCCGGCTAATCTTCACAACCTGGGACTAACGTATGCATTTGCATCATTTTACAGCTGTACAGACTTGGGAAAAAGATGGTGCCTTTCATTCCGCTCAGGTGTTGTCCGTCTTGGCACTACTAAAAATCAGGGTGGATGATTTTTGGAGGTGGGAAGCTGTCCTTACCTTCTGAGATTGTTAGCAGAATTCCTGCCTTCTACCTACTGGCGCCAGATATGACAAGCAAGACACGTTGGGAGGTTGAGAACCGCTACTGTCACCCGAATTTAGATCTGCACAACTAGGACACAGGAGCTGGCATTTCACCTGCGTCTGAAGTCCATGAAACTCACTGGAGTCATTTAAATGAGCACTTTGGGTTTTCCAAGCTAGGGCTCCATGTCATCAATGAACGTGAGATAAACTGCTCATGTTCCTAAAGTGCTCAGTGGGAGAATGGAAGAGCGGTGTGGATTCTCCTCAGCCTTTGGGATTTTTATAATTGGTGGTTGACATTATTTCTCTCTGCCTCCTAATGAACACAACTCTGTCACAGCTTGGTGAGGTTTAAGTTCAATCACTGGTGCACAGTGGATTAGCTGGCCAAGGAACAGAGAGAGAGAGCAGGATTTGGAGTCAGACAGACCTAACTCTGAGGCTACCGATGAGAGCCAGGGCGAACTAATTAACCTCTCAGAGCCTCCACCTCCACATCTGTGAAATGGGCACTCAGATGATTCAGAGGCCTGTGGGGAGGGGTAGAAGAGATGCTGAGAGGACCCAGTTTTCTCCCTTTCTCCAACTTGCAAATCTCTCCTGATTCCTGGGTCCTAATCCAGACATGAGCAACGCGAGATCCTCTTTCACTGGTCTTACAGGCTAAGAAGAAAGGTCTCTATGCTGAGAGATTGTGCTGGTCTTACCTTCGCACCGCGCTCCCCATCTTTCCCAGGGGGGCCTCTGAGGCCAGGTGGGCCCTGAAAAAGGAAGATTATTCACATGGTGAGTGTCTCCATGGTTCATAGTCCCCACGGAGGGGTGATCAAGACTTCTTCCAGCTCTCTCCCCCCGTTCCCCTTCCAGGCTTAAATTCCCTAGGCCTGTCTCCTCCCTCAGTCTGACTGTGCATCCAGCACAACAGATCTCTTCAGAGCAGGGCTGGTCTGCAGTGTCCTGCCTACCCCTGCGCTGTGGAGGGCAGGACCTCACAGACAGGACACCAGGGAGGATGCAGATGACTCAAAGAAAACAGGCTCAGTGCCAAAGCCCTGCTCCAGCAGTGTCAACAGAGTCCCCACAAGTTTATTTTGAGACAAATCTCAAGGGCAAGCTTTCCCAGCATCCCCCAAGAGGGAGATGAGAAAGAGGAGGATGAGCAGCTAGAAACACATTGTTGCTATGGACTCTGGGAGCCCACCTGGGACACACCACAGGGCAGTCCCACCTGAAGGCACCATGATCTCAGGCTCCTGATGGCGGTGCTATTGGCCACTCATATGCAGCTGGACACTGTGCTCTCTAATGGCCAGGGGAGACCCTCAGGGCTAGGAAGGCTGCACGTGCCCCGTGGCAAGATGAGGCTATACGGGCATGGTGTCAGTAGCTTCTACTGCAACCACTCAGTCCCTGATTCAGTCTCCTTGTGCTTCAGCTTCCACCTGTGTAAAATTGAGTCAAATATATGTTCACCTAAAGTTAAGTGTTAGGGTCATAGGAAATGACTTAACTCAAGTAAGGCAGCAAGAATGGTGCCCAGAACATGTAGCTGCCCAGTATTTGTCCTCTAAGCCATTAGGATTATAACCTGCAAAGGCTGATGAATGTACAGGACAGACCTAAATGTATCATGGGGGACAACTTCTCCGTAGTCCTTGACCAGATGTTGGCGTGTGTTTTATTGAACGACTTTAAAGTCTAAATCAATTTTTATGGTGAATCATAAAGCTAGTCCATTAGCAGACACGTGGGGATTCCACACCAGAGGCACGCTCTCAGATGTGAGATCTCAGCAGGACAGGTGAGGTGGGATTTTTGTGGGGGGCAGCCCCACCTGCTGCTGAGGCGTACATGAGCACCTTGTCAGGCCTTATACAAGTCGGTGGAAGAGCCGCCCTTGGAATCCTGGTGTCCTAAAAGCCAGTCAGGGGAACTGTGACTTCTTTAAATTCTGTTTCTTCTAAGACAAACTACGATGTTGATTCCAGCATCAGGGAAAAGCGCAGCCCGTTTGCAATGGGAATTCCATTCACTACCTGGAGAGGTGAAGTGTTACCTAGGGACTCATGTCTGCTAACTTTCTCTGTAAGTTTGTCAGGACATTGGTATCCCCACCTAGGGATGGGGTAAGAAGGCCTGTGCCTGAGTCTCCTGGAGGATAACTAAGCTAACTTAGTGGACAGCCAGGCAGGTCCACAGCCAGTGCTCCCAATTACTCACCATGCTTCCCGGGAGGCCACCGGGACCAGGGAGCCCTGCAGGTCCAGGAGTGCCCTAGGCAGAGACAGAAGCAGTTCAGAAAGGACAAAGGATGAACTACAAATATGTATCCTGGCCATTGCCCCAGCCTGTTTTCTGTGACTGCTTGGAATTCCTCCAGTGTGCAATACTGTAGGAGTCCTAGGAACCTTCGCCTTTGGAGTGTTGTGACACCCTACCCAGGCAAGCCCGAAGTGAGTGGGCTTCAGGCTCAGAGTGGGGAGACAAGAGGCCAGGGCTCTGGCAGTTTCTTAGGCCCAGTATGAGAACTTTGGCGGAGGTTTGGCCTTAATGCTAAGCATGAGGGAGAGAAACACTGGAGAGGGAAGGAACCACTCAGAGTTGAGCTGCAGAGAAAAGTCTTCAGTGCAGCAAAGAAGGTCGGCTGGAGGGCACGGACAAGCCTGGGATGAAAGAAACACTTTGTGGTTGGTGGTGGCTGCCCACACAGACCAGGAAAGGGCATTCCTGGAGGGTGTGCAGAGCGCTGACCAGGGCTCGGGATCAACTGCAGCTTCGTGGTGATCACAAATCTGAATGGACCAGGGCATATCTGCTTTTAGTGTAGATGTGCTGAAGATGCTGAGGAACATTCACAGGGAAAGGACATGGGGGAGGGGTGTGTGTGTGCACGCATGCACACCTTCGCTCTGCCTAGAGGATCAGCTTCTCAGAGAAAGTGGGTAAGAACTAGGACTTGATGACTGGGCCAGGAGTCCATGAGATGTGGATGAGACATTCCAGGTAGGTCAGTGCTGTGGAAGTGGGCAAGTGGGAACTCTCCAAAAATTGGATGCTGCTTGTGTTTCTTCTAGGCTTTTACCTCACTGCCACAAGATCACAGGCATCTCGAGGGTAGGAAGTCAGAGAGCTCACTCTGTTCCCAGGCTCCTTGCCTACACAGCTTCCATTTTTCCCCAGCTGAGCTCAGTCTGTGGCTCTGTCCACTTCAGGGAGAAGCTGCCTTCTGCCCCCTCCATGGCATCTGACCCTGCTCACGACCCTTGGCTGACCCCTCCCCACTGGGTCACAGTCATGGTGGCCGGGACACATGAGTGTGTTCCAGCTGGCACATCTGGCCTATGGTCCCAGGAGCAGACAAGAAACAACCTGCTCCTCTTCCTACCGCCACCATTCCTGAAAGGCGACAGCCTTGTCCAGCTTCCCATCAGCATGAGGGACCTGCCCAAACTCTATGCCATACCACGGAGCTCTACTCAGCCCCTTTTACGTCAGACACACCCCAGATTCTGGACCCTGGCCTTGGGCATGGGAGAGCCAGCAGCAGCAGCAGGAGACCTCAGAGGATGCACACACAAGCACACTGCTCAGAGTAACAACTCCTATGTGAGTAGATCATCTGTGTGTATCCTCCATGTGCTTATGGAAGGAGACTGCGCTCCTGGGTTGCTCATGTGGCCAATGCCATGGAGGCCAGAAGCATCCCTGTGCTTGTGCTAGCCCAGACCCCGGAGTCACGGGGCAGACTCTTGGCCCTATTTCCCTCCTGTGGTTTCGCAACAAGGCAGGAGGACATAGGACTTACGGGGTTTCCTGCCACTCCAGGAGCCCCATGGGCACCATCTTGTCCTTTGGTACCCTGGACAGGAAACAAAGGGGAGATGTAAGTGGTCAGAGACCCAGTAAAGTCTCTGAAAAACCTGGCTCATGGGAATCAGTTGATCCTCACCAAAGAAAGAAACTGGAGAAGGCCTGAAAGGGACAGGAAACTACTATTCCCTGGCCCACAGCACGAATGTGCTGCATGGGCACCACTGGCATGGCCAGGGGACTCTGGGATTCCAGGCAGACAAGTCCTTCCCATAAGCCCCTTCTCACAGTGCTGAGCCCCCAGAGGGCCAGAGCCCTGTCCTGAAGGGACACAGGGAAGATGCCAAAACTGGGAAAAATAATAACATCAAAATGCTAACGTGACTCGGGCACCGCTTAAGGCAGGGGAGCCAGTCAAAGCTGGGGAGGGAAGCGGATTTTCTGCATCTGAAAAAACGCTTTGGGACCCCAGAGCCATCCTGACTACTGGGTGCAGCGGTCTCCAGCTCCCACTGTATCTAAGGCAGCCCTTGCAGGGACATGGCCAGCCTTTAGTGGCAGGGTAGGAACAGCCAGCTTTCCAGAAGCAAGGCCCCTGCATTCCGGGACAATCTGCAAGGTGATGGCGCCCTGGGGCTCTGGGATGATCTCACCCCTGGACCTTGTCACAGCACCCCCTGGCGAGGACTTCCGAAATGCCAGGTGTGACAGCTTAGGGGTGAGACATGTAAGTGGACTCTGAAGCGACAGGTGGAGGTAGCTATCTTACCGGAGGTCCGGTGGGTCCCCGAGGACCTAGTTCTCCAGGAGGGCCCTGCAATGAAACAACCCATCTGTGAAGAGTTCAGCACCCTAGTTCTCGGGAGAGGGGGTGGGGCACAGTAGTGCAGTGGGTACAATTTGAGGTCCCCTAAGGGGCTGCGACCAGGGTCACACTGAGTTCACCAGGGCTTCGGGGTTGGATGCTGGACTCCGCAGGGCAGGCCTGAGGTAGCCGTCCCCTGAAGGCCTGGTCTCCGGAGGCCTGGTGCACAGGGGAGCTGAGGGGAGCAGCCTTGGGTGAGTACTCACCAGTTCCCCGGGCACTCCTGGGTCGCCCTTCTGTCCTTTAGGCCCTTGTTCTCCCTGCTGGGTAGAAGCACAGGGTACAGTCACACTGACTTGAGAGTCAAGTTCCCCTCCTATGGCACATGTGCCTGGCCCTCAACTGTGGCACAAAAGCCACCTCAGTCCTAGGGATGTACCTGGTGGGTGAACGCCACTCCCCAGAGGCAGTGCCTGCTGGCCAGAGATGGCCTTTCCCACACTGGCCTGAGAGCCTGACCTCTCTGACTGATCTTTCAGATCTAAGGGCAGAAACTGGAAGCTCGCACACCAAATCCTTCTGTTAGGGACTCTTGGAATCCAGAGTCTGTCCTCTAGGGCACGCACTAAGGTTGTAGCTTTACATTTGTGTGGTTTAACCCATGTCCCCTCCAGCTCATCAATTAATAAAGATGGAACAATGCTGAGAGAAGGAGGTGTCTCTCACACCCCCTTTCGGGATGGAGATGTGGAGAGCTTGCTTTGCTGAAAGGAATCAGACCTCTGGGAACTGACTGGGATTGAACACTAGACTCTGGTGGTGAGAGCAGCATGTCTAAGTTTGGCTGAAGAGGAGATCAGACAGACTGGAAAGGCAATTGCTGGATGTGCCCAGGCCAGAATCATCCACTGGGGGATGGGGGACTGGACCCTCCCACTCCCTGAGGCTGCCGAACCTGGGACTCCCAACACACCTCCTAGGAAGAGGAGCAGGAGACCCCCATCCTACAGTCCTTCATCAAGGACAGGCCTCAGGGGCTCAGGTGTCTGTCTTTGGAAGGTTGAAGGGCCAACCTTCTTGCAAAAGAGCAGCAGAGACAGGTGGCTATGGTGAAAATAGCCTGAACCTTAAGCAATAACAGCAATAACAGACTGCTTGAGGTCTTGACTGTGCTTCATTGGTAATATAACCTCAGGCCATTAGTCACCCACGATGACCTGCTGACTTCAGCTTCCATGTCTGGAGGACACACAGGCTGTCTTTGTCTCACAGAAGGAGGGAGTCAATGGTAAAGTGAAGAGCTGCCATGGGAGACTGGGTAGATCTGTGGGGCTCTGCAGGACAACAGCTGACAGCCACAGCATAGCATCCAGAAAGGCTGGGTGGAACGGCCCACCCCAAGGGGCAGGCCCAGCATTGTCCAAAATTGCTCTGGCCTGTTCAGGGACTTATACAGAGAGACTGCAGAAGAAATGGGATAGGAACGTGCCTGAATGGAGAACAGAATTCTGCATAGGTAGCAGTGTGTGCGCAACGGCTTTGGAGAACTGCAAGTCTGGGGAAGACCCTGGATATACCTGAAAGCAGACTCTAGAGAGAGACACCTAGAGAGCCTGAGGTGAGCTGCCTCTAAGACTTAGTGAGGGAAACCAGTCTTACACATTGGTGGTTTCACACCGATTTCTCTGCCAGGCCCCAGGAAATGTTTGGGATCTTGCCATAGCAGGTCAAGCCTGCCTCCCCTCCCAAGCCTCTCTTAGACCCTGCTGTTGGCACCTGCACGACCTCAGGCTGGTGTTCTCCTTCTGTCAACATCATCTACAGAGTGGGGTCTCCACAGTCCACTTTACAGAGAGATAACCTCCTAGGTTAAATGAGATTACCTTTGCCAAGTGTCTCTCAGAGCTTGACAGAGAGGGGACTTCAACAGAGGCCGCCTCATTCCTTCTAGAATCTCCATGGCCAAGCAGCCCAGAAGGACATGGCAAGCCTGTGCACCAGGGACAACAATGCCCTGCTTTTCAGCATGCTTCCGTGCTAGAGTATTTCCTGCGGTGAAGATCTGTGAAACTCTGCCTGGCCCTCCAGTTATGAGTAATGCAACCCGTAAAGACAAAAGGGCTCTGGGGACAGTTTCGGGTGACACAGTAGAAGAAGGTAGGGGGAGGGGACTGTAGGAAGACAAGTGTGGGACCTTGGGAACCCCGAGGACTCCCAGGAAAGATGCTCAAGGCAGTCCTGCCCCGAGCCCTGGGAGTCAAGAGGCAGCACCTCACTGCGGGGACACGGTGGGCACTCTTTCAATAGTTTCTGAATTCAGGAGCCTTGCTGGCTTCTCCTGCCTCTGCCCCCAGGTGATGTTATCAGGCCAGCCCCCATTTATGGGATTCAGAATCCTCACAGCAGATGCCAGGCACTGCCAGGGACATCATGGAAGATCCACTGTGGGGTGATGAATGGGTTCAGGCTGCCCCAGACCCTTCCTGAGATGCAACTTCTGAGTCACCTACTGACTTCCAGCTTGAAACCCTGCTTGTGTTCTGCAGTGTAATATCCCCGTGGCTGTGGCCGCTTGTCTGTCCCATTCCTCCAGCTAAAGACGGTTTCTCTCCCCAGTGTGACACCTGCAGACCTGAGGGGTCTCCACATCCCCTAAGAGTCCTACTCACTGGGCATGGGCATGCCCATGAGCCACCCCCATGGGCCTCCTCCATGCTGCACAAGGGGTCACGGGAGCTGGGGCATTCCCTCTTCCAGTCTCTTAGTTGTACAGGAAACTTCGTGTCCCTCTAAGTCTTGCCTCTTTCTGTACTGCAGAGACTCAAAGGTGGGCACCTGGGGAGAGCAGGGGGAGCCTGACAGAACAGCACTTTCCAAACCCATCAATGCAAACCAAAGTCGCCATGCTGATGCAACCAGGCCCAGAGAGTCCTGCAATTGTCCACAAGGAAACTTTTTTTCTTTAGACACAATTTCCTTGCTTTGATTCAGAAAGTAGTTTCCTGTCTCCCACAGAACTGCATTGTTCAAGAAAGATGTCACCACTGACATTCAAAGAGAAGTGAAGGGCAGCCCCTCCTGCATTCCCCTCTTTACAGGCCTTCCCGGTGGAATAGTCTGGAAATTGTATTTTTATGGAGCAACTCCTTCAGGGAGAGACAGGAAGTGTAGGATAGTTCTAATCTCAGGAGCCTCAGGGTGGACCTGCAGGAGCGAAGAGACCCCAAAATGACAGGGGACAGAGAAGCAAGACAAAGACAGAAGCATCCTGGAGAGGGGGATGTGGGATAAGAAACCTGCCTCCACATGGGACTAACCCGGAAACCCAGCAACAGGTGGCAATGTCCCTCCAGCCAGCGCACTATGGCCAACAGAGGCCTCCCCCAGCTGCTCTGAGGTCCACGCTGCCCAGAGAGCCCCCCCACAGCTGCTTCCTTCCTGTTGCACCTCTGGACCTCAAAACGCTTCTCCTTCTACAAAGGAGATTCTGGTGACCGGCTCCATCTCTCTACCTGCTCTGTTCTTTTCCGTCAATGACAAAGCTCTTTTCAGCTTTTGAAGCTGTATCTTCTTATGACTGACACAGAGGAGGCAGCAGCTGCTGGAGTTTAGAGCTCCTCGTCCCAGCCTCTCTGCTGGAGCGTGTCTGGGAGCTGCAGGTCACACCCTAATGACAGATGAGCCACACAGGAAACAGGGGCACATGTTGTAGCCTCAGTGCCACAACCGACGTGAAGAGATCCTTACAGAAGAGCCATTCACAGAAAGAGGAATGAAAGGTTCCTGCAGGCCAGGCTGTGGTGATGTCTTTAATTTTTCTGTACTGCGGCTTCTACTACCAGAGACCTCAGCTCAGCTTCCCTTCCATCTGCCACACCCTGAGGGTACAGGGCCATGCTGGGCCAACACCATTTGCCAAGCAGCCTCCCTCAGACCAGGGTCCCCTAGAGGCCTGGTCTCCTTCACTCCCACCACTCACAGACCATCTCTGCCTCCCTCTCAATCTTTGGATCTTAGTGTGTGTGTGTGTGTGTGTGTGTGTGTGTGTGAGAGAGAGAGAGAGAGAGAGAGAGAGAGTGAGAGATGCTGAGATTTGAACCCAAGTCCTGCACACTGAACTGCATCTCCAGTCCTTTTTTATTTCATTTTGAAACAGGAGCTCACTGAGTTGCTCAAGCTAGGCTAACACATGCCATCCTCCCACCTCAGCATACCAGACTGCTGGGATTACAGGCAGGCACCACCATGCCCAGCTCCTTCTGACTCTTTCACATTCTGTCATCTCAGATCTTAAAACCAGCAGCAGCTCTGAGTGCTAAAGAATCAACTTTACCCAAGAGAAATGTGGCCTTCCTTTGCCCCTGACCGCTAGGCAATTCCCTGGAATGTCCTGCCTAGCAGAAGGTGGTTCCCACCTGGAATCCAAGCTGCCTGCCGGGCTGACTGGCAGGAGGGGCTGAGAATCAGACCCAGCCAGCCAGCGTCCTCACCCAGGTCACACATCCCCCCAGGCTGAGGGCACCAGCTGTACCAGGGTGCCTCGATACTTACAGGCATTCTTGGGTGTGGTGTGAACGGGGAAGTCTGAAATGAAAATCAGAGAAATGGGGAATGCGGGATCAGAGACTGACACTCACAAGGTGGGCTGTGACGCTGCGTCTTAATCTCTGAGTCCATAGAAACCTGCAAATCGATCTCTCAACTTAGTCTTGCACTGCTCAATTTGTATATTTCTATCTTTTCAAGGGCCAGGGATTTAGCTCAGTGGTTCTGGCCCCTGCCTTGCAAGCACAAGGTTCCGAGTTTGATCCCCAGTACCAAAAAAAAAAAAGAAAATATATCTTTTCAAGACTATCTATAGTATGTGTATTCCTTTATAAAACAGAATTTTGTGATACAGCTATTCTATCATTTAGTAAATTCTATGCTTATAGTCATGTGAACTTTTTCCATAATTTTTCATCATGATAAGTGACACCTCAATGGAACTATTTCCAGTTCTGTTCTTTTATGATGCTAAGATTCTTCCAACATTTTTGTGGAAAGATTAAGTCTCATTCTGACAGGGCAGGCATGCAGGAATATAGAGTAATGATTTAACTTTGATAAAAGCTGCAGAGGAGATGATTTGCCACATTGCAAACAGGCTTTCCAAGTGTCCACGCTGTCTCCTCTCCTGCCAGCCACAGCAAGGCTGTGCCCTGCTTTGCTCAGGAGCCAAATACACCAATACCCTGATGTATTCTCCCATTCGGGACCAGCACATCAAGCCCTGAAACCAATGCTCAAAGCAGAGCATTTCAAAACTAGGCAAAACATTACATTTTTAAAAATCTGAACATAGCCCCGTTACAGAATTCTTGAGAGTAAGACAAATAATATTAATAGCAGTTGTTTAGTATTTATAATGTACCAGGAAATCTACTAAATACTTTGCATTATTTCAGTTCATTTTCATATGAATGTATAAGAGAGCTGAGTATAATATTTTTTTCTGGCAGATGAGAAAACTTACTTTTTAGGGAAGTAAATAACATATCTGAGACCACTACTGGTGAATGGCAGAGCTGAGAGTCAGTTTCTTCTGCCCTATTTCCTACCCCTTGCTCTTGCTGATACTCAGCAGAGACTCACGGTGCCAGCCTGATACCTGCACACAGTGGAAGAGGAGCCCTGCTCTTTGGCCATGTACTATAGTCTTACTCTGCTCGTGGAGCTTCTTGTTTCTGGACCTCAGTTTCCCCATATGGGACAGGTGAATTTGTATTCTCAGTATTCAGCATATGCTCTGATTAGAGTCACTGTACTTTTGTGAATAAAGCGGATCGGTTACCAGAGGGTAGTTCTCAGAGAAGCTTCCATATTTGGGGGTGTTTGTGACCTACAAGTGGATCTAACTACTGGAAACCTCTAACAGGGAGAGCTTATAACTAACTGGTGAGTGTGTAAGGGGGGATCCCAGTTCCTTGGGAATTTAGAGAAGGAGAAAGGAGTAGAAGCTGAGTAACTCACAGTTCCAGGTAGCCCAGGGGGGCCTGCTGGACCAGCTTCACCCTAGATGGAGACGGGAAAAATAAATAACCATTAATTTCCTTGCCAACCCCACCTGTGCTGGGACAGGTCTGATAAGGCCACTTTTCCCTAAGCAATAGGAACGCACTCACCACACATGCAGCAGTAGGTAGACAAACAGACAGGCAGACAAAAACATGCATCCACTATAAATCATTAAACATTTCAGATGTATAAAGAGTACCTTTGAGAAGTATCTGCATTGATCTGTTTAGCTACAAACCATTTCAATCACTATCTGTCCTCCCACTAAGTGTATGGTAATGAAGTTATCCATTGTGCAGCTCCCTCTCAATGACACGAAGAGCTTTCCCTCGGGTTGCAAGCACAGCCAGTGTCCGATGTGCGACAGAAAACATTCCCACATGTGCCCTTAAGCGCGATGGCCACAGAGTCCAGCTTCCATACAGGTGCCCAGTCCTGCCTGCCCCATACTCTGGAAAGAAGCTGACATTTCTCAAAGTGAGCAGCATTACTCCTGTAAACAAATCGAGGTTGGGAGCCAAAGCACCTGATTTCAAAACCCAACTCTGCCATTTCACGAGTGAGTTCACCTCTTTGTTTTGTTTCTTCTTTGCACACCATAAAGATAATAACGCAGACAACTCACAGCCTCTGGTGGAGTAGAGATGATAAGGAGTTTGACGTCACCTTCACCCTGAGGAAGTGGGGTCATTGAGCCGTCCAGTGCATGGGAAAGGGCAGCAACAGTGAAGTGAGTAAATGTGGTGTCACGTGACAGTCACATGACAGGGGCTATGTGGGGCCAGGAGACAGGGTGTGGGGCCAGGAGACAGGGTGTGAACTCCAGCTGATCTTGGAACCAGCCCAGAACCAGGCCTATGGCAGCCCTTCTACATCTGGTTATTAGATGGACAAACTTAGCAAGGGACAAGGCCATTCTTAGCAAACAGCAATAATACAATAATGAAAAAGGTTTCTACTATTATTTCTCTTGTTACATAGTGTTTAATTCCATGTGCTCATTTATGTATGAACTCACTTAAACTTCACAGACATGCTTATAAGGCATTTACGTACTCCCATTTCATGGATGAAGTAACTGAGGCATAAAAGTCACAACCTACCCAAATGCACACTACTAGCCAATGGCTGAGCCAGGTTTTAAACTCAAAAAACATGCTCTTAACCCAGACTGAATTTCTAGAAGCTTCAGGAAGAAAAGCACTTTCTTAGCTCACCATGCGTTGTCTGATTTTACTGATCTTCATCCTGATATAGTTGGACTCGCCCTCCAGAGCTAATCTCATCTACATCCCCCTCTGCACCATTAACAAGCTCAATATCAGAGCTGAAGAGCTGAATGTTTCCTAGTGGAGCACATGAATAAATAGGTGTGAGTAGGTGGAGCATGGCAAGACAGAGACATGAAGAGCCTCTGCATGTGTCCTCAGAGATGCAGGGAGCAGAGGCACAGTGTGCAGCGTGGGGCAGCCAAGGGCTCTCTGATTTTGAGAAAGACATTGGAGGACCTGTGCATTTGGGGTGAATTTGATGGGCCTGGGTTCCAACCCTGCTTCTCTGTGTTTTGTTCTCGGTTGCCCTGATGAGAAGGAGCAGGGCCATCTCCACTTTCCAAGTCCAGGCTGTGGGGTGAAAAACTAGAGTGCAACCAGTGGAGGGGAAGGCAGAAGCGGGAATGTGTAAGGCACAATCAGAAAGGGGGAGTAGTATCTTCACGTCTTATTTTGAATCTTTGTCAAAAATTGCCTATTATCACCAATCTCTGAAGGCACACAGAGGTGATCCAAACTCTTTGGAAGCCTGAGTGTGATTCTGCTGAAGGGAACAGTGGAGCTCTGTGGTCTTCCTAAGGCTTACATTCTGGAAATGAGTTTATCAAATGGAAATTGCATTTTTGAGAAGGCCACCAAAGCAGCAGGTCTGGGTGCGGCTCATGCGGGTCAGCATTCCTGAAGCTACAGAAGGGAAGGGGAGGAAGGAGACCAGAAGTTGGAGCAGAGAAAGTGCAAACTTGGGAGAACAAACAGCTGGAAGGAGGAGGCTGAATGCAAGTCTCTTTGGGTGTGGGTATCACAGTCCTCAGGCCTCCAGCGTCAGACCTAGTGTGCAGCACAGTGAATGGCAGAGCCAGGGCCCCAGGTCGACACTGGAAGGGTTCAGATTCTAATTCTGCATACAGCCCTAGACAAGCAATTGAGCTTTTCTTGGCCTCTGTTTTGACATTCCTGAAATGGGGCACTGTTGACCACAGTGGCTCATCCCAGAACCATCCTAAGTGTTAGCTAGGGCTTTATGTGGACAGTGCTTAGGGATATCTGGCACAGAATCTATGAAGAACTCAGAAGGAGGTGCCTATGGGACATTTCCAGGTTGGCAACCAGAGCATAGACAGTCTATGACGATTAAGCTTAACTTGACTGCCTAGGGCAGTGATGGCAAACCTTTCAGAGCTTTCAATGATAACTAACAGCCAGCAGCAGCATATGTGCCATAGATTCATCACCACTGGCCTAGGGGATTAGTAACACACACTTCTGGGTGTGTGGGTGAGGCACAGAGGCGTGAGCTTGGAGTATATATCTAATTCCTAGCCTCTTCCCCTCTGGCGGGCACTCTTCTTCTTTGCTATGCCTCTGGCCACCATGAGTTGAGAAGTTTACCTCTGCAATGCCTCTCTGCCATGATACTTCTGCCTTGGAACCAGCCAACCATGGACTGAACTCTCAGAATCATGAGCCAAATAAACCTCTTCTTCAAGTTGCAGGTGTCAGGTATTTTGTCCCAGCAGAGGGAAAGCTAATATTAGATTTATAAGACATACAGCAGACAGAGCAAGGATGGTGACCTAGGCCACCTTTGCGATAACCAGAACAGTGCTCTTTCTGCTACACTGCAGGCAAACACACACAATCACATAGGCAGGTCCTGAGTATGTGATTGTGTGTGTGTGTGTGTGTGTGTGCGTTTATGTGTTTATAAAGTTGCTCTGGGATTCAGGGTATGCAGAATGTTATCAGGAGCTGAACATGAGGCAGTTAGGAATAGCAGCTTGGACAGCATTTGTTCACGGTAGAATTCTCAACTCATTCCGTGTCCACCCCTTCAGAGTCTAAGATTTTGGGGGCCTGGAACACGTCTTGCTCACTGTCATTTCATTAGTGCTGGCCCAGAAGAGAGCAAATGATCTGCAGTCTGCTAAAGAGTGAGTATCAGTGAAGACATCCGTGGCTGTCCTGAGCTGGTGGGGTTATGGATGCAGCCCTCAAGGTCAGATTCTAGTTGGATGGACAGGGGCACTGTGGCTGAAACCAGCTGCTCCACAGCCTGGCTACCTGGCCTCCTACCCACCCTTTTGTTCTGTGAGTCAGGGTGAGTCACCACAGCTCTCTGTACTTTAGCTCTTTCACCCAAACTATTATGGCTCATATCTAGATGTCTCCCAAAGCCTCATGCAGTCATAGGTGGGGACTTGTGAAGGTGATTGGACTTAGGGAGTGTGAATGTGGATTAAGCATGTGATACTGGCATTAAAGGGGTGGATAAGAAAAGCCCCACCCTGGATGTGGGTGGAATCAGTCAATAGGCTTACAGCATGGATGGAATATAAAGGAAGAGAGGCTGCTGCTACTGTAGCTGCTGCTGCTTGTCTGCTGCTGCTTCCAGCCTGCTCCATGATGCCCCTCTGCCCTGCCACCCTGCCTGGGAGCCAGCTGATTATGGACTGAAACCTCTACAAACAGTGAGCTGAAATAAAACTTTCCTCCTTTAATTTTGGGTGTTAGGGTATTTTGATCTCAGAAATGAGAAAAGTAACCAAGACATGTACAAAGGGGATTTAAATGGAAATGACCTTATAGCTCACTGATTACCAGTAAGATATGGAAATTGCAATAAAGTCCAATGTGCTGAAGGACCAATCATACTGAAACTCTGCCTTCCGCACCTGCCAAGCTGGCAAAGGTTCACTTGGACGCAGGCCGTCCCAGCGGGTAAGACAGAAACAAACAGCTCATGCACCTTTAACTTCACCAGCAGCCTCGTTTACATGACAACCAATCAGTGGCTTCCCTTTCCACAAAGTCTAACAAACTCTGGTGTGGGTCTGCATACTGACTCCAGTCTAAAGGCTCCCATGACAAATCCATACACCTCAGGCAAGTGACCCTCAGGAATTCAGGTGACTGTAGCTCTAAGTCCCTGGCCAAAGTGAGTGTGTAAAACCCATGTTTTCCACGCCCATAGTTTTCTGTGGGACTTTGGCACAAGGCAAACAGATGAAGTTCGCCTGGCAAGTGGGTCTGCCCTGCTACCTTATTTTCTCTTTGTCACCTCATGTCCACCTCTGCACTTTTCTCCTCTGTGCCTGCTGTCCCAGGAGGTGACACCAATGATTTCACTGACCTTGCCCTCCAGCATGCAGTGGTTTTCCAGGAGATCAGGAGGAAGGGGAAGGACAGGGTGCGAGGCTGAAGGCACCAGGACTCAGCCCCGCCATGTCAATTTCCCAGCCCTGAGCCAGGATGACTGTCAGGCTCCTTCTTCCATGTCCACAGGCTCCCTCTTCCTGCCCTTTCCGGTCTCTTGCTATTTTTTTCCCTGGAGTGAGTCACCACATCTGATTGATTTCCCTTAGCATTATCCAGACATATGTTAGTCCTCTCTCTCTAGCCATCCATTTGGAGGGTGTTGCTCTGACAGATACAGTGTCTTCTGCAAAGAGTGCTGGGAAAACAATGCCCAAGACACCTGTTGAGCATTGCAGAGCACACAGTAGGCTCAGCAAAGGCAATTATGTCCCTTGACTGAGACAGACTCTGCTCTGACTCTGAAGCTAGCCCTAGGGCCAACACCACAAGCACTGACAGGCTTGGTCATGTATGATGTACAGGAAAGAATCAAGAACCAGACCACAAGGGGTTTGCTTCATGGCAAATCCTTCTCCCTCTTTGAGCCTCCTCTGCCCTCAACAACATGAGCTTACCCACTTTTACTAAAATTGTACTAGATTCAGAACAAAAGTCTAAAACTAAGCCAGCCAAACTCAGCACCTGGCCTGTCACGAATGTTCAAGCAATTCTCAAGCACTACAGGCACAAAGGAAGGGTGGGTGGATCCTTGGATGGATGTATCATCTCTGATTCTGTTAGAGATAGAATCAGGTTTCCTAAAAAAGTTTCAAGTTTCCTAAAAATTGCAAATAAGGTTTACGTCTAACTTATTGTTCCTCAAAAATGTATTTTTGAATCATGAAAATACATTACACACACACACACACACACACACACACACACACACACACACAAAATACCTCTTCAGGAGACAGCAGCCAGTGATAATGAATGATCAGGATGAGAATAAGCAGCTCCTACCTTTTCACCTCGGTCACCTTTCAGTCCAGGAAGTCCCAGTCCACCTTTTTCTCCCTAGACGGAGAGACGTAATTAGAAAACATTAGAATCAAGCTAAGTTTAATCCTTCCTCTTCCAGATAAAAGCAGTATGACCTTGGGATCTCTCTCCTCCCTCCCTCTTTCTCTCTCTCTCTCTCTCTCTCTCTGTCACCAGGCTCTCTACTTGGCCCCTGTGGAAATGCCTCCCATCCTCATTCTCATCAATTCAATCTGAAGATGCTCTGCCCTTTCCACAGCTATCACAATCCTTTAGTCCTGCTCATGGACTCTGATAGTGTCTTCTCCCACCTCATTTCTCTTCCACCAACATGAGAACTACTCTATTCATCTCGCCTCAAGGGAGTAAGACACCAGAGGGTTTGCTTCCCATGGGGACCAGCCAGATGGCCTCAGAGGCAAGAGGCCACTACACTTACCTGGTCTCCCTTCT
This sequence comes from Heterocephalus glaber, assembly GCF_000247695.1. Next base: position 17,523,704 of record NW_004624735.1, on the reverse strand, counting down.
CTCCTCGAACACCTGGGAGCCCTGGAGCACCTGGGAGGCCAGTTTCTCCCTGTGAAAACAAAATGGCGGCTCGGTCAATGAGGCACCTGTTGGGGGGGATGCTCTCTAATGGAACAGGCTGTGGGCAATGCACTTTTTCATTCCTCCCACATCCCTAGAAACTTTTGGGCTTAGTGGAGGTCACATAGAAAGCAGAGCTGTGAAAAAAGGGGAAATCTATACAATGTATAGATTTAGGATTCTACAGCTCCTTCCTACTTGAGCTATTTCTTCTCCTAGGAACCTTGTTCCAACTCTCTGAGTGTCTAATTCTTTTGGTCTTTTAAGACTCACTCAACCAAAATGTCACCTTAGAGTTTATATCTGGATGTCCCCTCAAAGCCTCATACACTCAAAGATGGGGCTTTTGAAAGGTGATTGAGTCATGGAGCCACTATAGCTAAATGTGATGTTAGCAGGTGGGGCCTGGTTGGCAAAGGTGGGCCACTGTAAAGTGACCTGATAAGATGTATCTCCTGCCCCATTGGCCTTCTCTCTCTCCTTCCTGGCTGCCATGAAGTAGGCAGCTTTCCCTCCACCAGGCCCCTCTGCCATGCTGTCCTGCATTGAAACAGGCCAATCCATGGACTGAAATATGAGTCAAAATAAATCTCTCCTCCTTTAAGCTGTAGGCGTCAGGTATTTTGTCCCATGGACAAAAAAGTGACTAAAACATAACTCTTCACCGTCTTTCCTGACATTCCCTAAGCCTGAAAAGCCTTGTCTCATGTCCCTCACTGACACTGCATGTCACCATGCATTAGACCTGTTCAGTTGTTCCCCAGTGTCCAGTTTGTCTTGGTTTGTGTCTGTGACCTCAATACCCAACATAGCCATGAATACACTGAACATGCTTGGAATTACTGAATACATAAACAAATGCATGAAATGAACATAGTGAGTCCTCAAAAGACATGACTAATTCCCCTTGGCACATGAAGAATTTATATAAGACCTATGACAGAACAATGAATGAATCAATTAAATGAAGAATGAAATGTTTGAGTGAAAGCAGGAACGATCAGACCTTGTCTCCAGACTGGCCTGCGAGGCCTTGCTCCCCAACTTCACCCTAGAGAGAGAACATCAGACACGCCGTTATCTTCCATGCACGTTTCAGGCACAGCTTTACGCCCTAGTTGGGCTCAGACATCCACAGAACCTGGCAGCACAACCCTAATTCTCAAATGTGGAGCTCGGTTAAAGGCCCAAGGGCCAGGAGCTGTGCGAACCCAAGTGTTCAGGATTTCTGGAGAGAGGGCTTCCATGCTTCCCCATACCATGTCTTGCTTTAGTTCGAAGAAACAATTCCTGAAATTGCCCTGCCACAGTTTAATCAAAGTGAGTCCATACATCTGGAGCCTAAACTTGCATAATCCAAATAACAAGGAACCAAAGTCTCTGAGTCCTAGATCTACCTCTGAGTTTTGAGTCGTATTAGGGTGACATAGATCCCATGCTGGTTCCAACAAGGAAGGGGAAGCTGCTGAAGGTCTTGTCTACATGACTGGGGTCCCACATGAACCGACTGCTCTTCAGTATCTTTTCATAAACACAGGCTGCCCGAGGAGGTAAGCATTTTATACGTCCTCTCCCCTGGTGGATAACAGTAAATCACAGGCAGACTTCCTGTTAAACACCAAGCTTACATTAGAATGCCTGCTTCCCAGGGGCACACAATGGCTCTTCTTTCTTGGAAGTTTCATTCTCACCCATTAGGTTCCTACTGTGGCCGCACTGTTCCCCCCAGAATGCTTTTGTTTTCTTTTCATTTTTAGTAGTACATGTTTGCAATACACAATGATTGCATTTGTCATGGAGAAGTGGTGCCTGTACATAATACATCTTAATTCTCTTACATCCCCTTCCCATCCCCTACCTTCATCTCTTTCTCTCTCTCAAAACCTCTTGGGTTGAAACATAATTTTCAGAGCAGTAAAATCAAGAGGCGGGGCTTCTGGGAGGTGATTTGGCAGGGCCTTCGTAGATGGGATTAATTCCCTTATGAAAAAGGTCTGAGGGAACCTGATGGCTCCCACCAGTGAGGACGCAGTTAGAAGGCACCATCGATGAAGCAAAGCCCCCGCCTGAACCTGAAGCCACTGGCACCTCAGTCTTGGACTTCCCAGACTACAGACTGTGAGCAACATATTCTGTTGTTTCTAGAGTATTTTACCACAGCAATCAAAACAGACTAGAGACAGCTCCTGCTTGCACTTTGTGGGCAGGCTGACATGCAAGACACAGGACCAGAGGGCTGCATCCCCATCCCGAAGCACCTGGGTTCTGGGCCCACTGGGCCCTTGTCAATCACCATTGAGAGAGACTTGGGGATATACTTTCGAACTAGCCACATGTCCTGAAAACCACTAACTTTCTGAGTGGCAATTTCTCTCTGACACCCAGTGTGCTATTTAGTAAAACCTTCAGTGGATCTTTCCATGAGGAAATTGGATTTCTGATGAGTCAGTGGACAGAGGCAGGAAGGATGGAATGAACATGTGGTCAGCATGCAGACGGGGACTTTCCCCAATGTTGTGCCAAACTCCACTGGTAATGAAGGCCCACATTACTACCATTTATGAGAGAAAAGGAAAGGGGAAGGGAAGGGGAAAAGAGGAAAGACAAAGGAAGGACACGGAAAAGGAAAAGGAATGGAATGGCAGCCACCAAAGGCGCTGTTCAGTGTCAGATGCATTTTATCCTGTAGCTCTGGAGCCACCGTGGAAACGCATTTGGAGTCAGGATGTGTTGAAATCCTAGATGCGCTCCAAGGCGGCCATTGATTCCTGGTGTTTACAAGCACAATCAGTAAGAACTGCTCTAACCAGAGTTGTGCAAATGCTTGTAGCTCAAGTTGTCACTTTTAATCTGCTAGGATGGTGACACATTTTGTTTGTCTTTAGGGTCACCCTGGGTGTCCTTGAGATGGCTCGGACACCAGCTATTCCCGACCTTTTCTGCTCCATTTTGATTTAATTTTCTAAAAAATTATGGTCACTTATGAAAAAGAGAAACAATAGGGAACCCAAGGGAGAGGGGATTTGCCCACCAGCAACTCTGGCACCGGCCAGCAAGGAGCTGACCTGGGCTGGACCCCTCTGTGGCGTCAGCATCATGTGTGCGTGACCCTGTGCTCGGGGGGTGGGTGCCCACCCACCTAGTCCTGCCTCCCTTACTGAGCATCCACTCAGTGCTGACCTCAGGCTGGAAGGGGTGAAGGCTGGACACTGCCTTAAACAGTTCAGACCCCAGGAGATGGGAGCGGGGCAGGTGGAGAGAGGAGGACCAGTCCTTGTCGTGCCCGCCCTGTCTGGCCAGTAGCTTCCAGAAGCACAGGCGTATGCACAAAACACACACACTGTGCACACACATAACCCTGAAACACACATGGCCCAGCCCACCCCCCCTTGCCTGTTGCGCTCTGAGCCCAGGGCAATGGAAGTGTTGAGCCAGGGCCTCAAAGGACTTCCCCGGGGCCCATGAAGAGAGCCAGGCAGGGAAGCCCTTGTTCCTACTGCCATGGCTCTTGGTGGGGATGGAGGCCTCGCTGCCAACTGCAGGTCTCCCACCCAGGAACCACACCTCTCCACTGCAGCCCTGCCATAGAGGAGGGGCTGGCTGCTGGTGCCAGCCTCTATGTACGCGGCCAGTCCTCCGGGAGCCCCCAGCCCTGCGAGGCCCTTGTGGATCATCTCCTTCCTGATATCTATGTGTTTCCTTCCAGGCCCCAGCAGAGGCACAGTTCTGCTTGGTGAGCTGGGTTCACACACAGCCCTGAATATCCTGTCTAGAGTAACAAGCATAATAGAGAAAAGGGGAGCCCAGGGTGGTGGTGCACCCCTGTAATCCCAGCTCTCACTTGGGGAGGCAGAGGCAGGAGAATCATAAGTTTGAGCCCAGCTCCAGCAATTTAGCAATTCAGGAAGACCCTTTCTCAAAAAAGAAATTTAAATGAGGGCTGGGATATAGCTCAGTGTGAAGGCCCTAGGTTCAATCCTCAGGACTTGACAAGAAAAATAAAAGGAAAAGGTGATGTCTTACCCGAGGTCCAGGCTTCCCAGCCAGGCCACCTTCTCCTCTTTCTCCTGGTTCTCCCTGTTAGGAACAGAACACAATGTTAGCCGAGGGGCCCTGGGATTCTGCACACTATAGGTGCACAAGGGAAAGGGACATGGAGATTTGGGAGTGAGGGTTCTGTTTCTGAGATTTTGCTTGTTTGTTTGAGGTACTGAGGATTAAACCCAGTGCCTTCACATTAAATTACAACTCTACTCCTTTTTTATTTTTCATTTTGAGACAAGGTCACGTTAACTTGCTAAATTTCCCAGCCTGGGCTCAAAATTGCAAATGTCCTGCCTCAGCCTCCCAGAGTGCTAGGATCACAGGCAAGCAGCATCATACCCTGCTTCTTGGGTGACTTTGAACTGCCCTGTGTGGTTGCCTAGCCATGGTGACCAAGCACTGCTGTGTGAACCACATCCTACATTCCATATTCAATAGTTCTAATTGTGAATAAAAATGTGTAACTGAATAGTAATAGCGTCCTTTTCTCTTGAGAGATTTAGAGTTAAAAAAAAAAGGTGTTTTTGAGAAGACAAAGTACCTGGTTATCTTTTGAAAGATCAGAGAGAAGAATGAAGAATGTTTATATAAAATGCCCACAAAATGAAGTTAATTCATACTTATTCTGCATTTTGTCATGAAACGGTGGAAACGGTTAACTTTAAGTCTGTTTATTAGAAAGGTAATGAATTTTCCCATAACATTCAAAGTTGCCTATAATAGTCGCCTTCCCAGCACTGTCACATACCTGCTTAAGCCTACGCATGTTTTCGAGGAAAGAATAAAGATCATTTGTTAAAAATGTGGCGTGGTTGTATGAGTGTTCATTCAAAATATCAAACTGGGATTTTGCTTCCCCACTTGAAGATATTTAACTTGACTCTTCTTACCTTAACACCTGCTATCATCAGCCCCAGTGGAATGTTTTTAAAAGGGAAGTCTCTTATGTTAGTAAGGGGATCACAGTTTCTCCTCCTCACAAGGAAAAGAAGTATTTATAACGGATCAATTTTAAAGCCTGAGGTCTCCAAGCCTTCCAACCCCCTTCCCAGTTATCTTAGGAGTAAAGAGCTCTCCTATATCTTAACCCATAAATCCAAACATTTCAACCCAAGTAGGTCTTGACCGAAGGCCCAGGATCGACTGATCGTGGAACTCATCGACAGTTGCGAATCTCTTTGGCTCTTTTTTCTGATTCCCAAACTCACGACATCCAGGAGAACCCACCTTGGATCCTGGCAGGCCTGGTGGTCCACGCAGCCCATCCCTTCCAGGTGGCCCCTGGGCCGAGAGAGGAAAGAAATTAAATGATAGAAAAGGCACACTAGGGAAGCACTGCATTAAAGCCAGGAATGGATTCTGTTGCCAGAGATGACAAAGCATGGGCCCTCTTCCCTTGTCAGCCAAGCCTCTCCCCGGAGTGACTGCTCTCTGCCAGGACAGGGCTTCCTCACGTGTTCTGGATGACTGAAACAAAGACCAACTCTGATCCAACTCCCAGTCCCAGCTCCCTGGACCTGCAAGGTGGGCAAGTGGGGAAGAGGGCTCTGTTGAAGCTAAAGCCCAGGCTCCACGTCCATGCTCAGCCCGTGGTGTCCTCTGTTACTCCGAATCTTCTCTTCATAGTGTCTCTGCCACCACGTCCTCTCTTCTCACCATGTTCCCCTTCATCTTCCAGTCTCCTGGCACAGTCCCGAATTCCTGTCTTTTAGTCCTCGAGGAAAACATTGAGGGGCTCCGAGCTGGCTTTGCTGATTCACCCTTGTCGTTACAATGTGGCAAGACAGGTGTCACTGTCCCTTCGTGTCCAGCCCAGGAAGCTACAGGGATCCATGAAAGCGTGCCCTTGACCCCAGCTCAGACACCAGAGTCCCAACCATGCTTCACACATCAGCCTGATAAAATTGTAAGTTCTCTTTGCAGTCTCTTTTTGATTCTGCAACACCCTCCCTCTTCCAAATGTTCACATGGATGCAACCACCTTGATGAGCCCACTGAGTCAGATGCGAAAGTGTGCACACTGTCACATGGCCCTGTCACTCCGGGACCTGTTTATTGGTGACACCGCATTGACTGTGTTCTAGGACTGTGTGTTGGTGACGGTGCCGTTCACCTGGGGTGCTTTCTGTATTCACATCTGTTCATCTGAGCGTACAGCACAACCTCGAGTCTGTGTCCCTCCCCTTGGCATGAGCTCAGCCATGGTGCAGCACTGACCTCTGGCCTGGGGCAGGGAAACACATCCACCTCTAACTGTGCAGCTCCAGTGTGACACTCAACACTGGCCAAACTCCACCCTCAGGTCTCCAGCAACCAAAAGGCTGGAGACCTCTCAGGTTGCAGGCAGAACACGGGTGGGACAATCCAGGGACCCTGAGGGGAGAGCTAGCCTCGTCCTGCCCCGTGCCCCCCAATGCCATTTCTCAGTTTCTATGCCCAATATTTCTGTTACTCTCTGGGTGACCCTTAAGGACAAGTGGTCATGCTTTACAAAGCAAGAGGATTCCAGATTTGTCTCTGGGTAATAAGAGCAAGGGTGGTGGCCTAGAGAGCGTGATCCCCATCTGCACCTGGCCAGGGTACAGTGTCCCAGGAAACGGAGAAGGAGGAGCGGCCACAGAGGGAGAGCCAGGCTGAGCCAGGCCAAGCTCTGGGCCAGGAGACCATTGGCTCAGGGAGGAACCTTGGAGTCAGCAGTGAGGGGTGGGCAGCCAAGGAGATGCGGGGAGAGAGAGAGTAAGCAGGTGGCCTAGGTACTCACAGGATTCCCAGGAGCCCCAGGTTTGCCCGGGAAGCCAATCTCTCCAGGTAAACCCTGAAAACAGACCACATGGGAGCCATTAGCAGGCCGTATGGAGAGCAGATCCACATCCGAGCTTGGTGCTGGCACAGGCCCGGGCCTCTGGCTCCTATGAAGCACCTGTCACCCTCAGTGCAGTCACTTTGAAACACATAACTGTCATCTCTCCAGAGGCAGCAAGTGCACAGCTTGTCTGGCCTGCGGTGGGGTCCACTGCCCTGTCCTCTGCTACTTCACGAGGTCAGTGGAACAAGCATCCCGCCACCGTCAGATTCAGTGACACCTGGCAGCAGTGCCGGACTCTCTTCCTGTGCCCACTGTGGGGCTTGCCCTTCCCAGTGGGTAGGTGTAGTCTCTGCCCGCTCTGCCCTTTGGTGAACTCTGGGGACAGTTTTCCAGTTTCCCAAGGAACAATGGGATGGTACATGTTCACATACACTCTCCCTGGTCCACTGTTTTGTTTTATAGCCAATTACAAACTACTAAAGATGCCTGACCTGGCCCTCAAGCCCAGTGTGCCCCCCACACCCTGTCTCTGGAAGCCAACAACCGAAGCACTACATGGACGCATATGCTATTTGTAATCAAAGGGATGGAAGGCTTGAGGGTCCAGAGACTTGGGGGTGTGTCATAAGAGGGCCCCTCCTGTCTGTGCTTTTGTACTGGACTCAGGCATAGCAAAGGCAGCTTCTGCAGAGGAGACCTCCTTGGCTCCCTCCAGCCAGGAAACCCTGTCCAATGCCCCTGGTGAGAGAAAACTCAAAGCCAGGCTTACCGAGGGGCCGCCAGGTCCGGGGGGGCCAGGGATACCGGGGGGTCCTGAGGGACCCTGTGAAGAGAGAGCACATGGGTGGTTACAAAGGCACAGGGAGCAGCCTCCTGGTCACAGCTGTCATTCGAGAGAGAGAAAAGGGAAGCGGGCAGAGACAAGGTGGGATTTTAGGTGGATTTGTAAGACCTATTTCAAACAGGAAGGAACAGCACAAAGGAAAAACATCCAAAATCAAATTTGCAAGTTTAATGAGTGTCATATTCGGGTGCTTGGTATTTAACTCACTGTCGTATCCATTTGGCATTATATTTAACATCTTGGACACACACACCTGCACACAGTGGGTGAGCCCAAGCAGAAAGGTCTTCCACAGCATTCCCAGTCATTAGCCAGGGACCAGAGCTGGAGGCTGGGGTTGGAACATTTGTGATGAACCATTCTCTGCTTCCATAGGTCCTGGGTGGGCCACACATCTCTTCCTGTAAGCCCTCCTCTCACGACTGCATGGAGTGCAGTCTGCACATTCACTTGCCGGGACTGGACCTGCACATCACTCCCATCATTCACTCCCTGCCCTCACCCTCTGGGCCACATCCGGGGCAATGAACACAGCAGGTGCCGTCAGTGAGCAGAAACCAGGACAGCCCATTTGCAGTGAGAATGAGGGCTGGAAGGGGAGATGCCTCTAGACGGGCAACTGCTTTGGAAAAGGATACATGGCCCAGTAAGCCTGTGTGCACAGAGCAGGGCCGGGGGGAGGTGCGGGGGGAGTGGTCAGAGAAGGCTCCCTTCTCCCGAAAAAGCAGAAGAAATCACTGCCAGGCCAGGTGGACAGGGGCAGTTGGGACCAGGTACACTGAGAGCAACAGGGGTGAAGACACTGTGCCCTGAGTCCAGGAACAACAGCTCCATGTGAGCTCAGGGTGCCAGGGTCGAGACATGGGCTTTATAGGGAAGGTCATGGAGTCAGTAATGGAGTTAGTGAAGACAAACGTCAGCCGCACATGCTTGCAGTCTGGGGGTGAGGGTGAAGGCCCTGGGCACTGGGCTATGAGCCAGGGCCTGGATAGAGCTATGCAAGACTGGAGCCCTGGGACAGGTGAGGACTGCCAGCCCCCATTCTGCAACCCCTGATATGCAAGACTCAGTTATGCTGAGGAATCTTCCATGCCTCCCATTTCCTGATGCTTCTATCCTTGCTTCTCCACCTGACATTCTGAATTCCTGCAGGTCTGCTCACAGCCTCCCTCCCCTCCGCTCCACCACTGCCCACCCAGCCTCGGGAGCTGTGGGATAAGGTGCATTCCCCAGTTGCTCCTCAGGCAAGCCCTCCTGCCTTCCCCTCCTCCCTGGCTCCGCCTTTGTGCAATGGTCCCTGGCTCCCCAGGTGAAATCATGTCTCTCCTTGCTCCACGCTCAAGGCCAGTGTAACCGTTTATCTGACCCACAGACCCTCAAGCGTGGCTTTTCTTGTTCCCTCTGAACCTCCAGGGCAGGGCACAGAGGTACGTCCTGAATGGAACAGAGCTGAGGACAGTAGCAGCACATGGCCACCAAAGGGCGATAGAAGCTAAAGGATGGCAGAAGGCTCTGCATCCAGGGACTGTTCCCTTTCCTTCCTCTGGGTGGCACGGGTGAGCCAAAAACATTTCCTGAAGGACTGCGTTTGGGGCCATGCAGTGCTGGGCGGTGCCCTGGGCAGGGCCTGAGCCAGGGTCCTCCCCGAGAGTGAGTGAGGCCTGGAGAAGAGACTGAAGGAGGCCCAGCCGCAACCGCTGTTCACTCCGCTCACTTCAATCCCTGCTGTCCCAGGAAAAGAGGCCCAGCCGGCAGCCATGGGCCCAGCTGTGCCAAGGGTTCCTTCCTCCGAGTGCAGAGAGTCTTCCAGTGGTGTCTCTGCTATCAGATTCGCCTGCACCCCAGGCCGCAGAGCTCCCCCTTGATGACCACATGCAGCCCGGGACTGCGCCCCAATGCACAGAGGTGCAGCAGCTGTGTACGTGTACGGAGCAGCCGCCTTTGCCTGGGAGGCTCCAGCCCTGCCTGTGACCCATCACATTGTGCAGCTGGAACCTCGGCTAGAGGAGAAACTGGGTTTATTTCTGATCCAGCCACTGGCGAGTGGTGCGAGGTCCAGCAGGGCAGGAGCAGGTTTCTGGAAGGAGGTGAGGACCGCAGCTCCCTCAACAGACAAAGAGAAAACGGAAGTGTTTAAAGCACCTATTACCCACCTGGCCTCCTACCAGGTCTTCACACAGAATTCTCCGAGGTCCACGGCCCTGACAGCACCTGTCCCCCTGACTTTGCTTGAGCTCCTGAGCTGGGGGTCCAGCTCCTGCCAGGGAGAGGGAAACTCAGGAGAGATCAGGAAGGACCAGGGCAGGAGGGGACTGGGCACGTGGTCAGCCACCTGGCCAGCACAGCCTTATCTCAGCCAGGCCTGTGACTGTCACCATGGACACACCCAAAAGCCTTCAGATCCAGAACACTGGCCACTGCCCACAGAGGCTGGAGGCAGCTAGAGGGCTACAGGCAGAAGGAACTTTTTAGGCAGTTTCATGGACAACCCAAGCCCCTCATTTCAGCAAAGGGGTGGTTTTTGCTCAATTAACAGAATGCCCAGAGGGAATAAAGCCTTCCACTGATGGTTCTGCCTTCCTCTCTGGGCATGGGATCTTCTTGGTTCCCTCCCTGCAGCCTGGCACATCACCTGATCACTCCTCCACCCACCACAGGCCACCAGGGAACAGAGAGCCCTGAGAGGGGTCTGCAGCATCCACAGGCACCATGAAGTAGGAGGAGATGGAAGGATGCTGGATCAGAGAGGACAGGGCCCATGTGGAGGAGCAGGATGAGGGTCACAGACCTCCCGTTGGCCAGTCTCTCCCCTCAGTCAAGCCTGGTGCTACTGACATTCCTGCAGGAGGGTTCCGAAATCATAGCCTTTCAGGGATTTTTGTAAAGCAAATCTTGGCAATTATTTTGAAAATTTAAAGAAAGTAAAAGAGCTGTACAAAGCAAGTGAAGTAAATAAGGGTCAAATAAGGTGTTCAGGTTTGTGATCTACAGACTTAGCTTCTCTACCCCTAAAATGGACAAATTGCTGGGTGCTGGACACAAATGCCCCTCGGAATGAGACAGGAACTGCACAGCCTGGAGTGGGTCCTGTGCTCTGTGTCAGAAGGTGCCCTGGCTGGTAGGAGGAGCCTGGGAGAACTCCATGCTGATTCAGCCCTACTGGGCTGGCTGAGGAAACAAGGTGAGATACTCAAGAAGGAGGGGCTTTGAGGGGAAAGGGAGAGTCTCAGGGGAGCAGGAGGGGCAGGCTTGGGTTTGCAGGGTGAAAACTGGGTTCTGTTTTCATGGGTTGAGTTAAAGAGAAATAGAGAGAGGGAGAGACAGGGATCGGGGAGAGGGAGGGGGAGGGACAGACAGAGGGGGAGAGAGAGAGACAGAGACTTGGGAAGGTGACTGCAGAGTGCTGGTATACCCAGTGCTGTGCCTGAGTGCTCCAGCCAAGACTTTTGCATTTTTTAGATAAGACAACTCTCCACAACAGAGTTCACACACAATCTCACTTTTTCGCAGGACAGATAGGTCCCTTGATCATCTTCCCCGCCCTTGGGAGACCTTACAGGGAGGCTCAGTAACTGGTTGAAATTGGATCAACCTCCGATGGCCTTCCCATCAACTCTGATGGTTTCCTCTCATGCCATATACAACTCTTGGCTTGGAAATCAAGTTGAAAAGTCCTCAACCCGAACAGGTATTTTAGTTACCCTGCTGGTAAGTTTCCAAATATAACTAGAAGATGGATTGTAAAGTCACAAGAAAGCACTGTTGAACATGTTTCCTAGGTTTTTCTCCTGCAAATATTTCATTAGCATTTGGGTTTTCTAAAAAGGAAGAAGCCCCCTTTCCCCTCCCACTTCTCCATCCTGCCACAAAAAGGTCTAAAAAGCCAAGGATTCTCTGCATCCTTTTCCCTCTTTTACAGCTAAGGATATTGGGGTTTGGGGGTTTCTAGAGGAAATGGGGCCAAAGAGAGGTGCAGGCTGGAACACAAGGGCCAACAGCAGCTTCGCCAGGCCAAGGGATGGATAGGAAAGCACTTAGGTGGTAAATGGGGCTTTGGTTTAGGACGGCCTGAGCCAGATGGGAGGAGGCCTCACGCTGCAGTGATGGACGGGCAGTGGGCTTCCCCTCTTAGAGCCTGAACCCCACCAGCTGAAGCCCAGAGGTCACAGATTGTCTGATTTCAATCTGAGAAAGTCCGTGAACCAGCCCAGAACACGGGAGGGCTTCACAAATCTTATCTTGGCTTCTTGTCTTTCCAAATTAACAAAAATCCCTGAATAACCACTTAATCTAATTATCAATGAGTGACAAATTAGCCAATAGATATAAATGTTAACAAAAATACATGAATGTTTTCATTATTACTGATGAAAACAACTAATGATTCTCCATATTAATTAACTTGGAGTCCAATTACTATTAATGAAACACTTGATCCTCCTGACAACACAGTGACTAAGTAGCTATCTAATGTGATTAGCAGTTTCGGCGATAATGCATAAATAACCAATTAACTTAATTATGCTTAATAAAGAGTAAATAATTACTCCCATTACACCTAGTTCCAATTGGAGTACATTTCTGAAGTTGGATGGAACTTTAAGAAGCAGGAAAATTGCTTGTATAAATTATCGCAGCAATCAGCTTCCTGGTACAAACTGGCTACACTGACTTTTGGGACTGTGTTCCCAGTTTGTTTCCTCCCTCACGATGTGGATCCCTGAGGGACTGAGGTCCTGGGCAGTCCCCACCTGCTGTGTGTCCAGCAAGCCAGTGGCTTCATGCTACACCACCTTTGAGTAACACGTGGAGACCACACACATCTCCATTCTCCTCAGGAGGCGACAATCCTGACGTGAGGGAGCAAGGACAGCTTCCTGTACTACAAGCATGTCCTGCAGGTGAGAGTTTCCTTTTGGAACAGAGACACTCAAAGCACCTTCCGTGACGCAGCCGCCCGGAAACTGCCGGTGCCTGCAATGGACACAGAGCTGCTCTTCCTGTCTCACACAAACCTCAGCCTCCTCTCCAAGCTGGGTTTCTTGGTATCTTAGTTTGGGAAAATGCAGTTTGCTCGCAGGAAGCTTTAAAATGGACCCAGTTAAGGCTGGATGCCACAGAGAGCACTTGACATAGCAGGAACTAAGCCCATGCGCTTTCTTCTTTCTGCTCCCAGTGCCCTGCGTGGGACGGATGCTCAACGTTCCACGGAGGAGCCTGTGTTAAAGGCCTCTTCCCGGTGGTGACAGTAAGGGACTTACTGTGGGGACCTAGCACAGGTCCTGAGGGCAGTGTGGGACTGTGGAGTCTCAGTGTCCTCTCTCGGTTCCCGAGGTTGAGGACAGGAACACTCCTGCTGACACACACCCCGCCCTCGCCCATGAGCCACCGTCCTCACCTTCCTCAGGGCCCCAAAGCCACGGGCCCACTCAGTCCTGACACAGAGCTCCAGAACAGTGCACCAAACTAAACCTCTCTTTCCTTCGCAAGTAGCTCGTGTCAGGTGTTTCCGTACTGAGGCAAAGCTAACACACGCGCTTCCAAAAATGTACCCACGGAGAATCTACTTGGATTTTCCAGACTCGTGTAGGGATCCTGGTCTGCGTCTTCACAGAGCCCCGACCACTTCTGCAAGCCCAGCTCAGCTCCCTGGATGAGCCTTCTGGATAAACGCCCTTTGTTGAGCTAGGTCTTATTATGAAGTTCAAACTGACCTTGAACTCACTTTGTAGCCTGAACTCACTTTGTAGCCTGAGCTCACTTTGAACCTGTGAGGACCCTCCTGCCTCAGCCTCCTGAATGTTGGGATTACAGGCATGTGCCACCATGCCCACCTCTACATCATAACGATCCTTTGTCACCTCGAGGCCTTATGGACCCAAAGAGCTTATTCATAGTGCTAGAACTGAGGCCCAAGGAGCAGATTCTCAGTGCCAGAAAGGACTGACCTGAGCAAGGCTTCGAACTGCAGACCAACCAGTCCTAGTCTGTGTCGCCACTGTGATCCCTCCCTCCGGATCCTGACATCTGAAACACGAGGCTATCACTCTGCCATAAATCACCCCAAGACCAGACGCCAGAAAGCAAGAGAAAACCCCTGTCTCCCACAGCCCACTGAAACCATTCCAACTGCGCAGTCCTGTGACTCTGCTGCCTGCCTGGCCTCACTTCGGCCCTCCTGCCAACAGCGAAATAAAGGCCCTTGCCCGAGTCTCCTCCCTCCTGCCTCTGCAGAGCCCCCAGCCCGATGTGCACAGTGTGTGCCCGTTGCTCGGACCGTGCCCACTATCTTTTCAGTGGCAGTCTTTTCCCCATGTCTTTCCCTCCTCGCTATCTGGATGCAAAGAGAATCCCTGACACACAGTAAAACGCCTTCTCCGTCTCCAACTGGTCCTGCCCCCTAGCGGATAGATCATGGCTACGCAATTTGACATCTCCAGAGCTGAGCTGGGTACACAGTGGTGACTTAATGCACAACTGCTGGATGTATCCATCAATGAGTGAATGAACAAATGAACAAACACAGGGATTTCAGGGGAGGAATAGGTGGCCAGGCCTGGGAATGGTGGGCATTCGGATACTTCAGGAAGAGTGAGAGACTCATTCAGGTGTGGCCGGCTTGAGAGCAGCTTTGCTTCCATCTGCCAGTGGTGCAGTCCAGGCAACTAGGACTAAATCCTCTTATGCTGGAAGCTGCATGGCTGGGGGTGGGCTCTGAACCACTGGGATGGCTAAGTTAGGATGCGCCACTTCTAAATAAGTCAGGATGAACTAGCCCCTGTACATCTCTGACACAGAAAGCCTGGTGTCACTTGTAGACACAGCCGCAGCTCAATGCCTGGCACTCATTAAAGATTTGCTGAGTGAAAATGCCTTCAAAGTTAAAAATGAAAGAAAAAAATAAATTTTCCAGGATAGTAAACAGAATGGTAGAAGGAAAATTTCATAGCTTTAAATAATTTGGTACAGCTGCATTGACAGTGAACTTTATTTTGCTGTATTCATTTTTTATTTGACATGGCCTTTCACTGTGTTCCCCAAGCTGGTCTTAAACTCCTGGGCTTAAGCAATCCTCCTGCCTCAGCCTCCTGAGTAGCCAAGATTTCAGGCTCACCACTGTACCCAGCTGCTATTGAATTTTTAAAATGCCCAGGCTTTGCTCATTATAAAACAAGGTCATAAAACAAATGCAAATCCCACTGTGTTTTTCATTTTTCACAGCAAAATGCCAACGTAAGTGCAGAGTCTCTAGAAAAGCGTGCATTATGGCGAAAGATATACTTCCTGGGGTGTCCTGACCCAAGTGGGAGGTGCTGACACAGAGGCTGAAACTGAGCCCAAAGTGCCTGCCTCTCACCAGGACACTAAGGCCAGCTCTGTGAGCAGCAATGGCTGGTTTCTGGGTGTAAAGAGCAATGTTTCCCAGGTAGGGCCAATGCCATGCCCGAGACAGTTGTCTGGAATGGGTGGGCCTACAGCCTGGCTGCTCTGCCACGGCATGGGGAGACCCAGGTAACAGTCTGGCAACACGGCAGTGACCTGCTGGATCATGGCCAGGAGGACATGGCGAGCCACCCATTAGCAGGGGCCCACTGTGCCTAGGGACCCCATTATCTCCCACCGAGTCCTTGCTCTGCTCTTCACCCTCCGGTGTCACTTCCTTTTAATTTTTACTACTTTTACCAAAAAAGTGAAACTGAAGTCAGAAGGTCAAGTAACTTATCCAGAACCACCACCACTCCACCGCGCCCCAGGCCAGAAAGTGGATAGACTGGGATTCGAACCGACGCCGCTCTCCCTCTGAGACTGCTTCCATATGAGTCTGCTGACCTGAGGGCAAGGCTGGGTGTGGAGAGTGTAGAACTCTGGTGGGAGTAAAGAAGGAAGAGGGCCAAGCTTTGCCCTTCCCGTCCGCCTATAGTGCACCATGAGGACTCCGTGATGCTATTGGTACAAAGAATGGACCCAAGGGGAGGAGTTTGGGTTTGAAGCCAGGTGTCTGCTCAGCAGACTGGACGCCAAGTGTCCTTCTGCCCCTGAGAGTTTCGCGCCTCCTCTTGAGATGGGCGAGGGAGCTGAGGCTGGGGGCTGAGGGTCCACAGGGATGGCACCAGCAGTGAGGCCAAGTATAGGACAACAGGGAGGAGCCCTAAAGCACACACAGGAGCTGGAGTGAGGAAGCGGAGGAAAAGGAAGAGAAGACAGAATGGAGGAGAGAAGAATGGAGATGGGAGAGGAGGGAGGAAGAATGGCACATCTAGGACAGCAGGACAGCCCCAGCCTGGGGGCAGACCCATGTGATCGAGGCCCAACCCCAGCATTTTACAGATGGGGAAACTGAGAGCCAGAGGAGGAAAGGCATGTAGTCAATGTCCCAGTTTGCGGACGGTCGTCAGTCAGCCTCTTCTCTCTGAAAAGACTAGCTGCGCCTTTTTCTGCTGCCTTGGCACAGTGCCTTCCACCTTTCCTCTCAGTCCCCACACCCCACAGGCTGTCACACTTGCTTCTGTGACTCCACGCCCTTCAGATTCTACCCTCCACGAGGCCCATGCTCCTTCCTGACCACCGTCCCTCCTGATGGCTCCCTGTCCTGGAGACAATGAGCCTGCTCAGCAGGGACCCCTGGCATCCTGCCCCTATGCTCCCTTCCTGCCTCCTGCCATGTGCTTTTCTCAAGTCTGGTCCTCTCTCGTCATAGCTGGTCAATGCTGCACTAGACAGAAGTCCTCCAGGAGGACGGAGGATGGCCCTGGACCTCCAGCTCCCACACAGGAGGGCACAGGGAGGACAGATGGACCACTGGCCACTCTTTTCAGGTCCTTGATGAGACCCGCAGGATTCTGGTGCCAGCCTGAGAACAGCTCCCCAGTCCCTGATTGGATAAGAGGCAGCTGTGTGCAGTGGAAGAGGATTTAAGGGCATTGGTTACCTGCAGCCCCGATGATCCCGGGAGTCCTGGTGCACCCATGTCACCTTTCTTCCCCTGAGGGCAAGAGAAGAAGCCAAAATCAACAGGCAGGCAGGCATTACCCAGAGTCAACTTAATAATGCATCGAGGGGGAAATCTCCATCTTTGTGGCTCAAATTCCCCGATTAATGGACTGTCCCGAGGAAGGAGGACCCTAAGAGGAGAGGAGAGGTGCGGGATCAGGAAACAGAGCCCAAGCTTCTGTGGAGGCTTGGCTTTGGGTCTCAGCTCTGTAATCCCACACTGCAGGTGACACATGGCCCCACATTCAAAGGCACAAGAAGGGTTACCTGAGAAAGACTTGCTTTGCCACAGGGTCCCTGTCCTAACCTGCTAGATGTGGACTGACCTTTCCAGTGGCATTTTGTTCCTCTCTCTCTGGCTCTCACTCTTGCACTGTCTGTCTTCACACACACACACACACACACACACACACACACACACATACACACAAACTTTCTCTCTGCCCTTTTTTCTGTAAACTGTAGCACACCACCCAGTCTGTTCATAAATCTTGCTTTTTGCAATACTGTAATTTGCTCAGACTGTGACCTGTATCTCTATGTGCAGACTTGCATACACTTCTGCACAGCCCTATCCTCTGTCCCAAGGCAGAGACCACCCATCCTGCACAGGAAGGCCACCAAGGCCATTTCCACCGCCTGTGGTTAGAGTCCGTATCACCATGTGCACCTTGCACCTGGGGCTGGTTTTGGGGGGGCTACCACACTGCAGAGTCCATCTCTAAAACAGAAGGAAGGTGTGTGCTGTTCACTTAGATTACACAATGAGGTAACAGTCTGTACTGTACCACAGGGATATCTGGGTGAAAGATGAGCTTCTTTGTGTTTTCCTGATTTCATGAAATTACATGGCGTGAACGCCTTTGCTCTCTGCAGCCTCCACCCCATGTCACCACCATAATGACAGCCTGTCCCTCAGGGAAAATCCTCATGGAGTCTGTCTGACTTAAGTTCTTCTTCTTGCTGCCTGATTAGAGACACACGGGTTTTAGGGCTGCTCAGGGGAGAGGCTGGGTTGAGCACCAAAGAAACTGTCTGTCCTAAGATCCCAACAATGGGATGATGGTGGAAACTTCAATTGTGCCTCTTTCTCCTGTGTATTCACCCACACTAAGCCCACTGTGTGCCAGGCCTGGGGACACTGGTAGGACAAAGCCGTGGGCTCTGGCCATACAGAGTTCAGTTCCCAGGGGAGGCAGAAGTGAGCCTGTGTTCTGGTGACACACCCCATGCACACTGCCCTGGAAGGGTGTAGGAAGGGTGCTGGGACCTCTCGAGGCCACTGGTAGTGCTGGGAAGGCTCCTCAGTGCAGAAGGTGTGGAGCAAAGGTTGCCAAAGAGGAAGAGCTGCTCCACAGAACAAACCGGGTGCAGGGAAAGGAACAGGCAGAATGTGCTCAGAGGTAGACAGAGGTAGAGACAATGGTGGAGACTGCAGGCAGCTGAGGCACCAGACAGGGGCAAGGCATAACAGGCCGGCAGGTATCAGGAACAAGCCCAGTGGCGTGGGACCAAGGGAGCCATCCAAGGGGTCAAGATTCAGAAAAACCCACAGCCTGGACCTCTTGAGTTGGCTCTGGAAGCAGCAGGAAGGAGTCGGGAGAATGACATCACGTCTCTAAGCCCAGCGGATCCTTCCAGGCCCACTGGGCCAACATTAGCTCTCACTCGGACCTCTGCAGTAGCCCCTGAGGCAGATGGCACCCTTCACACTCAGCCCTTACGCTCTTCCCTAAGAAGGAAGATTATATCCCTGAAACACAAATTAGGACATTTCTCTTCCATGTGAAACACTGCAGTGCTTCTCAACTCACCCAGAACAGGATCTCTCCATGACTGCCCAGCACTCCCACTGCCCACTCTTCTACGCCCTTGTTCGTCCCCAGCTCCTCTTCCTGGAGCATGCCAACGTCTTTCCATTGGTTTTTCCTCCTGCCTGGTATCCTTCTCCCCAGCTACACACAGGATCAACTCAGTCTGGTTTTGCCTCAAATTTCCTCTTATCTGAATGTCTTCTTTGACCATTTTTATCACAACAGCGCTCCTTCTGCCCTGCTACATCCTCTCGCTTTTATGTACCTTAGTTTGTCATCACGAGATACAGCATGATGTTTGCATTTTTTTACTGCCCGTCTGCCCCTCCTGGAGGTAACCCTCCTGGAAACAGAGTGCTTTTGTTCTCCTTCGATGCTGTATCCCATGGGTGCAGAATCTCACCATCTACATGGTGGACACTGAGAACTGTTTGTGAGCTGTATGAATTACACACTTGCAAAGCGAGTAAGACCCAGACTTCTGATTTGGAACCCTCTGGATCACAGCCCTGGCTGTGGAGTTCTAGCCTGCAGTGTAGTGAGGTCCAGGTCAGAATGACTTTCTCCACACTTGTCAGGTAAGCTTCAAAATATGCTCACAGGTGTCTTCAGAGGCAAGCCAGCCCCGAGGCACTTGGTCCCAGTGTCCATTTGTGCTTGCTGTGGTGAAGGCAAACACTGGGAGCTGAGAATGAGAAAGCCAAGAGCCATTCACCTCCTCAGTGAATGGAAACCAGACACATTCAGTTTTCTCACTATACAACATCCCCTCCAACTGCCCCAGGTTATTCCACAGTCACTGGTTATTTACAAGGTGAATAAAACCACACTCACTCATGGTCAGTGGGACCCGGTGAATAACCATCATAGTTCAGGACCCAAGCAGCAAAGTGCCTCTGTGGATGGGAAAGGCTGAAATGGGAGATGGGAGCACCGAGTGGTTGGTAGGGAAGGGTCAGAGAGAAGCGGGATGCGAAAGTCTTGGCTGTGACTGAGCAGAATTATTCATTCAGGTGCCAATGAGGTCTGGAGGTGAGCATGAACTTCCCTCTCCCAGAGGCGGTGGTTACCTTTGGGGATGCTGTGAGTCCTT
The DNA here is from genome assembly GCF_000247695.1 of Heterocephalus glaber. The sequence goes on along the minus strand of NW_004624735.1, from coordinate 17,504,052 downwards.
AGCAGCTCTCTGCTTCCTCAGCTGCCTGAGATCTTAGGTAATGAATCACTGATGCTCAGGGAATGATACCTAGATCCTAATACAATTTCCAATGGGTGTGGAGTCAGGAAATAGTCTTGTGCCAGGAAATGCAATCAATCAGCCTGGAGAGCAGGGAGCGGGGGAGGGGTAGGTAGAAGGGATATGGTAGGAGAGAGAAATGCAGAGAAATCCACCCACAGACTCAAACATCCCAAGTGCTAGGTTTGCAGAAAAGTAAAGAGGCAAACAAGCAAGAAGGTGGCAAGAGACCAGATGTCTTAGCTATTTCTCTCGTTGCTGAGACAAAATACCCACCACCCGAAGTTAAAGGAGGAAAGGTTTACCTAGTTCACAGTTTGTAGAGGTTTCAGTCCATAACCGTCTGGCTCCAAGACAGGGTGGCATCACAGAGGAGAAACAGTTCATGGCAGACAGAAGGTAGTAAAGCAAGCAAGGGAGGACCACAGATCTTTTTATCCCTCCTGTCTCATCCAGGCTCCTCACACTTAGCATGGGGAGCATTCACACCCTTAGTCCTAGTGCCCTTGATCCTGACATTGCACCATGAATCAATCCTAGAGTCACACATTCTAGATCCAGCCACCTCTGAAAAAGCCCCACCTGTGACGGCACAAGGCTTTGGGGGACATCTAGACACAGCCGTAGCACAAGAGATAGAAACGTATCAAAATCTGTGATCAAAGCGGTGTCATAAGGCAGCATTTCTCCAGAAAGGCATAATCATTCACAGATTGTCCTGAAGGGTGACACCTGGAAAAATGCCAGGGTAGCAACGCTGTGCCAGCTCCAGCCCTGTGTTCCTCCCTCCTACCCTCAAAGATCCAGAGCTGCCCAGCGCCTCCCAGAGCTCTGTTTCCCACAGCCACAACCAAGGGAGCTGGCCCTGAACCCATGCCCCTGTCCTCGTTCCTGGGCCCTGCTGGGTCAGGCTGAGCAGCAGGCTGGCTCTCCTAAGGGGGAAAGAAGCTCTATTCAAGCACTCCCCACCTCTCAGGCACATGCTCTTCATCATCTAAAGGATGCACCAACCCAGCTGACTGGTGTGGAGATTCCCAGGCCCCATGATTCTAACCGGGCTTTTCAGTGCAGGTTCAGGGTTCGGGCTCCATCCCCTGAGCAACAGCCCAGATGGACTCTTAGCTCTGCCCCAAAGCCCTCTTGGGATGCCTTGCCTCTGAGACTTTGCCCATACTGCTGCCTCTATCTGCCACACCCCTTCCCCACCTCAGCTTGTCCTGACCACATCCCAGGTCGGTGCTGTCTTTCTTTTCCATGAAGCCCCAACAACAGCCAAAAAATAGGAAAAAGCATGTTTGCGGTAGAGATTTCCTGGTGCCAACTAACAGCTAATAAGTTGGAATATCAGGGGTGACTACAGACTCCCAGTGGTTCTGCAGACATGGCCACTCAGTGAAACCAATGGAATTCTCTGTGTTCTTTCCCCAGTCCCTTTCCTATATGGCACTGCAAGGAAAGAATTCAAAGGCTAACATAAATAGGGAAGAACCAGTCATTTCACTGACCGAGTCTTAGTTCTCCAACATAGGGAATTATGATTATTTTAATTATTTCAGAAGATAGTAGTGGAATAAATAATTTGACATTTGGGCAAGTCATTTATAAAGTATAATAAAGCATCACTCAAATATAACAGACAAGGATAAGGATGAGGAAGAGGATGATGACAACTACAAAGAAGAAATGGTAATAGGAATATTCTGTCTCTGTTAAATCCTCGGAGTGGGTGGTAGATTATGTGTCAGATTTGTCTTCATAATCCCTACCACCTGCCAATGTCGTGAAGATTAAGTAAAATGGCACCTTCTAAGTACCTAGTGATTATAGTGGTGGTGGTGCTGGAGATGGTAGTAGTGATGGTGTTGGTGATGGTGGTCATGGTGATGGTGGTCATGGTGATGGTGGTGGCAGTAGTGATGATGCTGTTGATAGTGGTGACAGTGGTGGTGGTAGTAACAGTACTGGTGGTGGTGGAGGGAGATACTGGTTGTGGTAGTTTCAGTGGTGTACGTATAGCAGTAGCTATGTAATTTCTGCATTTTTGACCCATAACAAAGTGTAGGGATCTGAGAAATGCTGACAAGAACCAATTCAGCAGCAATAAAGAGCTGTTTTACTAACAATAGGTGTGTTTCCTGTCATTTTTCTTTTCTTTTAAATTGCTACCCAGCACAATATCTGGATAAGTCTTTGCAATTTATCATGAGGGCAGATTTCTCAAACCATTTCGAATGCTAGGATGCTAGCAGGCTAGTATTTCCAAGGCTGCCTCCCTGCTCATGGCGAGGAGCAAACAAAGCCTATTAGTTCAGAATAGCAAATCTTTCCCAGCCAGGATGAGTTAACACAGCCATTAAGAGATAAAAGGATTCCTTATGCGAGTCATTTTAATGCACACTGCATGCTCTTTTGCTCAGTTTCTCTTCTCTGTCCCTCCAAACCTCAAGCACAATTATTTTCTACTGTTTGGAGCTGAAGCCAGGTGCTCAGAAAAAACCTAGGATGTCCTGACAGAAACCCTGGCTCCATGCCCTGGAATAAATCAAACAGTAGCTTGTGATCTAAACAATACTTTTACCATCTGGTGGAGAAGGAAATGGCTTTAAAATGGAAAAGTAAAACAGATACAACCCAGGCAGCCACTGACAAAAGACAGTCTCTGTTTCTCCCTCACATCTACTAGAAGTCAGAGCTGGTGGGCCTGGTGGCTTTTAGCAAACGTGAGACCGTCCACTTCCCTGAAAATACCAGAGATTAAATGATGAGAAAGTCAGTTACCAATGATCCTGAATCTGTCCACAGCATCGGCAGCAAGGGCACTAGCTTTCAGGTTAGAATTCAGTGTGTACATGAGCCCACAAGATGCTGAAGCAAAGATTGTGAAGGGTTTGGAGGCAGACAGACCTGAGTTCCAATCCCTGCCCCACCTTACAATCTAATTGACATTGCATGTCCACCTCTACGTCATGGATGCCTCGTAAGTATTATGAGACTTAAATTATCATATCACATGGTATCCTTGTGCTAATTAAGTGAAAAACATGAGCACAAAAAATTACCTAGGCAGATGCCTGCCGTGCAATGATTGCTCAATTTTTCTTTCCTTTGTACATTATATTAGCCTTACATGTGCACCAGCCTATTGCACTGTTAAAGTATATTCTTAATGCCACGACCACAGTGGAGAGCATCATGAGATGTTTGGGGGCCCTCTCATCTTTAGTGAGAAGGAGAGAACTACATTTGACAAGATTACTTCTTCCACTGTCATCTATTGGTGAGAGAGAAGAGATCCCAGAGATGTACAGAAAATAATAGAAAGGACCAGAAGAATTCCCGCAATCTAGTGTGAAAAGCAAGGATCCAATTCTCAGGGACACTGAGAAGGCCATTTTATTTTTCTGGATATTAAATTACTCATGCTAAATTTCAAGGACCCCTTTTTTCATGATGAGTCTATAGCACATGCATTCCAAATTTTACATTACCTTGTTATGTTGAGTGAAAATGCCTTATAACATACAATTTTCTTAAACAATAAAAAAATGTTGGCCCAGAAAAGAGACAATAAAAAGATATGTAGGCTGTTTCATCCTTTACTCAGTACCATAGAGCAAGGCAAAGGCCACGCTCATCACTGAAAGTGGACATTCCCAGTCCAAGGTCAGAACTTAGGTAAGCAGGTTCCAATCCTGGGTCCTGTCCTCACTGCATAATGATGTCTATTCCCGGAGGAGACCTGAATCCACCTTTGCTTCATTCACTCTGGTACTCTTATTGCATATGATGCCTATTAATAAATATTTACGCGTATGTATATGCTTTTGCATACGTTATACATACTGTGCGTATATAATGTGCACGCTTTATAAATACAAGGCACTCTTACTCATACTATGGATACGAAAGTAAAGAAGAAAAGTACTCACTCTCACAGATGTATATTACAGTGGAAAAAATAAGTAAGTGCTCAAAGAAAAATATCAGATAAGTGCTCTGCAAAACATGGCAACAGGTCTGTGTGAGAGGGACAGGACAGCTATTTGGGGGTTCAAGAAGAGGGGGACAGAATCTTTCGGAAAATGAGCCTCCTGGAAGTTGGGTGATCCCAAGCGGTGGCCTTGAACCAGGCCAGTTGTCCTGCTGGAACATTGTGGACCCTGGTGTCACAGCACCTCCCACTTCAGCTAAGCCATCATTGCTACCTCCACCCGACAGCCCGGAGCCTTTGCACACCACCCTGCAGCAGGTGAGAGGGAGCCCTCAGCAGCTCTGGGGATGGTTTAAATTGTACTTAGCCCCAATTCTCCCCTTTTACCATGTGATTGTGGAAAAATACCAGCTTTGTTCAAAATGAATGGATCTACCCCACCAAGGGATGAAACCATCAGCCTGCTGCTAATCTCTAAATTACAGGGCCTGGACTCTTTTCCCCAGCCCATATTCAAGTCTCTACATTTTGATGTACAGGCCTGTGCACCTTGTCATTGTCTGGTCCTTTCCTCCCTCACCCGGAGTGTATGCAGTGCCTGATATTCAAGAGCTCTTCAGAGCGAAGTTTCAACTGAAATTGATGAGGAGGAAATGATGGGTCATAGGGTGGGAAGCAGAGATATAATTTCCAAATAAGTCATTCTGCCTCGGGTTTTCCTGACTCAGCCAGAGAATGATGGAACAGGGAGCTGATTTCAAGCCCACATTATCACGATTAACTTCTACTCTTTTCTCCACTACTGTAGGTGCTGAGCTAGCAACGTCACAAGACAGAACACACCTGAATCATGGGCCCACCCGTGACTGCTGAAGGGCCAGAGGTCCCAAAGACACCCTGGCCATCATCTGTGATACTTCAGGGGGAACTGGACGAGAGCCTGCTGCGTGCTGTATCAATGCACGCTCACTCTGCCTTACTCTGACTCTGTCCTCTTACTCTGCCGCGCTTCGTGCTTCTCTGCTGATGTGCTCTTTTACGGCACAATTTTTGCCTTTTTCTTTGTCTCCCTGCTGTCTGGTGTGTAATGTGGACTAGGATGGATATTCAAATGTCCTTGGCCTTGGGAGTCCCCAGTCCTGGCCGAGAAGCCATCTTTCTCAGGTGATCACCACAGGAGCTCCTAACCAATCAGTCTCCCTCCTGATAGTCCATTCTGAACACCACAGCCCGGTGGCGGGTTGGGACTATAAGGCAGCCCTGCTGCTGCTGTACTGAGAATGCCAGAGTGAGCAAAGCTCGGCCAGAAAGAGACAAGATGGAAACACAGGGATTGCTGCATAAATATTTGATGAAGCTTCAAGCAGTGGTTTTCACAGATTTAGATGGGATAATGGCATTATGGTTTTGTTTCTCTTAAAATCTTTTATCTTTTGGAAATAAGGTACTAAAATATTTAGAACCAAAGCGATGTGAGTTGTGAAAGTGCTTCCAGTGGTAGGTAGGTACAAGTGCCAGAATACCAAAAACATCCTTTTCAGCAACTTGATAAGCAGTGAAGTGAGTGTTGGATATACGGAGGTTCATTTCACTATTCCTTCTACTTCTGCGTATGAATGTTGTTTTCCTAATAGACATGGTGGAAACATCCAACCCCTCCCAACACACACACACACACACACACACACACACACACACACACAAAGAGAGTAAATGTAGTCTTTTCAGAGGTCCGCAAGGCCTGGCCTGAATGGCTCCTGGGGTCTCTAACTCTGTCGCCCCCTGCTGGGCTGCTGCCTTCAGTCACAGGGGTCTCTTGCTCACATAGGCCCAGCCCACCTGGCCCCAGACTTTGTTCAAGCTGCTCCCTTGGTCTCATGGCTCTTCCCCCTGCCCGTGCAGGGGTGTGTGGAGCTCCTTGGGACACCCAATGGGTCAGTGTCTGCCGGGCTGACTCAGGAGGCAGAAGACTGCTGACTCCGAGGAGCCGAAACGTCTTAAAGACCGGGTGTTTTGCCAGCTTGAGCAGAGATGGGGCTTAAGGGAAAAATAAGGATGCTCCCAAGGGGACAATCAGACAAAAGTTAATTATTCAGCCAACTGCTTGCCTGCCTTGCTACCTAAAACAAATATCTGCTCTCAGCAGAACTCTATGCCTTTGTTGTTCCTCAATAAATCTGAGGGTTGGAGTCAGTTTAGGGCTTCACTCCATTCCAGTGAAGTCCCCTGGTCCCCCGACAAAGATATTTTCTGTTGCCTGTGTCTTCATTCATGTCTCTAACAGGGTGTGCTAGCCAGAATCCAGCAGGAGTGTAGCTCTCAATGGGGCCGTCCTGCATCACCTCCTTCCATGCTAACCATTATGGCTCTCTTTTCTGCCTCTCAGAGACCCTAGGCATATGGGCAGGGACCATGTTCTCAGGGACCCTCCTCTTCATTTGTCTACAATAAGGCTTGGCAGTCAGTCAATGTTGAAGAAATTTTTGTTGAATCAGTGAACTAATGGAAGGAAGGGAACTAGGGAGAGAAGGAGCAGGGGTGGGAAGAAAGGCAAGGAGAAGACAACGGCAAAGAGAAGAAAGGAGAAGAGACACACAAAAGGAAAGGGACTGCTCGACAGTCCCCTCTGTGGTGTTGGCAGACTTGGAGGAGAAGCCAGGTCCGTAGACATTTTAGTTGCTCCCAATTGGAGAAGCAGAAGTCCAAGTAAAGCTGCTGGGCAGGGCTGAGTGGACAGAGGCAGGAGGCCTCCCTCAGGGTCACTTCCTGTTTCTGAAACTGTCCAAAACATCCCATCAACTCTGGAGGAAATGCAAATCGCTTCAGCTTGCAGGGCCACTTCAGGCAGCACCTCTGCCCAGCACTATACAGTTTCCAGGCCCTACTGCTTCACTCAGCAGCTGTCCCACTAGCTGAGATTCCTCTCTCTGACATCCCTGGTCTGTATCAGTCTCCACAGAGGCTTTTGGGTTGGCTGTGTACATGTGCCACCTTCCTTAGCTGACTTCATGAGCACTTGGCAATGCAGTCCTTGTTTCTTTCTTTCTTTCTTTCTTTTTTCTTCAGAAAATCCCAGTACATTTAGCAAAGTGCTCATGCATCCCAAGAATTTCATGCAAGATTTGCTAACACACTGACACATGAATGAAAGAGGGGGAAATCCAAGCCCAGCTGTGGAGACACAGTTCTGGGAGGGAATCCCTCGAAGCCACCTAGCAGATGTGCTCCACCAAGCCTTGGCCTCCAGCTGTGGAAGCTGCCAGGAGGACTGTGACACGGCTGATGCTCAATAAATACCACATCCCAACCCACCCTCGTCATTGCTCCACCCCGCCCTCTCCACTCTACTTGCTTCCCTGGGTCTCTTTGCTTAAATTCTCAAATGTACAGACCAAGTGAATTTGCCTTCACTCCAAAGCCCCTCAGCTATGCTAAGTTTCAATCAGGCCAATGCCCTTCTGTACCTGTGATTGGCATGGCTCTTGGGGACAAAAGTGCTCCTGAGGATAACAGCAGCCATGCCTGATAAGCACACTCAGTGGATTCCAAGAAATCATGTCCAAAAAAGTGCAGGCCTGACAAGCAAGCCTCTACAAGATGACCCCTCTCCTCCTTAACAAGAGTAAACTAGACAAAGATGTAGATCAGTGGTGGCAAACCTTTGGCACAGGTGCTGGAGCCAGCTATTTGTTATCACTGAAAGCTCTAAAGACTTCGCCATTACTGATGGAGATAAAGGATGTGCACCATCATCTTTACATAAATAGTTCCACCTACCATCTAATACTATGTCAGGAAAAATAATACTTGCAGCTGCTCAATCCAAAATGAAGAAAGTTCACATAAACACTAATGGGCAAAAAATGCTGTTTTCTCTTAAGATTGTGTGAGAGCATGTTGAGAGAATGAGAGCTCCAACAGCTGCCATGCTTTGCTGCCCCTCAAGGTCCGTGCCAGGACCATCCTGGACCCCTTTCTCCTAACAACTCAGGCATGGCCATGCCTTTTCTACTGAAGCAAGAAGGCCACAGGGTTAGAGAGACCAGAAGACTTGCAGGGACCACACAGCAGCTAAGAAGTCAAGCAGGGCTTCCTGGACTTTGAGTCATGATACCTCATACTCCTCTGCAGGGGAGAAGGCCACCTGCACGACTGCCTCATCTACCTGAAAGGGAAAGTGAGGCCAGGGCTGTGCAGGCTGAATGGGAAGAGACATGTCCAAGGTCTTCCACTTGAGACAGGTGACTCTCTCACCAGTGTGCCCTTAGATGTTCTTCTACATTTCACCTAGCCTTCAGAACAAGTTTCTCCAAGACTTCTGAAGACTCAAGATGGCTCTAGGAGGCAGAGTTGTTAGAAAGGCAAATAATACAATTCAGGGATGGGTAAGATCAGATTGGAGTCTGTGTTGACTGATAAAAGAGCAAATCATGGAGCTCACCCAACTTTAGAATGCAGGAGGTAGAATGTGGTGACCAAACCCTCTTAGAAGGTCATTCCACAGCAAATACGTAACCCTGTTCACCTGACTGAGTTACAGAACCTTCAGGCTAAAGAGCCACAAATGGGACAGGGGCTCCCTCTGCTAGATGTCAGGACTTCCTCCCCAGCCTTCAGGGATGATCAGTGGGCCCCTGATGTCTAGATGAAATCCTCTAGGGGCACTAAACCCACTGTCTCTGGATTTTCCATACTATCTGAGTACCGGTGTGCCCCATATACTGTTCTCTATGTGCATTAATAAAGATGGTACCAGCTTAAGGGTCAGAGTTCAATAGGTGTTTTGCCTCCCTACTGTGTGCCAGGCACCCAGATGGGAACTGGGGACACAGAAGTGAGTCTAGTTTGCCGTGGGGCATCCAGGAGGCATCTACTGACATGTGTTTCTGTAATTCCTTTCTTAAACCTATAGCATTGTATCAGGAGCAATGTTCACCAGTAACCTAGAACCTGGTAGATGTGCACAATTGAGATAAGAAGACATGTGGTAAATTAAATTAAAGTGCATTAAATTAAATACCATGACATATGATATTCAATAATAATATGGATGCTTAAAGTATGTTCGCAGATTTCCACTGTTTTGCCCCTATTTTCTTAGTCTTTTTCTCAAAATTTAGCTCAAACACCACCTGCTTCAGACGGCCCTGGTGGCCCTCAGTCTGGCAAGTCACCCACCTTTGTGTTCTCCCTGCACTGGGTCTTCCTCCACCAGGCAGCTGTAGCCACACATACCACTCTCATGGCACACAAACTCCTCTCCACGTTTCCAGGCCCAGCTCAGGGCAGAGCCACAGCAGGCCCTCCCCCAGGTTCACCAGCTGAGCCCAATGTGCCCTTCTGCTTCCAAGGCCCGTTTCAAGCTCCTGGGCTGGCATGTGCCCTGTATTGGACTTCATGAGTCAGGGGTCAGTGTCAGTGTGTTGGGACGTCAGAAAAGGAAAACAGATTACTTACTCGGAGACCCTGCAAACCAGGAGGTCCTTCCTTGCCTTCTGGACCCATCAGACCCTATAGGAAGGGAAAAAAGAGAGGCAAAAGGATAAATGCAGGATTCAACAGTATTAGTCATGCTCTACCACCTTCTTCTCATTGGGTAGGGAAACCCTGTCACACCCCAGTGGGAAATTTTGAGGTCAGGGTAAAAATAAGATTCCATTCTCTCCAATCTACTTTATTTGGTTTTTGCTTTTATAGGAGGTGGTGTTTGCTTTCTTTCCTTTTTAAAAAATGTATTTACTTTTTATTAGTACATGTTTTCAGTACACGATATTTATGTTTCTTGCAGGGAGTTGGTACATACACAACACAATTCAATTCTTTTTTTAATCCCCTTCCCTATCTCTTGGTCTTTTTCACATATGAAAAAGCTCTATCTAACTACTTCTTATTATCTATCTTTTATTTATATTTTGGGTTTCTCATATAAAAGAAACCATGCAATATTTAACTTGTGTATCTGATTTATTTCACCTACCATCTACTGATCTAATTAAATATGCTTAACAAGGAAGATACGGGCAGTACATTACAGAGGGCACAGTAAGGGTTAAATGGCTGCTATTAGTGCTTTACAAAAGCACACGCGAAAGAGCCATTTGGAATCCAAGTACTTAACTCTAGTCCAATGACCTTTCTCCTGCAGCCCACTGGATCAGAGGCCACTAGCTTGGGTTTTCTGAATCTTGGGAGGTAGTGATGACAGTTAGGACAAATAAATGAAGTGTTCTAGGAAAGATAATTTCAATCCCTGAAGGAACTTTGATTGTGGGGTGGGCATGTCCTACCCAACTAATTCAAACCCTGCCTCCTCACCCTGCCTCGTACCTGCTGCATAACCTCAGACACACCGCTTGACAGTGTTGAACCTCTCCTCTGAAGTCAAGGTAATGCATGTATCAACTGAGCAGTTGGGAAGACCACATGAAGAATTGTCCCAGACCCATGACCCAGCCCTGCAGCCTCCTGGAGGCCCCTGACACATGCCCCACCAACTGCACATAGAGGAAGATACAAGAGCTGAACCCCTACTCAAGCTCTGGCTCTGCTACCTCTTCTGAGTGGATTTTAGCCAGAAATGCCCTCAGCACTTCAGTTTCCTCATTTTAAATAAATAGTAGCATACTAACAGCTTCTAATGCCAAATACGACCTATGAGGTGACCAAGCTACAGTTAGGTCCAAGGTCTTTTAGTAACACCATGTAAGTTGATAAATGCATAGACAAATGGCAAGAAATAATAGTGTGTGTCTCCCACACACAAACAAAAAGAATTTTGTGAGCTGAGAGCCCACAGCAAGAGGAGACCTAGCAGGAGGAAATTCATGTCAAGCATCAAGAAATCCTGTAACTTGAGTTGCTCAGCCCGATAGTGGCAAAGGACCAAGGCCTATTCCAGCTTGGGAAAGGTGATAGATGCTAGTATTTGGATGCAGAATGCTCCACACTCTTTCTATTTAGAGAATGGATATATTCTCTTCTCTCTGGGACCGCTGAACACAAATTCAAAATTTCACATTCTCAACAAAAGGCAATGAAGCCAGCTTCTCAGCTTGATTCATCCTATGCATATTTAGGAAGCAACTGCCCTACAAAAGGGCCTGAGCTGAATGTTTCTGGGGATTTAAAAGAAGAAAGGACAATTGATGTCAGTACTGAGTTTAGTAAGTTTTCACACAGCACTGCTTTGAATAGTTCATTTGACCCTCATAGCAAGTTCATGTAAGAGATGATGATGATGATGATGATGATGATGATGATGATGATGATGATTTCCAAGTTAGCAATGAATCCAATGAGGATTACAGAGATTAGATAATGTTACCAAAGACACAAATCTACTTGGTGAAATAGCAGAGACATGAAGCCAAATGCCTTCCACGGCCATGCTACTCTGTAAGCTCTTGCTCCAGTCAGATCCCACTTTGATCCCTTTAAAAGCCTATCATGGAACATTGCTCCCCATACATGTGTTAAGTTCCCATCATGCTGTAGACCTGTAGATTCTGAGATGGGAGAAATAGTATTCCTGGCCTTAAGAAGCTCACATTTTTGCATCTCTCATTATTGTTCTTTTTTCAACAAAGGCTTTACCGAGGTTGTTTGTTTTGTGAATTTCAGCCAAGGGAATTTTATCACTACCACCATGTATGGTACTGAACCCCATTCTGTGAGAAGCATCTTGCCGGGTGGACATCTTCGGGAGCATGGACAGCTCTGTTGGGCACCAGGGTTGAGCTATGCTGGTGTTTGAACCTAGAGAGTCTCAAGACCCCTGTGTGTCCCGTGTGATAGACCATTATACGCTCCTGGGTGAGGAGAGCATGGGCTATGCAGATAGATCTCATTCCAAGTTCTGTTAGCTTAACAGCAATGTGACTTTGTGTGTGTCATTCAGTGTCTCTGTACCTGTAGCTTCGTCATTAAAAGATGAGAAATCACACTCTCACCCTTGCAGACTTAAGATGCACTCATTTGTATCAAAAGTACACCATTGTGTAAATATCTAATATTTGCCAATAGTGGATCTGAAATAAGTATGTATATATGCATAGAAAGCAAAACATTGAGAGTCTACTGCATGACTTCAAAACTTATAGCAGTAGTGGATAACTCCAGGAAACCGAGCTTTGGAGAGAAATAGGAAAAGAAAGTAGCTTTACTGACCCAAAGATTTTGATATGAAATTGTTCTTATTAACATCATCTAAGTTTCTTCTAGTTCTACCCCAGAAAAACCATGTAAATGTATTTCTAATGATGGATTGTACTCAATGGGTCAATATGAATCTCATTTATGGGCATTTATAAATAAGTGTTGCTTCATTTCCTTCAATAAAATGTAAGAGTCGCTATATTTTCTTCAAGAAAGATATAGCAACTTGAAAGAAGCATCAGTATGCTGCCAGGAGAGGCAACTTTAGAACAGGGACTCTTGTGATGTTCACTGCATTCTTATTAATTATACTTACTATCTGAACTTACATCGGAAATGATCACAGGGCCCCCTTGAATGGCCTGTTTCCAAATGATTATTTACACATCATTAGGTGCTTAACACAGTGAGATACCAAAGACTGGAGTGCTCCAAGCCAGCTAGAAGCCATAACCAATTGGAAACATGGGAAAGTACATGTGCATAGAGTGATTCAACAGGCTTATGAATGCCCAATATTTTTCCTCTATTTTATCTGAAAGGAAATGAAAACAACAGACTGAGCACCCAGAAACCCTCATTGTGGCCTGTTTGGGACCAGGCTCTAGGCAAGCTTCCTGGCCTGCAGTCACAGGAAGGAATTCTGTAGGAGCTGCTGGTGGTGTCTCCTCACCACAGTCATCTCTTCATAGGTAAGAGGGTGACAAGAACAGCCTCTACCTCTAGGGGTGACTTGAGGCTTCTGAGGTAACACAGTGCTCAGTAACAGAAGGATGAAGGTTTTCTAGATCTAGGAGGGCGGCTTACTGGAGCTCCTGGTGGCCCAGGTGGGCCCTGGTGACCTCTTGGACCTGGAGCTCCCTGCAAGCACAAGCCAAACGTGCATTAGTCATGACTGCCCTCTCCCTGTGAAGCACACTCTGCCACCCATGGCCCTTCCTCTCCACCAGTTACTTCCCATGCTCCCAACAGAATCCCAGAGGCATGGAGGCACAGATGTGGCATTTGTGCTTTGCCCAGGAAGCTCCCTGAAACGCTCTTTCTGAGCCCCACTCTACAGCTGGGCCCTTTCCACTTCTGCTACAACCTAAATCCCCACAACAAGAGGCCTGGCAGCCCCCTTACCTGTTCACCCTTCAGGCCTTCTCTCTGCACCTGAGAGACAGACAGGTGTTAACAAAGGTGTCAGCAGTTTCTCAACAAGTCTCCCACTCTTGATCCATTAAGAATATTCACACAGCACACTGGAACACAGAGGCTTCTGAGTTTTCTCTGATTTTATACCTTTTTGGTGTTGAAATCTTTCTACCTAGCGTACGCCCCCAGAAGAGCTCTGCCTTATACATGCAGGTAAGGACTCTTCCAGTGACTTGGTTTTAGCAGCATCTGAGAGCTCAATCCCACTCACAGTGACTCACCACAGAGCCCGGCACGCCAGGCGGTCCTGCAGGTCCCACGTCTCCCTGGGCAGAAATAATAAGCATTTTAGTAGACTTACTAGTTGCCACTTCTTTGGTTGACCACCCATTCTGGATGCCCTTCCTTATTTTTGCAGGCCAACGGGGGCCTTCTCTGTGCTCCATCACACACAGTGCCATTGCACCTAGTCTTTGGTGCCTGATTCGTTTCTCTATCTCAAGGTCAATGGCTTCCAAGGAGCAGGAGCTGTGTTTTCTCTTCTACGCATGTTCCACCCAGGGCCTCGTTCTGGCTGGTGCCCCATGAAGCTGTCATGGTTTGTCACATGCATTTGCCCCTTGACAGCAGCCCTTGGTTCACCACCCAGTGAATGAACATGTGCAGGCACCAGGCACCCTGTTAGGCACAGCAGGAGCAGAGTTGGGACATTCTGGAGTGTCCCCTGTTCAACTCCTTGCTTTAGCACACAGTCAGCATTCAATAAGTACTTTCCAAATAAATAACTACTAAAATGTACTGATAACTCCCATCCACTGTCATTGCATTACACACAAATAATTGTCTCACATCTCCTTCGTGTATAGGTCATCTGGGCTATGACAGCTGGAACACGACTAGCTTTCCCAGGCATGAACTATATCTTGGCTCCACATAGAGCATACTCATCAACTGTGGCAAGACAAAAATCTTTAGTTCTATGACTCTGTTGCCTACAGCTGAAACAAGCAGACCTCTTGTAGCTCATGTCCCTTCACGTGGGTTACAAACATCACTTTGCTTTTTACCTAGAACCTAGCTCAGTGAGCATGGCAGACATTCAGTATTTTGATGATAAGTTGGCAAGTGAAAGAATGAGTCAGTAAAAAGTACAAGAGCATCTAGGATGAGTGAGTCACAGCATGCCTGCCAGTCTTCAGGGTCTTGGAGGTTAAGCCATAAGGACAGGAGCACATGGCCCTCCCTTTGACACCACGCCAAGGGGAACACCACTTTCCTCCCCAGCTGCACTCCTTCTATTCCTGCTCAAGACACGAAGAAAATGCTTCTCTTTGTACAGCACATCAAGTATCTGTCTGAAAATATCAGCTGCTCGTGTTCCTATGTCAACAAAGCTTCAGTATCAATTTCCCTTACTGCAATTGTATTTTAGTTTCTTGTATGTATTTGAGTCCTGCCTTGGAAGAATCTCTTCCTTCCATATTTACTCTCTCTAATCTGCCACTCCCCCACACATAATCACACTCACACGTACATACCCACACAGCACATGTCCATAGCCTCCCCAGGCAGCTGCGTGACACGTACACATGAACATTTCCACACACTCAGATCTCACTGCCAACAGGTTTTATGTGCTTCTCCATGAGAATCAGCTCCTCAAAGGAAAGGTTTTCTTCCTATACTCCCTCAAGCTTTATTAATATTTTGGTAAAATATGTAATTTTATGTAATATGTAATTTTTATGCACTGAGAAAGAGAGTTCTGAATAATGAATCTTTTGGGGTTCATAACTACATTTCTGTTGTTGTTGTTGTTGTTTCTGGTACTGGGTATCGAACTCAGGACCTTGTGCTTGCCAGGCAGGTGAGGCACCACTGAGCTACATCCCCAGCCCCACATAATTACATCTTTATTTATGTTTTGTGTCACTATCCTGTCCGTGAGGGACAGATACTGGGGATTGAACCCAGAACCTTCACACTAAGCTATATCCTTAACCCATTTTTTAAAATTTTTTTATTTTGAGATAGAATCTCTCTAAGTTGCCCAGGCTGGGCTTAAACTCACTATTCGTCTGACCCAGCCTCCCAGAGGGCTTATATTCATTTTCTTTTTGTTGTTTTTACTGTTGTATTTGTCATCATCATAACTAATCAAAAAATTAGTTTTTAATCTTTGAATCAACTAATCAGTAATTTTTAATCATCTGAAGCTCATAGTATGAGATAAAATGTTCTGATATACAATATTATGTTACTATCAAGGCAAAGGAAGATTCCAGTATTTGTTCATATACATAGTGTGTAGATATGGCTAACAGATGCTGGAGAACATCTATATCCCAGGCCGTCCTCTAAGGACTTCATATGGATTCACTCTTCTTCTCTAGAATGTGATCTTTGCTATCTCAGGAGAAAACTGAAGCACAGAGTTGTTCAGTGACTGTTCAAGTTCAAAATTTTAGTGAGCTATAGATTCATAAACGTTTTCAGGTCTCATTTGCTTTCCAGTATATGGACTGCTCCTTTTCAGCTGCTGTGGTAGGCAGCCTCCTGAAAGGCTCCATGTCCCCTGGCTTCCAGCATTCATACTTTGTGCGGTGACTTCTCACACTGTTTCACTTTCCTGTATGTGACCAACGGTAAGAGAAGAAGTGATGGCACATGACATCCAAGAGCAGGTTATAAAATGACTAAGGCTTCCATTTTGAGATTTCTCCACTCCCCCAACCTGAGAGCCCTCACTTCGGGGGAAGCAGCTTCCATTTTGTGAGCATCACAGCAGAGAAGCCCTTGGAACAAGGAGCAAAGCCTCCGGCCAACAGCCATCAAGGAACTGAGGCTGAGTCTGGAGTGGATTCTCCAATCCCAGTGGTCTCTTGACAGAGCCACATCCCTGGCTCCTGGCTGAGTGATTGCAAACTCAGGGGAGGCCCAGAGCACAGATGATCCAGGTCCTAGATTCCGGCCCTCCAGAACCTTGTGCCACCATAAATTGTTCTTGTGGGAAATTACTGAGGTTTAAGATGATTTGTTACCCAGCAATTGCCAACTAGTACAAACACTGGGTCAACCTAGTACAATTTTTAATGTGGCACAAAAATGTGTGCATTTCTTAATAGTGCAACTTGCACTACTGCATCCGTCTTAGTCATTTTCCTCTCCCAACTTCAAGGAGGAGAGGTTTATTGTGGTTCATGTTTCAGAAGTTTTGCCCCTTGCTGGGCACTGTGGAATGGTAGAAGGGCCTGGACAGGGGAAAGCTGCTCACATTGAGGTGGCAAGGAAGCCGAGAAGGAAGGGAGGAGCCCGGAAGGGAGATCTACCCTTCCAGGTCATGACCCTGGGCCCCACCTCTTCAGACCAGACTCCACTTCCGCATAGCAAGTCAGCATGTAGCTCAATAATCCCATTTTCTTCCAAAAGCCTATGAGCACATGAGGCTTTTGTGGGACATCTATATAAACCATAATGGAATCCTGAATGGACATGTGGGCATGAAAAACCTGAATCTTTCATCTCTAATTAACCCACTCTGGGATCTTGGATAAAACACCCTAATTTTAGGGTCTCTCTTTCACCTGTAGAAAGAGGGATTTTCAAAAAACCATGATTTAGCTTAGTGGTTCCGCCACCTGCCTCACAAGCCCAAGGTCCTGTGTTCGATCCCTGGTACAAAAAAAAAAAAAAAAAGCTTCCATGGCTCCAATGACTTTCCCAAAGGCTGTGTAAGATCTGAGACACGTCTCAATGCTGGTCTCAGAGTGAGATGGTTTCCTGAATATTCTAACAAATACCCTGAAATAGTGGCATGGCCCTTAACCTTGTCCTCTAACTGATGTTGCATCCATCATGACAAACAGTTCAGCATTGTTTTTCCATGTATTAGACACAAAATAAAATCTACAAACACAGCTGAAGGTTGGAAATCATAAGAAACCCACACACTGGTGTGCACACGCTTGCCCACACATGTACACAAGAATCACATACACATGGGCAGCCACAGGAAATAGAGTCATCACCTAGAAGATCCCAACTCCAAGCACTATTCCCTCTTAGTGACTTGAAATAAACTAAAAATTACTTATTTTGTGGTTTAGCATCCCATCAAGAAACTGCAGGAATGTATCAAAATCCTGACACCAAGATAATGTAGCAAAATAAATTTCAACTCCAAAACACCTAGAAGGCGACAGAATAATTAACTCAGCTAGAACTGAAACCCAAGTGAGAAAGCTGGGAGATGTTAACACTCTCCTGCCATGTTCCTCAGCTGAGGTCTGTTCAGCCCATGCTTTTTATCTATTTATTTTTCAGGCATACTGCGTCTGGGTCCACCGTCAGAGGAGCCCTTTCCTTCACTGTGAGCCCATGCAGGGAACCTGACTTGCCCACGGTGACCTGCATCTGAACCTGGTGTAGTTGCTCTAACAGGGACAGCTGCCCTCATCCACCAGCTCAGTACCACAAGGTTCCTGCATGCCACATCCTGCTCTCCCCATCTCTCTCCAGCCTGTGTCTGAGGTCTTCCTGGGGGACATCTAGGAATGGGAAAGATGTCTCTCTTTTTCCCCAAGGCTGCATCTCCTCATCCTTCCTGCCCCAAACCAAAACCAACATCTACCTTCTCTATTGCTCTCCCTCACTCTGAGTTATCAGGAAGCGACTGCTTCCACATGCCTCCATAAGTACGCTAGTTTGCAAAGAGCATGCCATCATCTGGGCTGATATGCAGAAATTCTAAGCAGCAAATTTGGTTAAGCCTTGTTGGGAGGTGTTCAAACACAGAAAACCAACATGATAGGACACAAGTGGGACTTTCTGATTAAAGGCTTAGAACAGTCTCGGGACTCTTTGCTGATAAAAGTCAGTCGTGAAATGTAGAGGAGAGGGAGGGAGATGAAAAGTACAAGAGAGGAAGAAGAGGAGGAGGAAGAAGACAGAAAAAAATTGTAAGATTATATTTGTGTTCACAGTGTTTTTAGTCCAAAAAGCATTTGAAATAGCAAAACATTTTAATATATCTGGATTTTATATGGTAGTGTTTTTTTTTACTCATTTGTATTTCTAAAGGTAGGAAAAATAATTCAAATACAATAGGCAAAAGTATCTGATCAGCTGAGTCCTGATGCCCAGCTCACCCTGCTCTGGCCCTGGCTTACCTTCTCTCCCTGGGGTCCTGCTACACCAGGAGGGCCAGGTCCTCCCTGCAGGAAAGAAAGCAAAGGTCCATTATGGCCGGCCCCAGGGTTACCCAGATCGAGAGAGGAGGAGGGAAGGGTTGGGGCAACTGCAGCTCTGAATCACAGCTTGGATTCTCCCAGGAGCCTGCTCCCCTTAGACAAGACTTCTCCCCCATCCCTACTGGCTCTTCCTCAACTAACCTAAATTGTGCATGTCCATGTTTCCCTGTTTCCAGCTGCGCTGGCACTGCAGTGTGGGGACTGAACTCTGAGGAAGCAGGGAGCCATTTCCTTCGGGGATGGGAGGACCCATCCGAGAGAATCCAGACAAGGGGAGGGCAGGCAATCACCCAGGTCTGCCCTGGTCACAGCAGGTGCAGTCTGAGGGAGTCCTGTGCAAATTCTCAGGGGCCTGGGGACCAGCTGAGTCTCTAGACAAAAAAGAAGGGGCTGCTCAGGCCTGGCCAGGACTCGCTCCTGCCACAAGGCAGCAGGCACAGAGAGCTGGTGTGGGGCTGGTCTCTGTGCTGGTCCCTGCATGCCCCACCCTGGCCTGGGAAGGCATCTTCTCTCTCTCTGGGCAACTCCAAGTGACAAGAGCCAGGCCTGGCCGCAGCAGCACACCTATTCTTAAGCAACTGAATAACTTAATGTAAATTCAAGCTGCAGATTATTAAACTGCCATTGGCATCATGCTCTTGGCAAATATTTAAGAAAATGGCTTCATGTGTATGATACAGTGTTGAGGGAAGAAAAGCAAGATACAAAAACAAATGATTCCAATTTGTTAAGTGATGATAGAAATCTAGATATTATTTCTTGGTAATGGGAATAGCTATAATCTATATTCCTATAGTGTACTAAAATTAACACTTTTACTACAATTATAGATTAAAGATAATTAACTTGTGTACTTTATTTTATCTATGTACTAATATTTATATTTACATTAACATATTGGCCAACACATTATGTTAAGTTATACCATTCAATAGGACAAGTATTTCCCTAAGAGTCTTCAATATAGAAGTATGACTTTAGGTTTTATTTAATTTTTATATTTTAATCATTGAAATATCTAAGTTACTTTTAGGAGAGATGATACATTCATATCATACAAATTTAAATGTATTAAAGTTGCCTTCCCATCATAGTCAGCCACCTAACGTCCTCTTCTGGGGCAACCAAGCCAGCTGTTTTCTGTTTATCTCCTTAGAGCAACAGTCCCCAGGTTTTCTGGCAAGAGGGACCTGTTTCATGGAAGATGATTTTTCTATAGGAGGCAGAGGTGGAGGATGGATGAGTGGTGTGGGGAAGAATCAAAGGAGCTCACAACCTAGATCCCTCTCAGGTAAAGTTCACAGTAGGGTTTGTGTGCCTACGAGAATCCAATGCAGATGCTAATGATGGGGAGCAGCTGCAAAAACCCATGAAGCTTGGCTTGCCCCCCTCCCCAGCTCACGTCCTGTTGTGTGGCCCAGTTCCTAACAGGCTTCAGACTGGTACCAGTTTGTGCTCCAGAGGTAGTGCTTGCCTATGTAAGTCACAGATGCATTTTCCCCATTCAGCAGTGACTCACAGTCAGTCCTCATCAGCACACTGGTGAATTTCCAAGGACCATCTCATACCCCCAGGTGAGTGCACCTGACCCATCCAACGAGTTTTCGTTGCTGAGCGCTTGGGTGCTTTCTAACTTTTTGCTCTGTGGACAGGTTTGCAGTGACTACACTGCACATACTCCACTCAGAACACTTGCACACCACCTGTGGTCTTTACACTAGTGAGTGACAGCAAGTCATAATACTCCCTGTAAAAGGCATTGAAATCAGTGAGACCCCTCCCACCCAGGAACCCCAGCCCAAGACAGCTTCGGCTCTGGGCTGTTCACAGATCCCTGCTGCCCTCCCCTGAGCAGGAAGGAAGCTGAGGGCCCAAGACCTAGGGTCCCATGCCAGGGTCCAGCCATTCCTGTCCTCTGACAAAACCTAGCCCATCAGCCCTAGAACCCACTTACCTGCTCTCCTGTCTCCCCAGGCTTCCCAGGGAATCCATCCAGGCCTCGCTCTCCCTGAGAAAGAAGGAAAGCAAATAAGTAATGGACAATGGCGGCCAGGCAGCAGCCTACTGGCCACGGTCATGGAAATGACGGGTAAGCAAAGGCCCTAAGTGTCTTTCCGCACTCAGCTCCAGCCTCCACCAGGCACCTCTGCTCACAGGAGCATCAAATGCACACACCAGTCCTAGAGTTGAGTTCACTGAGGGCCAAGGGCTGGAGGATAGATTCATATCTCCCTCTCAGCTTCCAAATCTCTAAGCCAGGGATGACCACACAGGTCATCTGAGATGCATGCTTTCCTTATCATGAGGGTCTTCATGGGGGTCAAAGTAAAAGGTGGAGTTTGTACACAGTAAGAAGAACGCAGTCCCATTTCATGCATCACACATTCATCTTATCACACACAGGAACATCCTCTGTGTCCCCAGTGCCTAGAATACACCTAGGAACTGACTGCTGACATCAGGCATCATCCTCAAGGCTTTCCAACCTCCATCCTACTGCTGATGTTCCCACGCCCTCAGCCTTGACTCTCTCACTACCTGCTACCTGGTAAGTCACTTCACCTCTCTGAGACCATCCTGTTCACACTGCTTCCTGGGAATGGTGATAACCTTCTAGACAAAAGATCCCAGGACTAAGGAGACAATACATCTAAGACACCTGCCTATGGTGGACAGTGAGGGCCAGTGTTCTCCTCCTGCCTACACACGGCTTCCCTGGGCCCCCAGCCAATGCCCGCAGATGATCCAGGTTCCACTTAAGGGTTAGCTCAGGTCCAGGGTCCTCAGCTGCCATCATCCTTCCAGATGACTTTAAAAACCCAGGTGATGGGGAGATGCACATGCTTGAGAGGGAAGACTCGGACACCAGCAGCCTCTTCCCCAGTGGCTTCCTTCTGCCTCGCCTGTTGTCCCCTCTGCTGGCTGCTAAACTCCCTCTGGGGCTCAACTCCAGTGTCACCTGCTTGACCTTTTCATCTAGAGAGATGCCCTACTCTGCTCGGTTATGATCACATGTGCATCTCTCCTAATTCAATTTGCAGGCCTTACCCCATTTGCTTTCCTGCTCATGGGAGGACATGTGGTGTGGCTGTTCTTCACCACCATGTCCCCAGGACTGGCCCCGACCTCACAGTGTGGGCCCAGATGACATTTTCTGACATAAAACCCATGCAGAACTCTCCCTGGAGTTCCCTGGAATTTTCTTTTCCCAACTGCTACTTCTGTCTTTCATTTCTTTGTTGCAGTGGGTACCCCTCTTTCCAACGCTTTGTCATGTGACCAAAGTGCCACGGCTTTCTGCTCCTTCCTGTTGTGCCGTGTCAGGTGGCCTGCCTGTGCTGGTGCTGTTCCCTGTGCTCCAACTCTGCAACACCAGGCCCAGGCAGGGCCTCCCACAGGTGGGACGCGGGGCACTTGCACTTCCTCCTTCACTGCTCCTCTTTTTCTTGGAGAAGGTCTCTCTCTCTCTCTCCCTCCCTCTCTCTCTCTCTCTCTCTCTCTGACTGGGGACAAACTCGATGTTTCTCTGCCCAACTGAAGTAGAGGATGGGGGGAAGCAGCACAGCTTAGTTTCCCAAGTGGTGGCCCCAGTGGGTCCCTGCCAACTGCCCAGGACTGATGTGTACTTGGGGGTGGGGGGTTTTCCAGCACCTCTCTCAGATCTGCAGTTTGGGGTTTCTCCTCATCTTGCATCAATGTAAATGTAACCATATGTTTCCATCTTTCGGAAATTATTTCATATATCCAGATAACTGATGTACATATCTCTACTTTCAGAAGCCAGTATGTGTTACTTCTTTTAAAAGTCCTCTCATCACAGAAGACTTGGGTCAATCAGGAGAAGAGCTGCCTGCATGCTCTCTCTGTCAAGTGACCCCAAACTGGTTCCTGCTTCTTCTTTCTGTGGTTGGCAGGCTTGAGTTCAAATGAGGAAACTGAGGCCTGAAACTTGAGGGGACAACAAGCCACTTAACCCCAGCCAAGCTTGTGGTGCCGGCATGACAGCCAGAGGCTTCTGACCCTTAACCTTCAGCTTGTTCCTGCCACCTGGAGGCCTGTGCATGACTGGGCAGCATTCTGGGCTCTTCCTTGGTTCCCAGGCTGGTAAGTGGGCACGGTCTCGGAGTCTGTGGGATCTCACCCTCCACGTACAGGGGAGACACTGACAGCCACAGGGGTATGCTGTGTCCAGCACCACCCAGAAATGAATGATGGAACAGGACAAAAGCCAAGTCCCCTGACTTCCAGGGAAGAGCTCTATGCACATCACCTGGAGCCTAGAACCTTCTCAGGGCTCGGAGAGAAGGCGGACGTGATTACCGGGTACCACTTTACAAGTTCCACCTCAAAGCAAAGAGCTCAGCCTGCGCCCAAGGCCCTGTCCCTTACTGCCTCAGACTTGCAAGCAGGGATGAGGGGATCTGGAGCCGAGAGTCCTTGCAGCTGCAACTGAGCAGCAGCAGGGCTGGAGAGGGCCAAGTGGGCACAGGGACAGCAGGGAGCGCCTCCAGTCAGCATCTGGGCACCCGGCCGAGCTGGAAGTGCTGTCCGACAGAGGGGCCGCGGGAGTGAAGATGAGGAGATGAGGGAGAGGAGAGGGGAGCAGAGCAGGCAGAGGGAGAGGGGGACAGAGAGCCAGACACCAGGGAGCATCATGGTGGAGGGCATGGAGGGGGAAAGTTGCTCACCTCGTGGCAGCCAGGAAGCAGGGAGGGTGAGAAAGCGCATGCTGGCTGCTTCTTCCTCCCCTTCCGGTTCTATTCCACCAGGGCCCCGCCTACTGGAAGGGCCTGCCCGGTTCAGCACTGGTCTCGCCTCAGTTTGCTGTCCCTCCCGGCAGTCATCTCTGGAAGCAGCCTCACAGATACACCCAAAGTGTGCTTCACGCACTTCAAGGCACTTCTCAACCCAATCCAGTTGACAACCAGGGCTAAGCATCAATCCTCAAAAGGGGGCTGTGGCATTCCTGTCCCAGCGTTCTCTGTGAGGCCCCAGGAGCATTCCTGGCCTCCAGGCCATCCCGCAGTCACAGGCAAGACCACCCGCTGCAGTTCCACACCTCTGACAGCAGGGGGCGGACTGGACCCACTCACAGCTGAACACGGGAGGCCCCGGGCTGCCCACTCCAGTTTGGAGACTTTATAATGGGCACATTTACCATGGGAGGGCCCAAACGTTCTGTTCCTACCCTGCCTCCTCACCCATAATAGAAACCTGCTGTCAAACCAGAGGAATATCTGGGGTCACTTCCTCAGAAATCGGCCCCAGCCCTCCTCCAAGGAGACAACCTGCCCTTCCCCTCCCCGCCTCCTCAACTCTGTGTTCTGCTCCCGCACAGGCGCACATTTCCTGCATGCTAACCTTCCCTCCTCTGCTCCGTGTTCCTTGTCCCTGTAGGATGGAGCCCCACTCGCTGGCCTGGCCTGCATGTCTGTCTATGTCCTCTGCCTTCCTCAGGTCCACCACTGTGGTCAGAGGCTGCTGTTACTGAGAACAGCTTCCTGGCCTGCAGCCGCGCGGCCCCCTGTGAGCCTCTCCTCATTGCTGACCTCTGCCCACCACCTCAAAGACAGCACAGAGAGAACAGGACGGCCTATGCCGAGGGTACACAGATGGCAGCTCTCTCCAGTTCCAATTCCATGGCCTTTGACAGAACTCTAACTCCTTCCATCTGCTGCCAAGGGCCATTCAAAGTGCTCTATTTCCCTTTGCTTTAGTTTTGAGTCCAAATCTTTTGCAGCCAGGTAAGAGAAATGCCTGGTCCTAAGAGAAGACGCAACGCGGGTGAGTCATACCGTCACCACCCAACTGGAATGCTGCTGCCTCCTGAAGGCCCTCTGTCCCTGTCCAGTGTAGTTTCTCTTGGGACCAGGTTCCCTATCTCTGCCTCTGGGGACTCTCAGCCCACAGCTGGCATGCCCTGCCTTCCCGCTAGCTGTGAGTTTCACCGAGCAGGACTCTCCTGTGATATAGCTTGTAACATCCACAGACCTGGCACACGCAGGAAGTGAACAAACACGTGATGCCAAGGCAGGATTCAGGGCACTCCAAAGGCCCACCCTGACACCTCCTGGACTTGGGCTGAATGGTGTGGCCTCAGGTACCAGGCTAAACAGAACAGTCTGTCCGTCCTCAGGAAGTTCAAACCCACCCAGTTATGGACCCACCCTCACCTAGCAAGGGTTAGATAATGCCCTCACCCTGTGGTCCAAGAAAGAGCGCAGGCTCCTTGGGAGGGTAGAAGTAGGTGTCTAAGGACCCGAGAGCCATGGAGGGCTGCCTGCACCTCTCCAGGAACCTCCAAGCCAATTCTCAGCCACCAATGTGGGCAGTTTCCACCTGACTGTGACCCCTCTCTCTGAGCTTTCCTGTTCAGGATGCTTGGAGAGGGAATGCTCTCAGCCTCCTATGGTTGTCAGGGGACATGCTTTTCCAGGCAGAACTGGGGCACAGAATGCCCAATTTTTTATTTCTTCAGTGAGTGGACTCCACTCTCTGTGCCTTGCTAGATATACCTTACAGTTTGCCAATCATCCCAAGCCCAGCAGCACAGACAGCCCATTTTGGCTTCACTGAGCCAGGACCACCAGGACCTCCTCACACATGCAGAGCCTGAGTCCCCTTGATGCCTGCAGAGGTGCCTTCTGCAAACCCCCAAAGGAAGTGCTGTCTCCTATGTAACAAAGAACATCTCACCCAGGGCTGCTGGGGTGGCCACAGCAATGGGCAGGTGGGTCTCTCAGCTAAGACAGGCCTGGGATATGGTGAGGTCAGGCAGGTGGAGGGGGCTGTCTCAGGGAAGAGGGAAACTTCCTTCTTGCTGATGTAAGAAATGAGAGGGTTCCTGAGGAAAATAATGATGCTAAGCAGCCATTGAAGACAAGAACTGGAAAGGGGTCTAAAGTATCATGGAGCCCAGCCTCCTTGCAGGACAGACCCACTGTCCCCAAATCATGCAGTACGGAGGCGAGGGAGACAGAAGTCATGTGCAAAGCTGAGCCAGGGAGTCCCCTGTCTAATACCCCAGCCTTCTCTCTGTGTCTGGCTCTCGTCTAACCTGCAGTGATAACACACTGCCCAGCACCATTCTAAGCCTCTGAATTGACTCCACATCAAAGCATCATGCAGTCAATAATACACTTAACCTCTGCATTTGCCAAATTTCAGACTCAGGGGTTAAGTCACTTTTCAGAGGTCACACTGGAGAGCACAGCTCCCGGCCCCACTCAGAAGTTCCAGGATTACTGTGCAGGGAGACAGCAAGGCCACCGATAAGGGCAAGGGGACTCAGGCTGGACTCTCTGCCCTGGACCTCCCCGGATGTGGCCCTTCACTTCCTCAGCTTCCTGAAAAGGAGGCTGCTGCAGGAGGAAGGGCTGTGAGTCGACTCAAGAGTCCCTGGGGAAGGACCTGGTCATTCTGCACTTGTGCCTCGGAGTACCTCAGTGGGACAGACAGACTGGGAGTTTCTAGCACTTGCTCTCCTCACAAGAGGCCACATCACATGGGGAAACACACTGCCTCAGTTTCCCCATCTGCACAGTACGGCAAGCACTCCAGCTTTCTCTACAGTCCTTTCCAGATCTGGGACTGTCATAGGAATGCGGCATTCCTGATTAGCTTTAATACCAGCCTTTGGGAACTTGCCGGAGAAGCACTCCAACAATGCCTGGAAAAGGCTCTGGATTCAAAGCAGTGTTCCTGCAGAAACAAAGCCCTATGTGCAGACAGGTTTCTCCCGAAACAGCAGGGATTGAAGTGAACATCCATGCATGTGGCAGTCATGTGCTAGGCACTTTGCTTCTCTTACCTCATCCAGCCTTCTAACAAGCTTCAGGGAAGAAATTAATTTCCATTCTTCAGGGGAGGAAACTGAGGTCCCAGTAGCCTGGCACATGACCCACAGAGCCCTCAGCTTTACAGCCTTCACATCTCAGAAAGCAAATCTCACTACTGCTCAGAAGCTCAGCTGACACTACCGCATCCGGAGCATGGAGGCCGTATTCACATAGCGGCTTGCTCCAGAGTGCTTTCTCCCCATGATGTTCCCTGGCTGACAAGACAGCTTCCTGTTGGATGTTTTCTCCACTCTGTGGCTTCATCTTGGTTTGAGCTCCAAAATAAATCACCTGGACTCATACTACACATCTCCAAGAAGTCCAGGTTCAGGCACTTGTTGGCGAAAGCCATCTGCACCAAGTTCCATTTTGGTTCTTGCAGTGTCTCCCACCTGGTGCCTCATCCCATGCCAGTCTGTCACAGGATAACAACTGCTTGTGAACTTTGCTCCCTGTGCTGTCACAGGCAGTGAAGATCCAGAAATCAGGAAGGTGTGTGTGTGTGTGTGATGCTCCAAGTATGACAAATAAACACAGTGTAAGTGACCATGGTTCCAGGGCTTCTAGAGACACAGAAATGGGAGCTCTGGGACAGGCGAGGGATCTAGGAAGATTCTGGGGGAGTAATGCTAGAGCCAAGAGGCAGAGAAGTTCAGGCAAAGGCTTGAGACAGGCAGGCGGGCACCTTGGGGTATGGGTGGGCTAGTGAAGGAATGAATGGGTGAATAAATCAATTCAACTGTCTGCACATTTCTAACCAGACTATAGGCTACATGGATCAGTGGTCATGCATATATATTTTTAAATATTTGATGGCACTTTAGAATAATATGGATTAAAAATAGTCTGCAATGCTTAGGTGCTGTCTTCAATTTTTTTCATAAGGTAGAAGACAATGCAGGAGGTACCTCTATCAGCCCCAGTGCCATGTGTAAATGGGCTGACAGTCCCAGCACTTTGTGTAAACCAGGTGACAGATGCAAGGCTGGGAGGTGCCTCAGGTTCACAGTGCAGGGATGTAGGAAGAACCAAGACTCAAGGAAGAAAAGGATTGTGTTTTCTCTCTAAATCTCCCTCTCACACTTCCTATCAGTGCTGAGTGACATGAGCCCACATCTCCTGCGCCCACAGAATATGCTGGTACACTGGCCCCAGGGGAAGTGAGCTGAGGTCCCATGAGCAAGACCTCTATAGCCCCCCAAAGTGAGCCCTCCTGCCTTTGGACCCCGGGTTTTCCTTGCCCAGCCCTGGCACAGGCCTTAAGTGAGTGGAGAAGCCACCTCCAAGGCCTCCCTAGAGGAGGAGCCTTCTCAGGCTGACCAGGGCTGCTGGGTGTCTGCTCCCTGGGGTCTCATATTGGTATTGGACCTCAAACTAATGACCAAAGTTCTGGGGTTCTGAGGTGCACATCCCCTCCAAATGTGGCTGCCGCTTGTCTGCACACACCCAGGCCTGCGCAGTTGACTCTCCTTCGCTTGGGATTCCACAACTACCACTCACCTACTGCCCTTCCTGTAGGAGAGGTAGTCCTGGGCTTGGGATGTTACAGCATCATTATGCATTCATGGATTCAGCAGACATTCACCAAGGGTCAGCTATATCCCAGAGTCCACACTCAGCACTGCAGAGCTGCAGCATGTGCTGAGTGGACCTTGCAAACATCTCTTTTGCCACTATGCTCTTGGGACCCAAAGGTAGAGCCTGGACTGGCCTGCAACTGGCTGTTCCACACTGCCACCAAGGGACAAGCCTGTAGTCCTGACTGAGCTCTCCAGTGACAGCAAGGACATGACTGCCATGCCTCTGCCTTCAGCCTGAGACACTGTGGAGCCCACCATGAACTCTGAACATCCCTGAGCTTCGATGTTCCTCCTGCTTCCAGAGCCCAGCCCTGCTGCCGGGTCAGTCCCCACCTTGCTTGCTCCTGCCCATCAGATCCTCACTCCACTGAGTCCAGTACTGCCCAATGGCTCAAGCCACAGTGAGCCCAAATTCACGTGTACTCCAAACGTCGCTTTCAAGTCCCTGGAACTGGAGAAGGAGAAGGGCCATGGAAGGAGCTCTAGCTGGTGAGCAAGTATATGAAAACAGTGAAACTCCTGAGCCTGAGACAGGAGGAGCACAAGTTTGAGCCCAGCCTGGGCAACTGAGTTATATCCTGTGTCAAAATAAAATATAAAAATAGGTCTGGGGATGTATATCTGTGCAAAAGCCCTGGGTTCAATCCTGGTACC
Source organism: Heterocephalus glaber (assembly GCF_000247695.1). The sequence goes on along the minus strand of NW_004624735.1, from coordinate 17,475,449 downwards.
ACAAAAAAAGGCTCCAAATACTCAAGGGATGCAAACACTTACACCTGGTACTAAATGTTTTGTTTCATTGTGACGATACCAATGACCAAGGAAATGTGCTTTCAGGGCCACAAAAACAGGCTCATTTTCTCTGACCAATAGCTTCACTTCTGAGGAAGCAGCCTAAGGAAATAATCCTAAATTTGAAAATAAAGAGATAAACAAAGCTACAGGTTAAAAAGCACCCACCAAAGTATTATTTGTAATAGCAAAAACCTGCAATCAACCCTAAATGATAAACACCAGGAGCACAGGAATTATGGTTTATACACCAATGGAACATTGCACAGTCATTGTGAATAACCCCTAATAACTACATAGCAGACAGGAGAAAGCACCGCATAAGCAACAACAAACAGCATTCAGAAGTGAATACCCAGTGTTGCATAAAGAGTATTGAATCTGTAAGGGTGAATCCGGCTGAGACTGGGCCGGAGTATTGGCTGTAACTCTACAAAGATGGCAAAATCAGAGCATTTTTCATTATGTTCCAAATATATGAAATAAAACTAAACTACTTAATAGTGAAAATTCCTGATAAAACTAGAGAAGTATGTGCAGTGGGATGAGAGAGCAGGGTACACCCTGAGCAGGTGTCAGGTAGCTGAGGGCATAAGTGAAGCCCAGATTCTGGATTACTTGGTCCATGACTCAAGGAACTGGCTGAGTGGGTTGGGGAGGGTGCTGAGATCTCAGTGGCAACTTGTGGCTTGAGAAGAAGGGGAGCATGGGAATTGCAGTCCTTGGTCCTCACCCAGCTGAACTTCGAACAGCCCATGGCATTAACATGTGGATGATCCTAGTCTAAGAATTCTTCCACTGTCACCTGGTGGCGTGCTATGAAGGGACAGCCATTGGGAGCCCTGCCTGGATGTGCTGGCCACTGTGGCAGCCCACGCTGAAGAGCCTGAATGTAAGCCTTGATGGCCAAGGCTCCAGTGTGCTCACCAGTGCCACTGTGGGCACCATGGCTCCTCCCTCTCAATGAGAGCCAAGGTAATGTGGAGCAGAGATGTGAGGTAGCTTGCCAAATAAGATGTGATCCAGGATAGCAACTAGGACCTCCAGTGCCCCAGTCCTCTGTGGACTGGAAGCCTTGACCTTGAGCTCTACTGCACAGCAGGCAAGGATGGTAAGGCTCTCAGGTACCAAGGACACCACCTTATGTCAAGATGTATTCTTTGGGTGGAGAATTAACAGACTGTCTATATCGTAATGACCCATAGGCATGCACATGCATGTACACACATCTCACATACAGAGTGGGCAGTCCCTGGTACCTTCTCCCTCTTTTTCATGAAAAGCCATATTGGCTGGTTCGTGTACATTGTAAATACCTTTTCTCCTCGAATCCCCCTTTCGCCTCGTTCTCCTTGAAGTCCCTGGAGGAAAAAAGAGCAGTGACCCACCATGGCCGTGTGTAGCTTCTCTGCCTTTAGAATGGCCTCTGTTACCACTGCAGGCCTGGGGAGAACCTGCCAGGCAGCTCCTAGCCCAGGGCGCCAGGATGGGTGGGGGATGAAGACCTGTTTCACTGTGATCTCACACAGCAACCTGCACGCTTCCCACGGGAGGCCAGCTCTGGGGCCGCTACCTGGCCTGGGTTCACCAGGTCCTTACAGCTGTAGACTGAGACACAACTGAACCCAGCTGGCCAAGGGCTGACTCATAGCTTTGGGATCAGTCACCACACCATCTGGAACCTGTAAACTCCATCATGACCATGGATTCCAGGAACGGATCCCAACACTGAACTGGAGACTCCGGGCCCCTCTAGCACACATCCTCCTTCCCCTAGAGCAGCACCCAGTACCTATGCGATGTGCTCTGTGTGTGGTCGCTTCCTCTCCTCTCTTTTCTTGCAGAAAGGGCCACTGAACATTTTACAGACTGGGTGTTAAACATGACAGATACTGCTTAGACCTATTTTCTGATCCCAGGGATAAAATACACATCTTTGGCCTGTAGAAAAGCATAGGGCCAAAGCCACAAGATGCTGTCCTGAAGGACAGAGGGTCTTAAAGACCACCCAGGTCAGTGAGGCAAGTGCACACTGATGCCATTTTAACCCTGTCTAAATAATTTGTCCCTACACACTGAGAACAGAGTTGTTCTTTTTTTCAATTTTATTAGTAATGTTTGCAGTACATTATGATTACATTCCTCATGGTGAGTTGGTACATGCACCTAACACATCTCAAACATCTTTTTCATCTCCTTTTCCTCTCCTCTCTCTATCTCTTGGCCCTCCTTCCATTTGTAAAAGATCTATCTCCCTATTTCATATTATCTATCTTGTATTTTGCTCTTTATATTCTGGGTTTCTCCTAGAAGAGAAATCATGCAATATTTAAGCTTGTGTATCTGATTTACCTCACTAAATATTATGGTCTCAGGGTGCATTCTTTTTCCTACAAATGACTCAAGTTTATCTTTATGGTAGGGTAGTGCTCCATTGTGTACAAACACCACATTTTCTATGTTCATTCATCTGTTGATGGGCATACGGGTCTCTTCCAAGATTTAGTTATTATGAACTGTGTTGCTACAAACATAGGTATGCATGTATCTATCGATACAAGAAATATCATCAAAAATTAACAAATGGGGTCATATCAAATTTAAAAACCTTCTGCATAGCAGAGATCAGAGTGCTTAGAAGCCCATGAGGCAATGCAAGCTGCTTTGTTTGAAAATGACTTTTTGTATTCCTTCTTTCATTTGGAGATAATCTCAAATATTTTGTAATGAGAATCAAGAATAGGACTGATGTGTAAGAAGCCACTGCCCTTTCTGTACCTTATCTATGCACTGTACATTGGCCACTCTGAACACCCACCTTGCATCTGTACTGATCTATGCCTAAAACTTCAAAAGACTCCACTTCCCTTCCAGGAGTGCAGGACTGGACGGGTGGATAACAATGACTTCTTTAGATCAAGTATCAGAAACTCCTAGGCTCTGCTTTGCTTCATTATCTTGGAATGGAGTCCCAGGAATATGTGTTTAAACCTGTCCCCCAGATGATTCTTAAGTTCCATAGCATTTAAGAATTGCAAGTCTGAGAGAAGAGAGACCAATATTTTCTTGGCACAAATATGTGCAAGACAGAGGGTCCCTGTTATGGCTTTTATCTGGACGTCTCCCCCAAAGCATCATGCTCTCATATGTGGGGCTTTTGGGAGGTGGCTGGATCATGGATGTGTGATACTGGATCATAGGTATATAATACTGGATTAGGCCAGCAATTGGTTTGGGTATATTTGATGGATTTACTGAGAGGGAAGACTTTCTGGGTGTGAGTGACACCAGCCAATAGGCGTGTAGCCTGAATGGAATATAAAGGGAAAGAAAGAAGTTACACTGCTTACTGCTGCCTGCCATGAACTGCTTCTCCTCTCCCATGCCCCTCTGCCCTGCTTCCCTGCCGCCCTCCACTAGTCCATGCCAGACTATAGACTGAAGCCTCTATAAACTGTGAGTGAAAATAAACCTCCCTTCCTTTACCTTGTGGGCATCAGGTATTTTGTCCCAGCAACCAGAAAGTCATTGAGACAGTGCCATTGTGGAGATGTAGGTGGGTGGCTGGGTAGAGAGCTTGGCTCCTGATTTCTGGAGAAAGGGACCAAACCCCTCCCAGAGAGGTGAATTTACTTACCGGAGCCCCAACGTGCCCGGGAGGCCCTGGAAGTCCAGGCAGTCCTTGGGGACCCTGCAGAAGAGTGTTCACAAAGAAAAGATTGGAGATGGAAAGAGACGACAAGAGCTGCTCAGTCAGGGATGTTGGCAGAAGGACAGCTAGGGCTGCTGCTGCCTGCATCTGTCTCCCCGGTAGACCCCCGTGCAATCTCAGCTTCCCCGCCCACAAGAGCTCAGGCTTTGTGCTGCCTGATGGAGCCACTATCACACCCTGATCTACTAAAGCTCAAGGAACTGCTAAGGGTGTGCCTCTGAGTTATTGCAAACCCACAGGCAGCAATTCCCATTCCCACCTCTCCTGGGTCCCTGGGCCTGGACATGCTCATAGCTTCTTATAGGCTGAGACTGACTCCTGTGGCTCCTCATTCATACACTGTCACATTGTCAGCACTGCATGAATGAGTCCTGACAATGTGCCCAACAGAAGTCTGAAAAGCCCAAGCCTCCTCTGCTACCCAGACAGTGAACTGCTATCCAAACACCTATTAAAATCTCCTAAAATAAAAATGTTCACTTACTCAGCCAGGGGAAGCCTAATTTTTATAATCTATCCTACTGCAATAAAAATAGTGTATATAAAGAGAAACACACACACACACACACACACACACATATGCACACATGCATGCTTCATTGATTTCAGTGAAAAACATGGGATAAATTTGAAAGAAATGTCAGGTCTATAAATAGGGGAAAGGTTATATAAATTGCAATGGCATTGGTATCATGCAATACTAGACACTGATTAAGTAGAGTAGATTGGGTCTATCTATTGGTCTGGAAAGGTATCTCAAACCTCTTGATAGACATAAAAGATAAAATGCCAAGTGTATGGTCCATTTCTTGCCAGAATTCAGCACAAATTATATATGCATGGAATCCCACCCTTACACACACATATATGCCCCTGTATGGGAAGGAAAGAAATAATGTGGACATTTTATCTACACCTAAAACAACTGGCTTTGTACCAGGACTTGGTCCCTGGGAACATTAGCAAAGTACAGCTCACAGAGACACTTACCCGCATGCCCACCTCTCCAGGCAGTCCTGGCTCCCCCGGCTCTCCTGGCTCTCCCTGTGCACACAAAGCAACACATGATAAGCAGGACACAGGTCCAGGCACCCCAGAGTGGCCCAAAGCTTCCCAGAGACCATTTTCTGTAGCTCAGAATTTGTCACAGAGAATTAGTCACACAGCCAGGGGAGAGAAACCCAGGCTCCTCTGGAAAACTCTTTCTGTAAACAAAGGAGTTGATCTTCAGAGCATACAGTGTTACCTCTCCTCTCCCTGGCTGCTACTGCTCGAGATCAACAAAATTGGATCTGGACAGAAAATAGATCTGGAGTCCCAGTGATGGTCACCATCATGGAAAGGGTGTAGCGACCTGGAGGGACTCAGGAAATCCCCTTTCTCCCCTAGTTTCCAGGACCTCAAGCACCCTGTCTTTAGGTGCAACCGGTTGTGGACTTATGTGTGCATATGACTCAGTTTCCACTCTGAAACTTAATCACACTCGGCTGAAAAATGGCAAAGAAACAGAGAGGTGGAGAGTTCAGAACCAATCTATGTTTGGGTTCTTGGTGGAAAAATAATATACTTTTTCTTAGAAGCAGACTGACCTACTCTTTGAGATCCCCTTGCTTGGGTTCCTGGAGCATGGTCCAGCCCGGAGGCAGGCAAGGTGGACAGCGAGGTGGGTCTGAGTAACAGGAGTGTGGCTGGCCACATGGGGTCTGGGGCACTGCCTGGGTCTCACTGAGGACTCATCTACCTATGGACTGGGGACTTGGGTGATCCCTTCCCTCACTGAAGCCAGTTCCTGCCTGAACACTGAGGTGAACCAGACTCTGTAAAGCTACTTGTGGACTAAGTGAGGAAGCAGCTTCCAAGGACACACAGCGGTTGCCTGGGTCCCATCAGTGGCTTCTGGTATTGGTGTAACAATCAAGCTGAGCCAGGGACCTGAGAACATCTGGTGCAAATGAGCCCCAGCTAGGGCCTGGCACTGTCAATGTCCAGTCCAGGACACAGGGTTTGGGCCAGGAGGTCCTGGCCTGGTGCTTCCATGTGATCTGGGACAGCAGGACAGAACTTACTCTCATGCCTTTGCTGCCATCTCTCCCAGGAGGACCAGGAAGGCCCAGGGATTCCTAGGAGGAGAGAAAAAGACCAGCAATTGGTAAAAGATACAGGCAGTCCTAAGACAGCCTCTTGGGATGTGGCTGCCATGGAGAAGGTGCCAGGCAGATAAAGGAGGTTGTGGTCAAACCTTGCTTTTCAAAGGGTGATCGTCAGTCTGCAGCTGGGACATGTCTTGGGAAAGGGTAAGATATGCAGATTCCCAGGCGCTTCACCAAGCCAAACTGACTACATCACCATCCACACTTGAACAAGATCCCAGGTTATCTGTGTGCATCCGACAAAACGGGTGAGGAGCTCTACTCAATACTGTCCCCCAGCTGGGGGTCTGTCCCCTCCTCCCGCAGGACTCAGTGTCCCATGTATAGAGTAGAGGGCCAGACACACTGGCTGGCGAGTCTTTGATGTGGTGGTGTCTGTGCCTTAGCAGCCTCTCTTGGTGCCAGCTGCACGACCCAGTTGTAAAAACTGAAAGTGTCACCAGACTCACCCAAATGTCTCCTGGGAGGCAGTCACTCCTGGCTGAGAGCCACTGGGCTAGAACAGGACTTCAGTTTGTCTTTTCAAATTGGGACAAACTTCATTCTAGTAATTCACATGCAAATGCAGGTGACAAGCACAAACACAAAGCAGCTTTTGTCCAGGTTCAGGGGCACGTAAACATATCTTCTCTTCTCTCTCACTCCTTTCCACTTTCATAATACATAGCAGCATCTGCACACCCATCAGCTCACTAGACACCTAGAAATCCTGCAAATCAAGTGTTGGGACCCCCACTGTATGTGAAGGCACAGTAGAGCACAGAGTGGGATATTCTCACAGCCACCTGGAACCCTGTGTGGCACAGAGAGACAGATAATGGTTGGACATGGAATCACAGCTTGCTCTCCTTTAGCCTAGGGAGCAGGGTATGGTGGAAAGTCAAAGGTCTCTAGAGTCATTGAATTGCAGCCTCAAATTTCCTCCTTGTCCCTCAGTCCTGGTGACTTTGCCCAGGTTAGAGAAATGTCCTGAGCCTTAGTCTCTGTCTACAGAGAGGGACTGTACACCTAGCGGTAGGCCACGAACAACTTGGCAACTGTTTTAAATAACTAGTTCAACATAGCAAGGAATATCCACTCTGATGAGGGGGTGGTCATCTTTGCTGTGTGTCCTAAGAATCTAACTACATGTCTCTTTAGAAGTCAGTATTTTCTGAGTTGCAAGGTGTAGCATCTCTTTTTGAATTTTGTTTTATACGGTTAAGATAACCAAGCCAATACTACAAATAAACACAGCTGAGAAACTACCATCTTGAAGGCATTGTGTGATCCTGGCATTTCATTAGATGGATCCCTGCTCTTATGTGTCCTCAAAGGATTCAGCCTGGCCAAGATATTTCAAATGTGATAATATGTAGATATTCCAATATCTACATATATGTGTGGATATTCCAATCTAAACTCCACAGTACACTGTCATGGACTAACCCTGTGATCCACCTTCCAGAATTTCCCACTTGGACTCCCCATCAGCTCCCTTCAGTGGCTTTGATAAGAGAAACTCACAGCTGCAGGCCTATTCCTTCCCCATTAAGAACATCGCCAGCCTCTCTGATCCTCGGTTACAACCCCTGCAAGGCAGAGTCTCACGCTATTTTCACATGAGAAGTGAATGTGGACATATTTTGCACACTGGAAAATATTATTAAAATTGCCTGTTGTTTGTATCTTAGTAAGAACTTAAAAAATAGTTCCATGGGGGAAAGTCAGTAAAAAGAGTGGGGAGAATATCTAGTTTCCTCTGAAATTGGTAAGATCGGACATATGAAGACCTTCAGAGAGAATACACATACTTAAGTATCCATGATGAATATGGGGGAGGGGCAGGGGGGGAGGAAAGGAAGGAACCAAAAAGAAAGAAGGAGATGTACATGTGCATGGATACTCCTGGAAGGCGTCTCAGCAGGGTGACTCACCTCCTATTGTGTCCTGAATATCTATGTCCCCCAGTGTTGGTCTGTAGTAATCCAACACCCAGTGCAAAGTCTTAGAGCTGGGGCTTTTAGGAACGAAGATCAGTGCCCTTATGGAAGCACTCAGAGGGAACTTGTTTGCCCCTTCTGCCATGTGAGGACACAGCACCGAGTGGCCATCTATGAAGCAGAAAGCCAAGACCAGGCATCCTCTCTGCCCGATCTTCACCTTGGCCTTCCCAGTCTCAGAAGCCATAGCAAGAAATTTCTGTGACTTTCAAATTACCCCAGTCTAAGGCATTCTGTGGCAGCATCAGTAATGGAGTAAGACGTTTCCTCTCCCATGTCTCAGCTCCATCCACGTGAAGGAGGGATGCAAGAGGTAAAGCACCCCTGGTCCCAGGGTACGGAAAGGCTGTGCATGGAGGGAAATTTCAAGCAGGCAGCAGGTCCTGTCATTTTGAACAGACTTTCTAAGCTTTCATATTTCACCTATAGAAAGGAAATTCATACTCGGGCTGTTAATAGGAAGGCAATAAATAATGTGTATGAAACACACTACAGAAGAAAACTAAGGCTCAGAGCAGCAGTGCCTTCCCAGTTTTGTGACAGCAGTTGTGACTCCAATTTGAGGCTCGATTCCAAGTCAGGCTCTGACTTCTCTACCACCTGCGGCCTCCCCTCCCCCACATTCAAACTCACTGTCTCCATGATCCCATCTGGAGCTCATGGGAGGCAATATCTGGCAGGAAATTACCCCCCACTCACCCACCCACATGTACACATGTACACACACTAGCAATGGAGCTTCGAGGTCATACTGTTACATCACTGGGCAAGATACAAGAGAACAGATATTCCTTTTGTTCTCAGTTAACTAAGTACCATGACTTATATCTAAATGTTGATAAGGATGTTCATACATTTCTAGAGATGCTACATTCATCTCATTCTTTATCTATCTGATGTAAGGCACAGCAGGTGTGTTAGATAGAGTCTTAGGAATTATCTGGTCAATGATTCTCAAAGTGTGGTCCCTGGGCCAACAGTGTCAGCATCACTTGGAGCCTTGTTATAGAGACCACTTCTTGGGCCCACTGCAGATCTGCTGACTCAGACACCAGGAGGTCTTCCAGGTGTTCTGCATGCTGGCTCAAGTCTGAGAAGCACTTCCCAGTACAGATAGACAAAATCTGGGAAGCTGGCAGACATGAACGCAAAACCTGCTTCTGCTACTCAGAGGAGTAAAATCACCAGTAGTGCCTGATCCCTTTACCACTCACCTGAAGAATAAAAATGATACAGTAAGTCCCTGACCTATGAATAACTTCCATTCTGGGAAAAGTTGAATTCATTTTTAAGTCTAACAAAGTGAGTCTTATGCACCTTTGATTCAAATATACAATGTATATTGATTTGTGCTTCCTACCAGTCCCCTCTACATCACCACTGCTTTTCCTCTTGCTTCAGCACATCCTGAGCTCTGATTAAACACTGTGCTACTGAAATTATTCTATTGTGCAGTAAGCACACAGAAGCACAACTGTGACAGTGTCCAGCAGACACACAAGCTACTTCTGCAATTTGTTTGCACCTACCAATACTCATAATGTGAGGTCCATTCGTATCTGTGAAAGTTTGCAACTTGAATGCTCATAAGTCGAGGATTTACTGTATCTGCCTCAAAAGTTAAACTTAATAGCATGTACGTGAATCCTCGCGGTTAGGGAGTGCTTGTAAATACTAGGTACTTTCATTATTCTTAGATGCCCTATGAATTAGTTTAGATGAACTGGGAAAGGAAAGGACGTTTGCACCTACCCAGCTGGACCATACTTTCTAAGAACACTCTCTGGGCTTCCTGAAGCCCTGGGAGCTGCCAAAATCCTCCTGGAGTGGGGCATGAGGGTGAGGCATGAGACACTCTGCAGCTGCTGGGAGCCTCAGGGGATAAGACATCATTAATACTGAGAAAAAAGAAGACATCACTTAGTGTAAAAAGAAAAGAAACACTATTCTGGTGCTATGGTTAATATACTTAAAATTTATGAGCACTTTTTACAAATATAAGTCATTTATTCTCATTAGCTCATTTGCAACCACCCTCTGAGGTGAGAGTATTAATATATTTGCCAATTCACAGATGACAAAAGTCAGGTTATAGGGGTTAAGTAGTGGCTCCATGTCATGCAGCTGCTAAGTGCCCAAGTCAAGTTCTGGTTCCAGTCATCCTGTGTCCAGAGTCCACACTTCTCATTTCTTTGGACCACTTAGCCTAGTCATCTGGTATGGACCTTTCCCATATGTGTTCCCAGTCTCTTGTATGTAGTTCCTAGTCTTTTAATTGGTCTATTATACTTGGCAGGAAACCAAGTGTCAGACAAACCTGGAGGGGAAAAAAATGTTGTCTTCCTGATTCCAGCTCTGTAGGCACTGGTTTTGAGATCTGGTAACGCAAAACTTCCCCAAAACTTCTCTCAGCACCATGGACAGAGCACCGGGCGCTGCTTTATTAGGAGTTCACTCTCTGGACCTACGTAGGACATAGAAAGCTTAACTAATTCCCTCCTAAATCCTTTACTTATTGTAAAAAATAGAAGGTACTCAACCAAATTTATCCAACTTCATAATCATGAATAATGCATATAAGTGCATAGCAAAGGGCAGGAGATGGGGGGGTGGGGACGGTGCTGATTAAGCCAGCTGTGAGCAAAGAGAAAGGACCCAGAGCTACAGGCAAATGGTCTTAGGCATTTCACACATAAAAAGACAAACATAGAGTTTACATTTTCTGGCTCAGAGGCTCTACAGCACAGGCTTTTCAGAAAATAAGTTGATCCCTGTAAGTTACAGAATGTGGTTTTTGAGAGTCCCAAATTCCCCGATACAAGAATTACTTTCAGAGGAGCAGGGAATGGTAGTGGCCAATGCAGTGGTGGAGTGGAGGACCTCTCCTCTGCTGTCTGTGTCTTGCATCAGGTAGGCCCAGCCTGAGCCACAGTCACTCACCAGCTGTGTGAACCTAGACATGACCCAGCCCCTTTTCAGAGTCTTAGGAAGCTGACACTCAGCAACTGAGTAGCTGGCACATATTAGGAGCTCATACAAGGGCTGATGTCATAGCTCATTCTACTACATGGCACATTCTTTTCAGTCAAAGACACCAGACCATCCCAGATAAAATCACCAGCACTGGCCAATGGATTCTACATGGCTGCCATTGCTAATCCCCTCACCCAATGCTTTCAGAGAGAATCAGCAAATTAAAAGTTTGTCTGCTGCTCCTTGCTATGCCTTGTGTTTTGCCTGTACCAGAAACCACTTGTCTTGATACATTTCGGCTGCTATAACAAAATACCTTTCACTGGGGAACTTATACACAGCAGAAGTGTATTTCTCACAGTTCTGGAGGCCAAAAGTCCAAGATCAAGGCATAGGAAGATACAGCATTAGGAAAGGGCTGCTTCCTGGATCATAGAGACAACTTCTCATTGTGTCTTCATGCAGTGGGAGGGATGGGGGGATCACTCTTGAGCCTCTTTCATAGCCCCTTTTTATAGGGTACTGAGCCCACTGTGAAAGGCTCCATCTTCATAACCTAGTCACCCTCAAAGCCCTCACCTCCTCATTCAATCACTAAGAGGAGCAGGATCCCACAGATGAACTTTGAAGTGACTCAAGCATTCAGACCACAGTGCCACTGATGTGGGTAAGTATCTCATGGATAAATAAGCTCTTTCCTGGCCCTTGCTCTGAAAGGGAAGAACTGGGAAGAAAAGTCACATGTAGCAAAGCTCCTCTTCTCTCCCCACTCAGCTCTGCAGCCTGATTCTACCTTCAAGAACCCTACTTATCTCCCAATTTCAAACTGGACCTGCCTCCTAAAAGTGAAAAGGATCCACTCTTAAAGTGTGGATGATGTGAGGTGTGCCCATCCTGTTGGAATCAGAGCAGTGTCATTATGAGACCAGAACTGACCGTCATTGCAGAGTCCTCCCTAAGGAGAAGTGGAGCTGAGTGGCAGCACCTCTGCCAGTCATTGGCTCCATCCTGTTAGCCTTACTGTGCTCACAGTGACTTTCTCCTAAGACTGTTCATCCCCATCTCTTCCCCTGCCTCCCCTTTACTCCCAGGAGAATATGTTACAGGTAAGTCTCACACTCTGCTATTCCTCCGCAGTTCCTTAACAAGGTGCCTGGCCCTCAAAAGGTGCTTTTGTTGTTTTGAACAAGCCAGGGTTAATTATAAATAACTTCGTCCTCTTTCTGTATCTTTGTGAAATGAAGCAAATCTAGCTCTCACTCTGGTGTGCTCGCTCTCTCTCTCCCTCCCTCCCTCTCTCTCTCTCTCTCTCTCTCTCTCTCTCACACACACACACACTGGGAGGAATGAATAAGGACAATGTCCACAGAACCATCTGGTTTGGTGCTTGCCACCTCAAGGACAACTGACCAGAGGTGTCCCTAGGATTGAAACAGGCACTGGGAGATGATGGATGTATGAGAAAGAAAGCTGGATGACAGGGAGACAGAAATAACCTGAGGGCATCCTGGGAGAGATGCACCCAGAACTGGCAAGAGACAAACACTGAGGAAGGCCACTTGAGGCCTCACAAGACAGAACAGGGAAGATGTGTGCCCACACACAGACTTCACCTGCCAAGGAATACAGAGCAGCGTGACAGCAGTGCCTTGTGAGGTTGCATGGGAATTCACCTCCATTTGCACGTTTCAAGTAGTAGCAGGTTTAAGTCAAAGAAGGCCCAGGACCCGAGGCCCTCCCAGCACCCTGTCCTAAAAACTCAACTACTTCATGATCCCCTGCAGCACAGCAGCGATGCTCTGCCCAGTTTCAGTCCTTTAGAGGACAAGGACTCCTGAGGGCTGGCTGGGAATAAACATGTGCATAAACCTCCTTTCCCAAGGCCTGAGGAGCCAGATACCTTGGCATACAGCAAGAAGCCTGGCTCTCCTCCCTCCCTTCTGAACCTCATCTGGACAGCCTTGGGTTTTCTTGCCTTACTCTTGTCATCACTGCCTTATTTGTCTAGGTTCATGGTGAAGCCCTTCCCAAAGGCTCTCCTGCCCAGGACTTCATAACACTCAGAGGGTTTCATAGGGTCCTGGCATCCTCTTCTCATGTGTTACCAAAGCCGAAGAAGATGAGGCCCCAAGTAGGTGAAACAGCCATGGATATCTGCCTCAGAGACTTGCCTTCGTCTTGGTTGAAATTAAGCGACAAAACAGCAACTTCCCTGCTCCTAAATACTGTTCAAGCTGTTTATAGGACACAGTGTAGATCCCAGGATCAGATCTAAAATGACTTGAGAGCTTGGAACAACTAAAAGTCACTGATGAGCAGAACCGGAGGGATGACAACAGGGCCTACTGCACCTTGACTAGAAGTGAGGGATGCTCTCAACAGTTGCAGGCCAGGCCAGGATTATTCACAAGTTCCTACTGCACCGCATATGGGAAGTAGACTGTCTACAAAGACTGCCAGTTACAACCAATCAGCCCTCTACATTTCTCTGCTCCGTGCTGCTTAAATTTCTTTGCAGCTGAGCATGGTGCAAGCATCTGAGAGGCTGACGCAGGAAGATCACAACTTTAAGCCCGGCCTGGGCAACTTATCAACTTACAAAGATCCATCTCAGAATGAAAAGTAAAAAGGGCTGGCAGTGTAACTTAGTGCAAAGTCCCTGGGTTTAACCTCCAAGACTGCAAACACACACACACACACACACACACACATAATTCCTTCACTACCCACCAATCAAGGACACAGATCTGACTGTACTCCTGTCTCCATGTTTGCTAGCAGTCAACAAAGCTCTTTTTCCTTGCAAAATCTGACACCACAGTATTGGTGTCTATGCATGCGGGCAGGAAGCCTTTGCTCAGTATCACTGTCAGGCTTAGGGTCCCATTAAGAATTGAAGGAAACCATGAAAGGCGACAAACCCATGTTGCTGTGACCCAAACTTCATCTGTGGGTGAGTCCACAAGCCAAGCTCCTTGATTCTGCTGACTTATTTTTCTCCTGGTACACCACACGGTGAGATCTGAGCACGCAAGCTCTATGCAGTTGTGTCTATTTCCATATACATTTCATGAACATGTTTAAGAGAGGACTTTTAGATGGCTGCTGTTGTTCTTACCCCTTATCCAAAGGCTAAGCACTGAGCTGTTGATCCAAATGTGCTTTTAGGGTCCACTTTGCTGTTGCTGGAGGTCTCAGGACCCCTGGACAGGAGCAGCAGGAACGGTCTGGGGGCATTTGATGGGGATACCATGGAGAGGCAGTGTGGGGGTCAGGAGGCCAAGTTCCCCAGCAGTTTTTCGGCTGTGTGACTTTGGGCTGCTCACTCACCTTCTCTGAGCTTCAGTGTCTTGGGCTGCAAGAGAAAGTTGATTCACCTCTCCAGCCTGCCCTTACTTACTACTCATCAGTGACTGGATTTCCAAGACACCTAGGTGTGGCCTTGAGCAGCCCAGCTCACCTCAGACCTATGTTCTCCCCCTCTGTGAAGCTGGCACTCCTTGGAGTGTTGTCTCAGTGAGAGTAGACGAAGTGTGGACTGAACTGAGCAATGGGCCAGGCACTCAGAGGGGCCAGGACACATCTCACTGTGGCTCATGCCAATACCAAGAAGATGAACACCAGCCAGCATAAGAGTATGACAATCTCTGACCCATCAAGCTCGGTTCCCTGCACACTCGGCAACTGCTATGGTGATTAAAATGCACGCTGGATATTTAAGTTTTTAAAATTTATCCCCAAAAATGCATTGCCATTAACGCCCCTCAAAATACTTCCCGCACTCTGAACACACACAGAGGAGCGAGAGGGCACTCAGACAGGGCAGTGACTTACTTGATTTGCACAGCAACTATGTGGAAGGATCTAGACTCAGACCCTGGCAAGTCCAACTCAATGTGTCAACCAAGGACAGCCGCAAAGTCAGTCTGTGCAGGAGGCCTGTGGCCAATCTGTGTCCTGCAGAGCACCCCCTGGAGTTCTGGAATGCACTGCTGCAGGGGGCTCTGGGGCCTGGGAAGGTAACTTTGTGCTTCGGAGAAGAAGCAAGGGATGGTGCCCATCCTGAGCTTGCCCAGAACTAAGGAAGCAGAGTTGGCACCACTGCCTGCGGGGAGAGAGGAGTCTGTCAGCCCCTCCCTGGCCTTGTGAGGAGAAGACATGGCTTAGAGGGAAGCTGGTCTAGGAGGAACATGAGGACGGGACAGCAGAAGCACAGTATTGCTTAGCACACAAAATTCAAGCATGCCAGGAGCAAATGAGAGCAGCTGCTGAACACTGCTGAGGGGATGCAAAGTGGCACGGCCACAGCGGACAACAGTAAAGGGCTCCACAAAACAATTTAAAATGGAACCACTGTGCAATCTAGCCATTCCATTTCAGGGGATTAATGCACAAGAACTGAAATCAGGATGCCAAGGTGAGCCTCACCTGTTCACTGTAACATCAGTCATGATATCAAAATATGGAAACCATCGAAGTGTCACCCACAAATGAGTGGAGACAGAAAATGTGGTATATGTAGAGTAGAATGCCTCATCTCCTTATGAGATGGAAATCCCACCATTTGCAACAAAATGGCTGAACATGGGGCACATTACACTAAGTAAGGTAAGCCTGAGTCAGAAAGATGTGTATTACATGATTCCATTACATGAAGCCCATAGAAGGTCAAAATCCTAGAAACAGAGTGGAAAGGTGGTTTTCAGGGCTGGGAAGGGGAAGCAGGACATCACTAATCAGAAGAAGCAGAATTTCAGTGAAGCAGGATAAGTTCTAGAGAGGGCCAAGGAGCCTCACGCCTGTAGTCAGCAAGTGTGTTGCTCACACCCTTTGTTAGGAGGGGGATATGTAGGGTGCTCTTACAATCAAAGAAAACTGGGAAAGCAAACATTTAAACAAGAAAGTAGCTGCTGCATTTGAGCATCTGAGTTCCAGATTCCCTGCTTTTCAACCACACAGAAGTCACAGCGGGTGGCTGTCCTCAGCCCCACTTTTAGGTATCAGGGGATGGGCTCAAAAGCAATGCCAGAGTGAGAGGAGGGGGCTGGTGGGGAGACACCAGGCTGCCTGGAGCACAGCTGTGCCACGGCGTGCTCTCCCTCACACCATGCACACTCTGGAGCAGGCAGCACCCAGGCCTAGCCTGTTCTTCTACCGAGGAGGGGTGGCGCATGTGCTGGGATCTGTGAAGCCACAGGAAGTGTGAGGGAGGAAACACTCTCCCCTCGCAGCTTTGTCACCCAGACTGACTTAGTGGCTGACAACAGAATAAGGCAGTCTCCAATATTAATGCTGAATTAATATTTATTCTTCATCTCTCTCTCCCATCCTCCCTTCCTCCTTCCCTCCCTACTTCTCTCATTTCCTCCTTTGTCTCTTCTTCTTTCCCACACATGTGCGCATGCACATGCACGCACACACACACACACACCTAGGGACATGCTGTATATACCTTTTCCAATATGGTTTAAAGGGACAGAATATTATCTGTGTGCTCTATTAACTAATCTCTTAATTTTGTTTTTATTTTTTGCACCTCTGAGTGCTGTGTCATAGTGCACTTGTACAATAACATACTGTATTCTTTGTCCCTGCCCAGTATTATTTCTAGTTCCACTTATAAATTATTCACATATAATAATAATTATTCACATGTAATAAGTGAGCTTGTGGGCTCACTTATGAAGTCCACATGGAAATGTACCTGTGCATACCCTGATATGTTTCTTTATAAAGTAAATCCAGGCTTGAAAGTACTACATAAAGAGGCCCTCACAGGGTGTTTTCTCTGCAGTTTCATGGAGCACACCACACACACAAACACACACACACACACACTCACACACGGGGCAGTGCTACACTGCTACAAGTCATTGTACTCTAATGAGATCAGTGACATCCATGTGCACTAAATTGGGTGGCTGCCTCTCCCAGAGGTGGGAGTTTTTTGTTTTGCTTTGCTTTTTTACAGTAGCTTTAGTGAGTGAAGAGCGGCACTTTTCAAAGTGTCTCTTTGCTTTACATTTCTCTTTAGGGGGTCACTTTTTGAAAAGGGCTTCCCACATTTCCCAAGATTGAATGCCCTTGTGCCTGTTACACTGATGGAAAAAAAAAGTAACTTTCATACTCCGAGAGAACAGTTTAGTCCTCTGCCCACTCACTCCTGCTTCCACCATCAGTTCCATCCTGCCTTGTGCTCTGCAGTAATCTGACTTCCCCAGATTCCCCCTCAAAGATTGGCATCAGCCTGGCACCTGCTGTCTGGGCATCTTCCACATGCTGGCCATGCAAACCCTCTCAGTGGCTCCCCCTGAAGTACGTGTTCATTTGACTTCCTGCCAGGTGGTCCTCAGACCACTTCTCCAGCTCTGTGTCCCACTTGTGCTGAGTGCTAGTAAATGCTCTGATCTCTAACCACACCACGGTGAATGGGCCACACCGAACCCAGCATTCTCTGCTACATCTGCTCTTGCTCTCCCCCACTTTGCAGTGCTCCCGGAGCCCCATTCCCTAGGTACAATCAAGTGTCAACCTCTCCAGCACATATGCCATGAACCCCCAAAGAGGTGGACCATGCGCCTCACCTCTGCTAACCACTGCTCCCTGTCTCCACCTTTGCATCCTGCTGAGCACTACACAAGCTTCGGCCACTGAGCATGGGAGGTCACACTGGGACCGGGCCCATGGCCCAGGGAACCTCTCCTTTCTGCACGCATTTGCACCAGGTAGCAAGATGGCAGCACACACCTCCCACAAACTGATGTCCCCACCCTGAGCTTGGAGGAGCACAGTAGAGGAGGTGCTAACCTTCTCAGCCTTCTTGCCTTGGACAAAAGATCCTCTGCCCTAGGTAAAGGAGAGCAGGAGACAAAGGGTCACTACGGAGCATCTCCAGGGCATGGCATCCCCTGCGTCCCAAATCACCACATGCTTCTCACCAACTCTGCCCAAAGCCTCCAAAGACATCACTATCACTTGTCAAATGTGGATCCTCATGACTATTATTTCATTTAATTTTCCAATATTTCAATATTACACTTACTGATCTTGGTTTTGGTAACATCTTTATTGGGATATGATATATAAACCTTGTAATTTAAAGTGTCTAACTCATAATTTTAATATATTTATAGGGTTTCATGGCAATCACCAAAATCAACTTTAAAGCACTTTTATCACTTCCAAAAGAACCTGTACCCACTAGCAGTCACTCCTCATTCCTCTGCTCCTGGCCCTATCAAACCGTAACCTGCCTGGTGTCCTATTGAAGATATTGTCTATAAATGGAAGCAGAGGATAACTGCCTTTTGTGACTGGCTTCTTTCACTTAGAAAAGTCTTTTCAAGGTCTATACAGGCTGCGCCACGTAGCAAAACTTCACTTTGCTGCAGACTGATCTGACAGTATATGGATACAGCTCCTTTCATTGTCCGCTTGCTTCTTCTTTGGGCTGTCAAAACTAGTGCTGCTATGAACATTTGTGTATAAAGTTCATTTTGTGTGACCAGATGCATGCATTTTGGGGGTATATACCTAGGTGTGGAATTAAATTGCTGTATGTAAGTCCACATTCCAAATTTTTTAGACCTGCAAGACTGCTTCTCACTGCAGCTGACCCTCTCTACACCAACAATGTCCAGAGGGTCCTTCTTCTGCACTTGGTCAGTGTTCCCATCTTTTCTGGAAGGCAAGGAATTGAAATCTCTGGCCATCATGACTGAGTCATCCATTTCACCTGTGCATCCTGTCAGATATGTGTCATGTGTTTGGGATCTGCTGCCAAATGCTTGTGTATTTATCATTGTTACACATTCTTAGAGGTTTGACTGCTTTATCATCATAATAAGATGTCCCTCTTTACTGTTTTTGATTTATAATCTATTTTATCTGACATTAATCACTCCTGAGTTCTTGAATGTTCTGTACTTTCAAAAAGTGTATTTTCCAATCTTCTTGCAAAAATTTATATCTTTTTTTCCCTAGCACTACAGATGGAACTCAATGTTTTACTCATGCTTGGCAAGGTCTCTACAACTGAGCTATATCCCCAGCCCTTTCTTTCTAGCTCTGAATGTAAAGAGCTAGACTTTAGTTGGATCTTGGTCTCATATCCTGTCTGAAAAAAATCTGTTTTTTTGTTGCTTTAATACATTCATACATAATATTATTTATATATATATAAATTTTATTTTTTTGCTTCCTGTTTCTTGTGTCCTTGTTTTCTCTTTTACATCTCTTCCACTACTCTTTTTGTGGAAGTAAGTACTTTCTGATATAACATTTTAATTTTCTCAATAATATTTTCACTACCTAATTCGAGTTATCTTAGAAATTGCTCTAGGGCTTATATACATCTTAGCTTACCAGAGTCTACTTGATTTATTAAAAAATATACTTCCAGTGTGATATACACACATACCCCTCCTTAGCTCTGTGTCCTCCTCCTGCTTTGTAGCTATTCCTGCCCTGCATGTTACATGTGTATTTGTTAAACACTCCTCAGTGCACTGTTACAATTCTTACTTTGAACATTTCCTTTTACTGCTTTCTGGCTTCAATTACAGCTGATGTCTAATCAGTCATTAACCTTACTAGGCTTCCTTGCTCAGGATGAATCATTTTTCCCTTTCTGCTTTTAATTTTTACTTGCCTTTCGGGACTTTGATTAGGATTTTTCTAAGTGTATGTCTAAGTGTGTGTCTCCTGTCCTGTTAAGAGTTTATTGCACATCTGGAATTGTAGATTACCACTTTTCACCAAATTGGTGACATCTTCAGCCTTTTTTTGCATGCTTCTCTGATCCTTCCAAATCTCTCCTCTGAGTCCCCACATTACTTGGTAGTCCCCATATTTCTCTGATGTTCCTTTTTCATTTTTTTCCCTCTGCACTTCAGAGTACATGAGCTCTACTGGCCTAGCTTCAAGAATGGTGATTATTTCTTCTGCTAGTTCAAATCTACTGTAAATCCTCTTCAGAAGCTTTCAAAATTTTAGTTATTCTAATTTTAAGCTGCAGAATTTCCATTTGTTTTTATGTTCTATTCCTTTATTGATTATATGTGGTATGAAATATTACCATACCTTTCTTTACTTCTGTAAGACCTGTTCCCTTTCATTCTTTGAATGTAATTACATTGCATTTTGCAAACAAAGCCGTTGTTATAATCTCCATTTTGCTAATGTGGTAAATAAGGGGAAGGCTTCAGAGAGGTTAAGAGACCTGCCCAAGGTCACACGGTCATTAGAAGCTGATGCCAGTGACAGTGACCAAGGTCCACCTGACAGCAACTTTGTGTTATTGATGCTGCATGGTGCTGGGCTGGACAGCAGGGTGAGAGTGTATGCCAGGTGACTGTCACAGAAATAAGAGCTGTTCCAAGCTCTTTGCACATATCCATTCACTTAATCCTCATAACGCCACTGGACACCTTGTTTATTCTCCCCATTTTACAGATGAAGAATCTGTTAACGGAAAGGTTATCCATCTGTAGGTGGCAAATAACCCCCAAGCTGAACTGTGACTTGTCCTAGCTTTTTTCCTGACCCACCATGAGGCAGGAAGGGGTGTCAGGAGACAACAGGATGAATGGAGGGGAGGTCATTCCCAGCAGAGGAAAGAGCATGTGGAATCTGCAAGTGAGAGAAGATGGCATAAAATGAACAGTTTGGGAAATCACAATGGAAGCTGATTCTCAGAGGGAGCAGCAGGGGATAAAAGAGCCACTAGGCCCATATCCAGTAGCTGTCCCCTGCTCATATAAAGGAGATGGCCTTTCATACCCCTTGGCAAAGAGCTGAGTCTCCCACATCAGCCACACAGTCCTGCCAGTTGGAGATGACTCACCGTGTCCCCTTTCTCTCCCTTGGGTCCAGGACTGCCCATTGGCCCAGTGATTCCCATGTCTCCCTGTGGGGACAAAACCATAGACAAGCATCAGGTTATGTCCTCCAATAGAATTCCTGCTCTCACGGGCTGCCCACAGCCAACCTCAGCCCCATTTCCTAGAAGTCGCTGATGTCATCCTTGCCACGTGCTTAAGGAGGGTATACGTCCCCCCTCTGGATGAGAAGGAGGGGCCAAATTATCCTTCACGTTACATGCATTTACGCACAGGTCTGCGTGTACCAGCAGATTCAGGGACTCGAGGACCCTTCTACATCATCCTCTAACCCCTGTGCCAACCTCAGTGCTTGGACGTTAGCAGCAGCCCCCTAACGATAATGGTGTGCGAATGCAATCAAAATTAGCAAAGGAACAGGAGAGAGTTGAGGGAGGAAGTGTGAGATAGAGGAGGGACGGGGAGGGAGCCAAGGAGAGAAGGGAGAGCAGAGCGTGGCTGAGAGAATTCTGCTCAGAGAAAGGGAAGGAAGGAGGAAGGCAGGGAGGGGAGGCAAAAGGCCCAGCTGTCTTTAGACGTCTCCGCCACCACACTCAGTCAAGGGCTGTGCGCTAACACTGAGCTCTCCCACTCAGTGACGATGGGTGACTGCTACCTCCCAGCTCTCAGTTTTCTGAGATCAAAAGATGGATGGGAGAAGATACTACCTGGGGCATGAGGGAGCAAAGGAGGCTGCCCTTGACCTGAGGATGAAGGTCCCAAAAGGGAGCTGGGCTCTGTACGATTAGCAACTTCCCCAATTTTTTGTACAAAAATTTCATGCAATTTAAATAAAATTTAAATGTTGAGCCCTGAAAAGTTTCTGGAATACATCAGTTTGCAAGGGCTGATGCAGAATTAAGTGACTACAGAGGGCTAAACTTGGAGCAAGCAAACTAAGCCTGGGCTCCAGCAATTGTGGCCCTCTCCTGCTTGTATTTTGAGCAGAGTCTCTCAACCTTATGGCCCTCGCTCTTACTCAAGCATCTCAATAGGCACCCAGGCAAACGCTGGCAGGAAAGCCCTCTAATCCACCACTGCTCTGACAGTGGAAGCAGAGCAAGCAGTGCTCAAGCTCCAAAGGACCCCTCTGCATGCCAGTACTGACCTTTGGACCAGGGAGTCCCACAGGGCCATCAAAGCCCCTTTCACCCTATAGAAAGAGAGACAAAAAGAAACAAGTAAGCCTACATTTCAACCATTTCCTTCTTTCCCCCACGAGTTGGTGATCCACCTTCATGCTCAAAAGCCAGTCTTGGATGAGCCAAGAGCTGAGCAGGCAGTTGGACACAGAGTTTGCTGATGGCCAGGAGTTCATTCTTGAAAGGCAAACCTACGCAGGAATGGTGAGTACGGCCTCCAGATATCCAATCACAGGACAAGGATGAGAACAACACACAGGAGCAGAAAGACAAATGTCGCACATCCTCGCTGATGCCTAGAAGTGAGAAAGTCCAGCAGAGAGGCAGAGTGCAGGATGACAGAGTGGTACTAGGGGGGAGGCACTGGTCGAAGGGCACAGGTTAGGGCTGGAGGAGGAAAGCATAAGTATCTGAGGCAATGGTATTAACTAGCTCTGCTTTCTCCTTCCATACTGTGTGCCTATATTGCAGTGTCAGCTGTTATCACACAAACATGCGTGACTGTAACTTTATAATATCAAATATAAATAAAGAAATAAAAACAAAATTCTTTTCGCAGCCTAGTTTTTAACCTGGATATGTCATTACTTCAATTGAAAAGAAAATTTTGTTGCCTACTATTGGTCCAGATATCTATAACATACTAAAAGCACAACCCCACTATAAGCAATGTCTAAATGTCAACAGTGTTGAGTTTCGCAAATGGACAAAAGATCTTGTTACTGGATTTCGAAGTAGGATCTGGAAGTTGTGGCAGCCCATGAATATCACCACACTGTAAACAGAAGGCAGGATTTTATATGTGTAAGTATTGGGGCATTAATGCAGAAAAGTGGCTTTATAGAGCCAGGGTTTTAGCTCAGTGGTTTTGCCACCTGCTGCGCAAGCGCAAGGACCCGAGTTTGATCCCCGGTACCAAAAAAAAAAAAAAGTGGCATTACACCCACTTCAACGTGTGCGCTCACCTCTAACCATGAGCTGCTTTGGTCACAGCTACACATTTTACTGCTGCTCTAGGAAAACATATATTTAAAATTCGATAATAATTTTTTGAGCATTTGACTTTCTGTAGTGTCCACTGGAACGTCTCAAACACATTCCTGCTCATCACAATCTTTGGTCATGGAGATGAACACAAGGACCCAAAAGACGTCATGTGGATATCCTCCAAAAATGGAAATGTTTTGCAAATTGAGTAGAAGATTTAAACCTCTGGCAAAGAGTCTGCTGTGGTTGGAGCTCTGGCAGAGAACTCCTGGGCCCTAGAATGTAGGTTTTATAGAAATGCAGGGGGAGAGACAAATGCCACCTGCTCGGCAAGGCAGTTTTAAAGCTAACCTCACCTGACTGTGTACAAGGGGAGGAGGGAGCAGGCGACCTGCTGCCCACCTGTGGCCGGGAGGCACCGAGGCTGGCCTGGTGCTAAGCTCCTGGGGTAAAGCAGGCCTCAGAGCACTCGGGCCCCTAGGCACACAGCAGACTCTAGGGCTTTCAAGGATTATTTCCTACCTGACTTCAAGTCCCTGTGTCACACTGAGGCAAGCAGCGTGTGCTTAATGTGTACGGTCAGAAATAGGAATGATGGGCTATTGGGCAATGCCACCCAGGCTGCGGGGCTGAGGCTGCACGGGCTGATTGCTAAGCTTGAACAGCAGGACCTTGCTCCTCCTAGAGGAAGAAAGGATGTGCTGCTTGCCCTGTCCTTCCCATCTGTCCATCCACCAGACAATCCATCACCTTTTCACACCCCGACCCACACATCCATCAACTCAGCCATCACGTAATGGTCTTCTCTGCATCAGGCCATGTAGTAGTTGCCACAAATACAGACATGGAAAGATTCTGTCTTCGCCATCTGGAACTAAGGGTTTATGGAAACAAAGCAAGGGGACATTTCAGTCCAGTGTGGTCATTATTATGGCAGATGGATGCTCAGAGGCAGGAAATACCAGGTGCTGAATAAATAGACAGATGGTGAATAGTAGAAGTCAGTAAAGAAGTAAGGGAGAGAAGAAAGAAAGGAGGAAAACAGTAGGTTAATCACAGAAATAATATTGTGTTTCACAAGATTGCTTGGCCATGTCTTTGAAGAGCAGGTATCAGCCAGGTGAAGGAGCCAAAGTGCAGGAAAAAATGATTTCTACAGAAAGCGCTGCATAGGCAAATGACAAGGCAAGAAAAGTCATGGCCCCTCAAAGGAACCAGAAATCCTTGCTGGGCCTGGAGACCAACCAGGAGGGATGCAAGGAGCTAGCAGGTAGGCAGCAGTGAAGCAGTGGAGAGGTCCTGATGCACCGTGGCCAGAGTGGAGGCTGGGGCTTTGTGAGCTAGAGTGGAAAGATGGATGGGAAAGGTAAAAGGAGGCCTGCTCGATCCAGGTCGGCTGTCTTGAGGTCCCTGCCAGGGACCACATGAGTGGCAGGCAGGCCCCACCCATGGCACAGGCTTGGCTCTAGGCAGAGCTGGCTCTGGCTATACCCTGCCTGTGTGCACACTGACTGGTGACACAAACCTCCCCATGCCCTTGGCCTCCTCACTTGAACATCTAGCAAAAAAAAAGGATTCTGGAAGATCTGAGTTCAGACAGCCGTTTCTGTGACTTCACTGGCATGGGGGACCCACGCACAGACTGAAGCTGAGGTGCAAGCATCAGTGCGCACACGGCCTGGCCTCTTCCTCCGCCTGCTCCTTCCCTAACCCAGAACTTCACCTACGGGCTCAAAAATGCCCTAGCTTGGGACACAGCTAGGCTGGCTTTTGGCTTGGCCTCTGGCAAGCTAGGCCAGGAAGGGGCAACCTTGTTTGATTGAGAGCTCCTTGAAGGGGCCCTGTCTCCCCAGAGTCCGGCTCTCTGAGAAGAAGGAAAGGAAAAGAGGGAAAGCATGGAGAGTAGCAGAGTGGAGGAAAGAAGGAATGGGGCGGCTCTTTCTGCAGGGACATCTTCCCAAAGGAGAAGCGTTACAACACGTGGAAATGTGTCTGCTCCACTTAGTATCACCCATGGCCTTACACGTGGTTCATGTGCCCCTTGTCCTGGCAGAGTGGCTGCGTCCCTTGTGCACACGGGCACTGACCAGGAGGCAGGTGTGGCTGCACGGTGGAAGTCAGGAGCCTGGGGACATTGGTCCAAGGGAACTTTAAAGAACCCTTTCCCACACAATTCTACCTTTTGTCATCCTCGCACATATTGTTAAGTTACTTCTGCTCCAGCAGTGAAGAACCATTATTCACATCAAGGACCACTGGTCTACAGGAAAAGCAAACCGGTGACAGCCCCAGGCACCCAATGGGACACTTAATTCTGTCTAATAGAAGACAGCAGTCATGCTTGAAGAAATGCACACATTTTAAACTTAGAAACAAATACACAAAACATTTGTAAACTTAGATTATGGAGTCTGGCTAATTAAAGCAACACTGAGAAGGGAAGGGGGAGGGTGGGTTCCTTTCTGGAGGGCATTTCCAAATTGTCCTTCATGGCTCTGTTCTGATTCTTATTCACAATCCAAGTCTAGTTTGATTTCATTGCACTTGAGTGCAGATAATAACAAGTAAGAGCCAGAAAAACCTCAGGACTATATCATTAACTTCGGGAAAAAATGTTAATTAGTACCATGCCTAAGCATCCCCCTTCCACTGTGCACAAAAATCAAGAAACAGGAGGACCAAAGAACAAGAACGGTGCTCTGAACTGACACTGTGAGCCCAGGGCATCCTGACCTGCAGACCAGGTGCACGATGGGAAACTCCCACCCCAGACAGTACCTTTTCTCCAGGTGGGCAGGAACAGTTGATGGTCTTCAAGAACCCAATCTGTTCACTGCCAGGAGTGGGCGGCTGCAGGGGTGGAGGTGGAGGTTCTGTCACCACAGTCACCTGGCACTGGAAGGAAAGGTCAGTCAATCATAATCTGGCTGCTCACCCAATGACCACTCCATGGCAAGGGCAGGATCTCTGAAGCTTCTAAGAAACTGGCCAGGCAAACCAGACCCCAGGCCACGAGGACCTCTGAGCATACTGGGTAAGAGGGCAGGTCATGTCTGAAAGTGGGTTCCTAACTCCTCAAGGCTTTGGGGAAAATGGGCCTGGCCAGCACAGCCTCAGCCACTACACTGACCAGCTCTTTAACCATGAGCCTCAATGTTCAGCACTGTGGAATGGAGTCAAGGGTCATTTCTTCCTAAGGTCATCAGGATCTAATGAGCCAACATGGGAAATACCCCACTTTGGCTCTTGCACCTGGCATCCCCTCCTCTTCCCTCTCTCTTTATTCTCCCACCATCTATCATTCCTCCTCTCCTTCCTGTTTTTCTCTCTCCACAACCAGGTCCATCGGACTCCATACCCCAGGACCCACTGTATACCAGTATTCCCTAAGTGCTGAGGTGGGAACCATTATTATGTGTTTCCTGTGTCCAGGGGCCTGGACCAGCCGAGCACTGCACACAGACTCCACCCCTCATCTCTGGGAAGTGGGCTCGATGGTAATGCTCATCTTCCTAGTGAGCTTTGGAGCTAGGCTTTGGTGGAGGGTAGAAGTGGGGAAGGGCTGAAATGGATGGGAATGAGGCCCAGGTGGGGGTGGGACAGGTCCTGCATGCAGTGGCCAGCATGACTGAACTTCCTGTCTGGCAGCCCAGCCAGGGCACTGTGGCCTCCCCCTCTTCCGAGCACTGGTCCCTCCTTAGGGACATCCTCCAGCCTTAGCCTCCTGTGCTCCTGAAAGCTGAGTCTTATCACATGACCCATCAGCTTCAGGTCAGCCTGGCTGAGGTGCAGACAACAGCAGGCCTCTGGGAGGACCTGCCTCACTCGGCCCCCCGCAACTCACACCAGTGCAACCTTAGCATGACCACCAGACTGCCCTTCAAGCCACACTCTGACAGCCAATGCCCCCAAACTTTGCTTGTTCCTAAGCCCTGGACACCCTTCCACCCTCCGAAGCTCATACAAACCCCTCCCACCCTCTCTGTGCAAGAATCTACTTACTGGGCCAGACGCGATGTCACAACAAGTCTCTAGCTCTGCATGTCTGGAGTCGCAGTAAATTACAATTCTTTGCAGGTCGAACTGGGAAGGAACATGGAGAGAGAGGATGAGCTTTGGGGACTTGGAAAAAGCCTCCATGGTGTCAGACAGGCCCTCTAGGTGTCAGACTCCCTTACTTCCTCCTTGGGGTGCCTCCCAGCTGCTCTCCCTTGCAGGACTTCATAGGGTCCCAACCCATGACCTACTCAATCCCCCTCTCTGTGCGTGCGGGGGATGCGCAGGCATGGTCTGAAGCCTACATGTCCTTCCTCTCTGCCCTTAGCCACACACAAGGGCACATGCTCCTCCCCCTCCACGTCACAGTGACTTCAGGCAACACACTTCCTCAGTGACACAATGGCACTCGTCTCTGAATGCTGAACATATTTCAACCTCCCTGGACATCTCCACACAGTAGCTTAAGATAGCCGAGATTAAAACCCACTACTACCACACCTTTAATACTACTGCTTCTTAAGCTTATACATTTAAAACATTAAAAAACCCTGAAAATTTACAGGGGTGAGGTGTTTAATACACATACACATTTATACACACACACACACACACACACACACATTTACACACACAGCCTTCGGTGGGACACTCCAGCCCTTCAGAGCCTGGTTCTCTGATCCCCAGTCTTCTCCCCACTCTGGGCCTGTGTTTTGCAACACCCCACTTCCCAGTAACACATAGAGCAATATGCAGCACCCACATCCAGACCTCTGCATGTGGGACAAGGGACAATCTCCACGCCACCTTCAGGTGCCCTTCTGTGGCTGGTTTTGAAATAGATCCTCAGATACCTTGACACACCTTTCTTCGGGACACTCAGTTCCCTTCCCCATGTGTGCAGCATAGATTTGGTGACTGGCGTCTGATGAGTCAGTATATTAGTCTGCTTTCCCATCCCTAAGACACAACACCCAACACCCACAACTTAAAGGAGGAGAGTTTTATTTGGCTTGGATATCAGTGGGTGCAGTCCATGGTCAGCTGGCTCCAAGACAGAAACAGCACGGTAGAAAGGCATGGCACAGGAAAGCTGCTTACCCTCAATAGCCATGAAGCAGAGAGAGGGAGGAGCCAAGTAGGAAGATATGCCACGCAAAGACATGCCTCAGTGACACACCACTTCCAACGGGCCCTCCTCTGAATACAGGAGACTTTGGGGGCTCATTTTCAATCTAAACCACAACAATCAGCTATGACAAAGGCAATGGTGTGTCCCTTCTGAGACCAGGTAATAAAAAGCCTGTCTTCTACCTTACTTGGTGTCCTTCCTTCCTTCTCCTTCTCACTCCCCCTCCTCCTTTTCCCTCTCATCGCTCACCCTGGGGACACCAGCTGCCCCATTTCAAATGGCTCCATGGATGGGATTGTACGCAGGCTAACTAGGGCGTCTTCCAAAAATCAGTTGGCAAGGAACAGAGGTGATCATCTCAGTCACCCACAGAAAGCTGCCAGCAGCCCCCAGAGTGAGCTGCGTGGATGCTTCAGGCCTGCTGAAGTGTTGATATGACTGCAGCACCGGCCAAAAACTCGATGCCCTCCTGGAAGACCTGTGGGAACCATCCAGCTAAGCCACCTCCCGATTCCTGAATCTATGGAAGGATAAATGTTTGTGGTATCCATCCCCTTTTGTTGGGAGAGGGGTGGGACAGTTTGTTATGCAGCCACAATAACCAATACACCTCCAGCTACTGCTGAGAGGAGCTCCCCAGGCTGCCTTCTCAGCCACATCCGCATACCCAGCAGACTGTAAGGTGACTGATGCCTGTGTGTCTCATTCTGGACCCCCAGTCCTTGGGAGCAGAGATGGGATCCGGGGCACTGCTGTCTTAAGCAGGTAGGTGAAGTTGGCAGCACCACACTAAACCAGAGCTGGCCAACTCAGGCTGCTCATGCAGCTGCAGCTCACCTCCAGACCACTGGAGCACACTGAGCTCTGGCTCACATTCTCTGCTCTCCTGTCCGCCCCTTTGCCACTGGCCCACTTCCCACCTCATCACCACTAGCCAGGCCCAGGGTCCTGTCCCTCCAACACCACCCTGTGCCTCTTCACAGGAGCACCTGCCGGGACACATCATTGTGTGATTCTTCCTTCACTCTGAAAATCTGATTCCTCTGCAGGAACATCGGCTCTGTATCAGGAAGGCCCCTGACACATGGTGGAGGCGGCATAGGCACAGAATTAGTGGCAGAGTCGACTTCAACCCCATGGACTTGAGTTGAATCGCTGGATTCGGGGACACACTGGATTCGAGTTCTCAGCACACTGTGAGGTGTGCGGTCACCCCCATGACCTCTGCTTCCTGCCTGAATAACGTGTCCTTTGACGCATAGTCCCTCACCCCACTGATGCTGTTCTGCAGAAACCGTCACAGTTCTGTTCATCCGTCTTTCATTTCCTGCAGAAACACCAGCCCAGAAACAGGAGAAAATGGCAGAATACATCATCTTCATTTCGAGAAAGTCTGGTCTGCAAGAAACCCCCTGATTTCTCCCTCAGCAAACATCCATTCACAGGGCTGGCCTGCCTGGCAAGGCTACAAGGACAGAGCTGGAAGAGCAGGGGCAAGGAGTCAGGATGGGGCAGAACACAGTCTGCCTGGGCTCAGCAGGGACCCTTTTCTGTTGCCTGATGTCCCACCCTTCCTCTGTACCCCAATCCTTTCTCTGTGTCCTGAAGCCCAGGGACCCCACCTCCTGACAGCCCTGGGCTCCCCACTCCTGTCTGAAAGCCCCGAAGAGACACACTCAGAAGCTCTGGGCTGCACCCCTGCTTGGGTGGGCTCCCCAGTCGCAGCTCCTCTCTTGGCCCCTCGTTCTGGGGGCTCAGTGGTCCTTTGCTGGCTGCCATGTGGAAATCAGTGGTGGACAGCAGAGAGCCTGGAGCTTGGGATCTACAAGGTGGAGTCGGAGTTTCTGCCCAGCTTTGCTCTCAGTCAGCAGATCCCCTGAACTTCATTTTACTCTTGTGTGAGATGGACTCACTGGACTGTGACGGAGACCAAGGAAAACAGGGCCCATAAGACACATAGAGTCCAGGAAGACAATGTCCCAAACTGCCTGGCTACAAGTACCCCAGACAATGCTACTAGAAGATTCAGCATGGAGTAGAGGATACACTGACTGTCCCCCATGTATTTCCCTGACGGTTCTTCTAGCATAGGAACACAGTGTGGAATGGTAAGTGGGTGCAGTGCTCCCTTAGAGGAGTTCCACAGGCTCTAGGAGGCCCTGGTGTCTGGTTCCAAGCAGTTCTCATTAGTGCCAACAGGCAAGGAGACAATTGAGGGACCTAAGTGTGTCCCCAGACTCTACACTGTTGGAACAGTGAGCTCCATTACTGGCCTCTCATGAAGATCAAACCCAAGACACAGATCAAGGTGTGTGGAAGGACACAGACCGAGCCCCTCCAGCCCCAAAGAAAGCACTCAGCTAGACAGACTAGGAACCACTTGCTAATTTTGCAACTCTGAGCAAGTTATATTATTTCCCTGTGTCTTAATGTCCTTACTAAATGGGAATAAGTGACCTCACAGGGCTGCAGTATGGATGAAAGCAATGGACACATGGAAGCTGCATAGGATGTAGTGGGTAAGACACTGTCAGGAGTGGCTGGGCCTTTGCTGTGATCACACAAGTGCTCACTGCACAGAGTCCCCAGTGGTCTGCATGGCCCACAGAAATCTAAGGTGGAAGACAAACAACAATCACCCAGCACCCTGTCCTCATCCAGTGCTTTCTGGTTCTCTACCTAGTAATAGAATCATGGCTTTAGGGTTTGTTGCCACAGCCAGAATGAAACAGCAGCCCAGTGAAGCCCATGAGGCCAACTCTCGTCCACCAGGAAGGCTACCTGGGTCTGTGCTGGCCAGAGCGAAATTAGGGTGCTGGGCCAGAATGGAAGGAATGGCCGAGAGCTAGAACACATCCAGGAAGGAATCCCTCTGGTTCCTGAGAGGGGTTCCTGATCCTCGGCCTGGCCAACTCCACTTCCTAGAATTTGGAGGGAAACAAGAGGCCTGAGGACATCCCAAGAGGTACTTCCTCCAGGACACCGTCCTGCATGCCCCTTCTGACCCTCCCACACACCCACCCTGCATACGTAGATTGGGTTCTTCTCCTCCGGGCCTTGTAACACCCAATGCTGGTTTGCACTGTGAAGTCTGTGGAACTAGACTGGACAAGCTCAGTGTGAGTCTCTTCCATAGAGAACCCAGGTTCTTTAAAACCACCATCTTTTTCCATCCCACTCGGCACACATTACTGAGTTCCTGCAGGACTCCAGGCATAAGAACAGAGGCACAAGACAGAAGCAACAGCCTCTGCATGGGGCTAGCACCCTTCTGGGCAGGTAGATTGGTGACTGTGGCTCACACACAGCAGTAGGCACCAGCAGGTGTCCCTTTAACACTGTTGAGCTGGACTGGCAGGACCAGGCTGCCACGCACAGGACACAGGTTCTGGGAGCTACACCCCCTCTCTGTCCCTGTCCATGCCTGGATGATCCGAGTTATTGAAAACACATACATTTTGTGGTTGTGTGGGTGTATTCACTTGATAGAACTCACCCAAGTTACAGCTATCCCTTGGCACTCAGAGGCTCTTAGTTCCAGGACCCCTCACAGACACCAAAATCTGAGGATGCTCAAGCCCCTTGTGTACGATAACTAGCATCTGAACATTGGTCTTGCTCTTCTTTGTGGGTTCCACTGTCTCCAGTGCTAGAACAATGCCTGGCACATGGGAGGTGCTCAATATGTACACGATGAATGGCTGAAGAAATGGCTGGACGAATGAATGGTGGTAAATTTGGGCTCCAACCTGAGTCAGCACCCACCATTCTCAGTCCAAGCCGATGACTTGATAAACAGCACATGCAGATTTGGGGACAGTAGGGACACCCCTGGGGGCCCAGTACTCACATCGATGGGCACACTGTCGTAGAGGCGCTTGCCGATCACTGTCTTGCCCTGGATGTCAATGTTCTCTCTCTCCTCAATGGGCAGCATCTGCACCAGTGCACAGTCAACGTACAGGGAAACGTCCTGAGCCTGGATGCTCAGGGCCATCTTGTGCCAGTCTCGGTCAAAGAGGACATTGACACGGGGACCTCGGAACACCACCCTGACAGCATCCTTCATGGCGCCCACCGCATTGTACTCCACCGCCTTGTTCTCGCCATCCAGCCGGATGGAGACCTGGAGGGGACAGGACCAGATTCTCCCTGAGCACTGTGGGTCCAAGTGGGGACAGGAGGAGTCGGGGACTTCAGTCAGAGCTGACAAGGCTGAGTCAGATCTAGGCTGCGACTCTTACCAGTGTGTCAACTGCTGCGTGATCTCAAGCCATCAGAGTCACCCTCTGGGTTCTTGCTCAGCACAGTGGCATCATAGCTACTTCTCGGGCTGCTCTAAGCCCTGTGCTAAGCGCAATCACTGAACCCACAATTCTAGGTGTTCCTGCCCAGGAGGGGCTGTGCAGGTAGAAGGGGTTTTGTGGGACTGGAGTTGTAGTGCAACCAGCCAGAAGTCTCAGATGTCTCTTAAGATTCTTGGCTGGCTAAACCAGACACATCTCCGGCCAGATACCGGCTACCAACCTGCACCCCCATCTGTTAACCTGCACTGACGCTCATCTTGGAGACAAAGCTGAAGTCCCAGCAGAATGAAGTCCCTGGATAGCAGGAGCTTTGTCTGTCCTGGCTGCTGGAGTATCCCAGCCTTCTGCTCAAGGTCTCCAGCATACACCAATTCTAGAAGAAAGTCCCACTTTTGTCTGTTTTTTAAGAATGAATAAGTGAATATGTTCTCCTCCATGCACTCATTTCTTCACCCTTTCAAAAACACTCACTAAGGGTCCCGTGTGTGACAGGCAAGCTTCATAACCAGGTGCCAGGCATGTCACACTGGGTCTTACCTATCAGTGCAGGGACAGAGAAAACAACTCACGGAGTGAAGAAATGACTCAGTGTAATCTTGCTGCCCATGTAGGCTCAGTCCTCATCTGGCCTCACACTCCTCCAAAGAATCACGTTTGGGCTGTGTGACCTTGGACAAGTTAATCAATCTCTCTGTACTGTTCCCTCACACCAAAATGGGAATAGTAATGCCAGCATCATAGACTTGCTATGAGATGAAACGAACAATTACATATGTGAACAATTTATGTGCTCAGCATTGCTCTAAATCTTATTTACAATAACTTAAACAAGTACATTCAAAGGCACCATGGTAATGCAACCTTCCCCGATATGCACAAATAATTGGATTCCATCCTGGCCATCTGTTCTCACCTCCTGAGGCATACTGGTTTTTATCATAGCCCTGCATCGGGATATGAGGTGTTCCTGTTCCTGTCTCCTGTTCACCTCTTTACTGCCTGCCTTCCCCATCCTTCTAACTGTGCACCCTCTAACTGTCCTCACTCTTATTTATCCCAGGGCTAGAACACTGCATGACATACAGTGGTGCTCAATAAAAAGGCACTGAATGAACAAATGAGGTTACAGGAAGGTGCAGGGACCTCAGCCACAGTGTTGATAACATACACCAGGGCTCCTGGGTTCTCTCTCTGAGCTCTACCTGGCCTCAATACAACCCATGGGGACATCAATGCAATGGGGGTGGGGGGAAGGGCTCAATGCAATCCAGGAAGTCCTCAGTGCAATCTTGGGGGACCTTGGATTTATGTTAATCACCCCATCTGCTTCTATGCTATGATTAGAGAGAAAATACAGCAAACCATGGGCCCCAGTCCAATAATCTAATACTTCTTATATACAGAGCCTAATAGTTCCGTGATTACCAACAGTCTTCTACTTCTTGAGAATTGTCTCATAGGCTTGAGCCTGTATCCCTCACCCACTTTGGCTTCCTGATTACTTGGCTTTGCCATCAATGTTTCATTCTGTAGCAGCATTTGAACAAAGGAGGGCAGCCTGGCTTTAAGCCCTGCCTAAGTCTAGCTTCCATCTATACTAGCTGGCTGGCCTTGGAGAGACATTTCATCTCTCAGATCCATCAGCACATCCTGTTGGGTTTATATTTTCAAACCTCACACAGAGTCTGATGATTTCTCCCAATTTCACCATCCCTACCTGGTCCAAATCAGCCTCACCTCTTGCCTTGATTGCTACCACAGACTCCTCACCAGTCCCTCTGCTTCTAGGCCTGCACACTTCCTCAGGGTCTACTCTCCAAGCCACACCGGCATCCTTTCTGTCCGTTTATCATATCTGGAATGTGTGAATGCCCCTCAGTTTACCTACATGACAAGTGGAAAACATGCTAGCTTTCAGGCTTGGCTGTAAACATCAAATGAGCTCAAGGAGACAAACATGGGTGTCTGCAGATCAGAAAGGGCTGTGGAGAGCCCAGCATGTGGTTAACACTGCTCTGCACAGGGTTCAAGTTGCAAGCCTTCAGTCCCCTTCCCTGTGGATGCTAGTATCTCCCCAAGGCAGAAGTGACCTCAGCAAAGACCACTCAACCAAGGCCTCCCAGAGGAAGAAAACTACCAGATGTCTCTTTCAATAGGAGCCTCAGCTCTTCCTGGGCAGACAAGCTCAGCATGGCCCTATGATATCTTCCCCCATGGCTCATTCCAGCAGAAGGAGGGAGGGTGCAGACGTGGCAGAAGGAGACTCAGCTCTGCAAGTGCCATGAAAGCAGAGAGCCCAGACGACGGGGGTGGTGTGGACTCGTCCACAAGAATGTTATGGCATGCACCCAGTCCCATTCCACCAGACCTGAGAAACTGGAGAAGCAAACCCATGTAACTGGAAATGGAAGTGAGTGGGAGCACAGTGAGCAGCCTGCAATGCTCTCTGCAGAAGAATCTCAATCACTCCTTCAGCCTCTTACACTCAGGAAATTGGGCCTGCTGTCTGGTCACACAGAAATATGTGTGCCTCTCAGTGTGCCCAGGTGTGCTACAGAAAATATATGCATCTGTTTGTGCTAGGGGATGCTGTGAAAGAGTGATTTAGCAGGACTAGCTGATCGGGACAGGCCAGCTGAGCACATGGTTAAAGCATCAATTGGGCAGCTCAAGTGCCTGGGTTTGAAACTCAGCTCTAGATCTTATTACCCGTGAAACCTCAGGCAAATCGCTTAGCCTCTCTGTGTTCAGTTTCTACCTCTGGGAGATAATAAGAGTAGGTTCCATGTGTAGGGAGGTGATGAGGACGAAATGAATGAAGATTGGTGAGGTGCTGAAAGCTCACCCTCCATCACACAGAGAGCAGATGTATGTTGGGGAGCAAGGTGTGCTAGCTCAGTCCCCGGGGGAGGAAGCTTGCTGTTCACAGGGAGCTTGCAGGCTCTGACTATGACACTGGTGTGATTGCCAGGCACATGCACATGTTTTCATTTTATTTCAGCCCCACGTGAAAATTTAGACAGGACTCCCCAGCTACAGTTAAAGGACATCAGCACACAGTTTATTTTCCAGGACCTGGCAAAGGTATGGCTGCTCTATAACTGAGAACAAAAGGGCAAAAAATAGAGAGTAGTGTTGCTTTCAACTTAAACCAACAGGCAGCAGTGGAGTCTGTGATTCTGGGATCTGACTTTCCTTACTGCACCATTCTTCCTTGTAGAAATTAAGAGCCAAAACACACCTTACATAGGTGAAGACAGCACTTGCTGCCTGCATAAAAACCCCAGGAGGGCATTCTCAAGTTCTAAGAAGGAGAAAATTGTAAGGTGTCAGACACTGCTCTGGTTGCTTGCAGAAATTATTTTATCTGACTCAAGCATTCTCTATTTTCCACTTTCCAGCTAGGAAAGCAAGGACTCTCGGAGCCCACACCACAAAAGGAAGAGGCACAAGATGCGCCACTTCCAGTGCTACCATGAAGCTGTGTCGTGCATACTGCCAACAAGGCAGGTGCCATTGGACAGCACAGATGGTGGCCACTTCCTGGTTAGCCAGAGAGTCCCAGATGACAGCGACTGTGTTTCCTTCCTTCTCTCAGAATATCTGGTCCTGGGCTATCACTGGGAGAAGAAGTTGGATCCACTGGGCCCTGAGACTGTGCCTTGCAGCTTCTCCAAGCCCATACACCAGTGCCCTGGAGAAAACACAGTGGCTACTGGCATCCCCTGAGAGAAGCAAATGTGAGCTCTGGGCCCATGGACACACAACAGTGCCAGTACCTGGGGGATGCCATACTGGTCGATGACCTGCCAGATGTACCAGTCTTCTTTCCGAGATGTTTTCCGGAACCGGAAGGTGGTGACGAAGGCATACTCATCAGGGAGACCTTGTGGAAACACATCTCTGTGGAGAAACACAGACCACCCTGGGCTGGATGAGGGCAGCAGGCAGCAGGGAGGGAAGCCCACGTACCCCATCAGCCACTGAGGCCTGCCAACGCCCCCTCCCAAGGGTCTCCACAGGACACCTTCTTGGCCAATGGTGGCTGCCCTGTCCTGAAGCCAGGGCCTCAGGGAGACCTGCTGGAGCCATTGCCGTGGTCCGTCACTGTCTACCTGACCCAGCCCCGGTTCCTTGCAGTCCACCCACAGGGTCTATCTGCTTTTGGCTCTGTGTCATCACTGCCCAAAAGTCAGAAATGCTAAGGAGCCATTGCCCCAGGATCACATGCAGTGGAGATGCCAAGCCTTCTCCTCTTCTCCCCCTGATCCTTCTCAGCTAACTGCTTTATCCGACACTGCTTTTCTTCCTGAACCAGGTACCAGGATGCTATGGTCTCAGTGTGTGTGCCACCCCAAATTCACATATTGAAATTCTAACCCACAAGGCAAGGAAGTGGGGCCTTGGAAGGTGATTGTGTTATGAGGGTGGAGCCCGTGATGGTTTGGGTGCCCACTGGATGGAGGCCTCACAGAGCTCGTTCAGCCCTGTTCCCACATGAAGCTACCGGGAAAAGACAGCTGTCTATGAGTTTCCATCTCAGACTTCCCAGCTCGATATCTGTGAGAAATAAATGTCTGTTGTTTGTGAGCTACCCAGACTTTGTCACAGCAGCTGGAATAGACCAGAGCACAGGACTACCTCTTCCCTCCACCCAGCCCTGGGCCAGTAGGTCTGTGTGGCCAGCCCCTCACTTGGGCATCTATGACTCTCTGCTGCTCTACCCCAGCTACCTTTGGAACTGCCCTTTCTCTTTTAAACTCAGTCATGAAAACTGTCCCTTCGCTACTATGGAAAACCAAGTCCTCTACCATGACCCAAGCTCCCAGCCCTCTGTGCCTCCCCAGAGCAGCTGCAGGCCAGCTGTCCTTCGTCTCCACTCACATCATGGACAGAGACTCCAAGCTCCCTTCTGCCTCTCAGATCAGCATTCAGCCCCTACCACGGTGCCACAGCAAGTCCTCCCAGGGCACTGCAGCCTCCATGGGTGTCCCAGGCATCTCTGCCTCCGGCCCTTGTGAATGGGGCTCTGCCTACACTCTCACTTCTCCATCTCTTCCCCTTTTGCTTAACTCACAGCCTCCTGCCTCTGCACCTCCATTCTTCGTACATTTTCCCTATGAGATCCCTTGGGAGGAAACGCTGACAAATCCCTGTCCCCCAGCACCTGCCTTGGTGTCCAGAGCATAGCGAGCTCCCCAAAAATGCTGCATAAAACTGTCTTCATTCTGGTTCCACGGAGAAGTCTTTTTTCCCCAGCCCCAGTGAGGGCCTGGGTGATTTTCCTAGAGCACACATCAAGGACAACACTGACCTGGGAGACATCTGGTTCATCTTGGGTCAGTCTCCTGGCAACATCCCTTGTCCCCTCTTGCTCCAGCTGTGATAATAAAAATGCCTCCAGACACTGTCAAAGTTTATAGGGGCAATGTTTCCCCTGGTTAAGACTGCTGACCTGATCTAGATTTAAAATCTAAAAACATAAAGTTTAGCTTATTTTTTCATAGTGTTTCCTAGGTTAAGAAAATTGCTCACACATATGATCTCATTTGATATAAAAATAATCATTTGATATAAAATTCTAAGATTTAATTTAAAAATAAGAACTTGTTGAGGCCTAATCCAAGCTGGACACTACATTTTCATGTATATCTCATTTCTTCCTGGAAAGAACTTGTGAAGAAGATGTTTTGATCCTGTCCTTACAGGGGTGGGCACCCAGGCTGCCAGGAGTCGACTCCTGGCAACTTGCAGAGGGTCACACTCAGAGGGCTTGGTTTCCACAGCTGTTTCCTTAGCTAGCAGCTGACCAGACCTTCCTTCATTTTGCAGAACTTGGCCATGGTGGACCTGAATACTGCACTGGGGCAGAGGGTTGTGTCTGGGGACATACAGAGCATGGATTTCTCCCTTGGAGGAGGTGGAATCCGTCTGGCCAGACAGCCAGGAAGGGAAGTGGGAAGGCATCTGGCTTCCTGGTTCTTAGATTTGCATGTCCTTAGGGACCCTTCTTCTGGCTACAGAACCTGTGGACAAAGACCAATCTCCTGTGATTCTCAACTCAGAGGCCCAGATACAAGTGGCCCTAGCGTCATGCGCTGAGCTGGAATTTCACCCAAGATCACATCCAAGTAGAGGAATTTGGGCCATCACACACAGCCCTTGGGCTTCCTTCAGAATTCAGGAACACACTGGTCACTGCCCACATGAGAGGACATCCCCACCTCCATCCATAGACCCAGGCTTGGTAGCCATAGAGAGATATTTCACTTCATCTTTTTCTTTATTGCCTGAGGGATTTCAACTGTGCTCCTATTTTCTTTCTGAATATAATTTCTTCTTATATTTTTGAGATACATCCATAGACACACCCATCTGTATGTCCTATAAGATACATGTAATGTGTGTTTATACCTAAGAAAATGTAATTTTAATGCCAAAGATAAAAAAGGTCATTAACAGAGAATATCAGTTCCAATCCTTTCCCAAAATAATGAAGCAGATTACAAGATTACAGTGCAAAGGACAAAGGATTTGGACTTAGAGGACCTGAGTTTGAGGCCACCTCCTCTTCCTGCAAATGGGGATATTTTGAACAAACTGCCACCCCACTCAGAGTCTCAAATGTGTACCAGGTCCATGAGAATAATGCCAACATTGTTCACCTCATTGCATTATAGCGAGAAACAAATTAGATGAGAAGTGTAAAATGCCTTTTACATGTTAAACAATTGAGAAAAAATTTAACATTCAAAGTAATATCCCTTTTCAATTACGAATAAAACTAACCTGCAAATTCAGTTAAGCGTATGCATCTGTGTCTAAGTTTCAATGCATTAGCTATGAAAGGGAAACCATTCTTTCTTGAAATGTCGGAGCTTTATCAGTTTGATTTCTTCCTGAAGTTTTGCCACTAAAACAAACATGAAACCGTCTGGCAGTCCGTCCTGAGGACAACCGTCAGCAGCTCATGAGTCCAAATTCATTGCCCAGCTCTGGGTCTAACTCTCTGTTCCACACAGCAGTGCCTGGAGTAATAGTTCCCTTGATCCATGTGTCTCAAAGGGAAAGAGGCACCTCTAGCAAATAGCAGAGGCCCTAGGTTAGGCCCTGCTCTTTGCCTTGGGCACCGTCTGTTTTCTCTCTGCTTTGTTCTAATCTTTCTTTATTGCATTTTCCTTTAAGACGCAGTCACTTAGGATTTTTGTGTTTGAATGTAAGCAGTACAGTGAGGCTGGTGAATTAAAAAAGGTGAGGGAAGTGAGACTGGAAGCCAGACTCTGCTCATCCTCAGCACTCTCAGGGGACAGGTGACAAGTAACAGCATTGTCTGAATCTGTGCATAGTTATAGAGAGACCAGTGCTCAGTGTCTGTGAAGCCAACTGACTTGGAGTCATCACTGCCTCCATGTAACAGGTGAGCAAATGAGGCTGAGAGAGGAAGGAACTTGCCTCATTTCCTCTCAGTGAAATCTTAGTCACAGAATGCAGACACTGTGAGCCAAGGACAAGATGACCTTAGGGTGTCACACAGAGCCTGCTGCATGACTGGCACTCAAAAGAGGCTCACCAAGTTAAGTGATTGGACATGGGCAAGAATCCAAACTCTGGGACCAGGTGCTCCATGCCGGCCTGGACCAGCTGGAATCTGACAAAGCGCTTTCGTTCACTGAGAGCCTCCCTGACTCATTCACTCAGCAAAGGTCAGTGAGTTCCCTGCCAGGACCAAGACTCAGCTCCCTCAGGAGCTTCTCACTGCACAGTGACCCTGTCTAGAAGGACTCACTGCACAGGTGGTCGGTGGGTTTTGATCTGTGCAGGAAGACAGGCTGTGAAAACAGTGGGCAGAGGGAGGGCCTGGCTTGGCCTGGGAGTCCAGGGACAGTGTCCTGGATAGCATAATAATGGAACTGCATCCTGCAGGAGCAGCAGAGGTAGCCCAGGCAGAGGGAAGGTCCTAGGACCAGAGGAGGTGGATAAGAGAGGCCTGGGAATAAGCCAGGAGACCACACAGCCCAGTGGCCAGATCACACCTGGAGCCTTCCCTATCTACCCAACCCCCAATTTAAAAAACACCTGGAAGCAATTCAAGAATTTTAAGATGGAGCGGAGTTGGCATGACACAGCATCAATCTTGTTTTCAGCTGATCTGTCTGTGAAAAGGAAAGTGGAGCATTTGTTTCTGCTCCTTAGCCCTTGACTAGAGACCCAATGGCTAACCGACATTGGAAAACCTTTACAGCACATCGTCTCTATTAAGGTGCAAGGCAGGACATCCTCCTCAAGTGGAAAACAGGAGGAAACTGAAGCACAGGTAATGTGATCAGATCAGGCCCCCAGTCAGCTCCAAAGTTCAGTCTCCATTGGCCAAAACCACAAGCCAATTCTAGGAGGCTCTGTGCCCAGTCTCCAATTGGTGCTATGTACCTGTGACCAAAAATGCCTGTTATGCAATGGAGTGATAGGAAAGCACATGTATGAATGAATGATTAATGCCAAGTGTGAATGGAAAAATGAGTGTATCATCAAAGCCAATGATACTAGAAGGGTATAAAAACAGATCAAATCCCATCAGTTCCTGAGATGCTTTCCCTCTCTGTGACCTCCCAGGCACTGCTCAGTGGGGTTCAGCCCAGCTCCGTGCTGAGTGTGTAGCTGTGCCTGGTCACCCCTTTCCTGCACTGTCCCAAGGCATTCAGAGTGGGCCTGGAAAAGCAGTGACCACTCACTCAGTCCTCTGCACCACTGGAAAGGATCCCATCCGCACATAGGAACTCTGGGCTCCGTTCTCTCTCTTCCCCAGGATTTCCTTCACACTGAACAGATCCATCAGGTCAAAACCTGTGCAAAGAGAAGAGGTGGGAGTGAGTCTGGCAGAGGAAGAGTATTCAGGAGAGACAAAGGAACAGAGAGTTCCTTCTGCAAAGGCAGCTTCCCTCTACCTGTCTCAGGGGGTATATATGCTCCCAGGGGCAGCAGTTCAAATACACATGATAGGATGGATGGAAGAACACAGTGAATGTTTAAATATTAAAAATTATTGCAGTAAGAGACACATTGCCATCAGTCCCTCTCAAAATACTTCAGATGCACTTATTCCATCCTCCTTGCCATTTTCTGAAGCAGTTCTGGAAGTCCTTGTTTGTGAGTGTTTTTACTTGAGGTGTTGTGGTGACCTAGATGCCCTTAATCAATTCAAAACATTTACCTTTCATGGTCATTTGGACTCTGGGGAAGAGCCAGAAATTGCACAGTGCAGATCTGCTGAGTAAGTTGGAAGAGGACTCACCATAGGGTTGTTATGAGCCTGCCTTTCGGTTGGATGGAATTTGGCAGCAGCACGCACCATATTTGTGACCATACCTCATTAAGACACTCATGAAAGAGAACCTGCAGAACTGCTTCAGAAAGTGGCAAGAACAATGGGATAAGTATTGTCAAGTGAAGGGGAGTATTTTGAGGGGCATTAATGGCAACATGTCTTTTACTATAATTATTTTAACTAGACACACACTATTTTGTGATCAGCCTTATAAATCCAGGGAGAAAACAAATGACAGGCATGAAGCACACAGCCTCAACTCCTCTTCCAGAGAAAGGGCTGCTTTTCCCACTGGAACAGGAGCACCAAGAGCATCCTGGATCACAGTCGTGCACAAGACACAAGGCAGGTGTCCCGATTGTCTCTTGCATGGGGCCTTTGGGGTCCCAGAAGCTCAAATGGTGCCCTGGCTCTGCAAGTAAACCTCAGTTTAGGGCTTTCCTTCCTGTGTTCACATTTTTTGCCTTTCATCGGGATTTTGCTTGGATTATGGTTTGGCAGCTTTGAAGCTGCATAACTTGAAAGAAAGAAACATCAGAGGGAAGAAAAGTATCTATCTTTCTGACACTGCATTAATGAGAAGCGTTTATATTTTGTTTTGCTGTGCCATAAGAGAGGACCTGAGAGTCACTGTAATGAAAAGGTAGTGGGCTGGTCATAGGCTTGGGCCCAGAAGAGTGGTAAGGGAAGGGACAGGGATTAATATGTTCAGTCACATATGTGTGAGTATGTGTGTGTGTGAGTGTGTGTGTGTGTGTGTGTGTGTATAGAAGTTCTTGCTTGTATATAGAGGATACAAATGCCTAAAGGACAGGGCTGCCAAGATTATACGGACACTGAGTACGCACCACTCAGCAGGTGGCAGAAAAC
Source organism: Heterocephalus glaber (assembly GCF_000247695.1). Next base: position 17,432,938 of record NW_004624735.1, on the reverse strand, counting down.
ACAGAAACCCAGTCTGTTCCTAGGAACTATTCACCGCCAGGAGCAACTTCCCCACTTCCCCATCTCGGTGCTTTTACAAAGTTGTGTGGGCTGAGCGAGTCCAGAGACCTGATGGGGCCTGCAGAGCAGGTCCTCAAGAGGCCCTGTGGTCAGCCGTGTCCTGGAGCCTGACACTGTGATGTGGAGCAGACTTGTGAGCCTGGGATTCTGGACCTGGGGGCCCTGAGAAAGCACTCAGTAGGGTGGAGGGGAGCCAGGTGGGGCTGGCAGCACTCTCAGTGTCAGTGGTACCTAAGCCATGGAACCTTAGGAAGAGTCCCTCACTGTCTCCAGCATTCTCACAGACTCCCATGAACAACAGGGAAGTACTTGTAGGGCCCGCAAGACAGTAATCAAAGCTTGTGCTAAATTCTGCCCAAAGAGACCATTTATCCAATCAACACCTGAGAGACTACTGTGTGGCTACTGTGTGCCACGCCCTGAGTAAGAACGGTGAGGGAAAGAAGGGCTTAGCACAAAGGAACACCATGCCTTTGTAGTGTGGCCTTGCACGGGTTGCCTGATGTCTCTGTACCCTGGTTTCTTCACCTATAAAAAAGGGATTGTTGTAGAATGCGCCTCCTAGGCTTGCTATGAGAATTAAACGCTGTGATCCACAACTCTTCATACAGTGCCTGACACAGGAGATGTGATCAAAGTACAGTGATACCTCACTCCACGGGCTTAACTCTTTTCACAATTCCGGTCACATAGACGCTTGCAATTTCATTTCGACCAAAATCATGGAATAAATTCTGTGGCCAGAATCATGGAAAGAATTAAGTTCACGAACCGAGGCACCACTGTGTACAGTGAATGTTTAAATAAAAATCCTCTGCTACAGTAAAAAACTCATTAATTGCCATTAATCCCATTCAGAATATTTCCCCTCCCTTCCACACACTAGTCCCGCCTTTCTTGCACCTTCTGAAGCAGTTTCGGAAGTCCTCTTTGTTAGTATCTTTATAAGGTGTGATCAAAAATGTAGGAAATAGCAATACTGAGACCATCCAAGAGAAAAGCAGCCCATAAAAACAGGATAGTGTGTCCTCATCCACTTTATTTACTATACCTGGTGCTGTGCACCTTCTAGGCCATCCACCAAGTCAAAAGGACCACAAAAGGTCAATGTTTGAATCAACTGGGGACGTGAAGGCAGCCAGGTCCACAAAACTAAAGACACCCAGGAAGGAGGACTTCTAGAACTGCTTCAGAAAGTGGCAAGAATGAAGGAATGCCTGTGTTGGAAGGGATGGGGAGTAGACTGAGGAGGGTTATGGCAGTGCGTCGTCTACGGTGACAATGGTTTTAAATTTACACATTCACTGTATTTTTGATCATACCTCATCCAGTGAGCAATCAATAGCTTGTGTATGGACTATTTTCTCATGGTAATGATCACAACACCCTGTGCCACTGGACTCTGGAGCGGTGAATGGGGCTCCTCTCTAGCAGGAGACCACTCCCTGCTCCAGGCTTGTCTCCTCTGCATTTCCACACTACCGGGATCATAAGCCCCTTGGGCAACTGAGGACACAGGGCCCTGGGACCGCTCCTCCCACACTTCTCCTTGTGTCGAATGGAACACTGGGTCAGTACTGTGCGTGACCCCTGGGAGTCCTCTGCCCTGCAGAGTCCCAAGATTGAGAAGTGACGCCTTGGAAGATCTCTCAGAGCTTTGTCTTTCTTTCCTGGCACTGGGGGTTGACTGACGGGCCTCACTCATGCTAAGCGGCACTGAGTTACATCCCAGCCTAAGAACTTCAAGTTTTACATAAGAAATCGGGAGGGTCCTGCCTGGAATACAGTGAGTGCTCACTAAATGCAAGATGTTCTTTAACCCCTGACCCTGACTGAGGGCAAGAGCCCTCCCCTGTCCCGTAAGGAGCTCTGAGCAAATATTCTCAGATGCTCTACAGATTCTGGCAGGGCAGCTCCCCAACACCCAGGCCAAAGGAATGGACTGCAGGTAAGTGGGGCGTATGCAGTGGGTGCCTGTCACAGTCAACAGAGGCCAAGGCACAGTGGGCACCCACAGACTCAGAGCCAGGTGGCTTTGAGGACATTATCTGATTTTGTTCAGTGCAGTTCCTTAACTGGAAAACTGAAGGACATGATGTGCTGCAGGACGGTGATGAGACTTAAGATCATGGCATAATACAGTATCCACGCAGAAGCCAGCATCCAGGAATTGTCCAGGTGATGCTACCAGCTCTCCCTGAGGACCTCAGAGGAAACAGGGAGACTCCTGTTCTCTGATGGGTTCCCCGATCCAGGAGCCTTATACCCAGTGACAGCTCTGCCACTTCTCCCAGAGCATCACTATAACCCAGGTTATAGAGCCAAGCTCCAATCAAGGAACACACCCAGAGCAGTCACCTCTCCAAAGGGAAGAGTCCTGGGGAGACCCCAAGAGATGCCTGAGCTGTGGAAGCCAGTGGCACCAGGAGAGGGAGACATGCACTGAGTGACAGACAGAAGCCCTCCTTACCTCTCACTGCATAGCCAGGCACAGCCCCCAGCCCACTTAGAATAGGGACTTGGTGCCTCATGGTCTGAGGTTCAAGCATCACCTGAAGTCAGTGGTAAGTGGTGACCCCAGCTCTGAGCCTTCAGCAGGCCTGGCCAGGAGCAGCTTTGGGATCCTGCTAAGCCCCAAGCAACAAGGGACCTTTCACAACCCAGAAAGTTGCCACATGTCTGTATCTGCATTATCCCAGTGGGGCTGGGGATCCCGGGACAGTCGGAGGGCTGCAGCTTAGGGGTGGGGGAGATGGACTCAGGAGACCCTAGAGGGTGTGGCCTGAAAGGAAGGAAGGCACTGCCTCAGATGCCTGGCCTCTGACCTGAGCTCAGACTCAGTTGCCAGGGATTCCCTAGCCCCTCCAGCCCATTTCTGCTCTGTGCAGAGGGGGCCGAGTGTGCTGCCCCCAAAACACAACCCCTGGGGCGGATCTGGGAGGGCGGCAGCAGAAAGTATGGCTCCCACTCAAGAGAGACTCAAGGGGACTTGCCTGAGTGAGGAATCAGAGATCAGAGCCTGAAGGCAGCCTGTCCCTCATGTGCTGTCACTACAAAGGGCCGCCTTCATCTACAATGACATGTGGGTGAAAAGCAAACATGCTCCGTGTTGTGCTTCCACTTGTATTGGTTTCAATGAATAAAAAACAAAGACCTGATTAAAATTACAAAATTTTAAACAGCAAGCAATTAACTAGGGGCAGCAAAGGGTACCAAGAAGATGAATTTCCAGGAATAAATTAGGGCCAGAAAAATGAAAAACTTTCCTGAGATGAAAGGATGGTGAAGCAAGGTATCATGAGGTGAAGCAGTAGTTATTTAAAGCAAAAATCAGGAGGGGCACCTCAGTGGTGTAGCCCCAGAATCAGCTGAAGCCTGTGGAGACACTGGCAGTAGGCAGGTTGTGCTAGGTTACTTCCTCCTTCACTAGATGGAGCCCTGGGGTAGGAAGGGGCCAGATGCCATTCATTTTCCTATCCTTAGCAGGTCTGGCAACATACTGCTATCCTTTCCTTTGGATATGTGCACATCCAGCAGTGAGATTACCAGTGCATCTATTACTTCTCCCATTAGTGTTTTGAGGAACATCTAAACTGCTCTCCAGAATAGCTATACAAACTCACATTCCCACCAATGGGGAATCAAAGTTCCCCTTTCTTGGTATCCTCATCAGCACTTTTTTCATCTTTTAACTATACCATGGTTTATGGGTACTCATTGCTCCAGGAGCCAAGATAATACAAAACAAATCATTTTGGCTGGAGAGGGGTAGGAGTCGAAAGGCAATTGACACTGATACCTTCTAACTTGCACATGGAGTACCAACAAAGCATGAATAATACCAGCACAAAACATTCATGTCAAAATGCACCAAATACCAAATCTGATGAGTTTCAAAGCAATGGAGTACCAAGGTATGACTGTAGTTAATATTAGTTTATCTGAGACATTTGAAAATAGTTACAAGAAGTTTGAATATTCCCAACACAGACAAATGAGAAATGTTTCAAGGTTATGCAACTAATCATGACACATTGTATACATGTATCAAACACACTATATGTACTCCAAAATATGTACAACGTCATATGTCAATTTATAAAATTTTTCAAAGTTTGGTGCTTTTGTTGTTCCTTTGGAGGCACTCTTTATGGAAAGAGGGAAGGAAGAAAGGAAGGAATTCAGCAACCCACCATTAAGGGCTTCCTTTGTAAGAGATGCCTGGCTAGCTGCTCAGAATCCAATAAGGAACAGGGATCTTGGCTGTTCTGGAACATGAGGAGTCACAGCAAGGGGGATACTGGCTAGGAATGAGGTTCACAGGCTGGCTGTGCTGGCCAGTGGGACCAGTGGAGGCTCAGTTTCTTTCTGCAGTCAGGGAGGAACCCCAGAGGGCTGTACCACAGGGAGAAACAGCCAGGTTCCTCTGCTTTAAGGTGCACATGGAGAAGGTAGGGAGACCAAGAAGGAGCAGGCGAGCTGAGACAAGAGAGAGGAGGGGTGGAAGGTGCACTCCAATTGTAGAACTTTTCAGGAAGTAAAATGGGCAGTGTCTTAGTTACTTTCCTCATCACTGGGACAAAATACTGGATGCCTGTAACTTAAAGGAAGAGCAGTTTATTTTGGCTCACAGTTTCAGACGTTTCAGTCCATGGTCAGCATGCTTAAATATGGAAACAGTATAGTGGGAGGGCCTGGAGGAGGACAGCTGCTCTCATCATGGTGGCCAAAAGCAGAGAGAGAGAGACATAGAGAGAGAGAGAGAGAGAGAGAGAGAGAGAGAGAGAGAGAGGGAGACAGGAGCTGGGGAGGGAGAGATACCCTTGCAGATCATGCCCTAGTGAGCTGCCTCTTCTTCAGATCAGACCCTGCTCCTAACTGCAAACCAGCTATATCGCCCCACGATTCAATCACCTTTCAAAAGCCCCACCTATGACCTCCTGAAGTCTTCAGGGGACATTCTGGAGCTAAACCATGACTGGCAGGACCTGAATATCTGCATGTGGAGGCCCAGGTGAGAGGAGAAAGAATTCCAGACCAAATTCCAGACCAGCATAGTGTGGAACAACGTAGTCTTTAAACATCAAGAATTAAATCCCAGGAAAATATTGTAACATTTTGTGACTCAAAATTTGAAGAATGACCATTAAACCCTTGGAATTACCAGTCAGATCTAGTTACAGAGATGGGGACACTGAGGCTCAGAGAGGTCAGAAGCTTGACACACAACCACCTGGCTGGCAAGCAGTAGGTTCATCTAAGATCCCGGGCTCTATCTCTCTTGTTTATTCTTGTCTTCGTCTTCCTCATTTCAGCCCAGATAATCCTTAAAGGTAGTTAGAGTCATTCTAAGGAAATACATTGAGGTGAGGCTTTGGGGAGGTGCATTTTTTTTCCAGAATACAAAAGCTTCTGTGATTGCTTGGTGCCATTTAAATGGGCAAGTCCGAGGCTCATCTCTCTGTAACTCCCTCATTAGCCTCACATAGCTGAAATACTTTTTCAGGGCCAACAGTTAGGAGACTAGACAGCAGACAGAGCAGGTTCTCTGTGCACACAGAGCTATGCAAACAGGTCAATGCTCTGCGTGGGGATGGAGGCCCACATGGTAGTGTCATTGAACCCCTGGGAGTTTCCATAGAGAGGACTCATAACAGAGGGCCCTGCTTTAATCCAGTCACCAAGCTGGCTTTTCAGCAGGATTCTCCTCATATGCCATGGATTAGAATATATGTGCAAAGTTCTTCATATTCACACATACGCACATGTTCAGGGAAATGCTGAGACATACGCGGGCGGGTGAGCACGCACACACACACACACACACACACACACAGAGGCACTGTTTCTGATCCTTCCCAGCAAGAATCAATTGCTGCTAAGTAGAACGAATGCAATGGCTTGTTGCTCTTCGGCCTGTAGAATGGCAGGAAAGCTTTAGACTCATTCTAAGTTGTAGCTGACACAGGCAGACTCATTTGCTCATCTGCCCTCCTTTTATCCTTCCTCCTTTCTCCGTTGCTTCCTTCCATTCTTCCTTCTTACCCTAACTCTCATTTGCCTTTCTAAATCTCCTGCCCATTCACCCCACCTCCCATTTGGCCATTCACACTTTACATCAGGCTTCCTCCTTTCATTCATGCACCTATTCATTCATTCAGCACAGATCTATTGAACTCCTTCTAAGAGCCAGGTACTGTTCTATGCCCTTAGGACACACAGAAGAATTTCAAAGTAAAACAGGCCCTGCTCTCAAACAGCTCATATGGTTCCTAGAGAAGAAGACAGGGAAGCAAATAATTACACCTTCTGATTGGAGTTCCCAGGATAGGATGAAAGGTTAAAAGAGCAGTTAGAGACCCTATTGGGCCCTGAAATGATTTCTCATAGGTGATTGTTCAGTTGGGCTTTGAAGGATTAGTGGGAGCTCACTGTGGGGATAAAGTGGGAATGGGAGCACTAAGCAGAGGAAAGGCTATCAGCCAAGGGGAACACTATACCTTTCGGGACCAGCAAGCAACCCAAGAGCCTCAAGACTATGCTAGAACCAAAGAGACAGAACCCTTCGGGAGGAGCTAAGAAACACAAGTACTCTGAGAGCCAGAAGATCTGAGGGTTAGATTTGTTGATGCGCAGTAGGGAATAGGGCAGTGAGAGAAGGAGGCACACTGGTTACAGGGATGCCACAGCAGTGCAGGCGAGAGGCAGAGTGTGCTGGATTCACATGCAGCACCTAAGGGTGAGCAACTTCAGTTTCTACAAACTCTGCCATCCCAGGAGTAGGAGTAAGGACAGGAAAGTCCTCTGTTCCCCAACTTTGAAAGGACCAGACAGATGCAGAGCTCTCCCCCACTGGCCCATGGCCCCCTCCCTTCTCAAGTGGGAAACACACCAGCTTCTGATGCTCAGGGGCACTCTGCCCACATTGTAAGAAATCCTGGGAGATGAGCTGTCACGTGGACCTGAGACTAACTCCACCTTGATCAGTGGAGCTGGGGGGCTGTGGGCTGCTCCCTGGAGTGTCAGCTCCCTGGCACTTTCTGCCCATTGTACGAACAGGCACAGCAATCTTCTACTGTTCTAGAAAACTCCCTCAGGCTCCAAGGCCCAGGTGCTGGCACTCGAAGTCTCTGGGGCAGGAAGACATGGCAGGGTCCCCAGGGTGCAGGCGGGGCAGCAGCTGTGCCTGCCCAGCACCTCATCCTGACCTCCCTGGGCTCATTGGCTGGGACAGGTGGCAAACACATGGGAGAACTGAACCTGAGAGGATGCAGGAGGCAGAGAAGGACCCTGACCAGCAGGTGTCAGTGAGAAGAACAAGGTGGTGATATCCTGGGCATGGGAGGAGAAAACACTACCCTGAGTTCACGCACTTAGATTGCTTAGCAGCAAGTCTGGCCACAGGGAAGACTAATCAATGCCAGCACCGTCAGGCTGCTAGGGACACAGACTCAGCCGCCCCCAGACCGGCTCTCCCTCCTCTGTCATATCCATGGACCGCCTTTGCAGGGCTCCTGCACCATCTCTCTCTGCCGGGGGCTCAGCTGCCACGTGGCTCCTCCTATCCTGCCCTGGATTCACTCTCCCCTTGCTCCCAAATGCCTGTGTTTAGTCACTTTTTTTGCTCCTTCTGTCAATATTTTGCTTGTTCTCTCACCACTCTTTACAAATGCGCTCATTCTGCGGCTCTACTTAGTGACATTATAAACGCCCACATCCTGCCAAATGGAAGGCACTGACCATTCTCTACCAGTCTCTACTGATGGCTGCACTACCAGGGTGTTGTAGAATGATGGGAAGGGTGGTCCTGAGGCCACCCTTAAATGGATGAGGGTCACACTGAGATCCAGCAAATCCCCCAGAGTACAACTGGGAGTGTCTCTTACCTGTGATTTCCTTGGTTCCTCCATTGGTGTGCTTGAAGCGATCTCCTTCAACACGGACACTTGGGCAGAGCACATCTGAGAAAGGAAGAGGAAACAGAAGCTGGTGAGAAAGCGTGGTCCATGGCCACCCTGTGACATGTGACAGCAAATGGAGCCCACCGCATCTCCAGCACCAGAAGGGGCCAGTGCCTGAGTTGGCATCTCTGCTCATACTTACGCTTTTGTTTGCTCCTGTCCTTGTTTAACATAGACTCTGCAAATATTTTGCTCTATTCTGGGTAAAATAGGAACAAGGTCTTTTGTCCTCGTTTCCAGAGAACTCATAGCCTCATCCACTAGAAGCCAGACATGAAAACTAATATTCAAAACACAGTGCAGTAAGTGACAGGCTCAGATAGCTGCTGGGGGACTCAGGGCATAGGTGGGTCACCTACCTGCCAAAGACAGGAAGGCCTTCCTGGAGAGGCTCCTCTTACAGGAACAGTGAAACAGAGCCAGCGGTACATACCACACAGCCAAGGGAGCCTTGGGTGGGAAGGCATGGAAATATACACAGAATTCTGAGAGGGGAGAGGGGTGTCCACAAAATGGGAACTGTATGTCTGGAGCAGACCAGAAAAGTGTTCCTTAATTCACCCTATGAAGCTTCAGGTGCAGTTCCAGAAGAATTCAAATGCCAGAAGAAGCAACATTCCTCAGTTACACAAAAGCAGTAGAATAAGTCACACCAAAAAAATAAAAAGTTATCCTACTTGTTACGGCTTGTATCTAGATGACTCCCAAAGCCTCATGTCCTCATAGGTGGGGCTTTTGGCAGGTGACTGCGTCTTGTATACTGGATTAGTCCATTACTGGGATTACAGCTGGGTGTGATGTTGGGAGGTGAAGCCTGGTGGGAAGAGGCGGGTCACTGTGGGTGTGGCCTGGAGATGCATATATATTATCCGTCTTTCTCCCTTGTGGCACACTCTACTTCCTCCCATGCCATGGACTGTTTCTCCTCTGCCATGCCACTCTGCCTTGGAGCCCGCTGACTCTAGACTAAAAGCTCTACAAACTGTGAGCTAAAATAAAACTTTTCTCCTTTCACTTGTAACAAAATACCCGACCACCCCCCCTTCTGATGGGTTAAAGGTGGCCCTGTGGTCCCCTGGTGAAATGTTCATGCCCTTAGATACAGGAAGTAAGGTATTTGTCCCAGCAATAAGAAAGTAACTAAGACGCTACTATGTTAAAGTGTCTTATTTTAAAACCTTCATGAATTGTTACTTTTAAAAAGAAACAGAACTGTTTTGATCTAAATATATGAGAATGAATGAGCCCTAACTCTGATCTTCAAAATGCTGGATCCCTACATTGGCTCTAGGACTAACAGGCAAATGGCACTGGCAGGGAGAGGCCTCTGAGTTTGTCTCCACACAACCATCTTGGCAGGTAGATCTTAAACACAAACCTATGGCAGGGCTGCCCTAAGGGTAGGAGAAGGTCAAACCCATGAGAGATTGGGACCGGGTTAAGGATGCCCTTTTGCGAACCTGGTCCTCAAGACATCTAGTGAGCCAACCTGCCCAGGAAGCAATGTGGGTCACCTCCATGACTGTTTTCTCCCGCAGTATTGTTGGGCAGCCTCACCATTACATCAATTCTATATGCAAAGACTGGGCCTGCTAGGGGCATAAACATTTCAGCATGGGACCACAGGGCCACTCTTAAGCCATGAGCAGTGAGGGGAAAAAATAAGAGTGTTCCCGATTTAGGAAGTGATATTTTTAATGTTTATCTTAAAAGGCATTAGCAGGTCTGACAAGCTCCTGGCGGGGGCTATTTTGGAGACAGCGTCAAGCTGTCCGTCTAGTGTGAAATAGGAGAGGATGCAGGCATGGGGCAATATTTAGACAGCTCCACCCTGGCCTGCGGCAGCTGTGGGGAAAGGATCAATGGCTATAACCCTGGCGGTCTGCCTGCACCCTGCCTGCACCCTGCCTGTCATTTAAGTGAGTTTAAAGGGTAAAAGGAGGTGGCTTGGAGGATCCTGTCCAGGACGGTGAGCAAATCTCAGGTGACTGACAGCTGGAGCTCAGAGAAGGCGACACCTCTGAGTCACATCTGCAGACATCCCAGGGGAGGACCTGCTTCTCTGACCAGACAGCAAGGCCAATCTGAAGACCACACAGAAAAGACGGATGGTCTTTTTAAAAGACATAGAACTTACCAAACTCCTTTAAGGAATCATTCTCAAAACAACTGCAAAGTGCCTTTGGGGGCCATCACTAAGCCTCAGACATTCAAGAGGTTCAAAGGGTGATTTATAGCTCACTTTGTTAGGTCAGGACAAATAGTTCCCAAAATACCTGCTCTGCCAGGCTTCCTACTGAAGGGTCAGGGCCCTTGGGCTCATCTGCTTGTCAGAAGGGTGGGCTCAGCACCCCAAGCTCCTCTCAGCTATCCTCCACTGTTTGAGGAGCAAAATACCTCTGCATTTTGGATAACACATCTGTTTATTTCCATATTCACTTATTTATTCAAACTGAAATATTTTACTGAGCTTCAGGAAAGCTCTAGGCATGCATGGACTTCATTCCAGGGACACAGAAGTAGATAATACATTGTCATAATCCTTGCCTTCAGGACACTCCTGAGCTGACCGTGGTGACAGATTCCAAACAAGGGCAAAAAGCATCATAGCCGCATGACACTATTTTGACCCCTCACTCAGTAGAAGACGCTTCCCCTGGGATCTAACACTCTGATGAGTTTTCAAGGACTCCAGGGCCTTGTTCCCACCCATCCCAGCCTGGGTGAGGAAACCTCCTCAGGGGCCTGAGGTCCCAGAGCTGATGGAGCAACACTGAAGTCATCATATGGTATGACTGGCCCTGGCGCACGGTGATCCCTGTACCTTCATGGATCTCAGTGGCCCTCCATATCACCGAGACCGCCACCGTTCGTGCCAAGCAAAATGACCGCCGGCACGGGAGCTCAGAAGCAGACACTGGACAGTAGACTGGAGGGCGAGCTAGGTATGGAATCATCAAGATTTTGATAAGCCAGCGAGAAGACTCCACAGACTTCCGGGCTCCTGCCAGGGACATGTGCCTATACCCCACTTCTGGCTAAAGAAATGCCACTTTAGTTCAAGGGAGTTGCCAGTGGTTGGTCGCTCTTAGCTAACTCAGATTATTCTGTTCCCCTTCTTTCCAGCTTCCTTGCACCTAGGGATGGACACATAACCCAGTTCTAACCAAGGAAACAGAAGTTCACTATGGCTGGATGGAGGCCTTCTTTGTAAATGGCATTTGATTTTCTTAATGTAAGTGAATGGGTTGGCAAGTCTATTTTCCCTTTGTCCTCCTTCATGTGGGTACATAGCATTGGGGAGCTGTCCAGGAAATGTGAGAAAACAAGGACCCCTGAACAAGCAACCTCATGCCTGGGAAAAGAGCACAGCGAAGAACTCCGATGTGTTTAAGCCAGTGCAGGGGCTGTCTACACACCACATCCACAGGCCGGCCCTTCCCCTCCTGTGAGCAGCACTGGGCACAGCACTGACTCGGGGCCAGGAGTCCTTTCTGGTTTCTGAGGGCAATCAGTGGGGTGGTGAGGACCCATGCATTACTCTCCTGACAAAGGAGCTACTGACAGACCAGATCCCCTTCACTGTCCCAGTAAAAGGGATTTGGCAGATAACAATTCAAGACCCTCAGAAGAAGCAGTTCTGGAATTAAGGACAGGGATAAGTTCTTAAAAAATATGTTTAATGTGTTCCCAGTCGGTCCATTTTCCTTTGGAAAACATGAGAACACAAAGGAGGAAATGTTCATAGGGTAGGGAGTTAGCCAGACATGAGCTGGGGCTAGAAGGATGGACTTGTGAGGGTTCATCTAGCTCCTTCCAGGTACCCCACCTACACAGTTACCTGAGGTCTACACATGCCTACTTAGGGGACCTGGACCCCATGTTGTGCCGGTAGGTCTTACTTGACCTCACTAGATTTAATTTGCACACATTTGCATTGTGGTTTTGATCCCTTTTGTAGGGAATGGCTGGCTCCCATGTTCATTCTGGCTAAGATTATGTAAATTCAAAAACTTCCCCTCCTGACAGACTAGAGTCTCACTGCTAACTGACTGAAAACCCTGCTGGGCAACAACAATTGACCACTCTCCCAAATTATAGGAACTCAAAAGGGAAACCAACCTAGTCCCAGACACTTGGTCTTTCTCAGAGCTGCCTGTCCCTGTCCTTGGGAGTACACCTTGCTTCTAACTGACACTAGCCTTCACTGAGTTGCCTGTTCTTCAGAGCATCCTCAGTAAAAGAAAACTGCTTTGCTTAGCATGTGGCATGTTGACATTTAATAAACTGGCTTGCTGAATCTGCTTCTTTTGACTCTAAGTTCCTTTTCAGGGACCTTTTCACCAACCTTCTTGGGGAGGATTCAAAACAGATTATCTACTTGCTGATATTCACTTTCCTCCACTCTTTAGGTAACAGTAACAAATCCCCCAGACTTCTGGAGAGAACACAGCTACCTCTTTCAACACACCGGGTTCTCCAACTTTGTGAACTCAAAGCTGCTGGTTGATTGGAGCTGCTGCTCCAAAGGGAAATCCTAGGCATTTACTTCCATCTTTCTAGAAAAACAGGAACCTGTTCTCAGCTTACCAAATGTGAAAAGGGAGTGTGTGTTTGCATATTGGAGGAGAGGAAGGGTTTGTACAAGATAATCTCTGGTGTCCTGTGCTTTGTTCACACAGCCATGGATCTGTCTGGGGAATGCAAAACTATGCCACCCTGTGCTCTCACCCAGGAGCTTTATCATCTGGGAAGAGAGGATACAGGTAGTTACCGTGTACCCACTGGTGCGATTACCATGACCTGGAATTTGACCCTCTACCTCCATCTTAACAAGTAGATGGTCTTGCTATTGCACAGATGTTAAAAAACAATGTCTAAGACAAGCTAGGGAACTCATCAGACAGGAGTAGTGTCTGTACTTGAACAAATGCCTACCTGAATTAGAATCTAGGAGTTGAGTTGGCAAAACTCAGTCAGGAAATCAGGAAGACCAGTAGAGGACAGGGAACATTGTCCCTGGGGACCAGTCAGGAAGCAGCCCCTGTTCAGTGCAGCTGTCCACAGAGAGATGATGGCATTCCAGGTGGGGCAGAGGTGGAGGGGGCAACTGTGAATCAGACACCATTGAACACAACTCTCCTTCTGCCGCTCAGAAGCCAGCAAGGAACTGTCCACACATCCTCACTTTAGAGTTGCAGCAGACACTGTGCCAGGCACAAGGGCCCCAGGGACAATGTTAATAAAGACAATATTCCTAATGGCTCCTGAGGATTGAGTGGCCACATGTCCATGTAACGCACGGAGCACACTGTGCTGTGCGGATTATATCTGGGCCTCTTAACTGTTCTGCTGGGGACCACAGTTACGTGAGGAGCAGAAGGCACAGAGAGATGGGCTGCTGTCACCAGGCACCGCTGTAAGCATGTGACACACAGAAGCATATTTAATTGAATCTACACCACAGCTCTACTGGGTAGGCATTCTCATTTACAGATACAGAAATCTTAAGTCAGTGAACTGTCCAAGGCCACAGAGCTAGCGAGTAGTAATTCAACATGAAGGCTCCAACATCTGGCCCTTGTTTTGATATAGCCTCTCCAAGGGTCACCACCTGCCCAGGGTCATTCAGCTCACAGGGACTCAAGTCCTCCCCAAAAGCCTGTGCTGACAGATGGCCAGCCTGCTACTGACTGAAGCATTTGCCATTCTGTCTTTGAATAATCTTGAGTCTTCCTCACTCACTCTGCACCCTCAGGATTTGTTGGCTTATGCATAGGAAGCTGAAGCTCAGAGAAGCTAAGTAATTTATCCACCATCACACAGCTAGAGGCAGAAACTGAACTTAAGGAATCAGATTTAGGCATTTGAGCTCTCAACCACTGTTCACATAATGTTAGCCATAGAAAACACCTAGAGTGTGAAGTTACAACAACCAAACCATCACTGAGTGACTACACAGTCTCTTTAAATGCTCATTTAATCCCTGCACAGTTGTGCAAGGAAGATACTATTATCTTCACATGAAACGTGAACAAGTAGCATTCCTAGTTGGTAAAAGGGTGGGATGGTGTGATGCGTCAATAATCATGTCCCAAGGTCATGGAGTGTATCCTGTGAGAAGACGAAAATGTGAAAAGGTCCAGACACTGAGTTCTTCTGCCCATTTCCACCTCCACTTCCTATCTGGAACTTACTTCCTGGATGCTACTGCTTTGTCTCTCTCTTCTATGTCAAAGTGCACGGGCCCCAGATGCCTCTGCAGAAGCTGCAGGCCTCTGGTTAGGCCATCCAATTCCCCCAGGTCTTTTGAAAGAGAGAAAGGCATGGACAGAGTTCCAAGTGTTTTGAGGAATGTTTATGTTTTAGAGGCAGCATGCCAGAATGTTTGGCAGATAAAACAGCACTGAAAAGAACAATCCACCTGGAGAAGCTGAAAGCTCAAGCACTGGTCACCTGTCCACTTCTCCACTTCTTGGCCACAATCTCAGAAAGAGCAGGTATAGGTGGGGGAGTTGAGGGCCTCTGGCAACCAGGCCCTTCTTAACAGTTGCTGAGGATTTAGTTTGCCTGGATATTACAGCAGGAGAAGAATTAGCAAGAAGGGATGGCCTGGAGGGAGGGGCACTGCTGCTCTCCCCACAGCAGTCCAGGCTGCTTTCTGGGTTAGGAAAAGCCAGGCCCCCAAGGGTCACAGGAGGAAGCCTTGGACTCATAAGGCCTCATTTCTTCCATGCCAGCTGCCCTGTGTGCTTCCAAACTTAGAAGCATGTGTAGAGGTTAGCATTTTCCCCCACCTGGGGCTGTCCTAAAGTTTAAATGAAACAGTGGATGGAAAGTTCTAGGCACAATGTCCAGCATCTAACATGAGCTCGTTCATTCACCCATTCCCTCATTCCTTTAGCCAACACACATTTCCCAAATGTTCAGCACATCTACCCGGATCAAGGAACAAGGGCAGCCACAAGAACGTACAGGTAAGATAGTCCTTCCATCCGATGCTTGCATTCCACCATGTGATGGACACTGGATAAGCCGGTCCAGGAAGCCCTTGGAGGTGAGCAATGTCTGGGCTGAGAGCTCTGCCCAGGGAAGAGCAAAATGGGCTGAAGGCCCAGCACATGCAAAGCCTGAGGCTGGAAGGAGCTTGGTCTATGAAGGGATGGAGCTGCTCTGCAGCTGATGTGGCAGGAGCAGAGAGGAGAAATGAGGGACGATGGTGATGGTGCACCATAGAGAGCCATTAACTTGAGGCAGGGTTTGGAACTCAGGCCACAGAAGGACCACACTGAGTGGCAGGAAAATGTGCTGGATCTGAGTAGAAGGCAAATCACTGGAAGAAAGGATCATCGGCCGAGGAGGACCAAGAATACCAGCCCACCCTCCTGACTGTAAATGCCCCAGGAGTTCCCTGAAGCGCCTTTCCCTCCTGGGGTGTGTCCCATGGCCCAGCACCAGTAGGTGTTGCCAAAGACTGAGCACAGCTCCTAAGGGGGCAGAAGGAGATGGAAACACAATGGGACACTGGAGGCCAGCAGAGCCCTCAGCCAGTCCAGGTGCCCCCATTTCCTGAGATATCTATGCTCAAAGAATGAGCAGTGACTCTTAGCCCTCGGTGCCCAAGGTGCTACAAACCCTCCAGACCCAAACCTTCCTTCTTTCTCCAAACCCAATGAGTTCCAGCTATGTACCTGGCACTGACTTGATCCTGGGCATAAAAGTGAGGGGAAAAACAGCAAATTAGTCGTCCTTGGGAGCTGCATCCACCAGCAAAAGAGAAGACTGAGGTCTCTGGGAAGTGTGTGATCAC
Organism: Heterocephalus glaber; assembly: GCF_000247695.1. The sequence goes on along the minus strand of NW_004624735.1, from coordinate 17,417,107 downwards.
AGTAACAGCAAACTGGAGGAGAAAGTTGAACAGCAAGTACCCCAAGGGGTAGATGTCTCCCCCGAGTTCTGAAGAAGGGAAGGGAGGGCAACAGAGAAAGGCAGGGAGAAGCAGAGCGCCCTACTGGATGGCCAACTGAGAGAACAGAAGCGATAGGGCACTGACACCCTGGCGGGGAGAGTCCACAAAGAGAAAAGCAATGTGGAGACATGGGGAGAGGTACAAAGGCCTGAGGACTGGGTACTCATGGCCACAGGAAGAAGGGTCCCTCTGAGGAAGACCTCAATAAGGAAGGAGCAGGGCGGGCAGAAGCAGAGAGACCAGCGGGAAGGCCACCCCCATGACTGGGGAGGGATGCCCTAGGGGTAGGGGAGGTGAAAGATGGCCAGATCCTGAATCTCCCTGGAAAGCTAACCACGAAGGCTGCTATGGTAGCTGACATATCAAGTATCTGAGAAAGTTAATGTGCTGACCTGTTGCCCTAGGACCTTGGATCTATGTACCTGGAGTCCAGTTTTAACCACTTCACATTCCAGATGTCTTTACACACTCAGAAAGTACCTAGATCTACAAACCTGGCATCCAGATTTCAAGACACAGGTCCCAGCTGGGGATTTGGCTTTGGAAGTTTTCTATGCATGGACGGGTGTTTAAGCAAGAGTGATGAGATTGTTCCATTAGAGAGAAAGAAGAAGAGGTCTGCAGACCAGGTCTGGGGCCTCCCGTCCTAAAAGGTGGGAGAGGTGAGCGCCAGCAAAAGAGGCAAAGGAGGAGGCCAGGGAGGCAGCAGGAGGCCAGGAAGAGAGAGGCTAACAGTGTGCTAGGAAGTGGTTCCCTCAGGAGGGAGCCAGGCACAGAGTCATGCACAGGTCATTGGTACAGAGTGATGGGGCAGTGGTCACACTGAAGCAGGTTCAGGGAAATGGCGCAGCGAACAAAGGGAGCTCTTAGGGGAAACTACAGGAAAGCACACCTGCTCCCAAACAGCCCTCTTTTCTTTATATACGGCTCCCTCCCAGGATACCTGGTATCTTCTGCTCTGTGATCTGCCCTTTAGTCCCTGAAGTCTTCCAGGCAGAAGACAAAGAAGGACAGCAAGGGTCACCAGTGAGGCAAGCCAGGAGGCCGTGACTGAGGAAGGCGTCCACCTGGAATCCGTGCTCTCAGAGCACAATTCAGGCTTCCAGATCAGGAGAAAATCCAATTCACTCTGGAGCCAAGTCCTCTGGTTTTACAGATATCACAGTGCAATAAAGACAAAACCTACCCAGGGCCACACAGACTCAATGCCTCCCTCAAGCTGCACTCTGCCCACCACCATTTTCCCATAAAGCCCAACACAAGGGGCATCGCCTGCTGGAGGTGGAACTGTGAGCTCCTGCTCTAATTTATGGGGAGGATAAATTGCCTCTCTGGATGATGGCTCTCAACTTCTGACTCGAATGCAAACCTAGGACCCAGGTTCGCTGCTACAACCATGGTTTCATCAGTTCAGCAGGAACAAACTTTTTGAAGCTTCACTCACAGTTTCTCTGATCTGTTTGATCCTCAACAGAGGCAGAACCCAGTGCTATCTGGGGGCATCAAGACTGCAAACGCTGAGACTCAATCAGCTCAACTCTAGCACCAAACTTCTGAGGCAGTTAGGGAAAAGAAAGCAGGAGCATCAAGTTCACAGCTGAGGAAGCCCACACGCACCCTGCAGGGCCTCCATGGGCTCCCGGAGATTCCAGCCATGGACTCCAAGTCCCCAGGCAGACACTGCCAAACTCAGCCCACCAGTCTGCCATCCTGAGGCCCCAGCTCTCCCGGCAGCAGGGACCTGAGATGGAGGTCCCCAAGGACTGTAACAGGGGTGCCAGCACTGGGGTGGGGACAAACCCAACACCTCCCTTCGGCCTGAAGAGGTAGAAAAACGTAAACTCAGAGAAGCAGCAAGTTGCACGTGGGTCACAGGAATCCAGAGTGGGCTCCACAGGAGACTTCACTAGCCCTGAAGAGGAGTGGTTTCCTATGGGAAGGGTGGGAGGGATTTCCGGGGCCAGGTCAGGCCCAGGTTTGACCCTAGGTCACCCCAAGTCTGAGGAGAAACCCTCCCCCTTCTTGGTGTCCAGAGTCCACAGGAAAGGCTGGTTGAACCTCAGCAGCATTCCCCAAGGGGCGTTCCTGCCTCCTGGAGCCTGAACTTCCTGAGGCAGATGGGTAAAGAGTATCAGGTGCTGTTTATCTCTCTTCTCATCACATTCTCTCCATTAGCCTGTAGCCAGGGATCAGACATATCTGTGTCCAAACTCAGGGTCAAGGACCCCAAATCAGCCCAGTGACAATGCCAGAGGACAGGGACAAGAGACCCAGAATCCCTGGAGAGGATTATGTTAGGGCCCCTGAGCACCGACTGTGTGGGAGCAAACACCAAGGCCAGACAACCCCATGGTTCCCACATCACGGAGCAGAGGTTGGGATTTCTCCTGCCCATGGCCTGTGGGCTGGTGGGGGGCTCCTAGACTGTCCGTGAGGCAGCTTTGGTGGGGCTAAGGGTGACAACAGCCAGCTGATGAGAGAAGAGGCCACGTCTAGAGCCAGGACTAGGACCAGGGGAGGAAGGGTGAGGTCTTAAGAGGTGGACAACCGCCTGCTGTTCTCACACTCTCCTCCTCTTGGAGGCGCTGCGCCTGGGAGCAGACAGCAGGAGCACCTGCCTCCCCTCCGTGCCTCTCCAGGGCTGTGAGTCTTCCACATGCACAACCTGTGTCCCCCACAGCTGAGAGGGGAGAAGCTTCGCCCTCAGTTCCAGGCAAGTGGCTCCACTCCTCCTCCTGCTGTCTGGCCATGAACAAGCTGCTTCACTCTTCCGGGCTCGGTTCCTCCTAGACGCTTTCTCTGTGGTGGGCTCTCTGATCGCATCTCCATTCACATTCCTCATTAACCACACCTTTGCCCACTTCGGGCTGCTTTTCTTGAATCTCGGTCGTGTCACAGCAATCCATGTCATCCGCAGGGAGGGGAACTTGAAACCTGAATAGGGCACCGTCCCTCTCTCACTGAATGAGTCCCTCTGGTGAGGCTGAAGGGAGCAGTTAGTTGGTGAGAAGTCACCACGCTCCACACTTAGGGCTGGTTCCTTTACCTGAATGTTTCCTGTCGTTCACCACAAAGTTCAGAACAAAACAAGTCTTTCCTCCCTTGTGTTCAGCTCAGAGTCAAACCAAAGTCTTCCCAAGCCTCAAGCCCCTGCGGGCACTGGCCCTTGTCCACACTCCCCTCTCTCTGCCTCCATTTCCTCCACCAGCTCCAGGGGCTGAGGAGGAGGCTAATTCCAGTGCTTTACACAAAACAGCTCGCCTGCTCTTGCCTGCTGTGTCCTCAGAGGTCTCGCTGACCACCTGACCTGAGAAGAACCCTTCTGTCTTGTTCTTTCTAACTCACCCTCCTTTGTTTATGCCCCGAAGGCCACTTATTATAACTTCCTGGGGTGATTTCCACCTATAATTTTTTGGGGGGGATGGGTACCGGGGATTTAGCTCGGGTCCTTGCGCTTGCGCAGCAGGCGGCCAAACCACGGAGCTAAATCGGCAGCCCCTCCACCTATAATTTTAAGTGATAACTTTGTCATTGGTTTGTTTATCATGTAAACCCAGCACTCCTGTGACCTTCAGTTAGCATCTGTGGCTCATGGGAAGCATTCAATCAATATTTCCTCAATCAATGAATGCAAGGCTTGCAGCAAAGCTTTAAGGGTTTTGCTTTTGGATTTGGTTCTGTTTTGTTTTATCATCCTCATGTTTAAGATGTGAAAACTGACAGAGCTCATGGGTGAGCATCTTCAGCACACCTAGGCATCAGATACGGGCTGCAGTAGTCAGATATCTGGCGCTCATTGTGTCAGGCACTTCTTTGAATGCTTTTTATAGCTGAATAAATTATATCTTCACAGTAGTAGGTAAGACTGTTGCCCCATTTTACAAATACTGAAACAAAGCACCAGAGACTAATAAGTAAAGGCAGGAAAGTCAAACCCAAGAATCACACCCAAGTCTGCCACTAACATTGCTCAACCTTGATATAAACTGCCAGGCCACAGTAATTAAGATTTTTTAAAAGATGAAACAAAATCCTCCACTAGCCCAGCTGAACTTCTGAAGGTCCTCCCCACAGAACCACTGGCTCGCCCTTTCTTTGTTTATAGATCCCTGGGGCCACCTGTGGCTTCCCTTCAGTGGAACCTGGGGATCACAGTGCCTTAGACCTCCCTCTGCATAGGGCCCACTGCCTGGCTAGAGACAAAGTGCCATGCACAGAGATGACTATCCATCGTACACTGCAACAGCCAGAGTTCCTCCTGAGGCCCTTTTGTCCCTCCCTGTCCTATCTACAAGATGCAAGGGGAAAGAAGCTGACCCTAGCTCAGGCCAGTCTCTCTTGACCCCAAGAACACCTCTCTCCAGTGCTCAGGCCAGGCCTGGTGTGAGTGCACCGAAATCTCTGCAGCCCATTTCATCAGAGTCCCGATGCTCAAAAGAACCATGCTGAAAGGCTCACCCTCACCTCCTAGGGGTAAATTTCTGCATGGAGACAGCAAAGAAGGAACTGTGAATGCAGGGGTAGGGTCAGGAGCATGCTGTGATCCATGGTGCACTTCTGCCTGACCAGCCTGCTGTCCTCCAGGCTCTGTACACCCTTCCTGAAGTAGGGATGTAGGAGGCAGTAGGGATGGGGCCCAGGCTCACTTAGGATATATGTGGTCTACAGATGCTCTCTTATCAAATCTCATTGTCTTTTTTTTCTGTGCTCCAAATGCAGAAACCGAGGTTGAGGCTTCTGCTCAAATCCACACATCTAGAAAAGAATGGGGGAGGGGTATAAGTGAAGCCCACTGGACTTTAGAAATTGTTCTTTCACCTAGCTTTGTTGACAGGTAAGGCCACCTTTGAATCTGGATATCCCCAGGATCTTCCTCTAGACCTCTTTCAATTTTACTTCACCAGGAGGAGGAGGAGGAGGAGGAGGAGGAGTGGTGGGAGGGGCCAGGAACCACACTCACTCACCATGTTCTTCTTCCAAGGACCTGTACCCCTCCCAAAGCCTCAGCATCAGTTCCCATATATCCTCCTGAGTGTAGACTGTTTGGGAGGTAGGAACTGAGCCTGATCTTGTACCTCAGAGTTCCCTGCTGGTGCAAGATCAAGCAGAATTATGAAAGAAGGAGGCCAGGGCTAGGCAAGGGCTGAGGCCAATCTGTGATTCTCCTTGCCACCATGTCCTTGTATATCACCTCTAGGATTCCAAAGCATCTAAATTCAAGCTTGCCTTTAAGCTGTCATGTGGATATATTTGTCAAGTTAGGAGGACAGAACACATTTTCCAGGACACTTTGCGAATGTGGGCTCTAGCTTGTGAATACCAATGTGCACCAACTACAGGGCTCCTTTTGCACTATTGCTGCAGTCTACTCATGGATGAGGCCCCCATTTGATCATGGTGCAAGGCCTGGCTGTGTTCAGTCAGCTCCAATGAGCAGAGCAGGTGAACAGAGGCACCAGGTCTGCAGTCAGGCTGCACCTCCACCTGCATAGCCTGGAATCATCACACTGACTGGTGGGCCTGACCACAGGCAGAAGATGTATGTCTGCTCCCCAGCTTTGCAGGGTCCAAGCCAAAAGACACCCACAGTAGAAAGTGAGCACACTGAGAAGCTGCTGAGGGCGCAGACCCCACCTTGGTGCGGGCTGTGAGTGCCCCGCCTGCCAGCCATCCCCTCAGGCAGTGCCAAGGACCTTCCTTTCACCACCGAACCCCCTTTTGCTGCTCACGCTCACAGCTGTTGGTCAGAAGGAGGTGCATCAGAGCCCTTCATAAATGAATGGGCAGACACCCTGTCCACGTGTCCCTCACACCTAGTAAAATGGACTGATGAAATTTCCAGAAAATGCAAGTAGGCATGTCACAAAATGCAAACACACATTTTTAGCAAAGTTATTTTTTTTTCTAGATAACTGCATGTAAGACCTCACAGAGTGTGGAGCAGGAAGAGGGTCTTGCCTGTCCTAAACATCACTTTCTAGTGCCATGGAAGGAACTTGTAGACATTTTGAAGTGCATGTCTCTGCATCCATGTAGATATGTGCATCTGAGTGTGTTAGGAGTGGGTATATGAGTGTATTTGTACACCTATGTGTAGGTGAATGTCTGTGTTTGCATTTGTATGACTGTGTGTATGTTTGTGCGTATGTTTGTCTGGGTAAATTCAAAGAAACCAAAGTCAGTGTAATTAAAAGAACAAAGAAAAAGCAGACGCAAAACAAGTCCCCTAAACCATGAGCTCCGATCACTGTTTTTCTCCAACCTCCCAGTAAATGTGAGCTTCCATCCAAAGCGTCACAATTAATCAACTGCATTTCCTGGAAAGCTTGGAGACACCACCTAACACTGAGTACCCACTGGCTCTCTGATAGGTTTTTCTAAGACAGCATCAGCACCAGGTCAATAGAAATACTCAGCAATGCAAAATTTCCCCTGAATTTAATTATAAAGATGAGTATTTATATATAAACATATATTTATAGTAGATTATACACATGCACACATTCACATATATACTTTCTGCAAAAGGCTCACAGCCAGCCCTGCATGAACTGGGATGCTTGGATCTGACAAGACCCCAGCAACTGAGATGGTCACACAGTCTGCATTCCACTTGGATGGGACCAGGACCCTGGTGATGTGGCAGGCACAGCTGGACAGTGGTGAAGGGAGGGTGCTGACTCACAGCCTAACTCAAAACCCCTTCTAGTCCCAAGGGGCATGAGTCCATATCTGAGACCTGGGAGGGTGTAAGGATTTTAAGGAATAAGTGGTTAACCCAGAAAAATGACAGGCAGAGGAGAACCTGTACTTAGATGCTGCACCAAGGGAGGCAGCTGGCTGCACTTGATGCTAATGAAGACACAGGATGGAAGAGGAACCGTTTCGAAGGAACCCCACCCCTCCACTCTGTACCTCCAAAGGAGACCAGGGCCCCTGGGAAACAGAATAGGCAAGGTCACCTAGGAGCTAGTGGCAGTGACTTAAGATTCTTAGTCATCTCATCAGAATACATCACCAGGGGTTAGAAAACTCAGTAAAGGACCAGAGAGTAAATACAATAGCCTTTGCAAGCCATCCAGCAGTCTCGGCCCCAACCACTCTACTTGCTACAGCAGAGTGAAAGCCGCCAAGGAAAACATGCTCTCAAGTCGACATGGTACTATTCCAAGAAAAGAGTTTGTAATAACTGGCGTTTGGATCCGGCCCGCCAGCCATCATTTGCCATCTGCTGCATTAGATCAAGAAAGGCCCTCCCTTCCTGAATGCAGCAGTTCCTTTTGCAAAACTAATAGCAGAAAAACTTCTAGAAGACTCTATGATTCCCTTCCTGTGACAGGGAGCACTGGCCCAGCTAAATCACTGGAGGTACTCTGATTTACTGCAGATTCTTTTCATGTAGACTTGTCATAAAAATATTAAGTGTTCTAACAATCATAACAATAACACTGAGAGCCACAGGCTAAGGCAAGGGAATCATAAGTTCAAGCCCAGCCCAAAGACCTTAACAACTTAGTGAGACCCTGTCTCAAAATAAAAATAGGCTGAGGAAGTAGCTCCATGTGAAGGCTCTGGGTTCAATCCCCAGTACTAAAAAAAAAAAAAAAAAAATAGTAGTGTAGTTTAGTTACTTTCTGATCACTGGGACACAATACCTGACAATCACAATTTAAAGGAGGAGAGGTTTATTTTGGCTCACAGCTTGAAGAGGTTTCAGTCCACAGTCAGCTACTCAAGGCAAGGCAGCAAGGCAGAGGGGTCTGGAGGAGGAGGCTTACTCATGACAGAGAGAAGGGGACTGAGGGAGGAGGGAGGGAGGGATTTGAGACCCTTCTCGTCACATCCCCAATGAATGAGCCACATCCAGGCTTCACCTTCCAACATTACATTTAGCTCTAAACTCAGCAGTAGACTCATACACTGATGAGTCCCATGCACTTGGGATCCAAGCATTTCCCAAAAGCCCCACATATGAGGACATGAGGCTTTAGGGGAAATGTAGACATCAACCATAACATCGTGGGTCACATAACCAGAGAAGCCTGGGTTCAGCTTTTCAACTTGAGTCCACTGGCTGAACCTGATTCTAGCAGACCACAGTCACCGAGAGACAAAAGACAGGATCCAACCCCAGTGCTCCCTGGGTCCTCTGGGATCCTCTCCTTGCCCTAGGCCAGTTGCTCACAGAGGGCAGCATCCCATGGCCTCCAGGGGCAAATTTTTGTACTGAGGTGGAGGGGGCCATCTAAGCCATGGGCTGTAGCCTTGTAGACCTGCATCCTACTCATTGCATAAGCAAACAGATGTGGTATATGTGTGGCGTTCCCTTTCAGAGAAAGGGCAGCTGGGGAAAACACTTTTCATGGGCTCCTTTTGGAGGAGAGAAAAACTAATAATAATAATAATAATAATAGTTGAGAAACGCTACTCTTAGTGAAAGGTTTTTGACATCATCACTTTTCTGTTTACATACTCACACACATAAATAATAGTTTCTTATACTAAGATCCATCTTCACACATTATGTGTTAAGTGTATCTACTAAGAGCATGTGTGTGCTCAAGCTACCAGGTGCCAAGCCTTTTCCTGGCACGAACTCACTAGGTGTTCATATGCTCTGCAAAATAGGGATTGCTGTGCCACTTTAGAGCTGTAGAGAAGGAGAAATGAGGCAGAAGGAGGCCACATAACCGGCCCAACATCCACAAGGAGGAAGGGGTGGGGGCTGGAGACCTGTCCTGGTGCCACTGTCCCTGCACTGTGCTTTGACCACACAAATCTCTTCTAGGAAGCAACGTGCAGGAACACATCCACAGGGACGTGAAGAGTTCATGGTAAGCAAGTCCTATTCGCATTGTTATAACAAAGCAGCCCCTGGGAGGCAGGACAGAAGAAATGCTGGTGTATGGGCCTGAGGGTCAGATAAGACACATTTGCTATGAAAATGCAGAGCCCTCTGGGCAGCAGAGCCTCCTCTGGGTTGACCACACGGCTGTGGTTCTGGGTGGAGACAGGGGCCAGGCGAGGTCAACATCAAACAGGCCTGCATCCAGCTGTGCAGAACAGGGAGCCTGGTTTTCTCTTCAGAGAAATATATAACTTGAAAATTGAGTAATTAAAAAAAAGGATGGTTTTATATAAATTAAAAATTAAGTAATGAAAAATAAATGGTGTTTTTTAGTTTCTCATCATTTTCAGTAATTTTCTAATAAAATTTCCCAGCACACAGTCAGAATTAAGTAACCTGATGGTGATTTCTAAGTGGTGACCAGAAGCAAAACAAATTTTCCCAGGAAGAACTTCCAGTGACCTCCAGGCACAGGGCAGGGCTGAGACCCAGTGGCTTCTCGAGGCTGATGTGGTCCCAAGTGCCAAGCCACAGTCACGGACGTGGCACCCCAAACCCACCACGGAGGCTACCAACTCCTCCCAGACGCTAGGTCCTTCTGGGTAGAAGGATGGCTGGGTGGGTCACCATGGTCACACACAGGTTCCCATGAGTGTATCTGCGGTGCCTGTGTGTGAGGGGGTGTGTTGTGTGTGGTGAGATGTGTGTGGGTGTATGGTGTGCTGCGGTGTATGTATGTGGGGTCTGTGTGGGGTGTGTATACGTGGGGTGTGTGGGCTGAGTGTATGTGTGCATAGTGGTGTGTGTCTGAAGCATGGGTGTGAGGACTATGTATAGTATACATCTGAGGTATGTGTGGATGTGAGGTGTCTGTGGTGTGTGTGCCTCATGTGTACGAGGATTTTGTGTGGGTTTGAAGAATATGTTGTGGAGGTGTGTGGAGCCATGGGTGTGAGGTGTGTCTGTGCAGTGTGAGTGCCCCGAATTGACCGTGGAGTCTCCCCATGAGCTGGGCAGAGAGCCGGCCGGGGGACACTGGGACAGGCTGTATGGTCAGCAGGGTGTGGTCATGGGGGAAGATACCACTAGCTGTGCTGTGGCCTCTTTGATGACTTTATGCAACTCATTTTCAGAGGGAGCCAGTGCCTAAGACTCCCAAGAGCAGACGTGCCAGCATCCAGGCGGAAAGCCTGTCCTGGGCGCGGGCACAGTGTCCTCAGGGGAACAGTGGCTACAGTGGCTGGTGAGTGGTCACAACTTCAGCTGAGAGAAGACTCCCAGCTGCCCTGACCTCCAGCTAGGGAAAGCTCAGCCACAAAGCTCAGCCTCAACTCTGCCTCCTGCATAGGGGGATGGTTACACTTTGCTGCTGAGCACTGTACACACCCCCAGGGTCTCCGCTCTGAGAGCAGGCAGTCTTGACCACCCTCCTTCTTGGTGCAGGCAGTTGAGGCAGCTGCTGGGTGCCAGCACAAGTGCCCTCTGTGATATCTCCTGAGAGGCTACTCCAGCATCCCCACCTGCCTGACCATGCACTTGGTTACATGGCTACTTCATCTGCTTCAAAGCACTTAGCCACTGCATGAAATCAGCTTGCCCATTATGGGATTAGTTTTGTCATCTGTCTCCTCTCCTGAGCAGGATGACAGAGAGAGGCCTTGCTCAGCACAGTGATCCCTGTGCCTCAGAAGGATCCCCAAAAGGGAATAGGGTTCAGTAAATGTGCATTAAAAAATAACCCCCAGGCATATGGAAAGAGTCCTTTAACGATCCACTGTTGAGAGATAACATCTATAAAGGTCTATTTAGTCCATTTCCAATTATCTGCTTTGTGTTATTTAATGAAAATGAAAATATTTTGGCTTCAAACAGAAAACCATACAAATGATTTTTTTTTCAGTACTGGGGCTAGAACTCAGGGCCTTCCCACTAAGCTATATCCCTAGGGCGTTTTTAAAAATGTTAAGCGGAGGGCCAGTGGTGCAATGGAAAATGCGTCTGACTATAGATGAAGCAAAACATGTTTTGAGGCAGGGTCACACTCAGTCACTGAGCTGCCCAGGCTAGGCTCAAACTTGCAATCTTCCTGCCTCAGCCTCTCAGAGTGCTGCGATTTCAGGCTTGGAATGTGAGAGCAGATTCCTTGAGAAGGCTAAGTGTCCTAGCTGCTGGCCACAGGACGAAGCCAGGGCCAGCCCCCAGTAAGCACCAGGTCCCATGGATCCCATGGCCTGCTTACCCTCTATCATGAGCAAACAAGTCTGAGAGGAGTGCCTAACCCCACACTGCAGAGACAAAGCCTCAGGGGAGAAAGTTAATGCCAGCATCACACACTGATCAGCAGGCACACCTGGGCTTTACACGCTCACATCTTTCCAGTGAGAAAGTCACACGTGTGTGACAATCAGTGGTGAGTGCCAAGTGACCCTAGTGTAGCTATGTCTTAGGTGGCTGGCTAGATGGCTGAAACTCTAACAGGGCTCTTGGCAGAAGGCTGCGGGAAGGTTTCCAAGTCCTGAAAAGCAGAAGGATAGGTGCAGTCCTACTGTCCCAGGTGAACAGTAAAATGAGAGACCGACTCTCCTCACAGCAATGAAGACTCTCTCCCCACCCACTCATGGTCATATTTCAAGTAGAGCATCCAAGGGCCAAAACTCTTATTGGAACAGGAATGCAATGAACTATGACACATTATGGGAACAGAGAGAGAGAGAGCAAGAGAGAGAAGCACCCATGTGCCTTGAGATGTACAGTATTACAGAAGTGTAAGAGAGGCCTCTTTTCCTCCTAATCCAGACCCACATCTGAACCAGAGTCTAGCAGCTGAAAGCCAGGGTCCATGTTCCAAGCAAGTGTCCCTCAGTGGGGGCAGTGGGGCGAGGACCACCACAGCCTGTCCCCAAAATAGAAGTAGGTGGAGGCCTCCTCAGCTGTGGCCAGCTCGAATTCCACAGGCCCACTTACAGTGACCCGATAAGCTATATAAAGGTTGTTTTGTGACCACGATTCAGTCTAGGGTGGAGGAGTTCTTAATTACAGAGCCTGTCCACAGCCTCCACCCCACACGCTGCAGAAAGCTGAGGCTGAGATTTGCTCCCCTGGGAATCTCAGAGAAGCAGGAGTTCTTATGATGGTGAGCAGGCGCTTCCCTGGATGTACACAAGGCCAAGGGACACCACAGCCCCACCATAGAGGACCTCAGATGAGTTTTCTGGAGAGGTCTTAGAGGGCTCTGATGCCTGAAATGTAGCTTCAATAACACTGGTCACTGTCCTTGTCCTTGTTGCCATGGTTATTCCACTCCTAAGTTTGCATGTTTTTCATTGGTAAAATGGGACAAAGACTTCAAGTATGGTTAGCGTCATTCAACAGGAAGACAGTGACCATGGCATATAAACCAGGCCTGTGGAAGGCCCAGAGTAGGGCTCAACAGTTCCACATCCAAGGGGATTCCAGAAGCACACTGAGGGCCCTTACTCTACTCCCTGCTGCACGGTAGCCTCTCTGCTCTCAAAGCCATGGACCACAAGGGAGGGAGGACCAGAGCACTTTGCCAGAGGACTGAGATGACACTTGACTGAAACTGGGACTTGAAGGTGTTTCCTAAGTAACACAACCAGCCAGTGAGAGCTCAGGACCTGAGGTCAAATGCAGCAAAGTCAAACTGTCCACTTTGCCACTCTGCTTCCACTATATGTGGGGTAGAGAGGATGTTTGTTTTTAAGTGGGAAAACAAAAAAATCAGGAAAATTGGGTAACATGTTAAAAATCATACAAGGAATAAGTCTAATGGCCAAGCACTGGAAACTCTACATCCATTGTTCTTACGTGACCAACCCAATCCCTTCAAAACTTACCAAATGCAGCAGCCAAGATTTCCCCTCCAAGGCATAACATCCAAAGGGAAATGTGAATGAGCCACATATGCAATGCTAAATTTTCTAATGGGCACATTAAAAATTGTAAAAAGAAATAAGATAAATTTATTTTACTAATTTATTATATTCAACCCAATTTCCTGGAATATTACCAACTCAATGTATAATCAATATAAAATTCATGAGATGTATTACTTTTTATATTAAATCCACAAAAACCTGTGTGTACATCACCCTTGCAGTGATTCTCAGTTTGGAGCCCCCCATCCCATGCAGGGCTCACATGTTGGACAGCAGAGGCCTAGAGCATCCGGATGCCACATATGAAATGTCCACGTGGACACCTCCCTCATGGGTGGGTGGGACGAGGATGGAGTGAGACACTGTACCACAAAACTCTGGGATAGCAGCAACCCCCCCTAGACCTACTCACCTGGAGCAGAGTTGGTTTGACAGGGTAATATCTTTTTCGAGTCTATTCCACCCAGTCTACTTTTCTGAGACCTGCACCAACCTTCAAAACCGAACCATTTCTCTCCGATCACGAAAATCTGGACGAGTTAAGTATTTCAATCATTGTACGTACTTTCAGCTTTGCATTTGGCATGTGTGAGGAAAGACTATGCATACATACATCCAATGCACACAACACAACAGCAAGCACAGAATTCAATGTCAGGACACTGCCCTTGGTTTCCTTTAAACTATTAGAAAACTCCTAAATGCCAGGTATCATAAGGAACAGACTTTGTCCTGGTGAAGCTTATTCTGTAAGTGTGGAGGCAGGCACTATTACACACATAAACTAATACTTACATACAATGCAGACAGCAGCCACTGTCCACATCCCAGTGTAACTGTCCACCGCTGTCCTCAAGTGGACAAGAGCTTCTCAGGGACAAAGAAAATGGCAAGCAGCTCCATCCCTCCATCCTGGGCCTCTGGGGTGGGGCCCAACATGGAGGAACCAGTCACTGTGTGGCTGATGAATGAAGGAATGAACTCACTGAATTTAATGAATGTTTACTACAACGTGTGGTTGTTAAATACACTGATTGAATGGAATAAAGTGAATGTAAAGGTGACTACAATATGCAATGGTTGAATGAATGAATGAATGAAATGGGTTGCACTGAATGATTATTACATAAAATAACACCCTATTGTACTCTGTGGTTTTCCAGATCAGCCATAGGAAGAAGCCTGTATTCAGAATAGCTCTTATTCCAATCAGCTGCAATCTCCTTCACAGCCATCTTCAGGGATTTCTGGTGTTTGAATTCTGGGACGCTCCTTGATTTAATCTAGCCAGATGTTTCCAATATGTCACTGTTAGTGCTTTTATTTTGTTTTGCTTCATTTCTAATTAAAGTGATTGTAAGGGGATTTCGCTTCGTTTTCCACCAGAATAGACAGACCCTCTTCATTTCCCAGCTGTATTTACAAAAGTGGATTCCCCTCAGGCAACTGAGCATTCACTTAAATCCTGCTTCTATTTAGGCATTTGGAGAATCCATAAGGATTTTCAAGTTTTCCTTGAGGTTAGCAAGATGGACATGTGTTTTTCGGGGCTGGTTGGCATCTGTTTCCCTTTCTCTTAACAACAGTTCCCTGGTTTTCCTTTGTGTAGCAAAGCCCTTTCCTTCAAGGAAGAGGGATGCTAACTATCTCCACTCCCAAATGCTAAACAATATCATATGGCTTTGGCCCTAAAGATCCCACCTATTTCCACTATGAGTCTAGGAGAAGTCACATGACCTACGTTCAACCAATGACTGCACTTCAGGCCTGCCCTTGGGTCTGCAGGCCCACAGAGCACTAAGGGCCACTGAAGGTATCTTGTCTGTGCTCTCACCTCTTCTCTCCCCTCAGTCCTGGTCCCAGCCCAAGAGCCCACTTGTTATTTTCCATGGACAATCTCACTTATTCTCTGGTCAGAGGATTCCCTGAGTCTGTCTAGCGAAGTAGAGACTTGGCACCCACATCTGCTGAAGCACATTACCATCCGGGCAGAAGCCTAGTCATGGAGGGTGTAGAACATGGCCTGGTTTCATCTTTGAAACATCAGGACCTCTGTCTTTCAATCATGTGTGAAAATAAATTTGCTGATTTAAGCCAGTTAGAGTGGGGTTTTCCAGGACCAGTCCTCTCAGCACTGTCCCTGACACAGAGCTGAGTTTGGCTATGGTGACACCTGGTATCTGGTGACACAGCAGGAGGAGGCCAGTATGTGAGGCTGGAGGCTGGATTCTGCTCCCTGTCCCGAGTTTGTAATGAGTGACGCATTAAGTCACTTATGTTAAGTCCATGCTCGATGCCTTGCTCATATGTTAGAGTGCAGGTTAGCTTCACTTAGCCTTCTGGGTAACAACTTTCTCATCTGTAAAATGAGCCTGGTAATCAATGCTGATCTCTCCTAATATCCAGTTCCCGGAATTTCTCTAGCTCTCTTGTCAAGGGACAACATGTTCTTTTCCCTGCTGTCCTGTTGGCATTCCATTCTCTGCCCAGCTCTGACCATGCCATGTCAACAACATCTCTACCATGGAGCCCAGGAGCTTCTTTATTGTGAGGGGTGATCAGACAAGCCCAGTGATATCCACTCCCACGAGCCCAGCCACACAGGTGTACTATCCTTCACTGACTGTGTTATGGCATCCCTGAGCCCCACGCCACCTCTTCCTTCTCCAGCCCATGCACCTCATGGACAACCAGAGCACATGGCCTTCAAGCAACCCAAAGAGATGTCGTGTTGTGGTAAAGAAGCCAGGAGTTTCTGTTTCTGCTGGGCTTCAGCTGCAAGCCAGACACACCCCGGCTGAGACAAGCAAGCTGCTGCCCCTGCCAGCCCCTTCCTGCACTGCCCCCGTCCCTAAGGCCATTTTACCCCTGATGAGGTGAGCACCAGGCTTGCCAGCCAGGGCTTGCTCCATGCCCTGCAGTAGTCAGCAAGGTAGGCTGTGACTCTGCTCCCACCCCTACCAGCCTCCAAGAATAGCCCCATTGGGCCTGGTCACCCAGCACCCATTTTGACCCGTGGATAAAAAGTCACCCAGTGAAGTAGGCAAGGGCAGAAACCGGAGACAGTCTGGACCAGGAGAAAGCCACTCCAGCCTCCTGTCCTGGGGAGGTGGCTGTCCTCACAGTGACCCTCTGGGACACTGCAGGTCAGGCTTCTGGCCCAGCCATCAGCTCTCTGCCTGCCTCCTGCCCAGCACCCCCAACCTTGCCCCAGATTCAGGCACAAGGAACAGATTTCAGACAAGCAAGTTACCCCAGAGGTCAGCAGGTCCACAGAGCTCTGCCACCCTGCACAGCTGCTCTGCATCTGTTTGCTGGCCTGATTGTTCCTGGAATCCCCTTTGGAGCCATCGTGTGCCAGACACCCCAGGGAGGACTTTGCAAGCACTAACTCCAACTGCCCAGCATCCTCATCTCAGACAGGGAGATGGCACTCTGAGACCTCAGGCTCCTCACACATGGCGTGGGGACTCAGAATCCTGGCTTCAATCCCGAGCCCCTTTCTTTGCCCCTCACATCTGTCCCCAGCGGAGCAAGACTGCAGCTGGGCTGCTGGACGCGCACATCACTAGGTCCCTGGCGATTCTGGCCCAGGAAGGGCAGACTTCCCTGCACCCGCTGGCCCCCTGCTCCTGCCCAGGGGCCCCTCCTCCCTTGGCCCTGCTGCCTCCCGCAGGAAGCCCCCCCAGGACTCCAGGGCCACTCACTCTCGCACAGCCGGCGTCGCAGCTTGCCACGGATCTTGTCGATGGCGTTGAAGTCCGACACGTGGAAGATGTGGGCCGACTTGGGCTCCGAGGCGATCTCCTCCAGCTCCTCCTTCAGCGCCGCGCCCACGCCCACGGCGAAGACGCGGATGCCCGCCCCATGAGCGTCCACGGCGGCGTCCAGCACCAGGTCCTGGCTGCGGCCGTCAGTCAGCAAGATGGCCACCTGCTTGAAGGCGCGGTTTCCTGGCCGGCCGCCGGCCTGCGGGGAGAAGCTGCGGCCCGTGATGTAGCGCAGAGCGTCGCCGGTGTTGGTGTTGCCACCGTGGTACGGGATGCGCCCGGCCGCTGCCTTCACCTCCTGGCGCGAGCTGAAGCGGCCCAGCTCGAAGGCCGTGGTGGGCGCGTCGCTGTAGCGCACAACGCCCACTCGCGTGTGGTCCGGGCCCACCTCGAATGTGTCCACCAAGTTGGCCACCCACTGCCGCACCTTCTCAAAGTCCCCCTTGCCCACGCTGGAGGAGGTGTCCAGGAGGAAAAGCAGGTCATAGTGCACACTCTTGCAGCCTGCAGGAGGGGCCAGAGAAAGGTGACAGAGGGCAAATGGGTGGTGGAAAGGGCTTGTCTTTGAGCCCCAAAGGCCTGGCTACGGCAGCCCCAAAGACCTGCCTCAAAGCCCGACCAGCACTGGCCTAGGAAACGTTAGGAAAGAGGCTTTCTCAGGTCTGCACCTCAGCTTCCTGATCTGTGCAAAGGTCCTGAGCCTTCCCCAGGGCTAGAGAGGTTCCTCTCAAGCTGCAGGATGCTCCTTCAAGTGCTTCACACCTTGGGATGCCACTGTGCATCCATCTCTTCACTTTAACTTTGCTTAAAAAATAATCGCTTTCTTATTATTATTTGAACCTGCTGCAAAGAATGCATGCCCATTTTGAATAAGTGTTTGATCAGAAACTATCCGAAGTGCTCATGGGCCATCTACACAGAGACAAGTGCTGTGAGCACATGGTGTCTGTCCTTGCCACATTTGATTTCCCTACAGCCGCCGATGGGAACAGAGCTGTGGCCAGCTCAGTGGGGAGATGAGCCTTTGCCCGAACCTGGCAGTGTGCCAGATGCCGCTTTCCAGAGCCACAGTGCTGGCTCCATGGCTGCAGAGGCCACTGCATGGACAAACGCAGCGAAGCTCAGCCCACACTGTCTTGCTGGATATTGAAGTATTTTACAGTATTCCCCCATTAGAAGTCATATAAAATACAGTACTCATGTATTTTAAATGTAAATTTATGCAAGTTCTCTAATGTGTTATGAACATATACTTGTGTTCTTATAACTACAGATTTTATATGAAGTATGCGGCGCCTTTGAATAAGCAAAAGAAGGGAGCATATGCTTTCTCCCATCCACACAGCAGCCCTGTGCAGGGCTTATTCACCCATTTTATAGATCGCATAGGAAAGAGTGTTCTAAACTCCCGAGTGCTATCACAGGAGCAGGACAGGAAGGCATCTGTCTGCTCCCCAAGCCTCACTCTGAGAGGCTGAGGCAGGAGGCCCGCAGGTCTGAGCCCAGCCTGGGTAACTTAGTGACTTAGCGAGACTCTGTCTCAAAAAATAAAAAAGGCTGAGATATAGCTCAGTACAAACACCTGGATTCATTCCCTGGTACTGGAAAAAAAGTGGCTATGGCATTTGTTAACCCATTCTCTGGGCCTGGAACTTTTCCTCCATCAATTCCACATTTAGTAATCTACCCCAAGAAAATTAGAAAACAATTATTCATATAAATGATATCACAGTGGCATGACCAAGAAAATTATAGAAACAACCTACACCACCACTCATATAGGATGACAACTAACAAACCACTGTGCAATTGATTCCTACAGTGCAATGCTAGGCAGTCACAGCAGAGCTAGGAGAGCTGGGAAGGAATCCACATGCTTTCCAATACAGTGTCGGGAGTGAAAAGGTATTTACAAAATGTGTACAGTAGGACAGAATTTCTGGAAAGAAAACCTGTGCTCTGAGTGTGTGTGTGTGTGTGTGTGTGTGTGTGTACAGCTGTGTTGTACAGACACCCTGTAGAAAGAAGTTGTGCTTACTCCTGGCAAACAAAATTAGGAATGAATTTTATTATTTCATATTTTCAGCTTTTATATTTGCAATCAAAAAGGTTCAAACCCAGAAAAGATATAGAGCTGTATGTATTTACACACACACACATATACACCCCTTCCCTGTCTGACCTGAGTCAATGCCACTTTGAATATTCCACCCCAACCTCTCCCTGCAGTTTTCAAAATCCAAGCTACAACAGGTTATGGCGGCCTCTGAGTTAATTCAGGTCCAAGCAGGACTGTCTTGGGCATGGTTAGAGTTTCTGGGGTGTGTTTGCTCAGATGTGTGGGCTCAGGGATAAGTCCTAGGAGCTTTCTCTTTGACATAAAGGTCATCCTTTTGTCTCTGGGACAATGACATCACAGCCTGTCCAGGATAATTGTGCTGAAGGCCAGGCAGGCCCAGCCTGTGGACTCTAATCCTACAGCAAATTTATTTTAGGGCTGCAGGAGGTCCACTTGGTCAGGAGCCTCACCAGGGCCCTGGGAGCTCTGGGCACATGTTCCCTGGAGCAGGGGGACAGCCAGGGTTGTGGGCATGTGGCAGGTAAGTGACGGGCTGAAGAATGCTGTGACTGGAGTCTGGGCCCTGCTACAGGCAAGGGTCCTGCACTCCTGGCAGGTGTCTGCTTCCCTGGGCCACCCTGCTGCACCCTGGGATGATGGCATAGAGGGCTAATCCAGGAGCTTTGCCCTTTGAGCCAACTGTGCAGCTATGGTTGACTTCATGAACAGAGACACCCGTCCCTCCTGAGGAAAGCTGGGTGTCCATAGTTGTTACGTCATTTCCTCTAGTCAGGCTCGGAGAGGCTCAGCATGGCACCGTGTGTGAGGGCATTCTACATAATCCATAAGGAATAAGGGAATCTTTGCTTTTTGAGACCCAGGGAACAAGCTTTAGTGCATCACTTTCCATTCTGGCTGTCTTGGCTTCTGGGTTCGCAGATCTCTACCTCAGTCCTCTGCTGCAAGATGAGGATAGCATTTTATGCCCTGGATCAAAGGACAGACACTGTCTGCACCCTGGAGAGCATCCTCACACACCGGAGGACCCCACCTGCCACCTCTGTGCTGGGTGCTGTGGCCTCATGTTCCCGCCTCCCCTTCACGCCTCAGCACTGACTGCTGCCGCTCCCATGGCAGGGACCCCAGACAGGACAGCAAAGCCATCCTGTCCCAGCACAGCCCCGCTTCCCCTGCCTTCCCATCCCCAGCAAGCATTCCCTGTCCCTGGTGGACCCCATAGGCAAGTTCCCCTCGTGTCCTGGAGCCTCTCTGGATGGCCCCAAACGTGTCCATCCCCAAAAACGTGCCTGAAGCCTTCACAGGGCAGAGCAATACAGCAGGGCCCCAAGCCCTGCCTGAGGCCCAGCCCCCAAACTCCTGACTGAGGGAGAAGTGGCCAGAGCAGCCGCGTCCTCCACCCTCCCTCTACCCTTCCCACACCCAGTTGAAAGCACACATGATCGTAAACCACACACTTCCACACTCCCTCAAAGTCACACACACACTCGCACACTTACATTCTCACAGCCTCCCATGCACAATCAGTCTCTCACTCTCACACACTCACACTCACACGGTCGCACGCTCTCGCACACATTATCACACTCATGTGACCACACACTCTCGTACTGACATCCTTTCATACACTATCACACTCACACACAGCTCCCGGCTCAGCAGGTTCTTACACACTCCCGGGTAGAGGGGCGGGCGGCACACACACACTTGTGGGGTAACTGACACACGCACATCCAGTCAGCCTTGAGCCGCCTTGTGGCCCACTCCCACACCTACCCTGACAGACACACGGACCCGCACATGGCCAGCTCAGCCCCAGCGAGAGTGCAGCCTGCGATGCTCACCTGCCCGCTGGGCCTGGCAGCTGCCGTCCTGACTCCACAGCAGCAGTATCCAGAGGAGGCAGGCTGCAGTGCTCCATCGGGGGCCCACCATGGCTCCCTTGCTCTTGGAGACGAGCACGTCTTGGCCAGGAAGAGACCCTGCTGGGGTCTAGTGGAGCATCTCCTGTGTGAAGAACACATCCTTAGAGAAGAACTCTTGAGCTTCCTCTTCAAAGCAGGAAGGAAACCTCATCCCATACCCAGCCTCTTGGCCACTCTTGACTCCTGGCTGCCACACTGCAAGCAGCCAATAATGTGACCAACCAGTGAGCAAAGCTAAGCGTTCCCACTCTGTTATGACTTAGATCTAAAATGTCACCCAAAGTCTCATGAGTCCAGAAGTGATACCTAGGAAGGTGAATGGATCAAGGGGCTGATAGCTGAACGTGTGGTTAGGAGGCGGCCCCAGAGGAGGAAGTAGGTCACTGCGGTTATGGCATGACTTTGGAAGGCATATCCCTCCCTAGACCCTTCCTCTCCACCTCTTTCCCTTTCTTTCTGCTTCCATGATGCCATGAATTGAGCAGCTGTTCCCTGCTAGGCCCGTCCACCATGATATTTCTGACTCGGAGCCAGTAGACCATGGGCCTCTGAAATCATAAGCCAAGATAACCCTCTTCTCCTTTAAGTTACAGGTGTCAGATATTTTGTCCCAGCGACCAGAAAGGTGACAAACACACTACCCACCATCTCTGTCCACCCAGTGCATTTGGGGGATGTGCCAGCTTATGGTAAGACATGGGCTTGCAGGGAAGAGAGGGGGTGGTCTCCTGCGGGAGGACCCCACAACTGCTGCTGCCTGATCCCTTCAGAGCACACAGCTCACAGACCACCCTTCCTGATACGGTTTATATCTACATGTGCTCCCAAAGCCCCAGGTACTCATAGGTGGGGCTTTTGGAAAGTGACTGGATTATGGGCCATTATTGCTAATGTTAGGAGGCAGGGCCTGGTCAGAAGAGGCGGCTCATGGGAGGCATGACATCCTCTCTCAATTCTCTCTGCTTCCTGGCTGCCACATGAGGAGCAGCTTTCCTTCATCAGAGTCTCCCACCATGCCACTTCTGCCTGGACCCAGTCAACTGCGAAAAGACTGAAACTTCTAAAATGTGAGCCACAATAAACCTTTCCTCCTTTAAGCTTCTGGTGTCAGGTATTGAGTCTCGGCAATGAGGAAGGTGACTAAGACACCCCCAAACCTCGACCTCACGCCTCTCCCCACTGGCCTAGCAGGTGGCATTTGGGGGCTGTAGATTTTTGAGCCATTTCCCACTGATATCAAGTCTGTAACAGTCCTTGCTGTGTGGGACATTTTGCCTCTGGCTGAAATCCACAGTTCTCTGGTGGTGCTCAACTTGGATGCTGCTCTTCCAGAAAGCTTTTCCCAGGCACCTCCCTTTCGGCCTGGACAAGAAGGCCCCCTCAGCTGCTCCTGGTGAACCCTACGGGGGTCTTCAAATAGCAGCAGGCTGTTGTTCATCCATTTGCCTACTGTCTGCCCCAATAAACAGCAGATCACAGGGACTCATGGCAGGCTGAAAACTCAGTGTGGAGTAGAGCCTCCACACATGCTGAGCCAATATCTATGAATGAAAAGATAAGACAAAGAATTGTTCAAGGGGCCCACACCTCAGTGTTTGCAATGAGAGGGAGGTTATTTCAAAGGCACAGGGCATCCAAGTTAGTCTGGTTCACATAATAAGTGAATACTTTTTTTTAAAGATTTCAATAAACAGAAAAATATTAAGCCAGTGACAAGTGAATAAGTTGAGGGCAAACTTATTTACTCAGTCTTTGTTTGCAAAGTACCCATGTGAGGCCAGTATTTATAATGATCAGTGGGGCAACTACAGTGGACCAGGAAAATGCATCCCAGGAACTGGCATGTTCACTGTAACAGGGCCTTGGGCCAGGGCCAGGAGGAGACAGGCAAAGGGCAACCACAGAGCAGGGGGAGTGTGTGTGTGTGGGGGGTAAATGTGTGTGTGCAGGTGTGTGCAAATGTATGTGGTTTCTTTTTACCAAATAATGGTGACTTTTGGGCTTTTCATCAATGACAACTTAATGCAATTTAAAATGCTCCAGTGAATCAGGAAAAAACCTCTAAAAACTTAGATTAGCTGTGACAGAAACATCAGCAAGCCTGAGCCTAACGACAAACACAGGTGAACCAATCCCTTGGGTTTTCTCCCCCATCCTATCACATACACGCACACACAGAAACACGGGGAGAGCAAGCTGAGAGCACATTTGAAAAACCTAAGCTACTTGGGCCTCCTCGACCTGGAGCCCTGTCTCTGCCCACTGGACCTCAAGCAGTACCTTCTTTCCAGATGCACAGAATCTCATCCGGACGTATTCTCCCGGTCTGTGCTCTGTGTGGACTGCAGCCCCATCCTGAGAGGACCATCCCCAAGTTGGCCTCAGGATGGCTGAGCCTGTCTAAATTCAATCAACTCTTACACCTCCCTGTGGGGGCCAAGGTCATTCCTATAGCACAGATGCTAAATGACTGATCGCCCCAGGAAAAATGACTTTCTCTGGGCCACACTCATAGCAATAGTGGAGCCAGGCTCAAATGCCCTGTGCCCACAAGATGCATTACTCCAGGAAAACCAGCCCCTTTCTACATGGAGACCAGATTCCCCTGCTGTTTATGCAACCACTTATTTCTGGGGAACCAAACCAAAGAATCTCACTTCCTAGCAAGCCAAAGCCTTAAGCCTCTAAATTCCTCCTACTCTTTACATTTATCAAATGCCACTGTATATGAATGATATTGCCTTTCAGATTCACTTCACCAAATGCATGGACTCTTAGCTGGATTTTATACCAGTGTCTAACAAAGTCCAAACGTGACCTTTACCCTCCCCTTCAGGATTCATCTGTCATCCAAATTCTGCGGACAGAATTTCATCTCTTCCTCCATCTCTGGTGTTACATCTCTTGTGTCTTCCTCAGGGATTCGGGCTTACATCTGGACACATGTCAAGAGAGAAACTATTCCTCATTCCCCCTTCTCTACTGTGATTCGTCTATTCCTCCCTGGGGAAGGAGTGGCTAATGCAATGGAGTCATATCCCTCATATCCCTACTTGAACTTTAAATATTTGTTCCCATAGGGTCTGGGGCAGATCACAGTACATATTATGCATGCTGCAGTCACCTGCCCAGGACTATGTCTCCTTCAATGCCTGGGGCTCTTTGTGGGCAAAGACTTGGTCCAAATGTTTTCTGTATCCTCGGTGACCAGCACAAAACGCAACCCAGAGCAGGTGCTCAGTTACTGTTCATATTTGAGGGGAAGGAAGAGGGGAAGGAAAGAAAAACAGAACAGGAATGCTGATAACTCACTTGCCACAAGGAATACTGAACTCAGAACCTGCACCGTTGGCCTGGGCATAGAACTGTCCAGGTATGCTCCTCTCTCTATTTTGTGTAAACCTAGCAGTGCTCAACTGGATCACTTTTTCCACCAACAGTAGACTTTACCTCTATGTCTGTTACTAATAATAAGGAGTATTACATGCCTTCAATAAATGGGCTAAGTAGTTTTCCCCCATCCATTATTAAAGTCAAGGTTCTAGACCAGGAAAATAATTTATAGATTTTACCACCATTGAAAAATATTTACCAGTTTCCCTTTCCCATGCCAGGTGCCAAAGGCAGAGAGATAAATGAAGGAGCCTAGTTTGGACAGGCCTCACTTACTCCTACATCCGAGTAGCATGTGCACTAGGGCAAGGCAGGATCAAGTGAGCAGTTGAGGAAGGAAGCACAAGGGGTTATCATGTCTCACCAGTTCAGGGTAAGTCAGACTTCCCAAGTTCTCCCACATGTATTTTACATGGCTGAGTAGGACTTAGCCAGACCACAGGTAGGCGACAACTTCACAGGCAATGGCATCTGCAAGGCCCGGTAGGAAAGCAGAGCAGGGCACATAGGAACATCCATGTACAGGGCAGGTATGTGGTGCCTTTCGGGACTGGCACATGAATTCCTTAATCTGATCTCCAGCAAATCTTCCCAATAAGGCACTGAAGGTCACCTCCTCACAAAAGCATGGAATATAAGGGCCTGCGTGACAATACGCAAGAGAAGAAGAGCAGGAGGCAGCCACAGGAAGGAGGAGAAAGACTGCCTCAAATGGAGCACATAGGAACAGTAAAAGCTGCAGGTTCAGGGATTAGGGGGCCAAGGGGGAGAAAGGACACAGAACCTGACCCTAGCAGAGCTAGCTACACAGCCCTCCCATCCCACAGTGCTGTGTGAACGCAGGACTTGTCTGTCTTGTTCATGCTGGTGCCCAGCACCCAGGAGAGGTCCTAACATGCAGTAGTGCCTCAGTAAATATTAGATTTATGAATGAAGCGTGAATGGCCAGCACCTCATGTTGTTCTGTTATCATCGTGTGGGAACTGGGAGTCACTCAGTAGATGAACACAGGCATCATCAGGCAGCTATGAAAGTAAATGGCTAACTACAGTGTACCCTGCACTTTCTGATCAATTTCCAAATGGGGAAGGGAAAGATTGAGGTAGAGAGAAGACCTGTCTTTCTTCAGGTCTCCCAGTTGGTTAGAGGAGGGACTGAGATTTGAACCCAGACATCTTTGGGGCAGAAACTACATCTTTTCTATGATCTCCATGGATACAACAAATCCAAATATTAAAAGCAACTTATAATCCATCACTTTTTAAGAGATAAGAGTGATTCCAGCAAGGAGGATAAAGTGCTAACATCTATCCTTGTTTATTAGTACATTTTACAATTTCTTTGATTTTAGGAGTGGGGCATCACTCATGTTGTATTCTCAAACATTTTAGAGGAATTTTTGTTGTATATCTTCTCTGATACACAAAAAGAGAGAAAACTACAGATAAATATCCCTTCCGGACATATATGCAAAACTACCTAGCTAAGGATGAGCAAGCCAAATTGAGCAGTTATTAAAAGTAATAGATACGAGGGGCCGGGGATTTAGCTCAGTGGTGCCACCACCTGCCTTGCAAGTGCAAGGTCCCGAGTTCGATCCCTGGTACAAAAAAAAATGGATAGACACTGTGACCAAGTGGGACTAATTTCAGGAATGCACGGGTGGCTCAACACACAAAAATCAGTTGATGCCATGCACCCTCTCCATAGAATGAGGAAAGAAAAAAAACAACTGTGATCCTAACTGATCGGTAACAAGCATTTGAGGAGAAACAATACCCTGTCAGGATTTTTAAAAACTTCATAAACTATGAATATAAGGGAACTTCCTTGGCATTCTAAAGGGCAGATCTGAACACCAACAGCTGGCATCACACTCAGCAGTGAAAGATGGAAGCTTTTCCTCTAAGGTCAAGAAGACAAGGATGTCTGCTTTCACCACCCCATTCAACATAGTGTTTTGACAGAGCATTCAGCAAGGGAAAAAAATAGGCAGCCAATCTGGAAAGAAGAGGCGAAGTGATCTCGAAATAAACATGACGTATCTTATATGCACACAACCCAAAGAATCCACAAAAACTGTTAGAACTCATAAACAAATTCATCAAAGTTACAAGATATAAAATCAGGACTCAAAACTTGACTGCAGTTCTGTACACCAGGAAAAAATGATCTGAAAAGATTTTTTTAAATTTCATTGATGATGGCATCTAAAATGATAAATCTCACTAAGGAGTTGTAAGGCTGGTAAATTGAAAACTTCGAAACAATGCTGAAAGAAATTAAGGACCCGTATAAATGGGAAGACACCTCATGCTATTGCTTAATGACTGGCCCATTTTCTGCCTGGGGCAATGAAAACATCCTAGGAATAGACACTGGTCATAGTCATGGTTGCACAACATGTGGATGTAATTAACACCACTGAATTGTACACTTAAAATGGTTGAAATGGAAATTGACATATGTGGTGTGCTAAAACAAGGTACAGTGAATGTTTAAATTTTAAATTTTTGTTCCAGGAAAAGACAAATTGCCGCTAATCCCCCTCAAAAAATACTCCCCTTCTCTTCAAACACACCCGACCTGTCATTCTTGTCACTTTCTAAATCAGTTCTGGAAGTCCTCTTTCACTGCACTGTCACGGCTGCCTTAATGTCCTGAATCAATTCCAAACATTTACCTTTCATTGGTCATTTCCAATTACGGGAGAAGCCAAAAGTTGCACAGTGCCAGATCTGGTAAATTAGGTGGATGAGGACACACTAGAATGTTTTTATTTGACAGAAATTACCATAAATCTTTTAAACTGATTCAGTACACAAAGAGACAACTACAAAAAAAAAAAAAAAAAAAAAAAAAACCACTCATGAAAGAAGACTTCCAGAACTCCTCCATGAAGTAGCAAGAATGACGGGATAAGTGTGTTCAAAGCTGGGAGGAGTATTCTGAGGGGGTTAATGACAGTATATCTTTTACTGTAATACATCTTTAAAAATTTAAACAGTTGCAACGTGTTCCATTCACACCCTATATGTGTGTATATATCTACTATAAAACCACAATAAAAGTAAATAGATGTTCATATCCCAATCCTCCTAAATATGATCTTGTTGAATAGCAAGTAAAAACTAGTTAGAGATGAAATTAAGGTTGATTATCAGGTTATAGTAAAATATGTAAAAATAACCGAGGTTTCCTGGGCAGGCCCAATGTCACTGCAAGAGTCTTTCTAGGTGAAAGGAGCACAGCAATTCAGAGCAAGAGAGCGTTGCCTGGGAAAGACATGACTGCCAATCCTGCCTAGAGATGAGCTGAGGCCTGCAGGTGTCTTCTAGAAACTGGAGAGGCATTGAAAAGGATTCTCCCAGGAAGAGCCCTGTGCTTCCACCACCCTTCAGCACCACCAGGGTCGCTATAGCACCCATGTCCTCCATGGGTGGACAGGGGAGTAGAGCCCCCTGGGTTCAGGGGCAGGGACTCTCAACCTGAGGACCTGGCAGTACAAATCCTTGGCTAGCCTCTGGCTCTGAGATCTCAGGGACTCACTTAACCACTTCATGCCTCCTTGTTCTCACCTGTAAAGTGGCAGCAATAGAGCTGGCATGCCAGTGTACATCTGTAATTCCAGCACTCTGGGAGGCTGAGACAGCAACTCTGCAAGTTTGAGCCCAGCTTGGGCAACTTAACAACTGAGTGAGATCCTCTCTCAAAAAAATAAGATGTGCTAGGGATGTAGCTCAGTGTGAAGGCCCTGGGTTCAATCCCCAGTACCAAAACAAACAAACAAACAAAAAATCTCACAGAAGATTGTCATATGAACTAAGCAATAAAACTGCATGCAAAGCCCTTAGTTCAAGGCCTCAGTCACTCCTGAGGTCACATCACTGACATGAGCCAGAGCTGCAGTAAAGCCCAGAGCTGACTCTTTCCATCCTGCCTGGGATCCACAGCATGCTCACAAAGCCTGGCAGTAGTGGATTCTCTATGTTGTAGACCAAGCATGACAACCTGTAGCCTGGAAGCTGTATGCAGCCCTAGACAGCGAGTAATGCAGCCCTACAAGGTCGTAAACTTTCCACATTATTGTGTGTGTTTAGGAATATTTTTCATGACTGATTTTGAGGCAGGCAGTGCTAAAGTCTGGACTGCATAGGTGACAAAGAGAAGGCTTTGTAGAAGAAGGCACTAACTCCACTTCCTGTGCTCCCCACACAGTCTGTTGAATAGAAACCCATGTGTGACAGACATTACATGCACATAAGGGGTTTAGCAGGTAAAACTTAGCCATTACCAAAAATAGGATTTCAACTACCCATACCTGTGTGTGCCATGAAGCCAGGCATTGATTATTATTAATTAGAAATGGAAGTCTTCTTATTTAATTATGAAACTTGGGCTTACTTTACTTTAATGTTATAATAAAAATACTTTAGAATAAAGTTTTGTTACATACATGTATTAATTATATTAAATATTTTATGTGTGGCCTAAGGGAATTCATCTTCACTCAGAGCACAGGCAAGCCAAAAGTTTGAATGGTGTAGACATTCAACATTTCTATCTTCACAATAATCCCACGGCGTTGGCCTCCCATCTCAGTCTCACAACCACTACTTCCTGATGGCCAGTCCCTCCAGGGTGAGACTGTGCTGAACAAAGCCCCCGCATAGAGTTGAACTATGTCCAACCTGAGGTCAATGAATATCCCCTGAGGCAGAGCAGTACTCTGGATTCCAGGTTCTCCAGGGTAAGGGTAGGGAAAGATGCATGATTATGTATGTCCTGGGAGGGTCTTGTCTTGCATACACTCTAAGATCACAGAATTTTTTTTTTTTTTGTACCGGGGATCGAACTCGGGTCCTTGTGCTTACGCAGCAAGCGTCGAAACCACTGAGCTAAATCCCTGGCCCAAGAGCACAGAAATTTTGCAAATTAGAACTATCACCCTGCTCTACCCATGATGACCAGGAGACCCGGGAGTGTAGACAACCTCTCTAAATGAACGACACACCATGAATAATGATGAGCAGGACTTACCGTCATGTCTCAATAACACCAAGGCCCATATTCTGGCCACCACTGGCCATTAACACATATCATGTGCCAGGAACCATTATTAAATGCTAAGATCTATTCTAAATACATTATACACCGAAACCCATCTAATTTAAATGATAGGCATTATTAGCCACATCTTACTGAATAAGAAACTGGGACAAAGGACTTCTGGAGTCTTCCATGGCCAAACACCAAGAAGCCAGGACTCAGCCTTTTTGCAGCCAGCCCACCAGCAGCCTGGCTTTCCTGAGGGCACGATCGAGTGGGAGCGGCAGCTAGGTCTTAAGTGGAGAAACAGGAGCTAAATAAGCAAAGGATCTAACAACTGACAAAGCAGCGTTCCACCCAGTTCCCAGGAGAAAGGACTAGGGTTTTAAAAGTGAAAGTCCAGGACCTGGGGGAGAGGCTTCCTTTCAGTCAAGGCCCATAGAGGCTTTCTCAGCCTGCCCGTGTACGGCTTTCTAGAAATGGATTCTGGGATCCTCACCCAACCTTCCTTCCCTGGGCTACATCCCACCTGGCTGTGGTGTCCAAATCTCTTTACACATTGTTGGATTGAATTTGCTAGTATTTTGCTGAAGATTTTTACTTCTAAGATCATAAGAGATGTTGATCTGAAGTTCTCTTTACTTGTGAAGTTTCTGTCTGGTCTGGGTGCCAGAGTGATGCTGGCTTTACAGAATGAGTTAGGATGCGTTCCCTCTGCTTCTATCTTCCAGAAGAGATTTAGAGACTAGAAGGGCCTTCCACCCAGGAGTAAATGGGGCGCTCATTAACAAAACACCCATGGAGAGAGGCAGCCTGGTGTTGGATTCCGTCTGTGCTCCTTGATGACTGAACCAGCAGTTCTGGTGGTCCTTAAAGGAAGGGGACAAGCTCTGCTTTACAGGGACCTTGCAAGGTCCTGGGTATGAATTACAGGAAATAATTTTTGCAAAGCATGCAGCAGGGATCTGGCCCCTGAGTATGCTCAGGAAACCCACAATTTTTGATGCCGAGTCTCCTCCATGCTGCCTGACCCACCTCAGGTCACAGCCAGGGACACCACTAAGCCATCTCCTCTCACCCAGCCCTGAGCTATTTCCAGAGGTTAAGCTGCCAAGCTGGCATGACGTAAGCCACACCCCTATCTCTGGGAGGCAGAGCTCTGCCATTAGTCCCCAGGAAGTCCAGCAATTAATTTACTGAGCTGAGTTCCTTCCACTAGCCAGTCCATTGC
The DNA here is from genome assembly GCF_000247695.1 of Heterocephalus glaber. The sequence goes on along the minus strand of NW_004624735.1, from coordinate 17,386,834 downwards.
CATAGTAACCAGCATTCCTTATTCAGGGACCCAGGGGAGGGGGAAGACCAATGCTGAGCAGAAAGCAATTTAGAGAGAGAAAATGAGACTGGGCACACTGGTTGTAGGGAAGCCTGGGTTGAATCTGAGCTCTGCCTGCCTTGGAGGGGCTTTGTCAGTGGAGGGTGGGGGCTGGGTACTTGTTGCTGGATGATGGGCTGTGTTCTGGGCAGGAATCTGTGTGGTGCGGTCAGGGCCAGGCCATTGAGCTTAGTCTTTCTTTCTATCACAAGTCCAGCTCCAAGTTTGTGCCAAGACCCTGCTGAGCTGTCTGTGATACAAACTGCCCTTGCAGGTCAAAGAGGGAAAGAGAGGGCCGGGTGGCTCTTGTCCCAACAGGGCTCCCTGAGAGCCAGTAGGCTTACTGGGGATCCTGCATCTAAGATCTGAAACTCCATTTGGTGTGACTTGGAGTGTGTCCTCTCTGTTCAGTACATACAAACTGAGGACTTTATCCTCACCAGGCTGGATACTGCCACTGTCAGTGTTTGACTTCTCTCGGAGCAGTGAGCACAGTGATGAAGCCTTTTGGGCCCCTGGGTTCCAATTTCCAGCTGCCATGAACCAGCTGTTCAAAACAGAGAAAGTCCTTAGCTTTTCTGGACCTCAGCACTCTCATGCACAAACTGAGAATAAGATAATTACCTCACAGGCTTGCTGTGTTCAATCAAATGCATAGGAACCTTAGACTATACCTGGTCATGCAGAATACTCTGGGAACGCTATTTTTTACTATTATTTTCAAATCCTTAGGTTGCTGCTCTGTAAATTGGAACTATACCCATTTCAGGGATCTGTAGAGCAGATTACTTAAGGTAGTGGATGTGGTAATTTTAATGCAGTAAATGCTGCCATCATTGTTCCAATTGGTTGTCCAGTGAGAGATGGGGTTCCTGAGCTATACAGAGATCTCAACTGATGTTGCCCACGCAGGGTACCAGGGACTTCATTGTTTTAGCTTCTAATGCAATCATGCTCTAAATGCACATTCAGCACTTTATACTACTCAGTATTAACAGAGCTTGCAGCCCAGTTATGGAGACAGACACACAAAGAGCAGTTTATATGTCCACATGCCCAGTGCTCTAACAGAGTGGCAGACAGATACATGGAAGCTGGGACCACAAGCATCTAACTCAGGCCCCTGGGGTTAGGGAAGGCTTCTTGGAAAAGGTGGTATTGGAGGAGGGCCTAGAGGAGCAGGAGGGGAGCAAGACAGAGGGCAAATGCTGCTTCATTGGAAACAGCCCCCCTCCCATCTGTTATAGCTCATTCAGTGAGCAGAAACATAGGACTTTTGAGGAGAGCAGAAAGGCTGAGGTTCAGCCTGGGAAAGAAGTAAGAATCCATGGAAAAGAAGACACCCAAGGATAAGGAAAGACCTCTTAACAAAGAAGCCTAGAAACTTGTGCAGTTACCCAGAGTTCAGACTTTGATTAGAGAGCCCTTGGCGTCAGTAGACTGATGTGACTTAGGAAATTCTGTCCAAAAAGGTGCACTATCAGGACCAATGGAGTGGCCAGGTGTTATGGCTTATATCTGAATATACTCCCCCAAAGCCTCATGCATTCATAAGTGGTGCTTTTCAGAGCTAGCTGGATCTAGGGTGTGCTATACCGGGATTAAGGTTGTGAGGTACTAAATTAGTCAGATGATTGCTTTAACATAGTTCTGGGTGTGGATAAAGGAAAGGCCTACTCTGGCCTTTGCCTGTGGGTGGCCCCACCTAAAAGGCTTGTAGCCTTCATGGGATAAAAGGGAAAGGATGGCTGCTGCTTGCTGCTCATTGTCTTTTGTTTGCCGCACCATGGATTATTTCTCCTCTACAATGCCCCTCTGTCATGCTGCCCTACCTTGGAACCAGCTGACTGTGGACTGAACGCGCTACAAACTGTTAGGTGAGATAAACCTTTCCTCCCTGAACTTTAGGTGTCAGGTATTTTGTCTCAGCAATGAGAAAAGTAACTAAGGCAGATTTTGGTACCAGGAATGGAGTCATTCCTGTGATGGTACCTGACCATATGGTTCAGGGCCTTTGGAACTGGCTTGTGGAAAGAGTTTGGAAAAGTTTGGAGATGCTGGCTGAATAAGCATCCCTAGAATGCTGTAAGGTAAACTTGATGGGAGATTCTGGTTAGAGCTAAGAGAACTGGAATGCTGATAGAAATGCATTTGGTAAAGCCCAGGCTCAGGAGGTTTCAGTTAGGAATAAAGACTGCATCAACTTTTAGACACTAGACCATATGTGTTATGCCTTGGCAGAAAATTTGTTTGCATTTTGTTCTTGTCCAGAGATGTTGCCTGAGGCTCAGACTAAGGGTAGTAAAGGACTAATTAACTGAATGGACAAAATTTCAAGGCACTCTAATGCTGAGGCAGTAATTTGGCTATTGTTGAGGGCTTTTAGACAGATCTATGTGGAGAATCAAAAGCAAAGAGCCCATCATAATGGTATTAAATGATTTGAGTTTGATCAGGAAAGAATCTCCATTAAAGTTTCAAACTGCAAAGATGGTGCTGAGGATTTAGTTGCCAAGAAGAAACAAAAATGGAAAAGATGGCCTGAGGACATCACAAGAATGAGCAGGACTCCATCTACTGCATCCTCAAAACTGCAAAGGTGAAAGATTTTATTTTGAAAAGAGAGTCCCAGGCCACCATGTTCCAGAATTGGCAGTGGCCTAGAGAAATTTTTCCTTTGATTGGTTAAATAGTGCTCAGCAATTCAGCAACTTAACCCCTATAGCCAAGAGAGAAGGAAGCCTGGCTACTGCTCCAAATGGTGGTAGACCTTGGCCTCATCCACATGGTACTGGTTTTAGGTGCATGCAGGATTCCATGAGTCAAGGGTAGGCAAGTTCTAATGAGTCAAATGGAGTCCTCAGAAGACAAGTTGGCTCCAGTGACCAAGTAACTACCCAACCAAGGAAATTGACTGTATAACAAGGAGACTTGTGCTATAGGAAGCCTGAAGGGTGGTGCTGGGAGAGACAGTAAAGAGACAAGGAAAGTTCCTACCAGAAGAGCTCCTTAGGGAGAGGGCTGTAAGATGAGAAAGTGCCAGGAGGAAGCCACTGCTTGGTTGTCTGAAGCAGAGTGAACTATGGTGGCAGTTAGCTGCAGGAGGACTACTAGTTCAGTCTCAAAAGTAGGGGACCAATGCCCCCCATTCCCCCCTTCATCTTCACTCCAACCTTCAAAGAAAAAAGAAAGAGGAAGCAAGAGCTAACCAACCCCACCCACCCGTGGCTCCCTAGGACAATGGTCTCACATTAGCAGTGATAGGAGGCAGAGAGCTTTATAGGAAATACAGGATTAAAATTTTATACTGGACCTGACTGGCTAGTCTTTGCTGTACCTGGAAGTGAAGAGAAGGTCTGGGATGTGGTAAAGGTTGGTTAAAGCTCAGGAAACAGTGTTTTCACCTACATGGTGGAAAGCAGACAGCAGGGAAACATACACCTGATTCACTCTCACATGCTGCTAAGCTGCGGGTGACTCAGGGTGGTTCCATTAGCATGATTGCTACTAATCACCCCCAAATCATACTGACAAGCCTGATAGGTGAATAAGAAAGATATTCCCTTCCTACACACTCAAGGTTGGTGGTATTCAGAGTGAGAACTCTTTACCCTAAATTCAGTAAGATTCATTGAGCACCAATCACACAGCAGGTCATTAGCCAGCATGCTGATCTGCTCAATCACATGGACTCGCCACCACAGCCTGATGTGCCCAGCATCACTGGCTCTCCCACAGGCAGAAAGCCTGAGGCCAGGAACTGATCAAGATCAGCCATTTAGTAAGTGGCAGATCACTCAATGGCAGATCATCCACACTCTGGGCCACCCAGTGCCAGGGATGACCAGACCCCTCTGAACGGAATAAAGCTAAAACTGGAAAAGAGGGGACTCTGGGTCCCTAAATGGCAGTGGGTTGAGTGGTGCTGTTAGTGTGAAACCAAAATACTAATAAATGTTAAATCCCATGCATCATTGAGTTGAAGGGTGCTGTGTCTAATACATAAGCATTAAATGGAGTTGGGAGAAAAGGACTAATACCACGAACCTTGTGTAGTACACAAGTGGGGTGGGCCAAGGCCATTGTTATTCAACAGTCCTCTTAGTTCCTGCACACCCATTATTCTCTCCTGCCTGGTCGTCTTTGTCTTCTGAGTCTCCCTCCCTGGGGCAGCAGAATCCATTCCTTGCTTTGGGGGAGTAATTCTACATAATTTGGGGGAAAAATCATTTCACAATTAAAATTATGATTAGGCCTAGTTCTCCTGCCTACAGGCCAGCGATGGCATGTCGAGACATAACTCCATTGTGGCTTCCAGCCACAGCTAAAACCTCAGCTGTCCAGTGCTGCTGTGATGCTCCAGGACAAGATTACACCAGCTGAAGACATCCTGGGAGGAACAAAATCTTCATGGGCAGAGTTCCTCATTGTTCTAGGATTTTCGCCTCAGCTGCCACCGCCCTCTGAGTCACATTTTACATTGGTTATTCTTCCGATATACCATGTACTGAACTCTCTGCCCTGAGTATCTGTTACATTTGTTTTCTCCTGATTTACTGAATAAAGGTGTGGCAAGCTCAGGCTTTCATCTTTGCTGCCCACAGCAGCATTGATCAGGCCCAAAGCTCAGCTTTTTCTCAAAGTCTCATTTTTCTATCTTTTCTGTCTAATAAATTAATTCACCTTGTTCTGTCATGGCTCACAGGAGACTAGGACTTGCCGCAGAGGTTCTTATAAAGTCCCCTTTCCCTGTTCCCTACACTTGCTTCTGCTGAAAACTTTCTTGCGCTGTCAACTGACAGGATCCCCAAGAATATACACCACTTTTCTGGCTGCGGTTGGCATGGAAACAAAGTGGGCCAGCCTGAACTCCACATTTCCCCTAGAGCTGGAATCTGACAAGCAACACGCACATAGACTCTGGTAGCACCTTGGGTAAACAGGTGCATGTCTGCTGAGCTGCTGAGCTTGGAGATACTCAGGGCCATTGGCCACCCATGAAGGGAACAAGTCCCTGAGGAGAGCGAGACAAAGCTTATCACTTAGGCACCTTAACCCAGTCTTGCTCAGAGTCCAGAAGTACTTAGGGCTTCCAGGTCTTGTGAGACAAACATCTCCCTTGCCCCATTTTTTAAAGAAGCCAGTTGGAGCTAATGCTTTTTCAATGACTCTATGAGACAGGCACTTGCTATATGTAACAAGGAAGCAAACATCACCCCTCCTTGGGGGACTCAGTATTCTCTGGTTCCTGCAACTGCTCAGCTGCACATCTTGTTTCCTCTTCTCTGAACTTTGTCAATGCTGCTTAGATAGGCTGTCCCAGAATCCCTCTGTTCAACTTCCTCCTACAAGGCCAACTTCCACAGCTAGCCCGGGTACACTCACTCCCTGTGCACTTTCCTGGTCCACAGGATAGAGCACAGGCTGGAGGCTGGGCCTCTTTCAGCAAGGTAGATGTGACTGGCACTTCACTGTTAGTTTCTGCAAGCATCATGGAGCTGTCACAGTCCCATTCTTACCCCTTCCACATTAGCACTGTGGAATTCTCCCCAATCCGCCACCCTCAGCACATGGTCTCAGTTCATATCACAGCAGGTTGGCTCTAATTACAGGATCTTGAGGACATGAAGGGTATTTCTGTTTCATGTATTTTAAGAGCCTCTGCTCTGGTGGAGCAATGTGCATAAATAGTGCTCCAGTATCTGCAAAGTTTTGGAGGTGCTACCCAGCAGAGCCCCCCTTTTCCTAGGAGAGAATAATGAGAAGGTCCAGGCAGTGCCTCTTGTGTGAGGTTAGATAGTAAGGCGCAAGGCTACACTTATCTTGGTTTGAATCATTCCCCCCCTGCTCTCTCCAAGTTTCAGCTGTTCTATCTGTAAGATGGGCCGTTGACTTACCTCAGCTGCTGCTTGAAGGGATGAGAATCTGTACTGCAGAGCTTGACAGCCTTGTAATGCAACCATAAAAATATAGAGAAAGCAGGCAGATAGATGATTAACCTCAGGCACTTGGATAGAGGTGGCTGTCCTTACCAGAGAATCCTTTTCAGGACTGACTTCACACTAGCAGACCTCTCTAAAGCATAGTATAATTCCACTCTGAGAACCTCTATCAGACATAATAGGCTACCCCAGCACTCTCCATCAGCCCATGCTGGAATCCCCTCTGTATTCCTCTTATGCATTCATCTAAACGTGGGAGTCTACAATGACCAGGATCTTACTACTTTGCAAGATACTGCACACATCTTGGAATCCTAGCATACTAGAATAGGAGGATGTTTCTAGATGAGGCTGCTAAAGAAAAGGCCACGTAGTGCACCCCTTCCCCAGGGTACAGTTGTGTCTCACACCAGACAACCCCAGGTGATCAGGCTATTTGGAGCCCCCACCTTAGGTGACCCTATGGTCTCAAATGCAAGCTCCCTGCTCTGCCCCTGGGGCCGCTCTCCAGACAACTCTGAGGACAGCTTGCCTTCTGAGGGAGAGGCACTTACCTCTGTACCAGATTATACATCCCCTGACAGTTGCATTCTGTGCATTTTCAAAGGGCCTTGTTCAGCATGAACATCATCAGACAAGACAGTCTGTTCATGTGATTCTCTAGCAAAAGCCAAACCTTTCTCAATCTGACCACGACCTCCTTTTCCAGGCTCATGGCCTCACACCCCACCTTATGAATCTTATTCTCCAACCTCAAAGCTCTCACATTCTTCCTCCAACATCAGAACTTTTTTCTCCTAACTCCTTGATGCTATTTTTGCTGTTATCTGAGAGTTGATGCCTTTTCCTTGCCAGACAGATTCCTGTTCAGCCTTCAAAACCCAGTCAATTTGTCTTCTCCTCGGTGAGGTTATCCCTAATTCCCCAGGTATGGAGGATGCTACTCTCTTCCTCAGGCTCCCACAGACCTCATTTTTAGCACCACACAGGAAGTATTAGAAGCTACCTATTGGTCTGTGTTCACCACTGAGCTCCCCAGACTTGTGGACGACACCTCTGGTCTCTTTTCCTTGGTATTGTGCCTGGTCCGTTTCTTACTGGAGCCCTGCTTTACTACAAACCCACCTGCAGGCCCTAACAGTGTCGTATTTGTTTATTGACCAGAAACACAGAGGCCTAGGATGATGTCCATCTTGTTCCCCAAGCCCTTTCCCTGGTCTCCCACCCAGAGAAGCTCCAAAAAGCTTCTGAGAATGAGACAGCTAGCAAAGACCAGAGCCAAATTCAGCCCCAGGCTGGCCTCATGACCACACCAGGGCCCAGTCCGTGAACAGGCACCCTTGGCTCAGTGAGATCTCCAGCCTGGCCAAGGGCCAGGGGGCTAGGGTGCCTGGTAGGCAGCTGGGAAGAAGGGAGGGCATCCCTCACTTGGCTGGTATGTGAGGCATCACGCTGGGCATGAAAAAGGTCAATATGGCATCCAATTCTAACATCTCATTCACTTATCTAACTGTTATTTAAATGAAGTTGTAGCTTCATTGATGTGACACCTATCATGTACCAAGACTTGTATAGTGATTTCAAATCCTTGAGAAGCACTTGACTATAGCCATGTTTTAATTGCTTCCTTCAACAAAGATGTGCTGAGTCCCTAATGTGCCCAAAATTGTGCAAATGTTGGTTGATCAGAGCTAAGAAATGCAGAAATCAGAGGGGAAACAGACACTCTGACAGGTGATTACAGCAGTTGATGACAGAGGCCTTGGCAGGTGTGTGTGGGGGGGGGGTTCAAAGCCAGGACCCATCATGGTTAAGATATTTAGATGTTTTTTCAGAGGTCTGAGGACATCGCACCCCTGCCATCTTCTGCCTCTGTGCTGCTGGAGGTGGTAGGGGACACAGCATCGGTCCCCAGAAAGCTCAAGCAAGCATTAGACCAAGGATGACAATATACAACCTTTCCCTGAGCAGTGACTTATGAATGTCTCCTAAAAGCCAGCTAACTATGTTTTCAGTGATTGTTTATTATTGTTCCCAAATTCTTCAAGTGCTGGACTTCGATTGATATGTATGTTTGGAAACAGAGGACACTGCATAAAGGTATTTGCTAGAACGTTCCTACTGCTTAAATTGAGGGAAAACTGATACTACTAAGGAAGCTTGCTATTACTGCAGTTGTAACAAGATGCTTTCATTCATTAGAGAGCTTTATACTTCACAACTTTCTAACAAGGAATAGTTTTTGCAAAGGAAAACATGTCCAACTACCACATCTGCCTTTTCATCTGAATTATATATGTTTACCTTTATATAAATTATACACATTTACCTCATATTCATTTACATGAATTACATACATTTACATTTAATGTAGTCTGGAATGTTAAGAGCTAGGACCTTGTGTTAAGTTATGAATCCAAATCCCAGTTCTGCCGACTACCAGCCAGGGGCCTTCCTGTGCATAAGCCTCACTGTGTCTTTCCATAGAGTGAGACAGCGCAGCTAATGCGCAGGAGTGTGTGAGGCCTGGGAGAAAGTCTAGGATGCTGTCTATCCCAACTGTGTTTAGGCTTAGACAGGATTGGAAGACACATTATTTTTGTTTTCACAAGGCTAAAAATATGTCATGAGATGTGGATTTAATTAATGCCAAGTATGTCCAAAAGATTAAATAAGAACCAACAGATAAAAGTGGCAGGGAAAGAGCTTTTCTTTGGATGAAAGGAAGAACTTTTAACCACATATTCAACACTGCTCCGGGGCTGTGTTAGGAGGTAGCGATTTCTCTGATCCTTCAGGGAGCAGATGCCTGGAAGGGAGGTGCTGGGACTGAGCTGCAGGGTAAGGGGACCACACAAGGTGCCCAATGCACCCTGGAGTCCTCAGACAAACAGAGCCTGTGAGAGGTGTGACAATTTGGCAAAACCTTGTGTGGCCACCCTAAACTATATCACAGTGAAATTGCTGATTCTTTTCATTTTTATTTAATTGCAGCAGGAACTTTCAACATCAGATCTGTGCTATTAAGATTGTTAAGCATACAGTGTAGTATTGCGTTATCTTCTCATGATTTTGTACTGCAGATTTGAAGAATTTATTCATCCTAACTGAAGTTGACAGGCGTAAGTGAAGTCACATACCCATCTTAAAAATGAAATTTCCTCTGATTTATTGTTGTGGTTGGTTTGCTTTCCCTTGTCTTTGGGACCTTGTGGGTAGACTGTGTTCCCCACCACGTAGCTGCTGGACAGGCCTGGCCCACTGCTGCTCACCTGCTTCTGTACTTCCTTAGAGATAGTTCTAACCAAAAGGCGGGGTACATTCTGACCACTTTTTCAAAATTTAATTAAGATCCAAACTTAAAATAAAAATTACAAGATATCCTCATCTCTATCAGAAGATAGCCAGGATCAGCCAGAAGGAGCGAGGGCCTGGGAACTGGGAGCATAGAAACAAAGCCAGGTGGACAGAAATGAATTCAGATGGGGTTTGCAGCAGAGGCCTCTGTGTGGCTACTGGCAGGGCATCTTCAGGACCCCAGCAGATAGGTGGACTGCCCTCACACACACCCTGGAATCTGTCAAGTCTTCCCTTTGCTGGTGCCATGATGTCACCCCAGCATTTAACCTTTCACAAATGCTCAGCCATTAAAGTGTGCATGCCCTCTGACCCGGAAATCCTCTTCCCGGAGACTCAGTCATGTGAAGTGCATCATTAAGAGCAAAAGGCAAGTTACTGGTTTTGCTAAATAATAGGGCTGAGGAGTGGTCAAGCCATATCATTCATTTATTCATGTGGTTTTATCTGCTCATTGATTCCACAAGCCCTGTGGGAGATGGCCCCAGATACACACGGGGGGTCCCATATCAATCTGCCCTCTTGGCCTCAGATGACACCCCTCAACACACACAAACACACACACACACACACACACACACACACACACACAGTGCCTAGTGCTGGGTGAGGGACCAAAGTGTCAGCCCATCTGTCCCAGGGCTTCATGAGACCTGAGACCCCGCTCTGTCTCCACATGCAAAACAGGCAGGTCACTGCCATTCCACAGGCTTCTGTTTTCCTCATCTTTAGAATGGTGGAACTGTACTTTTCCCAGCTCACCAGATTTTGCAGTTGTATTTGCTGTGCAATTTGGCGTTGTCTTCATTTCTTTTCCCTTGGTGACACTGGGGATGCATTCAAGGCATTTCCACCAAGCTACATCCCCAGCCCCTTTTTAAGTAACATTTTATTTTGAGGCAGTGCCTCCCTAAGTCAGTAAGTTGCCCAGGCTGAACTCAACCTTGGGATCCTCCTGCCTCAACCCTCAGGTGTGCTAGGATCACAAGTGTGTTCCACCAGGCCCACTACTTCTTCAATTCTTGGACAGGGAATTGGCTAAGCAATCCTCAGGGAACTCCCCCACCCTAAGACTGCCCTGCCAGCCCCTCTCACATTCCAGCCCTCTTGAAGGCCTGTCCTGTTCTGAAGGAAAGTTTCCCCACTATAAGGAAAAGGTCCTTGTTGACACAAAAATGGTATTTGCTCCCTCCTCTGTCCATCTTTCCTACCTGTCCTCAGAGGAGCATTCCGACTCTCTGATTCTGGTTTGCAAAGTGAGACATGAGTGACACAGATGTCACTCGCAGTCCTGGCTCCCATTGGCACAGGCCAGCTGCCCCCATCAGGGCCAGCAGCACCACCACTGCAGATCAGAGGCAGGAGAGTGTGCGTGTGAGTGGGACTCAGAGCAAAGAAGGAGTGATGGGCCCTCAAGCTAGGAAATGACCTTACACACTCACCTGGGCCAAGCACTCAGGTTCAGACCAGCTCTCCACCCACCCAGTGAAAAGTGGCCATGCAACCTGCCTGAGGGACTCACGGTGGGAGGCTCACCACCTATGAGGCCATTCCCTCCCATCTCTGGACAGCTCTTTGAACTGAATCAGAATCTAGCACCCAGTGAAAGGTCCCAACTAGTGCTCCTAATTTCAATCTTTGGGGACTAAAAGACAGGTCAGTTGCCTCTTCTTCTTTAGGGCAACCCCTCCCAGGCATCAGGCCTAGCTGTATTCTCCCCACACCAGAGGATCCCCCTATGGCACTGTTTATTTTTCCACACAAGCCATGACTGCTGTTCCCGAGACCACCTCCTTTCCCTCCTCTGACCGCATCTGCCTTTATCTTACAAGTGGGACCAGGACAGAGGTACTTTGAACAAACTCCACAAAAACAGGTACAAACACACTTCCCCTCAAAACATTTTAAGAGTCCGTGGCCCCCTTGGACCCTCTTTATCCCATCCAGCGTCTTGCCTAAGAAGAGAAGCCCAACAGTATCTGATAACGACTTTTGTCTGCCCAGTCACAGAGCAACAAGAAGGTGTGGGAAGGAGAGGGCTGCAGGCTGTGAGACAGAAGCAGACTAAAGCACACTGCAGCCTGCCACCTTCCAGACACTCCACCTGTGACTTGCTCTGATCTGAGACGCTGTCATCTTCCTCTGCCAAATGGGAACATGGAGACTCCCTGGGTAGAATCATTTGGCTCAGAACAGCCAGACAAAGCCCCAAAGCCAGGACTGGACACTGAGACTGACAACCAACCTCCCACACTTCCCCCACACCTCATAGTATGCCCGGGGCAGTGCACCCCTCAAACGGATCCCCTAAGGAAATGGAAGTCCTGGAAAAGAACTTTCTGGAATAACTCTATGAACTAAGCTACAGGGGGTCTGAAGATGTGATCTTCAGTGTCTAAGATTTTGCCAGGCATAAATGGTCAACAAGAGACAGACAGGTGGGAGAGTAGAATGGACCTGTGTCCACAAGAAGTACCAGCCCTAGGTGTCGTGGGATGCAATGAGGGTCTGAGCAGGGGACCCTGCAGGGAGCCCCAGGACAGGCTTTGGGGTGGGGGCTCTTTCAGGGACATCTGATAAGCTTGTCTGCCTGTCATTACTGAGTCCATCCTTACCGGGGAGATGTGAAAGCACCCTGTCCAACAGCACGTCGAATTTAAGTTATGTTCCATCCACTGGGATGAGAAACTCTGGTCTGCTCTGGAATATCATATGCAGAAAAAACAATAAAAGACAAAACACCTCCTGGACTAGAGGAATTGGGAGAGGGGCAAAAATGCTCAATTAAGAAAGAGACCTAAATGCAGATCAAGAAAGCAAACTCCTGAGGCAGTCAGTGCAAAGCCAGCAGCAGGCCATTCTTCCCACCTCCCCACTTTTCTCTCCCATTCCACTCAACTTTCTTACAGGAAAGGTGAGAGAGGCAGGTGCGTCTCAACAACTTTCAGAGCAGTCACCCCAGGCAGGCTCTGGCACTGACGCCACTCTGCTCAAGGAGAATCAAGCCGGTGTGTTCCTGGGTTCGCTCCTGACCCCGTGAGGCCCAGGCAGAGCACAGAAGCAGTGTGCCAGACCTGGGTCACCCCGAAAGGGCTTCGGCAGGAAACTGAACCGCTCCCTAGCTCTCACCTACCCCTGTCCTGTGTGGTCTGGGGAAGGAGGAAGTAGGCTCCAGAAGCCTGTGCAATGGAGCAGGGGACTCAGGCCTTACCTGGCAGGAAGGCGCTCAGGAGTGCCAGCTGAGCTCCGGTTCTGGGCCCAGAGCCGCTGCAAGCAGGGTCCAGAGAAGATGCCAGCCTCAGACTCCTCTTGGGGGCCACCAGTCAGCAACCCACCTGCCCTTCCCCCAGATTCTAGCACTTTCGGTCTCTGAACAGGACTTAATAAAATATAAGTCTTTTCCCAGGCCAGGGTGCGGGGGTGGGGAGAGAGTGAGAGAGAGAGATTTAAAAGAAATAACTAAATATCTACAGCCAGAAGGTAAGGCTGGAAACTCACAGAATGGAATAGAAAGTGTGTGAGAAGCAGAAAAACAGGGAAGGGAGAAGATACTTCCGTGGGGAGAAGTGAGCAGCCCCAGCCGGCCAGGCTGCAGCCAAGAACAAAGCTGCCCTGAGCCTCCCCAGGGGCAAAGCGGCGCAGCGCTGGGATTCCCCAGCTAAGAGCGCGGGGGGCGGGGCGGCCGAGTGGGACGGGGCGGGGCCTCGGTCCCAGGGAAGGATGGGGGTGCCTGAGCGCGGGATCCGGAGCTCCTGGCCTAAGCAGAGGCCCGAGATGCTTTGGGGGGTGGGGGGAGGAGGTGGGGTACCAGGTGGGGGCGGGATAGTTTTGGATTCCAAGCTACAAAGAGGCTGCCGAGCGGAGCCCAGGAAAACCAAGCAACTCTGTCCAATTATAGACTAGCCCGGATATTCCGGTCCCCTTTTGAAATCCCCCCCAGAAGATGGAGGCAGCTGCTGCCGCCAAGTTCGGAAAGTTTGGGGCCCCAGAGAGGATGGAGAGGGGATGTGCTCTGTTCCTTGTCCCACACAGTCTCACCTGTCAGAGCAGCTGCCGCAGGTGACCCGCACCCCTGCAGCCCTGCAGCCCTGCATCCAAGCCCGGATGGGGAGGTGTGGATTGGGACCTTATCCTATGTATGGGCAAGGTGAGGACAGTGCAGTGCGGGCTCAGAGAGAGGCTTTGGCACCAGACCAGCAGGGAGGGGCCCGGGGTGACTTGAGGGGGACACTTGCCTCACCCGTGGGCTCCGTAGGCAGAGCAGGGCCAAGTGCTCCGCCTCCCTGGCCTTTTACTTTTTTTTCCCTTTCTGAGCCCCATCTCTAAAAATGGGCCAGGCAGGGTATTTTGAACCAGATGAGAACATGGCTTAATATGAACTCCCCACCCCCACTGGCTGTCTGTCTCCTAAAGGTGTCTTTATTTGGCGTCTGCTGGGTAGCAACTGTTAATAAACAGAATGGGGCTACTCTGTGACCCAGGGACTCTCAACAACCAGGCCCTGCTGCCCTGGTGCTTCATCTGCCAGCCGTCCTGTGGGGTTCCTGCCTCACGTGTCTGCAGATGCTCACCGGGGCAGTCACACAGTTGAGGCCCGCCGGGCACAGCAGAGGGCTCAAGACTGCACCAGCCCTGTCCTGGGAATGGTGGACTGAGGTGAAAGCAGGCAGATGCACGTGGAGAGGGACAGACAGGGACCACTCCTGCGTGAGGAGGGCACAGGGCTCAGTCCCTTAACAGGAAGTCCCAGCGTGCCCTGCAGGAGCCCAAGGGTCTAGTCTGTAAGACAAAGGACGACCAGGAGCTCCCTGGGGGCTGGGCTCTGGGCAGATGGAAGGCTGGGGCTTGGAGGAGCTGTGATGGGGCTGGAGACCTGCAGAGGAGTGTGGACAGGTTCCTGCAGACCCCAGGGTCCCTGAGGAGCCCTGGAGAGACAGGGACAAGGTACGGCCAGTGGGGCTGGGGTGTGATGAAGGCAGGGAGGTGACCTGGTCACAGGTCAGAGAACATGAGGTCTGGAACTTCACAGAGAGAGACAGACAGACAGAGGTGTCTTGGGCTCTTACTAGTCTATCCTTGTAGCCACAGGTGAAACGAGGTCTCTAAAGAGAAAGGAATTTGAGGTTCCTGCCGCAGATAACCACAGGTTAATGTTTTTTAATTTAATTCAGCATTGATTGAGCACCTACTGATATCAGATCCTGGAGATGGGAAGCTAGCTAGGATCTAAATCACACCTGGAGACAATCATTGCCTGGAGGAAAAATACATCACCTCTCTGCTTGTGAATAACAGGAGAGGTGAGGTGGTGGCAGTGACCAGCCTCCCAGAAAAGGGACAAGGGTCCCACTGTGAAGACAAGCTTGGCACAATGGGGCAGCCCCAGCCCGTCCCAGACCAGCCTCCCCCTCTGAGCACCCTTGGGATCAAACCAGGGCCCTGCTGTGGGGGTGGGACCATCCCTGCCCCACCCCACCACCCAGGCCCTGCACTGCCCTCCTGTCCTGGCCTAGCATCTCCCACACATCACAGCCCCAGGCCGACGGGCAGAGCAGTGCATCCCGTGGGCAGCAGGGCAGGGCGTGCGGCCTCCCCATCCCTCTGAAGGTTGCACCTCCTTCCCTTCTCCTGTGAACTGTTGTCGAGAAACCCAAAGCATACATCATTTAGGAGCAAAATGAAAATAGACTTTGTGGAGAGGGAAGGAGTTCTGGGAATGGGGGAGATGGAGAAGAGAGGAGGGAAAGGGAAGTGAAATGGATCATGACGTCATATACGTATCCACCACTTGCCCACCATGAATGTATTTATTATGTATCACGACCTATACTAATAAAAAAGGGAATTTTTTATTATTGTTAATTAACTCATAATAATTTTGCTTGTTTGCGGGGCACAGGGTGATGTTGCCCTACCTGCATATCTTGTGCTGCTGCTGGCTAGGGAACTAGGATGAAGACCTGGCCTGGCTAGAGCCCCCCATTGTGCCTGTGTGGTGGGCAAGCTCCCCCACGTCCCCTCACCCTGAGAGCTCCAGGACAGGCAGGACTATGGTACCCGCCAGCACTGCCTCCGGGCCCTGCTCCCTGTATGAACTCCCTGGACCGAATGTCTTCACCTTGAACATACAGTGCTCTGCAGCTCTCCGAGATACCCACCTTGTGCCCATCTCTGCCCTGAGAAGCCCTGAGACTGAAGGCATCAGGAAGGGTCTGGAAAGCCAATTCCAGAACACTCTTGTCTAACTCCCTTCCCCTTCTGGACTCTTTTTCTGCCAGGATGACAAAACGTTCAAATATCTGAGATGAATTCAACAGAAATCAGAAACCCACATATATATCATCATACTCCCAAATATGTGGATATGCATTTCACAGAGCGTAAGAAAATGTCCCCTAGGACTCAATTTTTTCCTCATTTCTATCACTCATACTAGCACTGTGGTAATTAGCGTCAAAGGTAAGTTTAGCAGAAGCCCTTCACAGTAGGCATTGCTCAGTGGGAACTGGAAACTGTCCATATCTGTCCTGGGTGTCCTGCTCAGGTGTCCCCAAGGCCGGAGTCAGGTGACAGCAGGCTGCATTCCCTTCTGAAGTCCTGAGGAGGAAGTGGTGGCCAGACTTCTTCCGGCTATTGGCAGCCCTGGTTCAGTCCTTGCCACGGTGGAAGCCACAGCCCACCTGCGGGCCAGGGTCTGCTTTCAGCTTCCAGAAGCTACCCCCTCCCACTGGGGCTCCAGGAAGCCCTTGGCTCTCTGTCTCTCCCAGGTCTGAAGAGAGTGGCTTTCCTTGTCTTCTGCTCTCTTCTGCCACCAACCAGATTCCAGCTTTTACAGACTCAGGTGAGTACATTAGGCCAACCTGAAATAGCTCTAGGTCAAGGTCACCTGCTCCAGGTAGCACACCACAATAAAGGGAAGCATCATCACCACCTTCCAACATCCCCCCAGAGATTCCAGCAGGAAATTTTCTAAAGGTCCACATTCTGCCTATGATTCTCTCTGAAAACTTCACACTCAGCCAGGCACAGTGGTGCATACCTGTAATCCCAGCTACTCAGGAGGCTGAAGCAGGAGGATCATAGGTTTAAGGCCAGCCTAAGTAATTTAGCTGGACCTTGACTCAAAAAAGTTTGTTAAGGGCTTGGGATGTAGCTCAGTGATATAGTGCTTGCTTAGAATGTGTGAGGTCCTGGGTCCAACCTCCAGCACTATATAAATAAACAAACAAACAAACAAACAAATAACCTTTTCACTTATAGAAATTTGTAACTCTTCTTTTCCTTCTGATTTAAAAACAATTGTTTGTTTCCTGCATGTTTGTTTGACTTTAATCTCTATGAAAGCAGTAAATATATCTTTTTGTTCATTACTATATTCCCATATCTGGCGGAATGTTGGATATGGGAAAGGTCTCAACAATATCCGTGGAAAGTAAGAAGAGATGAGCAAAAGAATGAATGATGAATAGGGAGAAAGCTGCCTTCAATCAGATGTGAGATTGACCTCTTAAGATACACAGACCTACTGGGCTTGGTGGTGCACACCTGTAAGCCCAGCACTTGGGAGGCAGAGGCAAGAGGACTGCTGTGAGTTCAAGGTCAACCTGGGCTACATAGTGAGACCCTGCCTCAAAAACCAGAACAAAACGAAAAGATACTCAGCCTCAAGCAGTTAAATAATATGAATGTAGCAGAAAAGTGATGGGACCAAATGCATGGACAGCAAGGACCATTCCCCAGAGAGGACAAATGCCAGATGCCTGTGAGCTACCTTCTTTGGGCTGGAGGCTGCAAGTATGGGGGCAGCAGTAGCCCAAGAATAACTCTTCCTTGGCAGCCCAATTCTGATTTGAGTTAGTTCAAGGGCCTAACTCCGCCAAGACTCAGTTTCATCATCTTGGAGTTCAGATTTTACCACCCCCTGCAAGGATATGGGGGAGGAGGACAGTAATGAAGACAGCAGGTGCTCATTAAATTGTGGTCATCTGGATCTGCCAAGAGCAGTGGAGGAAGCCAGATGGACAGTGCTTCCTCTGTTTCTTGGATTCTCATGATCTACTTGGATAAATGAGGAATAAAACATGATAAAATAAATAGACATATGCAACTGCACACAATTAGGGGGCATCATAAGCTTCTTGTTGGCTCCTAAGACTTAAAAAAAATAACAGGAACAAAAAGGGAAAGCTGGCTTAAGTGGCGGGGAAAGCTTTCTGGCAACATGGGACTTTCGATTTTAATTTGAAATAAAAGTATATTCATTGGACAAAAAGTCATGAAACTATTGAGAAGGGAAGCTAAGACACACATACTCCTATTACCAAAAGTCATTGTTTAGGCTCCTTCCAGATTGTTTCCTATGAATAACAAATAAAGAATAGCGAGCTGCAGAACTTTGCCCTTTCACGTTGCACCCAAGACTCTTACCCTATGTTATTTTTCCTAAGGATGGATGGCAATTATCTAAAGACTCCTCTGGAGCTGACATATCCTGTCACCCCCTTATTAGGAAAGGACGTCTAAGTTGAATTTAAGATTCTTGACAAAGTCCAGGGAAAGGGAACTTAGGAAGTACAAGTTTGAGAAAGTTTTTCAGAGAGCAGGAGGTCCTGCTGGTGGGGAACAAGGCAAAGGTCTTGACTGGAGTTCCACAGGGAAGACTGCAAACCGGTGACTCTGCTGGAAGCCAGGCCTTGAAGCCCACCAGACGCACACGTCTCATAAACCCTGCAGGCTGTCACGCAGGACAGAAGCTTGGAGGAAGTCATCACATTTTATTTCTTCATTTCAGCCAGTCAAGAACTCAAGGCAGGGCCAGGGATTTAGCTCAGTGGTTTCGCCACCTGCTGCACAAGTGCAAGGACCCGAGTTTGATCCCTGGAACCAAAAAACAAAAGAACTCAAGAGAGAGGAGTCCACAGTGGCTTTTCCCAGGGTGGATGCTGATCAAGTGCTGAGAACAGAAGTTTCTGCTCCAATCTCTGCCTCTGCTGTCTTCCCAAAGGCCAGGCAACGAGGCCACACCTGACTGGGAAAAATGGAGTTTAGACATTTCAGTCTCTGCTTGGGCATGACTTTCAGCTTCATTTACTCACACCAAGACACCGGGGAAGCCTCCCTACCCTCACTCTCCTCCATCCCATCCCCATGCCCCACCACCTCACATCCATTTCCCTCTATATGGCCATGTGCCTTTGTCCCCTGAAGCATGCACCCTCTTTGCCCACGCTCCCATAACTACCCTGTCCTTTGATTGCTCAGTTCTTGCAGGAAGGACATTCTCTTGGGAACATGACCTATGTCACCCTCCTCCGAATTCCCTTGAGCCTAGTGTCCACAAGTCCATGAACTTCTAGAAGACATGGTTTTATGTAGCCCACCTCTACTTTCCATTCCCCACACAGACCCTGACCTAGACAAGTCTTCAGTAAATGTGATCCTCTACAAAACAGATTAGATATCTGACAGTCTCCCTAGCCCGATTCTCAGCCTAGCCTAAAACATTAGCTCCACAAGGGAGGGAATGCTTGCTGCTTTGTTTACTATTGAATGCCTACATCTGAGAAAAATGTTGAGCACTTGGTGGGCACTTCTGTACATCTATGTACGTTGAAGGAATGAATGTAATGGGTTGTATACCTATTTCACAGCCATTAGTCCATTACATTTTCAATTGGCTCTATAAGCTGAGCCCTGTGGGAACACATCTTTCATCCCAGCACTGACGGAGGCTGAGGTAGAAGGACCAAAAGTTCAAGTCCTGCCTGGGTAATCTAGTTAGACTAAGTCTCAAAATAAAAAAGTAAAAAGGGTTGGGGGTGTATTTCAGTGACAAGAGTATCCCTGGGTTTGATTCCTGACACCAAAAAACAAAAAGGTTCTTTACAGGTTTGGAGTTTTTCTCCTCCAACTGGATATATAACTTTGTGGGGCAGGGGGGATGTGGGTCTACCACAACAGCTAGGAAAATTGCTGTGTGCACAGGAGCTGCTTACTCGATACAAGAATCAATTACATGCTAATTTATTCATTTATAATATTAATTTCTCTTAGGTCATTGAAGAGAAAGTTTTGTGCTTTTATCTGCTTCTTCAGAAGAGAGATTCTCTTTTTGTCTATGACTTCTATTCTGAGTAACATTTTAGATTCTTTGAAGATTACAATACACAGTGTATGAACTATTGTTATGCTCTATCTTGTTATAAAATTTTGCTTTATTTTTTTCATGGAAATAAGAAGAGTGGTTTTTAGATATTTACTTCATTGATACCCACTTGTATTACATTCCACTAAACAAAAGAATTAATTTATTTTTCCAAATTATAAGTGTTAGGTTTTTAAGCTCCTTAGAGATCAGTTACAACTATCTCTTAAACCCATTTTACAGAGATGAAAACTTGAGCAGATTACCTTAACATAACAATTTCTTCTAGAATAATAGGCATTCTATGATATTTTACTTGGTGAAACTGGCTTCGGTTTTATTATATTTATTCCTTTAGAAGAAGATCAAATTAATCATAGAAATATTCCTACTTACATTTGTAAAATTATGTACTTTTCATTTAAAAATCGATACAGTACTAGCAAACACATGAAGTTAGGTTTGCAATGTTTCTTGAGCTCTTGGAGCCAGATCCTTCCTGTACAGGACAGATACTCACAGCCACTCGGGACCCTTAATTTCTCAATGCCACATGTCTCTTGTCCTGGACCTGGGTCCCAGGAGGCCAGCCAGGGTCAGCCAGCAGCCAGCATGCCGAGAGGGCCCAGGTAAGGACCAGGATGTCCACACTTTCATGTGAAGTGTGCGAATGGACATGGCTGTGACTGAGTGTGTTTTCCCAGGAGCAGGCAGGTGGTCTTCTCTGCTTTCAACTTCAGTGGTAAAATCACCACCTTTTCCAACTGCAACCCTAGCCACAGTTTTCTCTGAAGTGCAGGGTGGACAGTGTTTGCCATGGAAGATCTGCTCCAGGAGATCTGGTCGACCTCTTCTCTCCACCTGGACAGGATGTTCTCCCACAAGCTACCAAAGGCGCCTTTGAGAAAGTGAATCCTATCTCTCTGACCTGCTGGGTTTGCCTCTGGCTGCCCTACTCGCTTACTCTAAAGTTGAAAAACCAGTCTCCATACTCCACTTCCAGCAGCCCTGCCTACCTGGCTGCTTCTCCTGGACCCCCTCTCTGAAGCTCTACCCTCAGGGGTCTCCTTCTCTTCCCTCAAACCCAGAAGGCCCCTTTATCTGGACTTCCTGTGCCTGAGCCCTCCTCCAGTGTTCTACTGTCTCTGTTCACATGGGGTTCAGGTCAACGACCCCTCTTAGCAGAGCCTTTGTGCCAACCCATCTGACCAGCCCTCACCTTTCTCTGCTCCCTGCTGCTGGGTTTGTGGGTTTTTCAAAGCCCTTAGAGCTGATGACATGGATTTTATGTTTATGTGTTTATTCTTTTGCTTCTCAGCCAGGAATAAGAAAAATTCCATCACTGCTGTGTTCCCAGGATAATGCCTGGCCCAGAACATGGGAGAGCTGCTGAGTGACTAAACTTAGCCATTGATCTAATGTCTCCTCCCAGGACTCTCTACCTTCTCCAGGAAAATGCAGGATAACAGTGTGGACATTAATGACCATTGGTCATGCACCTGTGTGCCAGAGACACTTTCAGGCTCTGTATGGGCATTTTATCCCCACTGTGCACCCAGCTGGCAGGATAGCACTGCCATTCTTGGTTCAGGACTGTGGAAATAGAGATTTGGAGCTGGGGATGAACCAGCTCAAATTGCTTGGCTTGAAGAGGCACAGTCTGACTCCAAGTCTGGGTCTGTTTCCTGCAGAGATTTGAACTTTCTTCTATATGCTGGCCTGAAAAATGACTTAAAAGTTTCATTTTTAGCACTAAGAATCTCTGATTTCCTAAAAGTTAGTTGGAACTGTCTACTGGAAACCAAATTCTGGTTTCCTGGCAACCTAGAATCTCCTTCCTAGTAGGTCTTGCCCCAGGTTCCATTCAGAATATCTCAAGCAAAGAGGCAGTGCCACTGGCTGGTGTTGAGACCCCACTGAAGCCCCTTAATAAACCCCTGGGTCAGTGGTCAGTTTCTTCCCCTGTATCTTCCCCCTGTGTCCCAGGATTCCTTGTTTTAGACATCCAATCAGTTCCATCAAAGACTTCTTCCCCCTGCTGAGTCCCATCCTAAGACTCCTGGGCATCCCAGGGGTGATTTCATGGTATATGCCCATGGATCTGCCCTGGGGTCTCATCATCTCAGTTTGCCACATCTAGAGTTACAAGAGAAAAATAGTGAGTTTCAGAGGTCAGTTTGACCTGTCTTGGAGATAGGAAAAAGCCAAGCCATTCCTTGATTTTGAAATCAGTTAAATGGCATGCAGTGATTAAACACAACCAGAGAAGCATCAATAAGAATGGCAATAATTATACTCCCAGGGATGTATTACTCGTGATCATAGGTGTATTCCCAAATATGCTGAGTTCAACATTGCTTATAAGAAAGAAACTTTTGCAATACTCAAAATGTTCAACACTAAGGGTTTACTTAAACAAATGATGGAATCATTTAACTGGTGAATAAAGCTTATGTTCACAAATGTTGAGACCTTCATTTTACATTCATAATGTAAAATAGGAAAAAAAATAAAGCAAATCAGTACAAACGAATTACCTATTTCGTCTTCCAAAATTCATTGCTGAGGCTATTCTTTGTAGTTTTCCTGCATTTTCTATGCAGTCAAGATGTCTAATTTGGTTTAGACACAGACATGTCTTATAATAATACAGAATGGAAATACAGTGGCTATACTTGTATCTGTAGTTTCATTTCCTCACCTAACGCTACATCTTAGGCGCCCACCAACTCCAGTTTCTTTAGACCTACCTCATGCTGTTAATGACTGCCTTGTGTTGCTCTTGTTTATACTTTCATTCCACAGATGTTTGATGCTCTTCCTGAGCCAGACACTGGAGTAGGGAGAGTTTCACTAAGCTTAGTGTACTGTGATTTCCTTTATGATTCCTCAACTGATACATGCTTATTCCCCTTTATTTAGTTAAAATATGCTGCAATAAACAACACTTTATATACAGTTAGCCTTTTGAATCCTCAAGTTTCACATGCTATGGATTCAATCAACTGGGAATTGAAATTTGAATAAATTTCCACTAAATATATACAAATATTTTCTTATCATCATTCCCTACACAATATAACAACTATTTAAATAGCATCTACATTATAATAGCTATTATAATGAACATTAAAGGATATAAGAGAAAGCATATATGTTATCTGTCAATACTACACCATTTTATGTAAAGGACTCGAACATTGCAGATTTTGGAATCCAAAGTAGTCTTAGAACCAAGCCCCTGCAGATATGGGGAGAAAACTATGTATCTCACTCTGTTGTGTATCTGAGTTGGGGAGGGGTTACCTAGAAGTAGCCCTAGGTGGACAAAAGGAATACATAATTTAAATCTCGATAGATGCTTTTTTCTCAAATGTTTTAAGTATTAGAGCCTGACGTCGAAATATGAGCTTTATACTGGGCAGGACAAAAGCCACAGGGGTCTTCGGAGCTATGAGGCTGATTCACAAGTTGGTGAAATGAAGGAGCCACATCTACATTTCCACAGGCTGCTATTTGCAGCATACTCATCAACTGCACTTGCAGGATGTATAATAGATGTTCCACGGATGTGCTTGAAATAAAGGAATTGAGGAATGTGGAAAGCACTATTATCCGCATTGTAAAGGTGAGAACACTGAATCTCGAGATGGTAGAGACTCGCTTGAAGCCTAACCAGCAGGGAGCACTGTACCCAGAAGTAGATCTGTGTCGTGGGCAGCAGCTCAGAGGCTGAGTGGACCAGGGCCCGGGGGGGCCAGGGACAGCGTTGCACATCTACCACCCTTTGGGGGCCTCCTCTGCAGTGAGAGCTGGGAAAGCCAGGTAGAGAAATAATCATGTCTGAACTTGCCAGAGACAGTCCTGGCCACATGGAGTGGCATCAGCCCTCCTTCTTGCTCAAGAAAGATAAATCCAAGGGCTGGGGATTTAGCTCAGTGGGTCTGCCACCTGCCTCAAAAGTGCAAGGTCCCGAGTTCGATCCCTGGTACAAAACAAACAAACAAAGATAAATCCACTTTCCTAAATCCCATGCCTCAGTCTGTATTGTAGGATTACACATCCTTCCCTCTGCTCTGCAAACGTCATTGTCCTGGCCTCTGGCTTAGCAGTATCAATTATTCTGACAAACTGCCCGTGCACACATGCCCAGCCTGGAGTTATGCTCACTCACTTTTCCCTGGGAGAGGGAAAGGCTCCTGACAAATATTCACAGAGAGAAAGTAACCAGGTAAGAGGCTGCTTCCTGGGTGACCTTAGACCTCAGGATACCTGGACATGAGCAGAGCTAGAAGGAGTTTTGCTGCTGTCAACAGCTGAGAGTGTTCAGAGACTTCTCTTTGAACCCCTGTTCCTCCACTTGGCTGTGTGATTTTGACAAAGCTGCACAATCTCTGGCCCTACATGGGGCAAATGTGGGGCTCAAGGATATTCAATGCAGCTTCCAATGGTAAATGAATCGCTTGTGTGAAGTTAGCCCCAAGTACTGGCATCATTGAAGTCCCTAGAAAAGTTAGTCACTGCCCTCTTACAGAGCTGGCAAGTCTTAGTAGTCTCTATGTGGGGTGCATGCAGCCCTGGGTGTGAAGAAGCATGGGCACACAGAGAAAAGACAAAGCAGCCCTTGGCTAGAGCAAGTTTAAGGTGACTTGGCTGGGTCCCAGCTCTCAGACCAGGGACCCACAGTCCTTGCTTTCCTGGGCCAGCATCAGGTGTGCACTAGCAACTGCCACCTGCCTGGTTCTGCTCATGCCCAATCCACTACATACAATGTCTGTTACACTTATTTTGCTTTTGTGTGATATTTCAGACCAATTCAAACATGGCTTTTCTCTGACTTCGCCTCTACCTTATCCAATATTTTACAGAATCAAACGTGGGGGCTTTGTTTATCTCCTTATGATAGATTTCTTTTTATTATCTGTTGCTTTCTGTTCATGTAATACTTTACAAATTTCACTTGTAGGCTGTCTTATGATGTTCATGTGGTGTTACTCAGAGACAGGCCCACACATGCTGTACAAAATAAGCTATATGTGCTCCTCTCTTGTCTGCAGCAGCAAGGTGCCTTTTGGAAAGCACTGCCCTGGAACATGATAGCTGGACACGATGGCAGCAACTGCAGGCAATTCATTGTCCAGGTCTAGGAGGTCTCCACCAACCTCACCACACTGCTGAGGGTGGGGCTCAGAGGTCTGGGCGGAGCCTCATAGCTGCTCTTTGACAGAGCCTTGAATGATTCCAGTGCAACCACCTTTGCACCGCACTTAGGAGAAACAGCCTCAGTTCCTTCTTTTCCCTTCCAGATGACGAGGGTGATGGCAGAGAGGGAAGGAGCTTTGTCCGAGTTCACAGCTGGGATGCAGCATCTGACACTGACCTTGGGGTTTGCAGAGCACAGGCCCACTCTTCCTCCTTGCCTTCAGCGTGGGGGCCCAGAACGGCAGCCTAAAGCTGGGTTTGCCTGCTTTCCAGGTGGCGGCACCCACACTGAGGAGGGCATTGAAGAACACACAAGAATGGAGAGCTCCTTGCTGACACTGGAGGGGCCACCAAAACAAACTCAGCCTGGGAGTGGATGCTAGGGATCCTGTGGAGCCGAAATGCTTCCTGTGTAGAGTTGGGTAGACTGAGCAGCAATGCAGAGACCCTTAGTAACTCAGAGACCCTTTCTTGCTGCCCTGGTCCAACCAGCAGCAGGAGGCCAATCATACAGGAGAAATTCGGAGGAAGGAGAGGGGACAGCTTTAAGGAGTGAGCAAGCAGATGTGGTTAGTAGTAGAACACATAAAATGCTTCCAATCTGGGAGAAAAAGCGCTGTTGGGAAAGATCTTCTAAAAGGCTGTGGGCAGCACTGCTCACAAATCTGGCCGTCCATCCGGAGCACTTCCTGACCGGACACCCCCAGCTCCCAGCCCCCCGCCCTGCCCCCAACACCCACCAGGGCCCTCCCCAGCTTCTACACCCAAGTCCACTCACCTCTCCTGCTGAGCACCTATTCTCCCTTCTGATCCAAGCTACACTGAGCAGGTTAACCTTGGAAATGACCTTCAGATTCAAAGCCTGTAAGATGAGGCCAAACTCGGAACGGAGAAGCCGTGGGAAAGCAAAGGCCTCAAAAACCAAAGAGTGGATGCTGTCTCCCATGCTCAAGGCAAGACGTACCCTGCTCTTTCTTCTGTGCTTAAAGGCGCCCTTCTTTCTCCAGGGACAATACAGAGAATGGGGCTGGGATTCCAGGCTGGGTGGGACATTCTTGCATTGTGTAGTCACAAAGAGGGGTTTTCCGTGGGCCACGGGCCGCTTAGCATGGCGTTCACATAGCTAAAAAGGCTTTGTTGGGGAGGGGCTGGGGTCCTCCGGGCCGTTCTCAGAAAACAGTTCACTAGGCTGTCTGTCCCCCGGAACAGAAGGTGGTGGGGTGCTGAGCCCCGGGTGCTTCTGAGCAAAACTCCTACCATGGGAGGCTTGTGATCTCAGCATGGAAAGACAGGGCCACTCAGGGCTGGGCCCACAGCTGGGTGACACAGGGCGGCTGGCTTTCACACCAAGCCAGTTTCCCTCAGTTTCCACACCTGTAAAATGAGAGAGCTTTACCACTCTGAATTCTCTTTCAATTTGAAAATATTCTGTCCAAGTCTGGCCGTCAATTATACAGTCCCTCTTGTAAAATGAAGAGTCAGAATGCCTTATTCAGAAAATAAGAAAAAAATGCTGTCCAAGCTACTGAAATATAAAGGTTTCCACACTTACGCAATCTCTCTTGAATTGTTATCGTTGTGGGTTTTATTTGGTGTTTAATATTTTTCCGTGTAAGGAAAAGCTAAAAGTTTACATTGTCGAGTTTCATACTGTGTATTGCCAGTTTTACATGCAAATAGGAGAGAGTTTTAACTCACGTGTAAAAAGACCAAAATCACAGAATTTGAGTCTGTGACATGCATATGTGTTTTCAGTTTGCCAGACGGTGGACGTACTGCACAGAACTAACTCAGTCATTTCCATTTCACTGGTTGTCCTGTGTATATTCTGTCACACTCACCTTCTGCCTGTGCCCAGTAAGGAAGGACTGGGGGACAGGAGCCCTGATTTGCCCTTAAGTCCTTTGCCTTCTGTCACCAATTTCAGCATAAGTAGGGAAGCAATTGGATAAGCAAAGGTTGCTTGGATGCCTGTGATTCTGAGAACACCATGGGCTTCTTGTGTTTGAAACAAATTCTGTTCCAAGGAGATGAGATCATGGCCCTTCCAGCTCTGTGACCAAGGCTCGTATGGCAGCCCACCTCGAGGTCCCTTGGGTCTTACACAGCTCCTGAGCATCTGAGCAAGACACTGAAGGACACAAAGGGAGGAGATGAATAGAAGCACATCTGTGGCCACAGGCATCTGTGTCCCACCAGACTTTACTTACAAGACATAAATTCACAGATAAAATTGCTAAGGATTTTGAGACAGTGACAGCAGATTTCACCGCCCCTCTGAGCCTATTCCTTTCAGAGAGTGGGCTGCAGAGGCTGCCAGATGATCGCTGAGCAGATGCGAGGACAGGACTCCAGGGTCAGGCTGGGAAGACTCCTTGCTCCGGCGGCCTGGGGGCCTCCCTGGTCACCCAGGGCTACAGGCCAACTTGGGCCTAGACCAGAAAGGCCAGCAGGGGTTCCAGAGGGGAGGCCAGGCAGGTGCAGAAAGAAGCAAAAGAAAAGTCCTTCGAAGAGTGCTGTCCAGACTGAGGGGGAGCGGTCCCCCAGGGCTGCGGGGGCCGACTCCTGATGGGTGTGCGCCATCTGGTGGCCTGAGTGGGCAATGGTCCCTGCCCTGGGCTGTGGCCCCTTTAAGCCAGTATAGGTCCCATGTGCCCAGTACTGCCATCGGAGGGGTCACATGGGTGGGGGTATACATGAGGCAAAAGGCTGTGGAGATGAGGTTGGCTCTACTTCTACCATATGACGGTGAGTCTTAGGTGTGTCCTCTGCTGAGCCCGCTCTTCCAGATGTGTGGTCAAGCATTACTCTGCGTGTTTCTGGAAGAGGGTTTCCAGATGACATTACCATTCAATAACCAGGCACTTTGAATAAAGCAGACTGTCTTTCCAGGTGTCAGTGGCCTCATCCCATCACCTGATGTCCCTAGTGGGAAAGAAGGCAGACTTCCCTTGAGCAGAGGGCTCTCTGGTCTGGGGTCCCTGGACTCCATCATGGAGCGTTGGTTCTTTCCAGCCAGATGCCCCTTGGCAATGCTGGACTTGCAGCTGCTGTATTTGCCTCAGCTGATATTCATATACTAGTATATCCATACATATATTTTCTATCATTTTTAAACTACACTTTGAAAGAGCATTATTTCTCTCTTCTCCCCCTCCATGATATCCACTAGTATTCTACTTCGTTCAACAAATGATCAACTTTTGGTGGTAACAGAAGTTCCAAATTTTATAGGATCTTTAATCAAAGATGATAGCATTGATTGGCTGAGTGTTTAGAACATGCCTGCTACTCCTCCCAGATTCTTAGCAATAACATTCTGTAAGGAGAACAGGGAGCTGTGCTTGGGAGTTTCAGGCCAAGAGCAGTGAGGTGTTTTCTCTTCATATGCATGGAACATCTCAGTTATTCCTTCTTAGTCATCTTACTCTGGGCTTCCATAACGTATTTGCAAGATTTTGGGTTTAATGTGTTTCCTTGTGCTCCTCTTACCAGAGTGACAATTTGTGGGTGTGCCTACGTGTGTGTGTGTATGATCAGGTGCCAGCATGGGTGTGTTTCTTTGTCCAGGGATAATTAAAACTTAAATTCCAAATTCACCTGTGAAACAATCTCATGATAATTTGCCACCTAAATTCCTTACATTTGGAAGCATCAAGCAACCTCATACAAATAGGACTTGCTTATATTTAATCTCTTCATCCCCAGCACCTCTTTCAGAGGGAGATGTGGGAATAACTCATGCAACAAATTTTTACTGAGCACTTGTTATCTGCTAAGCAAGGTTTCAAGAGGACCCACTCTTTAGGTGGTAGAAGTCAGTGGTGGGTAAACAGGTGAACAGGGATGATTTATATAGATGCCTATGTTAGATGGAGCCAACCAGGCCAGTGAGGTTGAGGGGTCAGGAAATGTATCCCCGGGAGACAGCATTGGCACAAATACTTGGGGGACATCAGTTTCTTGGTTTTTTACTGTACCTTCTCCTTGGGAAAAAACTGGCTTCCTGTACACAGATCCTGCCTGATCATAACACGTCAGGCATGAGCTATAGAGAAGGAAGGTGCTGAGCTGAGAGGGCTGGCTATGTGACCCACGCATTGAGGCACCTGTCACCGAGAGAATCTCAGTTTTCCCAACCGGCAGCACTGCTAATCGCAGTTTGAAGGCACAACATCCAATTCTTCAATGTTTGCATTTACACCTAATTCTTTGGACATGTATTATCCAGTTCATAATTATATTTATAAAGTCTTGTGCAGAAATCCAGGAACCTGTAGAAATGAGAAGAATATATTTATGTTCAGTTTTCTCAGGTAGATATATTTGGGCTTTTTCTCTTTGGGCAAAACAGATACCACAGAAAATGTGAAGATAACCAGAAAAGATTAAAATTAGAATCTTTACAAATTTTAACCTTCATAAATATTCACTGCAAATAAACTATTTGATGTGTTTTTCTCTGATTTTTTTACACTAAGAAAAAGCTAATTTGAACATTATTAAGATATTCATTAAGTGTAAAAATATGTCATGGTTTGATCACTTAATTTCATAAATTTTGACCAACATTATAATAAAACTCTCCCAAATATTATTTAAATTATTGTACAGAATTCACTATATATTAATATTATCATATTAGTAAATCCTTCTCTACTTAGGGAATATTTTCATTGATTTGATTTTTTCTGTTGTTATAAAAAAAATTGCAAAAATCATTGCATCCTTTAGCAGCTTCCTGCTGCAGCTAAGGCTGAACTGAAAGGACAACTTCATTTTCCTAAGGTGTGGGGAGTGGGCAGTTAGGAATCCTCCCTGCTGCCTCCTGCTGAGTTTCCTGGGCTAGATTCTCCGCTTTTCTCTCAGGCGCCACCCTCACAGGTGCAGAATTGGTTCTGTGAATACAGTGACACCTTCTCAAAAGGCAGATGGAATGGTTCTCCAGGTGCCCCTGTACCTCTCCTAAGCACTTCCTAAGCTCTGGCTGCAAAACCTAGGTCAGATGGCCATCCACAGTGCAGGGGAGGTGGGGGGAGGCAGTGTCACCTGAATGCCTGATCCTGGGGAGATAGCTAAGGAAAAGCAACTGAAGATGGCCACAGGGGAGGCCACCAACACTGTTTGCTAAAATCATCTTCATTTATCAATCTTTGCTTTGTAGTATTTCTTTTGTCCTAAAGAATGATTCTCCATACAGATTCTCCACAGTCTGAAGGGTATGAACAGTTTTAGGATTTTATGCATGTAAACAATTGTGTCTTAAGATGGTATTTTGGAGTTATTTTTCACTGAAATAATACCACTGAGTTAATAATATAATAACAGTTATAATGAATAATAATAATACCACTGAATGCCATTACTTTCGTGCATATTTGATCTATCCAAGGATGATGAGATCACCCATTCCAGGTACAGTTTAGTTGACTGATGGTGATGAGGTAGTGGCCTATGTAATTGTGACTCTCACATTTAAACACTGTGTGTGTGTGTGTGCATGCGCGCGCGTGCGTACGTGTGCATGCACCTGTGGGTATCAGCATGTGTGTGCACATATGTGAGTGTGTGTATTCTGTGTGAATGCTTATGTACTGTGTGGATGTGTGTGAATGCACACACTCATACGTGTCAGTATGCTTGTGCATGCCTGTAATTCTATGGTGTCATTGACAGTAATGGCAGATGTGGAATCTTCCCAGAAAACTTGATGTCCCAGTTTTAAAGAGAAGATGATTTCTGCACTCCCATCCTAGCCAGATTTCCTCTCCACATTTCCTTTTGATATCTCATTCTTTTCTGTATCCCCATCTTTAAATCCAGTGTGGCTTTTACTTCCTCACAGAGATTACTGTGGGAACCATGAGGGGGAATTAGGCATGAGGCAGCACAGCTGAGTCCTATAGAAGGCGCAGGACCTCAGTGATCTCGAGAGGGAGAAAGGAATTAGAGGCAAAGCGTCCAAGCGCGGGGGAGTGGGGTTGGTGCTACTGACGTGATGCTGAAAGGAGATGGGCCAGGCCACCACTGCTTAGACTGCTCCAGGCCTACTCGGACCTCAAAGTGGCCACCAAATCCTCATCAGGGAGTCCCTGGGCTCCCTCTGCTGGAAAGATGGTGAATCTCCACCTTGAATTGTCCATTGCCAAGCCCTGACCTCACAGGCGGAGCGGCACCCTGCGCACATCTGCCCCGGAGAGCCCCCACGCGATCTGCGTCCAAGGTGCAGGGAATGGACTCCACCTTTGTCTTCAGGTGCTCAATGCCTACACCCCAAGACAGGACTGAAATGTGTGCGTGGTGGGGGGAGACAGGCAGTGCTCATGGAAGCAAGGCCAGAAGGGGATCCTGCTCTGCCTGTGAAACAATTGAATCCTTCTACTGAGACCCTCAGGGTTCTACTGAGGGGCTCTGCAGGGAGAGCAAAAAGGTGGGCGACCTTGGGTGGTTGCTTCTTTCCGGTCTTTCTGGGACCCATGTAAAGGAAGGGGAGGAGGACAGGTCAGACAAGAATGACTCAGTCCTGAGTCCACACCCAGGTCTGCCTCCCCTTCTCTGATGGGGTACGTTCCTGTTCACCCTCCACTCCCCTTGTCTGTGGGTGGCTTCTTACCTTCCCCAGGGCATGTGGGCAAATCCCAGCTCCTCTGCAGACCTCCTCTTCCCAGGTGCAAAGTCGCTTTCTTCAGGAGAAGGGCCTCTGAGGTCATCTGCCTGGCGCAGTGACTCACCATGCAAACATGGCATGACTTCATGATGAGGCAGGTGGACCTGGAAAAGTTTCTGTCTCCCACTCTGCATCCCACAGGGGCACAGCGAGCTACACGGGCAGAAAGATGCAGGGCTTGTTGACTTGTACATTGAGCTGACATTTCACATAAAGATGGGCACATGATTTAATACATCTACATATGTATTATGGTTGAATCAATATAATAAGCATTCCTGTATATGTACACATGTGCTATGTGTGTGTATTCACATACAGTGGACCCTTGACTTACAAACTCAAGGGCTGGTGGTAATTCAAGTTGGTAAATTGAGGCTCAAGCTCCTCTACACAGTTTTCAAAGTCTCTCTCCTGTATTCAGGCAGATTTCAGTGTCCTTAGAGAAACACTGGCCCAGAATTTCTCAACTCCACACAGGAAAGGATGTTGTAATGTTCCTTTCAGAACTCTTTAAGGATTAAATCTGTGTCTGAGACCATGTGGAAGTACAAGTGGGTGACATTCAGGTCATAACTCAATACTTTGTTTATAAGTTAAAACTAAAATTCTAGTCATAAGCCAAGTGTTCGTATGTCAGGCCAGTCATAACTCAAGGGTCTACTGTATATTTACATGTAAAGAAACATATGTATACTGTCACATATGCATGCAATTGTCCCTCAGTATCTGCAGATAATTGTTTCCAGGTCCCCTCACAGATACCAAAACCTGCAAATACTCCAGTTCCTTGTATACAATAGCATAGTCCTTGCATACAGCTTATGGAATCCTCTCCTCTATTTTAAATCTTCCATAGAGTATATATAATTTCTAATAAAATATAAATGCTATGTAGCTGTTATACTGTATTGTTTAGTGAATGACAAGGAAAAAAATGAAATTTTTTCCAAATATTTTTTATTTGTAGTTGGTTGAATCCTCAGATACAGGACCTAGTGGCTATCAAAGGCCACCTGTATTTAGCAAACAATTTTGACCTGTAACATATATAACGTATCAGCCTCTAATCCCAGACAGGCAGAGTGTCGTATTAGAGTGTCGATCCCTTTCTCCCGCAACCACTTGTCTGCGAGGATATAATTGAAAGAGCAATGGGTCAAGAATCAAAAGACCGGAGTTGTAAGTCTGATCCTCTCCTTTGACCTGTCTGACCTTCAAGGAAGTTAACTAAGCTCTCTTAGCCCCACCTGACCATGGAGTAATCATTTTTTCCTGCTGGGAGGTTTGTGGTGATTCATGATCACTGGAACGAACCAGGAGGAATGGAGTATGCAGGGCCGAAGTCGGATTATTCTATTCTTCTGTAGTTACTGAGACAACTGAGACTCACCAGGCCCTAGTCTGGGGTCCAAATGGAGACAAAAAAGGTGTCAGAGCCTTCAAGGAATTCCTGGTCTTTGGTGGAAAAAGATGTGAAAATAGAATCTTCAGTGTGTGCTGGCTGGGGCAGGACAGAGGTTGGCCTGTGTGGCATCAGAGCAGGAGGAAAGCTGCAAGGTCCTGAGAGCGGTTAGGGACCCGGCCAAAGCATGAAGTGGTAGGAGAGGGACTCAGCCATCCGTGGGTGGTGGGTATGTGTGCCTTGGACATGGCCTTAAACTGCAGCAAGGTGGGGACATTTGTTGCACTGAATGTTTCTACTCATTGTCTTATAGGCTAGCGATGAGATTCCAGTTTCTTGGCCTAGTTTTCTACTTCATGGGGAAGGGGTGCAAAGATGCAATGATCAAAAAGCCTTTCCAGACCTTGTTGTCCCCTTTTTTACGATGAAGAAATGGAATAAAATTGCTTCAAGGCTCCCTTTGGTTCTGTGAGACCATGCAACTAAAATTCAACAAGGTCATATAAGGGAGGCTCTGAAGTGGAGCCTGGATTCCTGATAATGCCCTTTAAATGTCACCTCCTCAACATGTCCTTAGTCATTATTTTAATGGTTTCTCTTCCCCTCTTGCTTAATGGAAAAGTACATTAAATCTAACCTCGAACCCCAAGATAACAAATTTGCTAAACCCATTTGAGGGAATGATGCAGCAGCATCCAAGAGGTTGGAGCTCTGGCATCCAGGATGCCATCGTCTCGCACCTGACTCCTAGTCAGGAGGCTCTGGCACTTGCTGGACACCTGCTATGCACTAGGCCCAGGCCCACACACTATGAGCATGAGGATAAAGAGGCAAGACCCCTACCATCGAAGTGCTCACAGTGTAGAGGAGATGAAGAAGCAAACGAGTGGGCTATAGTGCCTTAAGAGAACTGGTTAAAAGAAGCATCCGGTGGTAAGATTGGGGATGCATATGAAGAACCTCTTGGTGATAAGGCCCTCGTGTGAATGACACACCTGACAGAGGGGACAGCAGTACAAAGGATTGTAGCAATCTCTCGTGACAACCACAACTCATGTTCACTGGGCACTTTCTCTGCCACACAGTGGTCAGACTGGAGAGCAGAGAGAAAGACCTGTAAGTGACAGGAAGTCTTCACAGAGTGCACTGTCAGACCCTCTGAAGAGTGAGGGTGGAATGGTCAACCCCAAGGACAGAAGTCAGAGCTAGAGACCCCTCAGAAGAAGTCCACACTGCTGGTGAGGTTGGAGTTGCAAGGCTCTGAAGGCTAGGGCCTGGGGAGCAAGACAGGGGAAGATATCTGAGTGGGAAAGGATGTTCAAGGGCAATACTGATGAAAGAAAAGAATCCCAGAGCCCCCAAAGCTGGCATCTGAGGAGAGAGAAAGAGAACGAGGTAGAGGAAGAGGAAGATGGACAGAAACAGAAAAAAGAGAAAGGGATAAAGAAAGAGAAAAAAAGGACCAAATCCTAGTCGAAATTGGGCAGCTAGGTTACAAAGCATAAAAATATTTCTAGAGGATTTTTGGTCTTCACATCCCAGAAAAATGTCTTCTTGTCTCTTTGGGTAATAAAGAGAGGTTGTGCATTAAATCTTATACAGAGTAGTTTACAGGCAGATCAGCACGGCCTCTTCTGCTTGTGCAAAGAAGCAAGAAGCTGTGGCCCAGGATGAAAAGAGGAAACCATCGATAGAACTTGTGACTCCCCAAATGTTAGGCTTGTAAAATAAACATCAGAATACATCTAATGTGAAAATGGCATAGTATGTTAAGATTTGGAAAATTTACTTTTTCCATTAAGTTTATTGGTACATTTTAGGTATAAAATACAGTTACATTCATCATTGGGATCTTGTACCATTACATGAGTATCTTGGTTCT
>NW_004624735.1:17335848-17349128 GCF_000247695.1 Heterocephalus glaber | reverse complement strand
CTGCTCAGCTCACCTTCTCTGCCCTAGGAGCTTGGGATGGCGGTGGGGGAGCTTCCTTCCAGGTGCTGAGACTGGCTCACCTTCTCTGCCCGTGCCATGGGAGTGGCCCAAGACAGCCTTGGAGCTTCATACTGCTTGTCTCACCTGGCCAGTTGCAGCTTAGAGAACCAACATTTGGAATATTTTTGTAGAAAGATCGACACTATTTAAAAACTCAGGTAGAAATACTAGAAATGAAAAATACAAAATCAGAAATAAAAACTTCATTGCAAGGGCTTAGCAGCAACACAGCATAGGAAAGGAAACAGGGAATTTGAATAAAAGTAAATTGGAAATACTGTAGCAAGCTGCAACATGCTCAGGAAAAGGGGCTTGGATAGAAAGGAACACAAAATCTGTCACTCAGAAAATGTTCAGCAGCCAGACTTATGTGTAATTTTAATACTAGGAGGAGAGAAAAGAGAGTAAGATCAAGACAACATTTCAAAAGATAATGGCTGAGAATCTTTAGAATTGCAGAAAGTTATGGACTTCCCCAAACCAAGATAACTGCAAATAAGTCTGTAGACAAGCATACCTAAGGTACAAGGTAGTCAAAAATGACAAAAAAAATTTAAAAAGACAAAATCCTCAAATAAGCTAGAGAAAAGACACTTATATGTAAGAGAACAATGACATAAACAAAGGCAAATTTTCCATTGGAAAGAAAGAAAGGTGGGATGGCACCTTTAGAATGCTGAAGGCAAAAGAGCTTCAAATTAAGAATATATTTAGCTCAGTGGTTCTGGTGCCTGCCTCACAAGCTCGAGGTTCTGAGTTCAATCCTCGGTACCAAAAAATATATATATATGCAAAATTCATCAAAAATATTGCTTATAAAAGGAGGTAGTGACATTTTCAGACAGTTAAAAACTAAGAGAATTCATACGCAATAGATTTTCTCTATAAAACATGATAAAATAATGGTCTTGAACTTGAAGAAAAAGGAAGCCAGTAGAAAGCCTAGGCTAACAGACAGGAATGAGGAAAATGACAAAAGGGAAACATAGTGTAAGTACAGAGACTATTTTATTAGTTATTTATCTGGTTATATATGTAGACACAGAGATAATTGTTTAATTATTAATTGTTAAAAGCAAAGAAAATAACAATGTGCTATGGTCTTACATACTTATAAATAAAACAACAAAATGACAACAAATGCACAAAGAATACAGGGTTCTGTGGGTGGAATCACACACATGTAAGACTCTAACATTTTTTCCTAAGAATAATACAATGTTATTCGAAGGTAGACTGAAGTGCCATCATAGCATAAAGAAGTAGTATTTAAGTCAATGAAGTACCTTTAATTTTTTAAATTTTGAAATCCACTTTGTTAAAGTGGAAATTTCTTTCCACACATTTTATTAACTAAGATGAAGAAAAAAAGTAAATCTTCTTCCTGGGACATTTCTACCCTTTTACAGGAAGCTATGACTATGCCTTCATCCCTTGGTTTATCAGCTTTTTATTCCCCTTTAACTGGCATTTCATAAAAATGTTTCTCTTATTTTTATGTTGCCTTTGAAAAATACACTTATTTACACACAGTAACGTTTATTCTTGTGGGTGTTCAGCCCATTCCAACGAATGCAGTTTCCTGGCCACATGGTTGCAGCCTCCCTCTAGCATCCCCTTGCTCTGCCCTCTTCCTCTGTGGAAGCCACCAATGCTTCATGTTGCTATGATTTGCTTTTCCCAGAGCTAGGTTTACATGTTTTTAAGAGCCAGGAGTGGAGGAGTTGGCTGACTTTAGGTATTGTACTTTCACTTAATGTATTATGGACAATCTACTTGAGAAAGCATTTTCCATGAAATAGAGACATCAATATCTGTGCTTTCCACTGGGTATGTGAAACTTTTATGTTAGATAAGAATTCCCTGGGATAAATTAACCAAAATTAAGTCAACTTTAAATTAAAAATGCCAATGTAGGAGATAAAAAAAGATTTATTTGAAAGAAGTCTAGACAAGTGGATAAAGAAGATTAAAAATATCAAAAAACTAAAACTAGAAATTCCATTTGACCTAGCTGTTCTCCTTCTAGGCATCTTCCCAAAAGAGTTAAAGACATCATATTACAATAATACATGCATATCCATTTATACAGCAGCACAACTCATAATAGTTAAAACTTGGATGTGCCTCATATATCTATCAACAGATGAATGGATGAAGAAAATGTGATATTTTTACACAATGGAGTATTACTCTGCTATAAAGAAGGATAAACTTGAGTTATTTGTAGAAAAATGGATGCACCTTGAGACCATAATGCTAAGTGAAATAAATCAGGCACAAAATCTTAAATAGCACATGGTTTCTCTTATATGAGAAACACAAAAGATAAATAAAGATCAAAATAAAAGATAGATAATAGGATATAGGGAGACAGATCTTTCTCTGATGGGAGGGAGATCAAGAGATAAAGGGAGAACCAGGGAGAGGGAGGGGGGAGAAGGAGATAAAAAAAGAATTAAGATGTAGGTACATGTACCAGTTCTCCATAAGAAATGTGACTATTATCATACCGATAATTACATTAAATGTAAATGGTTTAAATGGCCCCCAAAGAAGTGTAGGATTTTCCAACTGAATGAAAAAGCAGTACCTTACTCCTTTTTTCACATGGTATGTATGCTTGAACCTTAGAGACACAGCAATCTGACAGTGAAAGAGCAAAAGAGATGGACCACGCCAACAGTAAGCTTAAGAAATCTGTGTAGTCACATTAATGTTGGAAAAAAATAGTGGGTACAAAGACATTCTACGACGATACCAAAGTGTCAGTTTATCAGGTACGCAGTCAAGAATAGTGCTTTTGAATGCATGCGGTAAAATAGCATTAAAGAAGAGAAACTTTACAGTCATATTGGGAAGCTTTAATGCCAGTCTGAGTCATCAGTAAGACAAGCAGAGAGAAACAGTGAAGATGAAGATTATTGACCCGTTTCCCAGGATTTTCCACCTGGGGCCGTCCACAATTTAATTTTCAAATGCATGTGCCTAGCTTCTCCTGCCTAACAGTCTCCCAGGCCACCCTGGACACAAACCCCTTCCCACAGCTCACAGGAGGGCTAGCTGAGGAGGTCCCCAGCCTGGGCCTTAGCAGGCCAGATGCACTGAAGTCTGCCACGGGCAGTGCCACTCTGCCATCTCCCCATTCTCAGGGTGGCTTTTCTGCCATGGCTTCCTCCTCATTGTCAGTCCTGCCTGGATTCTTCATTTCTTTGAGTTTCTAGCCTCTACTCTTAAAGACCTTCACCTAGTAGATGTAGGAGGCCAGGCACTGGAAGGGAGCATGAGGGAGACACTTGCTGAATTGTCTTCAGAGCTGGAGAGGGAACAAAAGTGGGAGTTGGGGTGCTGGTCTCCTTCTGATACCCTACCCACAAGGCCCAGCTCTGATTTCACATTCTGTCCATACTTGCATCAGCCTCATGTCCTGAAAACACAATTACAAATATGCAAAGTGGTATATATAAACCTGCTGTCCTATGAGGAACCCAGGAAGAAATGTAAACCTGTAGCTATGCTATTTCTTAGACTTCTTTATTCATTAACCCACAAAAATGGAGATGTTCAGGATGTTTCTTTCTTTTTGCATCAATGCAAATCCCTGTATAGTTAATTAAAGCAATGGTACTATTTCTGCTGTGATAGAACAATCCCATTTCAACAATCCGTCATACTAATTAGAAAGGGGAGAAGGGATTTGTCTATTTCCAAGTTGTTTTTTCTAAAGCTAATAGAATTTAGAAAAGATGAATCAACCAAAATTCCATGGGCAAAATTTTGTTTGCAAAATGATACATCATCGATTTGATTATATGAGTAGGATTAGTATTATTGCTACAATAAAAATTAATAAGCTAATATGTTCATGGTAGTAGTGGTAGTAGCAGCAGCAATCATCCATAATAATCATAATAGTGTGTAGCATTTTGTAGTGCTTTTCTGTTCCACACCATCATCTCCCCAAGTGTGTTCATGCAGAACTATCCTTTATGGAAGAAAAATGCTTTCATAGGTCAGAGACACATTATTGGAATTCTGAGCC
This sequence comes from Heterocephalus glaber, assembly GCF_000247695.1. The sequence goes on along the minus strand of NW_004624735.1, from coordinate 17,345,026 downwards.
CTCCAGTTCCCCTTCAAATATTACAATGTGCACTATAAAAAAACTTTCTTTTTTTCTATTTTTCTAATTTTAGGAGTTTTGATGTTAAAACAATATTTATATTTAGAACTATTGAAACATATTTAATAAGTTTCACATATTTATATGTGAAATATTAATTAGCATCATGAGGATTAGTATTTCATAGATGCCATAGGTATTTTAACCATTAAAAGTAACCTGCCATATAGTTATCCTGTTATAGACAAGGGAGATGAGACTCAGAGAGGAAAGATGATTTTTCTGAAATTGAAATGTAAAATCTATGTAGGAATTTGGATTCACATCTGCCCAGCTTCAAAGCCTGCTTCCTAAATGAGTGCAACTTGTTAGTCACATGAAGTTTGTTTGTGCATGTACTTGGCCAGTTAAGGAAAATCTTCCATTCTCATCTCTGAACATCTGCAAAATAAAGCATCCACAGGCAGACTGCAGGATTAGATTCATGTCTTTGCAGGAGGCATGTTATTATTTGAAGCTGGGTGTGGTGGCATACTCATATGATCTCAGCACTCTGGGAGACGGAGGTAGGATCACAAGTTCAAGTCCAGCCTAGGCTAGTTAGTGGCTTAGCCATATCCTGTTTCAAAGTGGCGGCGGGGGGCAGGGGGGGCTGCTGAGGATGTAGCTCACTGTAAAGGCCTAGAATTCAATTCCCAGTGCCTCAAAAAAAATTCCTCTGCTGGCAAAAGAAATTCTTGTCAGTGTGACAAGGCACAAGGCCACCAAATGAAGGAAGGAAGATGGGTAGGGAGCAAAGGAAGCTTCCTGAGCAGCCTGGTTGCTAGGCTCAGGGACAGGTTTGGGATCCAGAGACGCAAATGACAGTAGTTAGTGCCATGTGCTTTTACCAGGGCAGGGCTCAGCTAAGCACTTTTTATATTCTTAGCTTTTGACAAACGTTTCTCAGCTTCATGAGGTCTAATTGCCCTTGATTGCCTTTTATGATTAGTGCTTTGCTACCTATTTAGGAAATCTTTGCCTGAAACATGAAATATTCTTTTGTTTTATTCTGAAACTCAATTTTTTTTTAACTTTCAGACTTATAGCTGTAATTTTCTCAAATTAAATTTTGGTCATAGACTGTGAAATAGGAAGGAAAGTTCATTTTTCCCCATATAAATAATAGGGTTTTGGAAGGGCAAAATTTATTGAAAAGACTGTTTGTTTCCCAGTGAAATTCTGTGTCACTGTAAATCAAATGACTGTCTGTGTGGGCCTGTTTCCTGTCTCTCAATTTTGACTTATTGCTCTATTTATCTATCTTTGTGTAAAAATTCACACTGACCTAATTACTGCAGCTTCATTCTAAGTCTTGAAACTTAATAATCCTCTAACTTCTTTTTAAATATCTCCTTGGTTACCTTGTATCCATAGAATTTTTCATAAAACCCTGAACTTCTTTATCACTATCTACAATACTGACCTAAAAAGAATGAACTGGAACATGGATTAGAGTGTATTGAGTCTGTATATGAACTGGAGGAGAATTAAAATCTTAGTAGTATCCAGTGTCTTGATCCATGAACATAGGCTATCTCTCCATTTGTGCAGGTATTCTTTAATTTTTCTCAGTTTTGTGTTGTTCTGTGGGCAGTACTTACACATCTTACCCTAGACTGATTCTTAGATATTTGGTATTTTTAATATTATACAGACTTCCATGGACTTATTCCTATGTACTTGATATTTTCCTATGCAATTATAAATAGTATTAATTTCAAATTTATTTTTCTGTTCATTGTTTCTAGACTACATAAACATAATTATCTATGTAGAATATGTCTGATATCTTTGATAAACTGAGTTACTACTTCTAACTGCAGATATGGTGATTCTTGCATCTGTATTTATCCCATTTAAGAAAGAAAGTAGCTTTATTTATCCCTTTTAAAATTCTATAATTTTCATTTATTTATTGAGCACAAATCCACTGGCTATGTGCTCTGGTACAAAGCTGATGGAAAGAAAAGATACCTGGCATCCATTTTCAGTCCCTGTCATTACAGGGAAACTATTAAATACTTAACCGTTAAGTAGAGGTTAGCAGAAAGTTTTTGGTGGATTTTAGATAAAGTTTCATCTAACTCACACTTGCTAATTATTTGGTATTATCAATAGGGATCATATTTTGTTCATCTTCTTATACATTTATTGGGAAGATCAAAGAGTTGTTCACATGTATTCTGTCTATGTACAAATTAAAATGAATAGAATTTTAATATTAACCCAAACTTGCAATCCTGGAATAAATCCCTATGTTGGTGGATATTGCTGCTTGGCAATATCTTAAGGGGATTCTAGTGTTGATGTTTTTAAGTAGTGTTGGCCATAATTTCCCTGTCTTAAAAAGTTCTCTTTAGCTTTTCACACCAGGGTTTTGCTTATTGCATGGTATCAGTTGGAAGTATTCTCACTTTTTCTATTTTTCTGAAAGAGTTTGTGTAAGATTAATATGTTTTTCCATGGGGAAGTTTTCTATTTCAGAATCAATACACTCAATCAATGTAGAACTATTTTTATTTTAACTACTTCTTCGTCCAAAAATTGTTTTCCTTAGAAGCTTGTTTATTTCATTTAATTTTTATAAGTATTGGCATACTTTTTAATAATAACCTATTTTTCTTTTATCATCTCAATGTCCAAAGATTTTTTCACCCTAATTCCTGATATGACACTTGTTTTCTTCTCTTTCTTGGCCAATGTTGCTACAGACTTAATAAGCTACCATTTTATAAACCAACTTTGAGTTTGCTGTCTCCTTCATTATTCATTTATTTCTTCTGTTGAAGATCAACTTAATTATTTTTATTTGATATTATTTCTGCCTACTTTCTTTGTATTTGATTTATTGTCTTTTTACTTCTTTATGTATCTCACTTAGAAGATTAGAATATTAGTTTTCAATATGTCTTCCTCTCTAGTTTACACATTAAAAGCCATACATTTCAAATTTGTCTTTCTTTAGGTGAATAACATGAGTTTTGATTTAACAGATATTTGTCATCATATGGGTTAAGATATTTTCTAATTCTATTACTACAATTTTATGATCCATGATTTGTTTTGAGTTGTCTTGCTTAATCTTCAGTTCTTTAAAATTTCTCATCTTTTGGGTTATAATTAAATACACCTGTTGTTGGAAAACAAACACTGCATCATTACAATCCTTTGAAACTTGTGAACATTTGCTTTTTATACTGTAATTATATTTTGGAAAATATGTCATGAAAATTTAAAAAGAATGCAGGTGTTAGATGCCATGTTTAGTAAATAGCCTGTGGATCTGTTAGGAGACTTGTGCTACTGAAATCTTCTCTGAACGTCCTAATTCTGAGAACCAGTTCTACCGAAGCCTCTTTCACAGGCTTTTGACAGAATGTGTTATGATCTTCAGTTATAATGGCAGGTTTGTCTCTCTTTCTTTTAATTCTATCATTTTTCACTTCAAATATTTGAAGCTATAAATCAGATATTTACAAATTCATTGTTATTCTAGGCATAATATGTCTGTCCTGTTGAATTTATCATTTTACCATTGTGAAATATTTCTCCTGGTAATTTCCCATGTCTTGTTCCCTAAAATCTACTTTGTCTGACATTAATACATGTATCTCTCCTGGTTTTGCTTTGGGTAGTGATCAGAAAACAAAGAAGCACTGGTTCTTTTTTATTTTCATGAACTCTTTTACTTTCAGCATAACTATGCCTTTTTATTAAAGAGTGATTCTTAAAGGAGCATATCATTAGGTTTTATGTGCAATCTAACAAATGCTGGGTTTTTCTGGAAAGTTGAATTTATTGCATTTAACATTACTACTGACAGAATTGATTTTATATCTACCATATTGCTATAAATATATTGCTGCATATTTTCTGTCTATTATATCTTCCTTTCTCCTCTTTATTCCTTATTTTTACTTTAATCAATTATTTTAATGTGGAATTTAAATAGAAAAATATAAAATATTTAAAATGTACAATTTGATATGTTTTTACATTTTGGTATTCCCACAAAAACGTGTTCCACAACCAAGACACAGATATTTCAATCATTTTCAAAATATTTCCCATGAACCCTCTGCTCTCTCTCCCACCATCCAGCCCCCCAGGTGCCATCCATCATAGCCAAGATCAAATACACTTTTTGACACTATAGATTCATTTCATTATCTAGATTTATATACAAATGGAACAACATGGTGTCCATTCTTCTATCTTGCCTGAGTCTTTCAGCACAGTGACTATAAAATTCCTCCATATTATTGTTTCTATTAGAGTTTATTCATTTTATTGCTGAAAGGCATCTGAAGGCATGCATATTCTACATACTGTTTTTTCATTCAAATGAGCTTTGTGCAGTTTGGGGCTATTTTAATAATAACAGCTGCAATGACCATCTGTGTGCTGAGATTATTGTTCATTTAACCTAGCATTGTGCATGGGTGCAAAGCAGTGCTGTAAGTAGTGTATGATCTTGGGGAATTGCACACACCCAGCATCTTCCTGCAGCTGCTGGCTCCACATTGCCTGGACTCCCCACCTGTGGCAGTGTGTACACCAGGAGAACCAAGAGGTCTTCTACCCAGATGTCTAGAGGCTCCTCATTACAGAGGTTCCTCTGGGTCCTGTCCCCTACTGTCCACTGCCTTATCATCTCTGAACCATAGATCCAACTCCTATGTGCAGTGAAATCAGTTCTTCCAGTCTTGACTTTGCTCTCCTGCACCTTTGCCTGATTCTGTTCCCAGGAAGGAGTGGGTGGATGGGAGGCCTTGTGTTGCTGCTGTAGCTGCTTGCAGAAACCTGTATGATGTATTTTGTCCAGATGTTAGGGTTTGGCCCTGATTCAACAGTCAGCCTCACTGGTTTTTCTATATGATAGTTATTACTGTAGTGTAGAATATAGAATAGGCATCACCTTCCTGGAGAGATTTTCAGTAGTAACAAAATAAATGATGTTTTCAACCATCAAAGCAGTATTTGAGTCATAAGTGGTTTTCAACAGAAATTACTGTCTCTCAGGCCCTCAATAAATTAAGGAAGTATATAAATATTTATAATCTAGTATAAAATATTGTATGTATATACATGTATACACACACACAATCTCTAACCAGAATCAGCAATCCTGTCTAAAGAGACTTCTTTAAAAATAAGAGATATAAGATATTTGGTTCAAGTTTTGAAATAAGTAGGGTTTCAACAAGCAGAAGGAATATGCATAGAGTGCCATTATTTCTCATACTCTGCACCCATCTGGTGTCTGTTTTGAGCCTTCCCCAAGGGGGTGGCCTCAGATAGTATTGCATAAACAGTGTCTGAGATTAATGGGAGGAAATAACCACAGTCTAAGCTTCCATTAGATAAACTGCAACCAGTTGAATGCCAAGAGGTAGTAATAATAAGATTAATATAATAAATTACTGAGTTTTTATGTCACTAAGTTGGGGGTGGTTATTAAGTAGCCATGGGTAACTGAATCTTCCAATAAGCTTACAAGCATGAAGCTCCAGGGTCAGAAGCTCATTCTCATTTAAAATATCATTAAGCCCTCTAGGAAATGCCAGTATTCTTGTTTATAATCCCATAGATACTGTATTCTAGGTACTGTACTCTTAAGGCTTTTGTTAACCAAATTTCATCTTCTTTTTCAGGTCTGAAACTCCAGACCCCTTGTCTCAGGTGCAGGGGTAATCCACATTTCTGCCTGCAGAAACTCAGAGTTGGATGAAAGAGACAAACACACAGACAAATTATCAGGAAGCAGAGTAGAAAGTGTAAGAGTGGAGCAGCCACCAGGAGGGACCCACACACACAGGTGGCCAGTAAAAGGCTTTCTCAAGAAGGGGCTGGCTTACCAAAACCTCAAGGAATTAAATTAAATCAAACACAAGGGAAAGAATTCCCAAGAGGAGGCCATAAAACTTGCAAAGACAGAAAAATGAAACACATTTTAGTACATAAAATATCCAAGCATTATTTCAGAGGCCTTTGGGGCCAGGTGTGGCAAAAGATACTCCCAAGGCAGTCTGGTACACTTCACAGAGGGTATGGCACACCATCTTCAGGATTGGAGTCAAAGACATGGTGGGTATTGGAAAGGCAGTTTGCTCTGTGTGTGACTTAGTGTGACTTAACTACTTCAACACAGCCCCTAAACCCCAACCCCAATATTTTCATTCTTTAATTTGGGTTGAGATCTAGGAGTTCTGATTTTAAAAATAATAAATAACCTCATCCAGTGATTCTGATGATCAGCCATATTAGGGGAAATTTCCTAACCCAACAGAATTCCTGAGGGATTCCCGGCAGAAGGTGACAGTGTAAGTCTGAAAGTCTTAGTGGTCTGCGAGCACAAAGGCTGGAGGATGAAGACCAGAGGTCCTGTCAGGAGCCTGTTGCCATAGAGAGCCCAGATGGGGACCCAGAAGGGCAAGGCAGGATGGGAGGAGACGGATCCACCACATTCACACCACACACTTGGCAACTGGTGAGGGCAGTTGGTGGGAAGAGGGAGAAAGCGGTCAGAAATGAAGAATGGGTTTGACTTAGTTGAAACAGTGCACGCTGGGGCTCTCAACGAGGACAAACAATGACAGATTAGGCACAGCAGAAAGCCCCAACTGCGGGGCAAACCGGGGCTATTTTCATTACATGAAGAATAATGATTCCTGTTTTTGAAAGAAATCATAGAAATTAAATTAATGACAAGCCAAGAAAGGAACAGTTTAGCTTCTGAAACAGATACAAGATACAGTTTATATCAGTAATAAAAATAAAACTCCTGAAAATAAAAAATAAAAGACACTAAGTATAGTAGAAATATGAGCTAAGGCTATAAATAGTCTACAGACAGATGGAGAAGTCTACATTATGACATGTTTATTTAAAATGTTCAAGCTCGGTAATTAAAAATGTTAATTTACATAATTAAAGGTGCAACTTCATAAGATCACTAAATTTGTGAAGAAGTACTTGTGGGCTGTTGGAGCAGATGTGTGGAAAGGAAGTCCTGCACTGCCATGGCTCAGCCAGGCTACACTGGTACAGCTCTCCTCGAGCAAAGACTGATACAATCCCTGAAATGAGGAAGTGCCTGGCTCGTGATGCAGCAGAGAAGCTGCTATTCAGGGAACAAATATCAGGATGTTCCTTTCAGCTTTGTCTGTGGTAACAGGTGTTAGGAGAAACCTAGGTGCCACCAGTGGGGTAGTGGCTGGGTAAAAATGCATGAACACACACGGACTTAAAGCAAATGAGAACCGCATGCAGCCACATGACAAGGCCCTAAGGGTGCAGAGTGGAACATGAGCACAGTATCATTAACACAAATTTGAAATGCATGCACTGAAAACAGCACTGTACATGGTACAGGATACCTAACATACGAGGAATCTCAGACACACATTACAGCAGTTACATATTGGAAAGGTGAAGTATGGCACTGAGGAAGACAAAGGAAGGGAAGTAAATCAAAATGAGAGGAAATTTTTGAATGTTGATATATCATATTGTGAACTGAAGGATACAGCCAACACAACTTTCTTCCCCTGAGATGTGTAAACCTTCAAGTGAAGATCAAGCTGAGAATGGGCGTAATAGAGAAGATGTTTATGAACTTGAGTTTGGCCTGACTTTAGGACACCCAGTGGTGGGAGTCAGGAGACATGCAGAGGTCATGAAGGGGAAGAATCTGGAGACAGAGCCCAGGCAAAAAAGAGACACCATATGCAAGGGTATAAGTCAGTTTAGAAGGTCCAGGAGCTGGGATCACCACCTACGGTGGCCTGGGAGCAGATGGGAGGGTATGGTGCTTGAGTACAGAAGAGGAAGGGAAGAGCATAGTTCATGGTACAGGGGAGGAGAGTTCCCAACAGGACTAAAGGAGCTGCATCTGAAATGCAGCTTAGAGACCCCGTAAAGGCGGTAACATGATCTTTTGGATTTAGTTGTGATTTTATTCCTCTTATCATCAAGTGATGTATGATACGCAGATTTGGGTGGCTGGCATTATGTGCTATGATGTGGGGAAAAGACACTACAGAGCTACTGGAAGTCCTTTTGTCTCTTTGGAGTGTGAGTCATCAAGTTATTTCCCAGTGTGTTCTACGAAGTCCTGAGTCCACAAACCATGCACTACCTCCCATGTAGAACACTGAGGACTCATTGGTCCAGCTTAACCAACATGGTGAGGATTATGCAATTCATCTTTCAAGCTTAAACACCCCTCCAGCTTTGAGTGGAATTTCAGCCCAATCTCGAATCTTCTAGAATAAACAGATCTTCCATAGCATGGTGCATCTGATCTTGATCGTCCTAGAAGAGAGGGTCTTTTCCTTCCTTGGGGACAGTCTAGCCAAGGCTGAAAGACCTGTGGGCAGTGCCACTGGGGATTATCAAATTATCAAATGGAAGTTGGAACAAATTACCTTCTTGTTACTTTGACTTTGTAACTACAGTATTATTTAATTATTCCCCTTATTTTGTTGAAGAAGCCCTTTCTGAGATCAGCATTTCTCATGACATTAATTGTTTCGATATTGTCTGCTGGGAAAAGACTTGGCAGCATTTCAGCTCAGGAGTGGTGGCTGAGTGTGTCTGGCATTGTTTCTGCATTTTCTAATCTGTTCCACTGGTTCTCAGGTCTGTTTCTTTGCCAGCACCATGCTGCTTTTATCACAGTAGCTTTATACTAGAGTTTCAAGTTGGGGTTGGTGATACCCCCTGCCATGTCTCTGTTGCCTACAATTGCTTTTTCTATGCTAGGTCTCTTCTTATTCCAAATGAATTTTTAGCTTGTTTTCTCAAGGTGCATAAAGTATGCTGCTGGGATTTCAATTGGGATTGCACTGCATTCAGTCTATATAGCAGTTTTGGAAGTATGGCCATTTTCACTATGTTAATTCTTCCTACCCAGGAGCAAGGCATGTCTTTCCATTTTCTGATATCCTCTTCAATCTCTTTTCAGAATGGTATCGTTTTCACAGAAGAGGTCTTTGATTTCTTTTGTTAGGTTGATTAATAGGTATTTCAGTTTTTTGGATGCTATTGTGAAAGGAATTGTTTGCCCTATTTCTGTCTCAGTGAGTCTGTTGTTCATGTCGAGGAAAGCTATTGATTTTTGTGTGTTGACCTT
>NW_004624735.1:17290011-17333391 GCF_000247695.1 Heterocephalus glaber | reverse complement strand
TGCATTAAGAAGTCTGCTGTGATTCTGATGGGCTTTCCTTTGTATGTGATTTGTTTCTTTTCTCTCACTGCTTATAGAATTTTGTTCTTCTGTTGGGTTTCAGGAATCCTAACTATTATATGCCTATGTGTAGATTTTTTTTGATCAAGGCTATTTGGAGTCCTATATGCCTCACTTATCTGCAGGTCAGGTTCTTTTTCCCTGCTTGGGAAGTTTTCTGCCATCATTTCTTTGCATCCTTCGGCCAGGCTTGCTCATGCTGGATGTACTCAGCTTGGCCCTTTTCAAGGCCTTTGCATTTTCTCCCCAGATAAAGCTTACCCAGTGCAGTAAAATGCCTGATTCTCTTTGTACCTTTGGGGGTCTTAGATTCTGTGAGAGCCACACTTCCAGACACAGGCCTCCCCCATTCTCTGTCTTCCACCTCTCCTTGTAGCATGTTGTGGATCGTTCCCTTGCTGACGTTGCATCCATCTCCATCATAGGAAGCTGCAGACTCCCTGCTGTTGTTTGCTGCACCTGGGTGTGTGGCAGAGTGGGCTAGCACACAGCAGGAAGTCATCAGATACAAAATGAAGGAATGAAAACACAGATATAATGTACATCCATAGAAATTGTACAGAATATGCATTAAATTATTTATGGGTGTCATCTCTGAGAGTGGGATAAGTAGGATATTAGTGTTTTTACTAATTTTTATAGTATCTACTGAGTAGTATATAAGAACAAATTTGGACTTTGTAAGAATAAATTTTTTAAATGTATCTTGGTATTTTTTATTTATTTATTTATTTATTTTTAACAATTAGCTATTTTTTTCCCTAAAATTTTGATGAACCATTAAGCATAAATAGAAATGGTCCTCTGATGAAGTAACATGGATTGTGCCCTTGACATCTTTGAAAGCTTTAGCAGCACCAGGAAAAAAAAATATCCTCAAGGTGCTGGAAGGGTCACCTGGAGCATCTAATCCAACTCCCTTCTTTTGTTAATGAGGGAACCAAAGCTTCAAGAGTTGGTTGCTTCCAATGTGAAAACTTAAAGTGTGTGCCTGAGAGTTCTGACTGTGGCTAAATTGCTGGTGACTGTGGTGCTGCTCTGTACCCTCTGGATGCCAGGTTCCTGTGGCCTCAGATGAGAGAGGCTGGGCTTGCTGACCCTGATCCCAAGGGCCTGTTGAGCCCCATTAACCCATTTGGCTAGCTGTGAACCAACAAAACAAGTCCTGAATGACAAATCCAGACAGTTCCCTTTCTAAATGTCTGAAAGTGTAACCAAGTTAATTTTCTGAGTTATTGGCTAAAGACAAGACTACTCTACTTCAGAATTCAGAGAAGTAAGACAAGGAGGATGTGACCATTCTGAGCACATCTCCTCCCAGTCAAGAGGAAAGTCTCCAGAGATTGTATCCACCATTTCAATACCAGGGATAGGTGAATAAACTACTTGATTATAATTTTTTTTAAAAAATTAGAGATCGAGGGCCAGGGATTTAGTTCAGTGGTTCCATCACCTGCCTCACAAGCACAAGGTCTGGAGTTCGATCCCCAGTACAACAACAAAAAAATTAGAGATCGTGTACACAAAGAAGGCAGAAGGAAAAGAATGGAGTCTTCTGGGAGAGGAGACTCTAGCATATGAATACGTCCCTGGAGTCACAGCAGAAGAAGGGACTCTACTGTAGCAGGGGTGAGAAGAAACAGCACATGTCTGAACAGATGGTTAGGACCACTTGTGAGCTGGCAGAATGGGCTGGCATTGTGAATTTACCCCATCACAGCCACTGCCAATGGCTGGAGGGGAGGAAAGGTGGGAAACCCCCATGGTCATCTGCCCACAATGCCGAGCAGCAGTCCTCGAGTCTGAGGCATGTAGGAGACATGGTAAGGGTCCCCTTCACTGAGTACAAGGTGGCAGCTGGCTACAGCATGGGGTGAGGAGGAGGAATGGAACAGGATAGAAAGTGAACCACTGAGCTGTAACTAGAGATATTCTTGGATTGAGAAAATTAGCTAATGTGCAACAAAGCGTACAGAGGTCTTTGGAGTTTTTAACCACTCAAACCCTGAGAACTTTCTGAGTATAATTATTCTTTTCTTTGGATCTACTTCTTGCTTACACTGAATGTCCAACATATAATTTAAAAATTAAAAGATTTGTCAAGAAGAAAACCAACCAAAATTTATCCCAAATCAGGTGTAAGTAGAAACTAAGGTAGCCCTGAGGTTGGAGTTAGCAGACAGTGACTTTAGCAGAACCATGAAAATATGTCAATATATCCAGCAGGAGCAGTAGAGAATAGAAAACCTGTGGGAGCTCAAATAAAAGGTAAAAGAATATTAGATATTGTAAATATGTACATAAATTCATTAAAATCTTGTTCTCATGACCATTTTTTGAAAGATATTAACTTTATAAAGCAAAAATAACAATGTATTATGAGGTTTATAAAATTTGAAAGTGAAATATAGGGCACAAAAGAAAGAACAAAGAAAATAGAATCATTTTCTGAGAGTCTTACAGAGTTTTTATGAAGGATCAACATTAGGTGAGGGTAGACTGTATTGATGAAATATGTCATTCATTTTCTATGACTGTCATAACAAGTTACTGCAAATGGGGCAGTTAAGCAATAGACATCTATTGTCTTACTAGTCTGGAGGAGGAAGTATGAAATCCAGTTGGTGAGGTGGGCTCCCTGAGGCTTTTGGGGAAGATCTTTCTTTGCCCTATCCTAACTTCCAGTCATTGTTAGTAATCCTTGGCATTCCCTGGGGTTTAATCCATTATTCTAGTCTCTGCTTCCATCCTTACATGGGGCTTTCTTTGTGTCTCTGTCTGTGTCCAGATGTCCTCTTTTTATAAGAACCAGTCACAGAGACAGAGCCCTGCCACTGCAGTGTGACCTTATTTTAACTTGGTCATGTCTGTAAAGACCTTGTTTCCAAATAAGGTCACATTCACAAGCACCGAGGATCAGGACAGCAGTACATTACTGTTGGAGGATAGAGTCAGCCCACAGTGCAGACACAGCGTCATGGGGGTTAGGGTGGAGTGTCACCTTGGATTTGGGATCTTACAGGGGCCCTGATGGTGTCCATTCTGGATGTGTCTGAGTAGACCATGGAGGCATGGCCTTGGGGTGTATGTATGGGCCTTTGTCTCATTCTCTTTGGTGTTGTTCCCATGCTGTTTCCTGACCACCATAAACTAAGCATCTTTGCTCCACCAGGCCCTCTTGCTCTGATGTTTCTGTCTTGGAGCCTGCCAACCAGACTGAATCCTCTTAAAACATGAGCCAAATTAAAGCTCTTCTTTAAATCGTGGTTGTCAGTTATTAGGTGCAGTGACTGGAAAGCTAACTGACCAACACAAATATGATGTCACTATTGCACAGAAAAAAGAGTGAAAAATGCAAAAGGAGCAGAGGAACAACAAAAGACATGGGATTGCTAGAAGTAAACAAATACCCAAGAGGAAGACCTGAACTTATACACACTGATCATGACATTCAGCCTAAATGAATAAGCATTCCTTGTAAAATGTTGATTATAAGCTTATAAATTAACAAGATCTATGTATATGCTGATTAAAATAACATAATTTAAATCTAAAGACATAGACAGTTTGAAAATACAAACATAAAAAAGACACCCGTGCAAGAAAACTAATGGAGCTATATTAATATAAGAAAGGAGACATCAAGATAAGGACAATTATCAGAGATAAAGAATACTGTCTCACAAAAATAAAGCTCACTTTATCATAAAGACATAATGACAGTAAATGTGTGTGTACATAGAAACTGAGCTTCCACTGATGTAAACAATAGACCAAAGGAGAAGTAGACCAACCCTTCCTCACAGTTGGAGGTGTCTGAGAGTAACAGCTGAATTGATGAAGAAGGGGCTTTCTTGCAGAAAGCAGGTTCCTGGAACCCCAAGGTAGGTGCTATGGTTTAGATCTGAAATGCACCCCCACAAAAGTCTCAATTGTTTGGAAGGTGATCTGATTGCGGTGACACTGTAGTCCTCAGTGGACTAACCCTTTGATAAGTTCGACAGCTAATTGTACTGTCAGGAAGTGGGAAGAGGGAGCTGGTTGGAAGCAGCATGTCCCCGGGTGACTGCCTTTGGAAGATATATCTCCTTCCCTGGCTTCTCCTTTCTCTCTGTTTCCGGCCTGCCATAAGGTGAGCAGCTGACCTCCACCATACCCTTCTTCCATGATGTTTCTGCCTTATAGCCAGCTAACCACTGACTGAATCCCCTGAATTGTAATCCAAATTAAATCTCTCCTCCTTTAAGGTGTAGGTGTCAGGTAGTGTATCCGGCCACGGGAGTGTTGATTAATATTGTGGAAAGCAGTGTCTTTGAACATCACTGCCCTAAGACCACAGCTCAGATGAAAGCAGCATTGTCAGAAGACAGCTCTGCAGCATGACCTGCCAGCAAACTAACAGTAAACATAGCCTAGACCTTGACAGATGGTTAGGATTTCAACCACTGTAGAAGGTCTGGTTTTCCATGTGTTCACTGTTGGCAACAGAATATCCAGTTCACAGGGGCTTAAGGAAAAGGAAGTCTAATCATGTCGCCCTATAGGAAGTGTTGAGGGCAGTGTTGGGCTCATCCCTGAAATTTAACCAGTCCTTCCATCCTGTTGGCCTCTCCCACAGCACTGCAGGACATCCTCTGCTGCTCCAAGCATTCTGTCCTCATGCCAAAGCTTCTCCGGAGGGAAAGAAGATGCCAAAGCAGAAAAGGAGGCTCCACTGGGGCTTCACTTTTGTTTAGAAGGAAAATCCACCTCAGAAGAGACCTTGCAGGCTCCTCTGCCATCCACTTGGCCAGAACCCTGGAAACTGCATACTCATACCCACAGCTTCACACCTAAGGTAAGTGAGGGTAGCCAGTGAGGAAGCATGGGATGACCAGAATCAGCCAAGGCGTTAGGACTCATCCCCGGGGCCAGGGAAGGGCTGCCTCCCTTCCCCGCCACCTCAGGATTCTATGGGCAGGTATGAAAGGGCTGAAGGACAGTTTATAATGACCAGGAAAGTCAATGTTTATGCCAGGGACACTTCAGATAGGGTGTTGCTGTCTGAATTGTCTGTCAGGCTTGATGAAGGCAGAGTGCAGGGCCTACCCCAGGGCTGCAGACTCGGGAGCTATGAGGAGGAGTCCCAGCCCTGGCAGCTCTGGAGTGTTGTAGGAGATGCTCACATCACTGGCTGGAGCACACCTTTGACAACTGCTGATGTAGACTGAGGTGAGAGCATGGAAGTGGGTCTCAGGTATGAAGGATGGGGAGTCATTAGAGGGTGAATGCTGGGGCCTAGGTAAATGTCCCCAAAGGCACATATGCTAAAGAGTGGTCCCAGTATGGTGCCAATTGGTCAGAAACTTCAGAAAGTGGAGCCTAGTGGGATATCCTGAGGTCACTGGGGGGATGCCTTTGAAGAAGATGTGGGACCTAGTCCCTTCTTCTTCCTCTCTTTTGCTTCCTGGTTATAAGGTGAGCTATCCCCTCTGCCATTCGCTCACTGTCATTCCCCTTCAACACCCCAGTGAGCGATCCATCTCCATGGGTCTGGGTCTGCCAGATCTCAAACTGGGACCTCCAGAACTGTGAGCTAAATAAACCTTTTCTCTATATGTTAGCTATCTCATGTATTACTCCTTAAGGCTTCACCCCGTGGAAAGGTGATTCTGATAGCCAGCTGACACATTCAGAATTTACCCCAAGTGGCCTCATCTAATGAAAATATAACATGAACCAAAGAGAGATTTACAATTTTCTTAGAGCTGCATTATAAAGTATGAAGAAAGCTGTGAAATTAATCTTAGTATGTCATATTGAACTTATGTAAGCATGTCACTAATGTGAAGTTAGTAATGCAGCACTTTATTTTTAACTGTCTATAAAATCTGATATCTTTTACAGTACATCTCAATTCCTGCTCGCCACATTTTTAATGTCCCAAGTCATGTGCAGCTGGCAGCTGCTCTGCTAAGCGATGAGGCTGTAGTCAGGGTCTCCCTGACTCCCTAGCTGATGTCCCCATTAGTTCCCCAGAGGAAAGCCCGGCACCCTGGAGCCACAGCACAAGCAGGCAGTGAAGTTGACTTCACATGAAGTGCTGTCACTGATGTCCTACTGTCTCTCACATTAGTCCCTTGGATACTGTGGCCCTGTTAAAAATGGTTATCATCTCAACTTTGTATAAGTCAACAACAATCAGCCCAGTGGGAACTAACAGAGGCTACTTATGAAGAATTTGCTACAACAAGAGATACAGTCACTATCACTTGCGTTTGAAATGTGGAAAGAAAGGCTAAGGATGGCAGGGCAGCCTCAGATCCTTGGGGTGGCTGAGCTGTGGGTACAAAGCAGGCAGAAGAGCGAGGAAACTTCATAGTGCACAGTGGCATGGCTCAGAGGTTGCTAGCACAGGGAAGCTCTTGACTTACCGAGAGGACCTTCTTTCTGTTGGTGGTCTAAAACATAGCTGGCTTCATTTGATTGGTCCTGACTTGAATGTTTTCCATGTCTTGATCATTCTGGGACAATTTTATCCAAGGGAGTGGTTCCCCCACAGCTGGGTGCACCTGAGGTTGGAGGTCAGAGGTCCCTTGTTTCCCTTTTGGTCTAGCCACTGTCTGCTTGTCTAGTCCATTTTTCTCTTGGAAAACAGAGCCTTGATTCTGTCACAGCTACCTGTGGCTGAAATGTGGAAATCCAATGGTCAGAAGGTTTCTACCTGGAAGCATTGTGGCTCCAGGTTTTCCTACTTCCTGTGGTTTTCCTAAGCTACCAAGTCCAGTGTAGTAGTGTGAGGAGGGGCCTGTGATGACGCCTGGTGTGCTGTATCCGATACAAGGACCTTGGACAAGTCCATGCACCTCCTCAGCCTATGTCTTCATCTATAAGGTGGGACAAAGTACAGTAATGCTGCATCCCTAGGAATTAAATAATAATGTATCTGTAAGGCAGAGCATTTCCTGTCACTGCAGCAGATGTGAAGATGAATAAAACATGGTCCTGCTTTCAGGGAGGTCTCAAATCTAAGATGTAAACTGGACATGACAGAACAGATAATTACTAGTGTAGTGGTGACGCTGCTGCTGCTGCTGCTGCTGCTGCTGATGATGATGATTGGAGGTGGGAATGATAATTGTGTTGGTGACGGTGGTGGTGATGGTGGTAATATTGATTGACAATAATGATGCTGTCTTATAATGGTGATGTAATGATGTTAGTGATAATGATGATGATGATGATATAGTGGTGATGGCAGAGGCCATAAAGAAGATAAAAATAGTAGTGATGATGTGGCAGGCATCTTGATAATGGTCATGAAAGTCCTGAGCAGAGTGGGTTGGGAGTATAGCCTCCATGCCAGGCTCTATGTTTAGATATTCACATGTGTTGCTGAGTTAACTCATCACAACCCTTATAGCAATGGAACTGAGGCTGAATGGAACTGAGGTAGATTAAGTGAAGTGTTCCATCTGCTTACTAGCAAGTAGTGGAATCTAGATGTCAGTGTTCTCACTTTTGTTCCAGAGTGTGTTCTATTAACTACTTTGCTTACTTGCCTCCATTCTGGGCTGTTTTCCAAAACAGGCTGTGCTACTCCAGAAGGGTGTGGAATGTGGGAACAAAAAGAGACTGTGGTCTTGCATGGAAGAATAACTCTGAAGGGATTCAGAGAGATGTAAATTCAACTTTCCCTTTGAAGAACTAGAAGAACCAGAAATAGAAGCCAATGGGAATCCTGCTACAGCAAAGGATTGTGGTACTAACTGTGGCAAGCTGAAGTGTATTCTGAGGGTAGGAAATAAAGCAAGAAAAATGTGTGAGACCTAGTGGTTATGCACACTGACTTCTACATTAAGAGATTTAGATTTCCTTGTTCCTGTGATTAGTTGGGTCAGGGTTAAAGGTAGAGCTACTGCATGATAAAAATTTAAAATACCTTCACTTATGACTGTAGACATCTTCTGATTGCAGATCTAGGGCACAGCTGGAGGTAGCCATGTTCAGGATTGTAGTTTTCTCCTCCAGCATAAGGTGAGTATTAAGTGTCTTGTTGTTATTTTCTGGGGTCTCTCAGGATCCCATTTCACCTTTGCTTTTGTGAGAAGTCATGCAACTCAAAAAAAGAAAGAAGTAACAATGTCTGTGTCCAAATCCCTGCAGAAAAAAGTAACATTTATCTAATAGAAGGAATAGTATCTGTAGAAATCCTTATCCTACATCTAATTAGCTCTCATAACTGAGTGGAACACATCTTTTACATTGTCTTTCCAAGAACTCATTTGGGCTACTTTGCCAAATTAAACTTTTTCCCAAGATGTGGGGATAAGAATTTCTTTACGTGTGCATTATCTTGTAGTGAATCTCCCGGAGCAAAGCCTAGTTTCCCCCTAAAACATGGTCAATTTGGTCTTCTCTTAACTTTCAAAGGTCAGTTTTCTATCTTCAAAATTTTAGAATCCTGTCTAAGCTTGTTATATACTGTTACATTAATAACCTTAAAATGGTTTGAAAAAAACCCCAGTTTTATGATATATGCATGAATGCTGGGCTATAGATACCTGAATCTAAACTGGGGGTGAGGGATAAGCTGTTGTCCCAGTGCCACTGTGGCTGGGGCAGGGACTTTCCTGAAGCAAGAGAAAGCTGGGCCCTCTGGGGACATCCATATGGACTCTCCCTCCCTGATGCTTTCTTTCCTGCCCCTTCTGTTTGCGGAGATGAAGGTCTTGGAAGGAGAGACCAGATCTCAAGCCTCCTGTGGCCCCATCCTGGGTCTGGCAGCACAGTTAGAGCTTCATAGAAGCAGAAAGAAAAAAGTGAGGAAAAGGGACGAAAGGTGAGAGGGAGGTGTGATGGTTTAGGTCTAAAATGTCCCCGGAAAGTCTGGTTTGTGGAAGGTGATTGGACCGTGGGAGGAGGTGGAGTCTGGTTGGAAGAGGTGGGTCCCTGGGGGCCTGACCTGGAAGAGTGTATTCTTAACCTCAGCTCCTCCTTTCTCTCTCTGCTTCCTGGCTCCTGGGATGAACATCTTTGCTCTGCCATTCCCTTGTACCATCCCACTTCTGACCTGGTGCCAGATGACCATGGACTGCACTCACTGGAAGCTGTAAGCCAAATAAAGCTCTCTGTTAAGTTGCATGTGTCTGGTACTTTGTCCCAGGAATGGGAAAATGGCTAACACAGAAAAAGAGAAGCAAAGAAATCAGTAGAGGAAGCAGGATAGAAGCTTGGAGCCAAGTGGGCATCAGCCAGGACCCTGAAAAGTAACACTTTTAAGCCAGATACAAACAAACACAATTCTGATAAGAGACCTTAGGGGGCTATAAATGTATGCCTTTTACAGATGCATTAACTATATAATCTTCTTAGAAAATGATGATAGAGATAACGGGAGTAGCAGTGATAATAATAACAACCCTAATTGATGTTCTTCGGTAAGAACTCAGTTAAGGGCACTGTGGTACACCGAATGGCCCTGTTTTTCTGTGTGCTGACCCAAATGGTGGGCAGGCTGGCTATTCAGAAGGGTACACTGTGCTGAGATGCTCATGAATAGGCCCAGAGAAAAGAGGCTGGCACTGCATGGGAAGGCACAAGGAGCCATGGGCAGGGAGTGAGGGGAGGGAGGAGGACCCTATGCCACTCTCCAGTTTGGAGCCCCAGGACTCAGGAAGAGAGAGGGGGCTGAAAGTTAACTCAGAAGAACCCCCACATCTCTTGGGAGATGGCTGTCCAATGACCTGTGCATCATATGACCCAGAACTCATTTGAGGAGACAAGCCACACCATGTTCCTTTATTCCACTGTGAAAGGTAAAGAAAAGCCCCAGGAAGGCAATAGTCAGAAGCGTGCTGGGCCAGCTCCTCTGCCTGGGTGGGGAGAGAACCCCAGGTATGGATGTGTGGGAAGCAATCTCAGAAAATGATGCTGGCCACTGCAGACCTGAGCAATGCCAGTTCCCTGCCAATTCCATCTTCATGTCCAGATGTTGATAGCCACATCTAGGTTAGATGCTAAGTCACTTCCTTGGCCATTTAATCTGGGCCCCTTGAGACTGAGCTGATCAGTGTGATGGGAATGGAGCAAGGAGGGCAAGGGGAAGGGGCACCGAGGGGCAGCTAAGAGCTTGCTGACCAGAAGGAGCACAGACAGGGACTGAATGGGGATCTCTTTGCCAGCCTTCTTGTCCTTTAGGGTGTTATCTTTCCTATCCATAGGGAATCCAAATACTATGGTTAAAACTTAAAGTTTTAGAAACCAATTTATTATAATAAAAGACACATTGCCATTAATACATCTCAATGTACTACCCTCCCTTTGAACACTCTTATCTCATTGTTCTTGTCACTTTCTGAAGCAGTTCTGGAGGTCCTCTATCGTGAGTGTCTTAAGCTGTATTGTCATGGCTGCCTTACTGTCCCAAATCAATTCAAAATATTCACGGTCACTTCAACTTTGGGAAAGAGCCAGAAGTCACATGGTGCCAGATCCAGTGAATAAAATGGATGAGGAAACACACAATAATTTTTTTAATTATAAAAATGCCGGTTTTCCTTTGGATAGCACTCAGCAGCAGCATTTGCCACATTTTTTGTCACACCTAATAAAGACTCTCATGAAAGACGATTTCCAGAATTGCTTCAGAAAGTGGCAAGAATGATGGGATATATGTGTTTGAAGCAAGGAGGAGTATTTTGAGGAGGGTTAATTGCAATGTGTATTTCACTGGATTTTTTTCTATTTAAACATTGACCTTATTGATCATCCCTTGTGTTGAAGGGAATGTCAACCCTTTCCGCCAAAAGCTTGGGAAGATTCTGACTACACTGAGTGTGGCTTTGCTGTAAAGGACTCAAAGTAACAAGCAAAAATGATTTTGAACAACAGTTGAAGCATTTTGGAATATAGAGGCCGGTTAGTAAAGAATGAAGAAAATGCCTGGAGTCCAAGAAAACAATTTTAAGTAATCTAAACAAGCTTAAGAAATTATGGAGAGCTCTTCTAATTCATTTTCTTTACTTCGCTCTGATTTTGGATCATGCTTAATGCTTTTTCTCTTTTCTCCGTGCACATAAAATGGGAAAGGAGGCAGAATGAACTGGGCAGTGGTGTCCTATTACACACCTCAAGATCTCCCAGATTAAGTATGAATTAATTACTTTTTGTCAAATGAGGAGCACTCAGAAAGGTGACTTAGCTGCATGGCAGGGACAGGTAGGGGGCAGAGCTAAGATCTGAACCTGTCCTAAACATAGAATCTCTTCCTATGATACGGGGCTTTTCTCAACTTACTGTTGCCAGCAGTTACAGGCGCTCAGTTACAGACTTTAGGGCCTCACATCTGAGAATTCTGATTCAAGATTGGAAAACACTACATTAAACTGAACAGTGTCAGGGGAGCCTCGTGCAAAATAAAATCCGTGAAAACTATGGGCTAAAATCCCAGGACCAGCACAGAGCTGTTCATTGATTTCCTTCCTAATAGCTCGTTGTATCCGCCAGGGGGTAGCAAAGAGCTTCCTGCGACTTGGATTTACCTACGCAGTGTGGGAGAAATCAGCCTGTGCTGCTTCACCTGGGGAAGAAGGATTTCTGGGCGTGAAAATGGGCACCAGTAGCAGGACCTGAGATGATGGCGGATAGCCAGTACCTTGCTAGGAGATGGCTTTAACTAGGGAAGCAGTAGCAATTGTTTGTTTTAGGAAATTCATTTTGGTGGCTGCAACACAAAGGCTGGGGATGAAAATGGGGAGGGGAGCCTTAAGGAAGGGTCTTCCTTTATCGCGTGAGACAAGCACCCAAGCCTCTAGGTCGCAGTTAATGTGCGAGATGGGAGGTGTAATAGAGACCCATTTCAAAGCTTGCCTCTAAATGAATAAATCCATGTAAAGTGCCTCATATAACTTCTGACGGATGTTTACCTGTTGAGAAGATACTATTAGTCATGCCTTCCTTATAACGGCACATCTCTTTGTGGTATAAATAACAGGTGATGGGCTGGCTATAACGTGAGGAGGTTGATGGTGCCATCACAGAGCCCAGGGTGGAGGGACAGGGAGCAGGGCTGCAGCACCAGGTACCTCACTAGAGGGGCTGCCCCAGGTACCCCACTGGGCAGTGAGGGGGGCATCTAGGACCTGAGGCCATCCATAAATAAGAACTGCAGCTAGAGGTCTGTAAGACACCTCCCAGCGGGGTGGCAGAGCAAATGACTAGATGGGAGGGGGGTGACATGAGCTTAGAGAAGAAGAGAGGCATAGGAGATGACAATAGAGCACCTGGGATTGAAGGGCTTTGAGGCAGTGATGAGAGCAGCCAGGCAGGTGTGAGGAGGTCAGGGGAGGCAGCAGCCCGGGGTCTGAGAGAGGTGGAGTCTCGAGGAGAAGATGCTATCTGGTAAAGGTCGGTGCCCCAAAGAGCTCAGGAAGGACAAGGTTGGAGAGGGGAAGTAGAAGGTGACATTTCTGGGGTCAACTCCGGTAAGAGCAGTGACCCCGGAGCTGGTGGGGGACAGTCAAGGGAGACACATGACCAGTGAGTTCATGGGAAAAGTGAACCCATATTTTGAAAGGTCTTAGATGCCAATGTGAGATGTGTTTATGAGTAGACATGAGGAACTAGCAAGTAAAGTCATAGGAACAACAGCCAGTGTACACTGAGTGTTACACCATCAAGTGTTCTGAGCACAGTACCTGCATCATCTCCTCTCCTTGCAGCAACTACATAAGGTAAGGAACTGTTTTAGTCAGAATATGGTGTTCCCTCGAGGGATAATGTGCTGGAATCCTGGTGCCCAGTGTAGTGGTGTTAAGAGGTGGTGGAACCTTTGAAAGTGGGGCATGGAGAAGGGTAATTAGGGCATTAGGGTGCATCCCCTGGAAGCCATTAATGTTTTGCAGAGTGAGTGAGTTCTGAGAGAGTGGGTTGTAAGGATGCGAGGTCACCCTCGTACATAGCCCCCACTGCATGTGGCCAGTTCCTTTTCTGTTCCCCCACCACCACCACATGAACCAGGGAAAGGCACCTTGCCAGAGGCTGAACGATGGGGTTGCTGGATCTTGGGATTTCAGCCACCAGAACTGTGAGCTAAAATAGCCCTGTTTATTAAAGTACCAGGCTTTGGAGTTTTGATAGAGATCACAAAAATGGTGAAATGGAGGCCACAGATAGCTTATGAAACTTGTTTAAGGTTCTACAGCTGGCATGGGGTCAAACTTGGGATCTGACTCTAATTCCCATCTTCAGAGGAGCAAGGGCAGGGCTTAAATTCAAGGTGAGGGACCTTGCTGAGGTGTATGGGGAAGACTGGAAGAGACCAGGAGCTGAGGGGACAGGGACACAAGGGCGAAGAGGTGGAGGGAAACTCATGTGTTACCGTGTACCCTGGTGCTTTTTAGACACTTTTTAAACTTGTGTATGTATTCCTACTCTTATTTTCAGTATTTCAAAAATATAGAACAGTGCAAAGAATAACATACTGTATTCAGTAGCAAGCTTTATGTTATTAATATTTGGCTATTTGTTTCAGATTTATTTTTTCTTAATATACACATAGAAGCAAGCCCTACAGAGAGATTTACCCAACTCTACATTCTTTCTCTCCTTCATGACCTTGAGCTGATCGATAGCCTGAATTATATACCATTCACATGGATGTCTTCATATCATTTTATAACAGTGGAATGTTTAAAACTCCATAAATGTGATCTAATAAATTATTGCTCTGTAACTCACAGAATTTTTGTTCAAATAAGTTAATGAAGTTTCTTTTATTCCTTTTTGGAGACAATTATTATGGATAAATTTGTTACTCAGGCTAAAATTGTGAAATTATTTTCTTTTTCCATGTTCACAAAGATATTCACTGCTTTTATCTTCTTTATTATGTAAATGTGTGGAATCTTATTATCAGATTCTCTGATATTGAGCCATCTTTGCATTTTTACAGAAGTCCGTTATCATTTCAAATAGATAATTCTCAGGGCCAGAGACCTTAAAGCAATCAAATGGAGCTTTGGGTTACTCTGCCAACAGAAGTGTCTTATAGGAGCTGTCATGTATCTTTAGGATAAAACACATTCTTAATTACCTAATTCTCCTATTTGTGATTCTCAGTGGCTCTCTTGCTCTTTGAATTTCAAGCAACTCTGACGTATACAGTGTCCTTCATGCCTTATGATCTCATCTTTGAATTCATTGTTTATCTCTGGCTTCTTTGCTAACCATCATGACAACTTGACAATTGTCAACATCTTTAAATGATTCTTGGATTCAATCCCTATTTTCATATGTAGAATCGTTGCTTTTGTTTCAGCCTCCCTATCCCTTATCTCAGAATCTCTCAAGAATGACCATCATGAGACACACACTGAGTATGCCACTTAGTTACTCTCCTGGCTCCTTGAGACATCAGCACAACATGCCGCGAGCCTGTTTCTGTCTGCTGGACTCAGTCTCCTGAGAGGACTGTCTGGATGGTATTTTGCAGCACACACCTGTGGCCACACTTTGATGTTTCTTTTGAAGGGAACTCACTTTCCTTTTATGAGGGGGATCTGGAGTTGAGAACTGGCCCAGATCTTGGAATTGGGGTAACGCCCATGTGTCCCCACAATGGTGACTCAAATCTGCCACCTGTCTGCAGACCTGGAATGTCTGTGTATGTATCTGTGCATATATCTGTGTATATACATAAGCTGGCTTTGCAGCATGTACCTGTAATCCCAGGATTCTGGGAGGCTGAGACAAAAGGATCACAAGTTCAAAGCAGCCTGGGACAATGTTGTGAGTTCTCAAGAACTTGCCTCAAAACAAGAAAAGAATTAATAAAAAGGGCAGGGGATGAAGCTAAGTGTAAAGGCCCTGGGTTCAATCCTCAGTTTTGCAAGAGAAAAAAATAATCTCTGTGTATGTATTTTAAGGAGTGCTGTAGGAGGCTTCCTGCTTAAGTTCTAGTAATCCACAGTGAGGTAGCCATCATTGTTTGTTCCTGCCTGTCACAGCAAACATCACTGCACCTTCCTTGTGGTTTTTGATGGCAACTGCACCAGCCTTATCACTGATCATTAAAACCTGCACAAGTCCTCTGCCACTCCTAGACTCTTATCCTTCCAACTTCCTGCAGTGAAGCAGCAATAAGGCCCTCACCACTCAGACCTCCCACTTAGACTCTCTAGACTCCAGAAATTTCTCCAGTTTCTAATGAATGCTGCCACCTGCCTGGGCCCTGTGCGATGGGTGGTAGGAGGCAGGAGGACAGAGGACCTGTGCATTCCCTGATGACACAGAAGCCCACCTGGGCCCCATATGATCAGCACAAGAGAGGAAGAAAGTAGCCAAATTTCCAAATACTAGCCAGCTCTACTCCTGGGTTTCCCACAGCACAGGGCCGCAGAGGTGGCAACTAAAAGACAGACCTGATCAAAGTGGAGAACCACACATGAAAGGAGAGTTTCACTCCAGACTGAAGTGTCACTCCTCCTCCATAGAGACCAGACAAGAAATAGCCAGGAGAGACCAGCTTAGAGAGGGTAAGAGTTAAACAGGGATCTCCTGGGATCCTCAGGCCTTGTAAAAGATCACAGGGCCCGTATTCTGTTGTGGGAGATCAGGTCTGATGGGTGGTCCTGAAGAAGGAGGCATTAGTCCAGTACTAGCTTCAGCTCTTGTACCACTGCCTACATCCAGCAGAAATTAGTGGTCTGAATTACTATAGGTCAATATATTGGTGACCTACATATCTTCACAAAAATTATAGCCATCTTTGTTCTAGTTAAGGGCAGTTCTTGAGTGGGTTTTAGGGTTTGTCAATATTCAGTTGATACTTGACGCCATTGTTCTCATTGTTAACTACTATAGTCAAGGTGACAAAATATTTGCTGTCAACTGGTTTTCTCTCTATGCCAATATCCTGATTGCCTGGGGGTTATAAATAAAACTGTGGCTCACTTCCAGAAAACAGAGCACTAGGCCAAAGAAGCTGCAAACAAACAAACAAAATAGAAACTTGAAAAGATAAGGTAACAAAATCCATCCAAAAACTTCAAACTCCCCCAAAACTGCTTTAGGAGGCATGAAGGGGAAGGAAATCGTAAACTACACAGCAGAAACGTCTGAAAGGGTATCAATGAAGGTAAAACAATTTGATAAGATGGTTTGCAAATTTAAAGAAGATATAACTAATCAGATAATGATGCTAATGAAACAAATGATCAGGAAGTCTAGAGAAGACACCAATAAAAATCTAGTAGAACTAAAGAAAGAGATGCAAAATGTGAATGCCCACCATAGAATAGAATGGGAATCCATAGAAAAGTTCAAAACATAAATCTACGATATCAAAAATAAGATTGAACGTATGGGTAACAGAAGTGACCAATGTGAAGACAGTGTCAGATCTAGAGGACAGGGCTGTGGTCAATGATGAGTTAATGAGAGATACCTTAAAAGCAACAGAACATGAAAAAATTGATCAAACAGCTGCTAGATGACTCAATAAAGACTAACATGAATAATAGAAATTAATTAAAAATCAGAGGACAGCACAAAATGTGTTTTAAAAAAATCTATTTACAGAAGTAATAACAGAAAGCTTTCCACACATGGAAAAAGAATTTAACATACAGGCAAGGAAAGTATACAGAACCTTGAATAATTGTGATCTGAAAAAAAACCCACTCTATGCCACATAATAATTAAAATACCAGAAATTCAACACAAGAACAGAATCTTAAAGGCTGTAGAGAAAAGCAACAAATTGCCTATAAAGGAAAACCCATCAGAATTACAACAGACTTCTCAACATGAGCCTTAAAGTCAAGGAGATCATGAAATGAACTATTTCAAGCTCTAAAAGAAAATAACTTCCAACCCAGACTGTTATATCCTGCAAAATGATCTTTCAAAACTGATGCTGAAATAAGGAATTTCCTTATAAAGAGAACCTAAAGAAGTTCATGACCAGCAAACCAACATTCCAAAAAATTCTCAAGTATGTCCTAGAAGGAGACAATAAAGCTAACAGTGCCAAAAGGTCCAATAAAATGAATGCATTGGGTAGGGCTAGCAATTAAGAAGAAGGGAAGGAACACAAAATAGCAACAGGAAAATAATATAATGACAGGAATAAGTCAGTACTTATCAATTATAACTATCAATGTAAATAGATTTAACTTAAGCATCAAAAGACACTAATTAGCAGAATGGATCAAGAAACAAAAGTCCAACTGTATGCTGTATACAAGAAACATATTTAATAAGAAAAAGAAATTCACAGACTAAAAATCATGGGCTGCAAAGCAATATTCCATTCTATAGGACCCCTAAAACAAGCAGGAGTAACTATCCTATTTTCTGACAAAATGGAGTTCAAGGTAAAGCTGATCAAAAGGGTCGAAGAGATTACACATTGGCTAATGGACCTATACAGCAGGAAGAGATAACAATTATAAACATACATGCACCAAAACAGTGTACCCAGCTTCATAAAACAAGTCCCTTTCCACTCCTGGATGTATCTTTTCTTTGTAATGATTTGACAGAGGTTTAATACTGGTCCCCCTCACCCACAGACAAACTCGGTGTATTTATAGAAAAAATATCCTCCAGAAAACTGCAGAACACAGTTTAGATAGATAATTGCAGAGATTTCGAGCCATGCTCAGGATATTAAATAATCCTGGGGTAATGGAACTCCTCAATAAAGTGGGTACAATCCTGTGTTGCATGCTATCATCCATTGTCTGATAGCCCCAGAACACTTTTTCAGGGATGTGTCTTGGAGATGTGTCAATGAAGAATAAATCTGTAATTCAGTTGTACAGAGAGAAATCTCCTGTGGCAGGGTCTTTGTTCCCCCATTCTGGTACTGTGGGCATAGAACCCCAACACGAAATTCCTGGTATGAGCACAGGGGCTAAAAGGGCCAAGAGGCATCTGGAAGAGCAACAGTAGCCCCTTGGGAAGTTTTTGAAAAGAAATAAATGTAGAGAGAGAGTTTTAATTGACAAATAATTGTCTATGTTTATCACATACAGTAGAATGTTTTAAAATATGCGTATATTGTGGCATGGCCAAGTGGACTAATTAACATACTCATTATCTCACATACTTATTTTTTGTGGTGAAAACTTAAAATCTCTCTTACTGATTTCCAGCAATCTGATATCTTATTATTAACTAGTTGTATGAATATGTATTTAATTTACCATTTATTCATTCATTTATCTATTTAGTGGTACTGGGGATTGAACCCAATGCCTTCACACTCAGCTACACCCTTAGTCCCTTTTTAAAATTTTGAGACAGGATCTTTCTAAGTCACCAGGTTGCCCAGACTGGGCTCAAACATGAAATCTCTCTGCCTTAGGCTTCCAGGGTTGGATTTACAGGCATGCAGCACCAAGCCCAGAAACATTTTTTTTAAAACTTTTTAAATAAAAGGAGAGGCTGCTTCCTTTCCATAGTAGAAAGCAGTTTTCACTTTGTGCAATGTTCAGACGGATTCCGGAGATTGTAGTTCTCGGCTTTGTATAAGTCTACCCAAACACATCATACCATTGGGTCCCATTCTGTCCCCATCAGCTCCCTAAACTTGGCAGAGAGTACTAAGGAATGAACCCACTGTCTTACCAACTCATAAACAGACTTGACTTGCATTCTTACCTGACCTGCCTCTGAAGAGGAAAGGGATTCCTTTAGAATTGCTACAGACTGATTTTTCCGCCTATAGTCTGGGTTGAAACTTCTAGGTGTTCAGTCTGTCATTTTCTCTAAGGATATGGGCTGCAGGCAGTTTGGAAACCACCAGCCTATGTTCCCATCTCAGTTCCGAAGATGTGGCCAATTCTGGAGGCACTGTCATGCCTTGTCTTGCAGGCCACAAAGCTATAAGGAGCTTGGGTAGTTCTCTGCTGCTGCACAGCATTTAATCAATGTCTTGCTTTTTCCCTGGTGACAAGATTAGATGTTCATGTGTTCAGTGTGTGATCAATGACCTTTCAGAATCCGATTCAGGGATGAATTGGCTGGCTAGGGCCACCTCTGACAGCAATGACCATATTGTTCACAGTATTGGCAATAAATAAATAAAGAAGCCACACTGGCGGAGGAGTGTGAAGGGTGTTATACAGGGTCTATTTTCAAAGTTTATCAAGGTCCTCTCATGCTACCGTTAAATGTAAGCTCCTAGCAAAGTATTTCTGTTGATTTCCTATACCGATGTCCCCGTAGGGTTTAATCCAGGCCCTTGCATACAGCAGGACCTAAGTAGATATTTGAGGACTGAGGAAGAAGGTGATGGCAAAGGCAGCTTGTAAAGGAGCCTAAAGGTCAGAAGCATCCCCAAACTGGAATTACCATAAAATAGTTTAGGCTCACACATTTAATAACTAAAGAACATTTGAAAACTAGACTTTGAGTGTAAAATCAAATCCCAAAGTACCCAAATAAACCATGTATAGCTGAGTGAATTTTCACAAAATAAAGTTGCCTCTGTAACCATCACCCAGGTGAAGGGAAAATAAAATCAGTAACAGTGTGGGACTGCATAACCTTTGTTCCTTTTCTCCAGCCCCATTGTGATTAAATGTGAGTTAATAGATAAAGATGCTTGTTAGTTTTGGGACACTAGATAAAATCTGTAACAGACCTAAAGTAAACTACTCAACTCAACTACTCAACGGAACTGATGTTCTGGACACCACAATCTATAGAACAAGCTACAAATGTCTGCTGACCATCAATACGTGACAGTCAACCACTAACCTTCGTCCCTTTTCTTTAATTCTATATGTTAACTTCCCCCTCAACCCCCTATAAGAACAGCCTTGGACTCTGAGCCAGTTGCCTCTCTAAGCTATTTTGCTTTGGGAGTGCCCTCTGGCCAGACTAATAAAGGTCTGTTTTACTTTCCAACTTGTCCAGTGTGTTCCTTCCCGGGTGTTCTTCGCTGCAGTCAGCTCCTCGGAGCGTTTGGTAAGGTCCTCGGTCTTACAACAGCACCCCAAAGTCCCCTTCAAATTCCCTTCCAGCCACAACCCCTGTCCCCAGAATAATCACAGCTTACTGACACATAGACCCAGGTTTGTCACCAGAGGTGAACGAGTCCTGTATTTGAAATCCACAGGCACAAACACCCACAGTTGAACCACACAGCACATACTTCCTGGGGTCCAGGTCTGCTTACTCCACAGTGACTTCTTGAAGGTCGTCTGGGCCGCTAGGTAGGCCAATAGCTCAGTCTTTCTCATTGTTTTGTGTTATGCTAGTGAATATACCACATTTGTTTATCTGTTTCACCAGATAAGAACACTGGGTTGTTTCCAGTTTGTTGCAAATGATGTTACTATGAAAATTCTTATACATGGCTTCAGAAAACACATGCTCTTTAGCTCTCAGTTATTACCTAGGAACAGACTTTCTGGGCAATAAAATGCTCATTTGTTCAACTTTGATAACTATTGCCAACCAGTTTTACAAAATGGTTGTAACAATTTGCACTCCTCCCAGCTTAGCATGAGCCTTCCAGGAGACAAATCCTCCTAGCATTTAGGACCCTCAGTCAGTTTCCTTTTAGCTTTTGAGGTCTTAGAGGCCTTCCCTGGGAACATTGTGGTTTAAATTTGCATTTGAATAAAGAAGTTGATCACGTTTTCATAAGCACACTGCCCCTTTCCATATAATCTTTTGCAAAGCACTTATTCCATCTCTTACTCATTGTTGTGTTGAATTATCTTTCTTTTTCTTATTGATTTAAAAGACTAATTTATCCTGAATATGAGTCCTTTGTCAGATAATCATCTTCTCTCACCTGTGGCTCACACAATTACTCTATTAATGGTGTATTTTGATGAATAGCAATTCCTAATTATATCATAAACATATTCATCCTTTTAAAAATACTTTATAGTTAGTGAATGTCATTTCTGTTTAAAATGCTTTGCCTACATCATGCAATTGAGGCCTTGTCCAGTTCTATGTTTCACATGCATAACCATGTTCCTTTTTACATTTAGATCTAAAATCCATCTGGAGTGACTTTCATGTATACAAGGAAGAAGGGATCCATGTCTATATTTAAAAATACAGATATGCAATTGACCCAGAATCAATCATTTATTGCATATTTATGTGCTAGTATGTATGTGTCTATTAGTGTAAATGTTATTCTATTCCATTACTCTATTTGCCTATTTTTTGCACCTATCATTATATTATCCTCATAATGAAACTTCATATAAATCTTAATATCTTGTTACAGAAATCTTTCATGTTTATTTCTTCAAGATTGCCTTAGCTATTCTTGGCAACATTCATTTACATAAAATGACTCAGTTAAAAGAAGCAGAACCTAATTCAATTTCAGGTTCACCTTATTTTGATTTTCTTTTCCTGATTTTTGTTCCTAATTCAACCCCCCTTGGTAGCTTGTCTACACACGCACACACACCATGAATGGTGCTCATCTGCACACACTTCTGTATTCTCACTTTGACTCTTGGCTTGGCCCATGACTAATGACTAATGGTGGGTGGATCGTGCAACTTTTGCCACCATCATACCACCATGGCGGCTGAGGCTTGGATACAAGAACACTCCCTTTTGGGGTCACTCCTCAGAACCCACATGCTGTGCTGTGTGAAGCTTGTCCTTGCATCTGGAGCAGCCACATGAGTACTGAAGACCTGGCTGAGACCCCTAACTGAAGCTGAGCCTGCCAGCCACTGTGAGTGTCCTGGCAATGGGTCCTCCAGCCCCCTTGGGACACCCCAGCTCAGCCACATGGAGAGAGATGAGCTGCCCTCACGGAGGAGCCTTACCTACACTACAGAATCATGAGATAATGCTTGTTTGTGTTTTTGAGCCCCTGATCCTTGGAGTGGATATTTACATAATGATAAACAGTTAAAACAGAAATGGGCCTCAGAAAGGAGTTGCTGACATCACAAAAATCAGAACCTTGGACCTTCGTATTTATTTGCTTTAGGACTGAGTAGTGGGAGTCCAGGAAAAAAAAAATGGAAAGAAATTGCAACTGGAGGTTGGACAAAAGGGTATCTGAGTTTTATACCAGGAGAAAAAGTAATGAAACTGTCACATGGATAATGTGGGAGAAAAAAATGCTGCCTAATAATCTTGAAATCTACCTGGAGATTTCCAAGCAGAATGTTGAAAATGCCAACTGATTCTTTTTTAGCTGTCTGTGATAAAGTACAGGAGGATCAAGGTGACATATATAAGGAAACATTCAGTTTTCCAATAGAATTCAGAGAATATGAAGAAGCCAGAAATTGCTGGATTTAAAAATACAAAGGTTTCTCATCCCTAGTCTTTTTTTAGCAAAATATTTGCAACTTAAGAAATGGCTTCAAAGTGAAAATCAAATTCAACGAAATGTCTCTAAAATGGGGTCCAGGTCAGTTCAAGGGTGTAACCATAAAAGCTTTTGTTAGGGCTTTAAAAAAATCTTCATGTACAGTAGACTCCTAAGAAGCTAAAGGGAATGTCTCATATAACTTCTCAACTAGACAAAAGAGTTTTAAGAATCAAAATGGGATTTGCCCAGAGAATCTACACTAGTAGCAGACTACAGTTAGAGACTGGAGGATTGTTTCTGGGTGAAGCTTTAATCTAATGGCATGAACACCAATTAGAGTCATAGGAAATCCACAGTGATTTTAAGAAATTTGTATTGGTGGGAAATGCAAAAGAAGATTAAAGGGATGAAGAAATTTAAAACATGAAAAGAAACCCCTGAGCCTCCAGTTTGCTATGTGCAGGAAACACCTACTCAGTTGTAAAAATGAACTATTTCTTAGGGAAAAGGCATTCTGCCCCAGAAGAAAGAATTGATATACAGAGCCATGGAGAACCACTCCCAAGAGCTGGACCTGGTGACTAGCTGGATTCTAGAGTTACTATGGATGAGGGGCTGCCATATGCATTTCATTTTCTCCCTTTTTGATGATGTGTCTGTTTCAGGTTTCCTGCCCTAGGGTCATCACTGATGGGATGAACATAACTTTTCTCATTTGTGAACAGAATTGGAAAGCACATGTACTAGAGAGAACTTGTCAACATCGAAACCTGATTTAGATGACAATATCTTAGGCTGTTAGACCAAGCCTGTGCCATCATGAGAAGAGACTTTGAGGGCTTCTGGGCTAAAATGAATTGGTTTTTGTGTGGGAGCTGCATTATCAGGAACCAGAGGGAGAATGCGGTAAACTGTTAATTTGGTCAGAATGAGCCACATCAGCTAGTATCAGGTCTATGTTGGATCCCCACATCAAATCATCTGTGCTACACCATTTGTCTACACGTGGCCAATGGCACATTAGCATCTACCCTGCAGCTGGTGACCTTGTACTTTGGGCTCTGTTGGGATGATTACTCTTGCAACACTCCCTTGAAGAAGCCCACTGTGATGTAATAAAAAGCCTAAGAAGAACACAGAGAGAAGGCCCCTCAAAGACAGCCAAGGTCCTGGCAGCAGCCCCAGCCAAGCTCCCTACTAGAAGCCCACGGCAATCTTCCCACCCAGGAGCACCCATCTTGGAAGTGACTCTTCCAACCCTCGTCACACCACCCTGGCTGATGTCATGCGGAGCAAAGACAATGCATTACCTTCCATTTGTTTCCATAATGAATCATTGCCCATTGAGTAGTTTAGATTTAAAACTCCACTCATTATCTCCCAGTTGTCACGGGTCAGAAGTATAACCAAAAGTCATGAGGCAGCTAGCTCCTCTGTCTAGAGTCTCAGAAGGTTAAAGGTAAGATATCATCAGGCCTCAAGGACATAAGGATAGATTATTGACAGAATTCAGTTCCTTCTCATGTGGGCTTCTTTCATCTTTCTATTTATTTATTTACTTACTTACTTACTTACTTACTTACTTATTTTTCTTTTTAGACTGGGGATTAAACCCATGGTTTTCCTGCCATGGGAAAGTTACACCCCCAGCCTATTTAGTTTTGTTTATTTTAATTTTTTTTAAATTTCAAGACAGGGTCTTACTAAGTCACGAAGTTGCCCAGGTTCGGTTTGAATTTGAGATTTTCCTGCCTCAGCTCCCTAGAGAACTGGGATTATAGAAGTGTGCCACCACACCCAGCTGGCCTCTTCACATTTAAACTAGCAATAGCACTAGCTTTGAATCCCTTCTGCCTTCCTATTTAGCTTGTAAGGATGCATGTGATTCCTTTGGGCCCACCCAGATAATGCAGTACAATCCCCACATCTGCATGTCTTCTAACGCTACATAATCACTGGAGGGTTATTATATCATATGTTCAGGTTCTAGAGATTAGAGTAGGATATTTGGGAGAATTATTATTCTCCCTACCACTTATCTGTCTACCACAGATAAGTCGCCTCCTCTATTGAGTTATGCCTCAATTTCAGAATCCCAATTAAGAATGTTATTTGGGTTAGAGGGGCCTCCATTGTAGGGGTGGTTCACGAATGCATATATGAAATGCATCTTTTGGGGTGGTTAGCCACATGTCCATCAAGGTGTAGTATGTAATGAAATGATATGTGTACATGCATGCCATATATAACTGATACATTTTCTAGCTCTTACAGTAATTCTTGATAGGAGTGTGCCTAATACTGCTCTGGTTCTGTCACAATAATTGGTAAAAATATAATTGAAGAACAATTTTCCATAGTGAATGGCATAGCAGAATGAGATGATTGAAGCATTTTGAGTAATTGGACACTGTGCCCCATTAATCCAGTCCATTAAGTACAGGCAGGGTGGGCCAGATCACACAAAAATACATTACTGTAATGATGCTTTTGCTGATAAAACAAGGATTATAATCATTCTCAGATGCTTATGTGGTTAGTGGGTAAAGATTGTTGAATTCATAGAATTGCAAATTGTGTAAATACATATTTTATATCCCATTTCATATTTCCTATAATGGGAGGAGACCTAAGAGAACAGATGTAGATGATATTATAAATCTTTGCTTAGATAATTTTCTTCTTTTCAAATTGACACATATACATTCTAGAAATATTATGTATCAGGAAGAAAACAGGCCATATACATTCCAGTTCAGTGGTCTTTTCTGCAACCTCACTGATAGTCCCAGGAAAACATAGTGAAGAGTCTTTGATGTACCTCTAATCTTTTGGATGTGTCATGAGTAATTTGAGACTAATATCCATTAAAATGCTGATGTTTGAAAATGATTACTTTATGAATAGAGCAATTCAAGGTTATCTCTATAAAATTCTTCTTGATTACATTTGGAGTTCTTCAAGTTATGTGCTGCAAATTTTCTGTCTCTCCTACACACACACACACACACACATGCACACATCCATGCCCTCCACATCTCCTGCTGTATTTCCATCTTTTGCATGGGCTCTAAGCACATGGTGCTGACCCGAACAGAATGAATCATGGGAATCGGTTGCCCTCTGCATTCAGGATGGACCTGGATGCTGGGGAGTTCTTGCAAGAGACTGAGGGAGGGCAGGTGCAAAATTGAAAGGTTTTTCTTTCACTCTTCTTCTAAGAACTCTGCAAGTGACTGTGCCACTTGACTAGCAACTGCAGCTTGCTCTCTGCACCCCAGTGAGGGCACCTCCCACCTCCTTGCTGGACCACCCAGCCCACCACTACCGCTATTTCTGGATGTGACTTACCCTCGGGGACCCCTATCTTCTGTCTACAGGATGAATTGGTTCTAAATTGTGCTGATGTAAATTCTCCTTAAATATATGTATGCCATCTCTTTCCTGCCAGATGTTAGCTAATACAAGTTGGGAAGATTTATCTCCCAGCATGTTTTCCTTAAAAATCTGGGTAATTCATGGGATGGAACTCTAGGCTTGACTTCATTTTTCATGTGCATTATGAGAGTGGAGAATGTTGTTATAACTGGTCTGAAAATGAAGTTAAGCCTCAGAGCTGGGACCTCTATGCTCATAAGCAGGAGTAAAAATTTATAATAATGTCAAATGTCCATTACAGAAGGCAATGAATCCTAGAATTTGTGCATGTGCACATTGGAAGGACACTTGAGTTCATCCGATGTCACTCTTTCTCGCTCTGGGGAAAACTCAAGTCCAGAAAATAAAATCTCATTCCTAGTATCACAGCACGGACAGGTCCAAAAAGCTCCCAGGAGGAGGCTGCAGGCAGCAGGTTAAGTGGAGACAGTTGTGAACTGTGGCACTCCGCCTCCCATTGGTTCCCTCAGCATGTAAACACTAAGTGTCAAATACATGCCAAGCCTGTTCTAGAAGTAAATGAGGCAGATACTGCTCAGGTCCTCCAGCAGCTCCCGTTCTTATGGAGAAGACAAAGTGAAAAGTTAATAAAATTATTATATTTTGTCACTACTACTGAAAAGGGGACAATAATAGGGAAGTCTGCTTGTGGGAGCAGTCAGGGAAGATCTTTCTGCTGAGGTAGCGATTAGACATATACTTAAGTGACTCACCTGCCTAATCACTCAGACACAGTTATTGAGTCCCTACTGTGTAACAAGTGCTGTGATGGGACTCAGTGGTGGGAAAAACTTGACCCTGTCATTTAGTCAGCACAAGAGACAATCAATTTCCAAAACAGGAAGTCGGGAAATAAATGACACAGGTTCTGATGGTACCCGGCAGAATTTATCCGAATGCCATGAAGGGGCTTCAGAGCAGTTAGTGAGGACAAGAAATCCTCCTGGAGAAGGAGACAGGATGCTCACAGCTGGATATCAATCAGTTGAAGAAAAATGAGTAGAAAGAGCATTCCAGGACGCCCCTCAAACAAAATTAAAAGTATACAGAGTTGAGCATGGAGTCACACACCTGTAACCCCAGTGTTCTGTGAGGGTGAGAGGCAGGATGATCACCAGTTCGACTCCCACCCTGGTAACTTAGTAACTTAGCAAGGCCCTGTCTCAAAATAAAAAGTAATAGAAGAGCTGGGAATATAGCTCAGTGCCAGGGACCTCAGTTAAATTCCAGGATTGAGAAAAATCCTGAGCATAGGTGCATCGAGGCCTGGAGGGGGCAGCAGAGGGGGCAGGAGGATTGAAAGGCGAAGGGATGGTAATGCCAGCATGAGGAGAAGCCTGCAGCAGAGAACTGATGCTCAGAAAGGGTGTGTACATGTTGGTGTTTGTACATATGTGTGTGTATCTGGATGTGTTTGTACCCAGGGCAGTGTGTACTTTTATGTGTGTATTTGTGTTTGTTTATAGGATGTCTGTATTTTTATATATGTACATTTGCACATACCTTAGCATAGAAGGGTGTGCATTTTAGTTTTTGTGCATTTGTATATGTGTCTATGTGTGGTTTATGGGTGTTTCTTTTCGTATGTGTATTTCTGTTTATGTATGGGGGCATACACACACAGACACAAAGATTTCTCTGTGGGGACCAAGAGTGAAGAACAGGGCTGAGGAGGGCTAGACACTCCGAAGAGCTATGGAAAGGGCCTGAGAGCAGAGGGCTGTGGAAATTTCTCTAAGGAATTAAAAGACAGCCAGAGCTGGTGG
Source organism: Heterocephalus glaber (assembly GCF_000247695.1). The sequence goes on along the minus strand of NW_004624735.1, from coordinate 17,305,827 downwards.
CTCGCACCTGTAATTCCACACTCTGGGAGGCCGAGGCAGTCGGATTCTAAATTCTAGCTCAGCTTGGCCAACTTAGTGACATAGAGAAACTTTGTCTAAAAATTAAAAATAAAAAGAGCTGGGGATGTAGTTCAGTGTGAAGCCCCTGACTTCAGTCTCCAGTACCTCAAACAACAAACAAACAAACAAACAAAAATAGGAATTAAAAGAAGACCAGTGAGTGGAGCGTCATGGTGGAGGGGCAGAAAGTTGTAAAATGACTCCTGGGCTATGATAAGAAGTAGCTGCCCATCCATTTGCCCCCTGGAGCAGGTGTTCTGGGTGGAATCTGTGATGTCTCATGGACATTATTTATTCATGTGGCTGTGGGCAACTCCTTTCCTTTCGTCCTCTCAGAGCCTCAGTATCCTTATCTGTCAAATGAAGGCCAATGAGACCATCATTATAGGAAGACTCAAGGAGATTAAATGAGGTACAACATGGGCAAAGGGCTTGGAACTGTATGTGCCCCTGTGGTCTTGGTCTGGACTCAAGCAGGTCTCCTCATCAGTAAGATAGTGGCGTTGAATGGGGTCAGGGGTGAGGGCACTGTGTGCATCAGAATCATCCAGAGCCATGTTTAGGGCACAGGTTCCAGGTTCCTCCTCAGCCAGGCCTAGGGCTGCTGACCCACAGCAGGTAGGACGCGGCCTGGCGACCTGTACTTTTACACAGGCACATTGAGTGGCTGACTCAGAAGCCCCCGGCCAAGGTGCCTTCCACGTGGCCCTTGGAATCAATGCCCAAACTCACCTTCCGCCAAATGTCACCTTCAGGAGGTCACCTCTGCTGCCACTGCACCCACCCAGGCCCCACAGATGACTTGGACACCTCCCTCCCTCCCTCCCTCCCTCTCTGTTCCCTAATCTGATTATCACAGCAACCAGATGTGACAGGCTCCTTCTCTAACCCACTTAAACATCTCAAAGGGCACCATCCAGGAGCCAGGCCTTTTATCATTTGCAGGCCCTAATCCTGGAAGCCTGAAAGATTTCCTTATGCTAATTATCACTAAAATCTCCTCTGCCACAATAATCTGATTACATGGCCATGGGGCAGCTGCAGATTGTCACAAGCATGTCCACCTGGAGAGAACATATCACACCGGGTCAGCCTCCCAAAGAGCAGTCCCACCTGCTGCCACAGTGCTGCTTCCAAACATTTTTGTGTGTTTGCGCCTCTGTCTGTATTTTAGAAAATGGGATGGAGGTAAGGGTGTCTTCCCTCAGGAAGTGTGCAAACTGCTTCAGCCATCTGCAGAGCTACCTCAGGTCTAAGTTCAGTCTGTCGATGGATCCCTGCCCCACCGCACCTACTCTGGGGCACAGGGGCCTGTCCATACCCTGTGATTTACCCCTCAGAGTTTACTGTGTTTCCTTCTACAGCTCTCCACAGTGTGTTTTTCTCTCTAGATATGATGGAATTATATTATGCACACTGTTTGCCATTAGAGCCCAGAGTTTAAAATGCAAAAACTGAACTCATATTTCAGCTTTACCCATCAATTATCTCAGCTTGGAAGTGCCACTTTCCAAGATCAGGTGCATTCCCCCACAACGGGGGACCACACAGTATAGTAGAACACTCCTTGCCTCAAGCAGCAGAGTGTATTGGGCAGCTCTGAGCACCAGTTACAGTATATAGTCCCGACTATCATTATGTTAAGAGGACAAGAGCAACGCAATGGGCATCTGTTAAGAAATACTATATTTCCGACACTGCTTCCGGCTTGACATGAACTCATTAATATGGTTGCAAAATAACTCTGGAAAACAAGTAAAATATGAGATTCTTAAAAATTCATTTGGTAGGAAAATCTGGCTAGAAAGAGCATGGTAACTATTTATAGTTTTCATTTGTTTTGATATTATGAATATTCATGCCTCCCTGCAAAAATAGCAATGAATTTTACTACAGCATCCCACCCTTGACCCTTTGGGGGCATTTCACAACATTAGAAACATGTACTTTATTACATTAAACTTCTACAATTCGCAGATGTTTTGGATTGTGGAACATTTTTGAGCTTAAAGGTTTTGAATAAAGATTTTGATACTGCCTACATCATACTCACTTAGAAGATGATAAAACTGAGGGTATGAATGTTTTAAGTACTTTCTTAAGATCCATTCATAAATATGTCAGCTGGGGTCTGAACCCAGACTGCCTGATACCAGAAAGGGAAGTGCTATAGTTCTGATGTACCTGGGGATGCAGGAGGCACCCTAGCCATAAGGATGGTGAGGATGGCTTGGAGTAATCAGATCCCAGGAAGCTCGCGCTGTGCCAGAGAAAGGGCCACCAGGAAGGAGTTGTGGTTGGGGAGAGAGGTAGCCACTGCCAGTCTGTGGCATCAGAGGAGGGAAAAACAAGCTATGAGCACCTGACCATAGTCTTCCTGCCCTCTGACTTCTGCCAGTGCTACCTCGGAGCCACTGTCAACAAGATAAGGGGCTAAGAACTCAAAAGGCTTCATTTACAAGGGTTGGGTCCCTTAGAGAATGAAGAAGAGTGGGCCATAGGTCCTTGAGCAAAGTGGAGAGGGACAGCCAGCTCAAGTGAGGTCATGGGTCCTAGGAAGCTGTGAGGTGGGATTGCCCAGAGGTGAGGTCCATGAGATCCAGGATGTATTTGTCTTGACTGCTGCAATAAGATACCAAAGGGTGAGTGACTTAAGTAGCAGCAGTTTCTTTTTCCTAATTACGGAGGCTAGGAGTACAAATTCAAGATGGCAGCATGGATGGGTTGTGGTGAGGACTTTCCTTTTGATATGCAGCTGACTGACTTCTCATTCTGCCCTCATATAGGAGGGAGAGAGGAAGGGAGGAAGAGAGAGAGAGATTATTCTTCTTACAAGGGCATGGATTCCACCACCATGGGGGACCCACCCTCTTGACCTTGTCTAAACCTAATTACCTCCCAGTTACTTTGGAGGTAGTCAGCATGTGAATTTGGGGACATAATCCAGTCCAGAGCACCTTGAAATACCCTTATAGTATTCATCAACTCACTCATTAACTCAACACATTTTAGGGGCACTTGCAATGGTCTTTATCCTCTTTTCTTTGTTCTTTCCACTAAGGAACACATTCACAAACACCACTTTTTTCAGTACTGGTGAATGAACTCGGCCTTAACAGGACTGGAGAGTGTGGCAGGGTCATTTAGGAGACAGGAAGGAAGAAGGAATTAAAGAAAAAAAATAAAGAGAAATCAGCCCCTGTAAAGGTGTGAATGGAAGGGAGATGGGGACCTGTTTGCCCATTTGTATGTTGATCACTCTGTGTGGGGATGAAATGTGGACCTTCTCCACCAGGAAACTTCTGCAAAGTCAACCGAAGCTTGGGAGCAGGGGTGGGGATATTTCAGGTGCTCTATGAAGATGAGTTCTGTTCCAGTTGGTAGGCTGTGAGATCTGCATCAGCGGTGTTGGCAGGAAAGTAAAAGGCTTGCATGGGCTCTTTTCCAGGGTAGAACCAGTAGAGGTCCAGAAAATGCATGGCCTATTGCCAGGTCACTGGTGAGCAATAGAGCTTAAAGCTGAATTCAGATTTGTCTAACATCAATGAAGAAATGATTTATACTCTTCTGTCATGTCTGTAAAGTAACTGATTTTACCTTCATGGCTATAGGTGGTAAAATAGGTGAAACACAAACAAATGCTTCCCTCAAAAAATCACATTGCATCATTCTTTATCTACTTGAACATCAGAGAGGACAAAAAGATCACTGCCACTCAAGAAGTCAGTTCAAATTTTAAGATTCCTTGGGTAAAATTTATAAGATAAAAAGAAATATTTTCAATTCTTGAGTCTCTTAGTTCAAATTCAAAGTTTTGAGGAAGCATATAGGAAGTATTTCTCTCAAATTATCAGAAAATCTTTCCTATACTAAGATGGAAAGACCACAGCTCTAATATTCCTTTCCTCAAGGCTAAAAAAGCGCAATATTTTGAATAAGTATTTCTAGAACAATTCCAGTGTTCTTCTGCAACTGTTGCTTCTCCCATTTGACCCAGCTATTCCCCTGCTGGGTGTCTTCCCAAAGAATTAAAAGAATCATACCACAGCGATATATGTGCACCCATGTTTATAGTGGCATAGTTTGTAATAGCTAAAGCTTGGAAACAGCCCAAGTGCACATCAACTGGAAACTCTATAAAGATTTTTTTAATAAAATGGAATACTACTCAGCCATAAAGAATGAGAAACTAGAGACATTTATAACTAAGTGGATGCACATTGAGGCGATACTCTTAAGAGAAATAAATAGGACACACATGTGTAAATACCAAATAGTTTCTCTGGTGTGAGAAACTGAAAGTGTAAATAAGGATTAAAATAAATAATTGAAAACTTGAAATAGAAAGAAAAGGTCCAAAGGGGTAGGGAAAAAGGGGAGGAGAAGTGGAAAGGAAAGAAGGGAAAGAAAAAATTATGAGAAATGGAAACAAAGTCTTTGTAAACAGGGAAGGAGGCACAGGGAATGGGGAAAAAATAAGAACCAAGATTCATCATGTATAGGTACAAACACCCAATGATACATGCAAATGTATTGTATACCTAAAATGTACCAATAAAAGAATTTAAGGGAAAAAAGATTATAACTTTAAAAATAAACAATTTATATACAGATGATATCAATCACCACCACCTTTCCTTTTAGTGAGCCAAAGGCATGGTGGGAAGGACCTGGGAGAGAACCTGGGATGTCATCTCCTAGAACAAGTGGTACAAAGCCTCACCTGGCAAGTGGTAAAGATAGCACCCAAGTGGTTCCTGGAGGTGGGTTCTGGGTACACAGAGGAGCAGTGGGTTTGCTTGCCACATAGTTAGTAGGGAAGACAGACCAGGTGGGAAAGTCTGCTCCTAGTAAGAGACCAAGCATCCGGTGGGAAAACGACATGCCTGATGCAGGGCTGGGCTTCCTGGGGACACCACGGACATTGGTTGGTATGTTGGGCTGGGAAGAATGGCAAGAATCATCATCATCATCATCTTTTTCATTTCCTGGCTGTGTTCCCTTCACTCCCAAGGTCCGAGTCATACTGAATCATCATCAAAGCGTTGTAAGGTTCCCTGCCAAGGAGCAGAAAGGAAGGCTATTATCAAGGAGCAAGTACAGGAGCGGCAAGAAGCTGTGGCTGTGGTAGAGCTACAAACAAGTTTCAAGAGGATTCATCCTGGGGCCAGACAGTGCCGCCTGGGAATCTAGGGCCCTCTGGGAAACACTCAGGGTTCCAGAGAGAAGGAGAGGCACTGGGTAACCCAAATATTGTCACTGACAGCAAGACCAGTTGTAATGATTAGATGATAAAGTGGAATGAAATTTCGAGAGGTTCAAATATTCTCAGAAGTGAGAATGTTTATCATTTTCAAGTGTTTACAAAGAAAACAACAGTAATGAAGATAGATATGCTGTAGAGGAAACATCAGCAAGAAGTTTGGATAAAATAGGCTTTAGTGTTTAATTTCTATTCCTAACATATCTGCACCTTTTCTCTTTGGTAACATTAAAGCATTATCTGCATATGACGAAGAACATCAACAAAAACTCCTGGTGACAAATGGAAAAACACACTGTTTGAAAACAAATAAGGATTTAAAAATAAATGGAGAGCTAGTCCATATTTCCTGGGGAAGCTAATTCCATTTTTTGAAAATTATGATGCACCCCAACTTAATTTATAACAAACATAGTTTAAACTGAACTTTTAATATGATTTTATACTGTTTGGCAAAGTAACACTAAAGTAAATTGGAAAAAAATTAATATAGTATTCAAGACACTTTCATACAAGATCTCTAGAGGAAGGTCTATTTTCACATATGCACATTTACTATGAACTTCAAACAATTTAAACACATGCTGACAGAGAAGATGGAAAATACAACAGAAAGGGATGGTCTAATGTTATTGTTTTGTTTTGTTTTATTTTGTTTTTCTGGCACCAGGGATCAAACTCAGGACCTTGCATTTGCAAGGCAGATGTGGTACCACTGAGCTAAATCCCCGGCCCCTAGAAAGAGATGGTGTATTGTTTAAACTTTAATGTATGGAAGGATAGCAGTTCAAATTTGAGGTAAAAATAATTATTTGTTTAATAATATTTTGAAATCTTGTTCAAGGAAAAAATCATGTGTACTTTCATCCAACTTCTACGTAAATTAATTGCAGAGAGAAAAAAACTTCACGTATGAAGAATGTAGTAATAACATGAAAGATAAATCTACATGAAAAGAAGTTTGAATAAACTGTATAAGCATAAAATGAATATTAAAAATTATAAGATGGATGCATTTACAGAATGAAAAAATTTTTAAAAATATGTATGTGTATGTGAGGGTGTGTATACATGATGCTGTAAGAAACTAACAAATCCACAGGGACTACTTGAATAGTGTGAAGAAAATTTCCTAAGGGTAAATGAATCACAGAGGTGGAACACTGGAAAAATAACAAACAAGGGAACATCTTTTATCTCAAGTCCAGTAGGCCCAGTATTGGAGGATGATGTATCAAAGTATTGAATGATATTGTAGTACTGATTGGAAAATGATTCTTCCGGTTTATTGAATGATAGACCAGGAAATAGACATAAGATAGACAAAACTGTGTGTTTTGATGGAATGTTTTGATTGTCCATTGTGTTTCAGTATAAGAAGCTGATTCTCAAATTTTTCATTTAGTCAAACCAGATGCAAAAAGAGAATGACCTAGTAATGCAAAGAAACATCTATCCCTAAGTCCAGATATAAAAATGAAAGCAAAAGTGACTTAAATTATTCTTATTTCTGAGAAATCTAATTTATAATGTATGTTTATGTTATGTGGCCAAAATTGGCATTCCTGTAACTAAGACTTGCTTAATTTGTTAAAAATCTTGACATTTTATATGGAAAAGATAACATGTGTGCTTGTGTAAACTCATTGCAATAATTATGGAAAAATAAGGATTCTGGCTGTTCTTATTTTTGTGAACAATCATGCATTATAGCACCAGATATATAGGTTATTGTCTGTGACTCTACTGGAATGAAGTGTCTAGTGATATTGATTTTATTCTTTCAGGTTAATGAGAAAATAAAACGGAAGGATTCGTATATAAGTGTTTGTGTCAGGTAAAGTAAAACAAAAGTGGTATCGTGGTAAGTTACAACATCTATATGGGAGTGCGTGTCTGTTTCAATATTAGGAATTAGAAAAGTAGGGAAGAGAGGAAATTAAATAGCCCAAAGAAGTCAAACGTGCTCAAGTCAAAATTGCTTTCCTAGTCAGAGGTCATTATCATGTTCAAGTAATGTTTCAAGTTGAATTTTATTTTTGTATTGGCAAAACAATTTTATTTCTTCCAGTAATATTAAGGGTTTTTTACTTCTTGGGTTTGTTTACATTTCTATTGTAATTTTTATTTAGTCTTGTAGTGGACTCTAGAAGTTTGTGTGTAATTATCTGTTCCCTTGACTACAGCCCAGAGGAATGAGTGATAGATTACATCTCAAGCTACCTTGAATAGAACCTTTTGTCCTGGCCAATATCTTAGATCATCTCTCTGCAGGTCTTTGCTTTCGCCATATAAAAAATTGGAAGTTTGAAGTAGAACTGTGATTCTCCAACTCTATGGAGGCTGAGAACCTGGAGCCTGGGAGTGTGTTTGGTGTGCGGTGGGGAGGTGGGCGTGGTAAAGACAATAAATGTTTATGACCTCCAGCTGCAGAGAAGCTGCCCAGCAGTTTGGGTTGGGGTAGAAATCTCCTTTTTTTTTTTTTTTTGGTACCTGGGATCGAACTTGGGTCCTTGCACTTGCGTGGCAGGCGTTGAAACCACTGAGCTAAATCCCTGGCTAGAAATCTCCTTTTGATCCAGTGCCTTGAGCAATAGTGATGTAACTGCACTCTGGCCACAGAGAAAGTTACCATCCTTGGTATCCTTGATGATGGTTCTTATGCCAAGTGCACATCTGAATCACCTTGGGAGCTCTGGAAACACCCAGACCTACTGAGATGTGCCTTAGACAGGTATCAGTCACAAAGCTCCCTCATCAACTCTTGAGCAGCCAGGATTGAAAACTACCTCTGAATAGATGTCCTGGCTCCTTTAGCTTGCTTAGACAGCTAATTCTTGACTGAAGGATCAGCCAGGGAAAAAAAGAGTGGACAGTGGGGGCAGCAGATCCCCGTATTTCTGAAGAGTGAGGGAATCTGGAGAAGGTGGAAGGAGATGCAAAGGTGGCATCCCCTCAGGCTACAGTGGAAGGACATTTCCAGTCCAATCAGGAAATCACCAGAAACCTGTCATCTGACTCATCTATGCTCAAATGATGCATAGTTGCTTCAGAACTGGAAGTCTGTGTACTCATTTCTTGTGTTTAAACATTCCTGGGGCTTTGGTGAAAGTGTGGTAGGTCCATGGAATGTGTACATACTGTACTCTTCACTAGGTCTGGCGCAGGTATGGGTCTCATAAAGCCTTGGACTATAGCTTTTTCCCTGGAGCTACCCCAGGTCCAGGGAGACTGAGTAGAAACCAGGCTTCTGTGGCCTTTGAAATGACTATGATCTAACAAAATACAAAGTATCTTCTCTCATGGAGGTGATCTTGTTTTCAGTTTGTTCTGTTTTGTGTTTTTTTAAAAACTTTTGTATTCCAGAGGCATTAGAAGAAACTACTAGAATAGAATTTACCTGCAGCCATTTGGATCAAGTGAACCAGAAAAAAGTGAAAGATGCTGTCATCTTCCTTCTGATTTCCAGTAGAATTTGACCAGTGAGGTTGGGATCAGATAAACAGGGGTCAGATCTTGGCTCTGCCCCTGACCTGTCAGTCTTCTACCAAATCATGCAACATGTGGGATGTTTCCCTCATCTGTTGTATGGGAAAAGATAACATTACCCAGCTCCTGGGATTAGGTATGATGACAAGCCTGGTGGTCAGACTATCAAGGTTTTCTCTCTTGTCTCTCTTTTCATTGTATATAGATTAATGAGAACCCCCCTACCTGACCAGTGCTCCGAAACACCAGAAAGGAAGGTTACAGAACAGTGTAGTAACTACCTTAAGAGAGTGAAGTTCAGCTGTGTGAATTAAGTTGTGAATTAAGTGAGTGTTGTGTAGGGGGAACATCAAGGTGACCTGGAAGAATTCACAGAGAAAATGTACCTGAGCTGTCTTGAAGCAGAAGCAAGAAACACCCTTTACACAGAGGGAACAGGTCCTAGGTTTCTGGAACCAGTAGTGTGGATTCCAGGGCTAAGGGTTAGATTATAGAGTCTTTTGAGGACCCCATGCAGTACAGGATGTCTGGAATGCAGGATGAAAAAGAAAGAGAAGAGTGATGCTTAATATGTGGGAAGATGTAGTAGGCAGAGAATGGCCCCTTCCAAAAATGATATCCATGTCCTAACATTGTAATTTCCGGGGCCTGTAAATAACCCTTTCCATGCCCAGAGTCTTTTGTAAATGTGATTACACTGAATCTTGTGATAAGGAGATTACTACGGAGTAGCTGCATGGGCCCAATGCAGCCAGAAGGATCCTCGTATGTGAGAAAGGTGGAGGTGGAGTAGGGTGGGGAGGACAGAAGGGGCCCCACAGCTCTGCTGGCTCTGCAAGAAGGGCCATGAAGGGGAGATTCAGGTGCCTCTGGGAGGTGCACAGAGCAGGAAAGTGGGTCTCCTGAACGCCACCTAGAGACCCAATGTGCCACGAACACCCTTGTCTTAGTCCAGCATGGCCCACAGCAGACTTGCAGTCTCCAGAACTCCAAGACAAAACTGATGTTCACCCTAAGGTGTTGAATATGGTATAAGACAGCAGCCACGGAAGCTCACTCACATCTGGTCACAGGGCACAGGTAGAGCTGGGTTTTCTTTCTGGGGGCATGGGATTTTCTTCCTGAGCCCTGAGAAGACATGGAGGGATTATAAGAAGGTAAGAGACTCTCCTTTGTTTGTGTGCTTATTCTGGCTGCTCTGCAGAACTGCAATTGAAGGAATGGAGGCGGGGAGACCAAGTCAATGAGGATAATAAACTAGCTGCCCTAGGGCCTTCGTTAAATAATAACCCTTACACATAAATACTTAAATTATGTGAAATTCAATAGCTACCTTATAAAGTAAAGGTTATATATTTTTATTTTTTGAGGACTGTTAATCATGATAGTCCAAACTAGGAACTACCTACCTTTCCAGCAATAAAAAGTGGGCTAAATGATACATGCTACACCTAATAGGGGCCTACTGAAGTTTCCCCTAAAAATGATGACAGTATAAACATATGGACATGCCAAAATAAATTTATACCCAGTTCAAATGCAGCTTTAACTTGGAATAACCATATTTACCTGGCTGTGAGCTGCACTGGGCATTTTAGGTGCTTGCCACTCAATACCTGACTATACGTGTGATTTACTTGGGAGTATGAGGGTCAAATATTTTTTAATGTTTGTAAGAAACAAAGGACACTCTCAAGGTTTTGTTTTTGTCTTACCTCATATTCTATAGTACTTAAAACTTGACTATAATTTAATTTTTGACTCTACTGAAGCCCAAAAGACAAGGATGAATTCTCTAAAGATATACAACATGTTTGTCTCTTAGAAACAAAGCATTAGTAATTACCTTGCATCCCTGGAGAGACAAAAAATGAGATGAGTCATTCAAGAGCAGTGTTCCCTACAAGACAGAATATATTATCATGAAGATAAAGGCCATTTCCAGCAGGCTAAAGGTGAGGATAATGCTGATGACTAATCGTTACTATTTCTCAGTAACTGCCTCAATTATGCTCAGGATTCTAACGAGAATAAGTGCTTCTGCAATTATTTATACACGGGGCAGTTATTTGTTTGAACCTTTTTAGGACATTTTTCCCCCTGGTCAGGGACAAAGTACCATAGAAAAGAAACCGAGGAACGGAAGAGGAAGAGAATGAGGAGAATAGATAATTGCACATTGTGGTTGTGACTGTACTGTGCACAAAGGGTCTCATCCTGTTGGACCTGTTAAAAGAACACTTGGAGTTGTTCACCTGGAGGTGACGCAGCTGCTCACCCACTGGCTCCTTCCGCCATCATCTAAGCACTTCTTAATGAGAAAATTGGCCCAGAAATAATTAGTGGATTATTAGTTACACTTCATTTCTTAGTGGATTACATAGGTTGCAATAAATGTTTTTGATTTATGGGAGACAACTTGAAATAATATTCTACCACTACGCATGCAATGTAAGAATCTGTCCCCACCCTTTCAGCCTTTGTGTTATTGTTGCCATATATTAGTTTACATCATGTTTTTAATACATTTCTAAATAGGCTATTGCTATTTTTTAGGTAATTATTCTTAAGGTAGAATAAAATTAGAAAAATACCACTTACATGTTTCTGCATATTTTTCACATTTGTTCCACCCTTCATCAAATTTTCATTTGATATTATTCCTCCACCTTTAAAATTTATCCTATGAGGTCAAATAGTGAAAGACTTCAGGTAATGAATCTTTTTGACTTTCATTTGTCCAAAATAGTGTATATTTCATGGTTATTTATTTACTTTTTCAAAATTTTAAAAACTGTTACAGCATTCTGAGTTGACAGGTTTTTGTGTGTGTTTGTATGTTTGCTTGCTTTTCCTTTTCATCATTGTGAATATGTCCTCCATTTCTCTGGCTTGCAGAATTTTGACTGAGAAGTTTGCCATCATTCTTTGTTCTTCTAGAGGTAACATTTCTTTTTGTTCTGTTTATCTTAAGTATTATTATCAGTATTAATCTGTGGTGTACAGCAACTTGACTATGATGCATTTACATGTATTATGCTGGGATTTTTCTCAGATTTTTGGAATTGTATTTGTTGTTTTTCATTAACTTTGGGAAATTGTTGGCTACTATCATTTGAAACATTTACTCAGCAACTGAAGGTCACCCTGTTAAGGAAATATACCAGAATCAGAAAGACAAGTTCCACATATTTTCTCTCATATGAGGAAACTACAAGGAAAAAACCAGAGGAAATATGGAAATAGGAGATTATTAGAAAAGAGGAAGGGGATGAGGAGGGGTAGGTAAGAGGACCATGGAAGAGCTGCATATAATCAACGAAGGTTATATGCATGTATGAACATGTCACAGTGAAACTCATTATCCTATGTAATTAATATGCATTGATAAAAAATATTATTTCTGTTCTGTATTTATTTTTTTATTTTTCTCTTTTACCTCTGGCACACAAATATACATATGATAGATTGTTTGACTGATCTCATTGTTCCTAGATTTCTTTTCTGTTACTATTATCTTCACCATTATTCCTATCATAATTATTATACATTTTTTACTCTGTCAATTTGGATATATCTATTGCTTCATCTTCAAGTTCATAAATTTTTTTATCTGCTCTTGGAAAACTTTTTACTCATTCTTCATTGTATGAATTCAAAGTATGCAAGACACTTTGATATACATATCAATAGTGAAATGACTATTACAAGTAAACAGTGTATCCATTATTTTCCATAGTTACTTATTTTCAGTATTAAAATTACTGAAAACCTACTTAGAAAATTTCAATATCTAATATAACATTGTTGACTATAATCCTTGTTTTGCACATTACATCTCTAGACTTATTTATCTTATGCAAAGGCAAGTTTGCACCTTTTGATCTATATCTCTCCATTTCTACCTCCCCCTTGTTCTGGTAATCACCATTGTTGTACTCTCTGTTACATCTCATTTTTAGGTTCTGCATATTAATGAAATCATTAATACAAAATCATTCCTTTCTGTGTTTGGTTTATTCACTCAACATAAGAACTTCCAGCTTCATCCATATTTTTACAACTGTCAGTATCTTTTTAAATGCTGAAGTGTGTGTGTGTGTGTGTGTGTGTGTATGTGTGTGTGTTCCATGTCTATATCCATGCATCCATTGATGGTCATTTATATTGCTTCCATATCTGGGCTATGAATAAAAAATGAATTCATTCAAATTAAAGATATCAAATCAACATATAAAATCAGTAGAATTGATTTACACCTGTGGCAGTCTACTTAAAAAGAAAATAGGGAAGGGTGGAGGGGGTGAAGGGAGCACAGGGAATGGGGAAAAAATAAGAACCAAAATGCATCATGTATGGGTACAAGTACCCAATGATAAACATAAACACATTGTATACTTAACATGTACCTATAAAATAATTTAAGCAAAAAAAGAAATTAAGAAAACCATCTTGTTTACAATAACATTAAAAAGAATAAAATACATAAGAATACATTTAACAAAGGAGATGAAAGATATTTGCAATAAAAATATAAACATTTCAAAGAATAAATTGAAGACATCAATACATGGAAATATTCTCTGTTTTCATGAAATGCAACAATTAATAATGCTTTCTCAACCTTTCTGCCACTTGAGCACCACGAACTTACCAGCTGCCACAGAGAAAAAAGAGAAATGGAGAAAATTCAGAGAAGACCAGAAATAATTAAAGAAGTGGAAAGTATGACCTGTGAGAAGATTAAAACAAGGTGTGTTTAGTACGAAGAAGAAAAGGGTCTTCCACCAAGATTACTGGTCAGAGCAGAAAGGAGCAGAGCCACTCCCAGAACCAAGGAAGAGCCTTCTGGGCCCCCATACCACTGCCGCCAGCTCTAAGGAGTAGAGCTGCCCCCAGTGCTAAGGAGGTGAGTCATGCAGGTGCCAGCAGCACACATCCATCCCTCCTCCTTTGAAATGAGAAAACATGTAAACAAGTCTCAAAACCAGACTTCCAGATCACCTAAAGCAACCCCAAAGGGAAATGAGATGGAACAAACTGATACTCAACCACCTGGACTCCCTGAACTGGCAACAAAAGAGAATCTTGAAAAAATGAAATCAGAAATATTTTCTCACATAACAGCAGAGATTGTGCCCATAGCGCAAGACATAATTATAAACCTGGAGAGGATACAGATAAAAAAATAGAGCTCAGGAACATGATGACATCTAAACATAGGAAACAAATTGAATCCATAAAACAGATGTAAACAGATTTCCAGGAGATTAAAAACTCCATTGAAAGCTTACACAGCAAGATGAGCCAATGTGAGGACAGAATTTCAGATATAGAAGATAAGATTGCAATTAGTGAACAGGAAAAGAAAAAATTGCTTTAAAATTGTAAGGGACCATGAGAAATCAATCCATCAGCTGCTAGACATTGCAAAGAAGAATAATGTAAGACTGATCAGAGTCAATGAAGAAAAAGGAGAGTGCAGATGACATAAAAAACTGTTCACAGAAGTGATGCAGAAAACTTCCCAAGGAGGGGAAAAAAACTTGGCATACAGATAAGTGAAGCATATAGGACTCCAACTAGCCTTGATAAAAAAATCTACATATAGGCATATAATAGTTAAGATTCCAGAAACCCAACAGAAGACCAAAATTCTACAAGCAGTTAGAGAAAAGAAACAAATCACATACAAAGGAAAACCCATCAGAATCAATGCAGACTTCTCAATTTAAAGCCTCAAGGTAAGAAAAGCTTGAAGTGACATATTTCAAGCCCTAAAGGAAAACAGCCTCCAACCCAAACTGATGAACTCCCTATCTTTCAAAATTGATGGAGAAAAAAGATACTTTCATGACAAAGAGCACCTTAGGAACTTCATGAATACCAAACCAGCACTCCAAAAAATTTTAGACATTATCCTAGGAAAAGACAATGAGGATCACAACCCCAGGAAGCCCAGCAGAAGGAATCTATTGGGCAGGACAAGAAGTTAAATGCAAAGGGGAAGAATTCAAGAAAAAGAAAAAGTCATGACAATGATAAGTCAATATGTATGAGTTATAACAATGTATGGTAATGGTCTCAATTCACCAATCAAAAGAAATAGACTGGCAGAATTGGTCAGGAAGCAAGATACAACCAAACTTTGCATACAAGAAACACAATTCAAAATAAACTCATAGACTGAAAGTTAAAGGGTGGAAAACAATACTCCAAGTGACAGGAATGCAAAAAAGAAGGAGTAGCTATCCTCTTTGCAGATCAAGTGGCTTTCAAACCAACACTAATTAAGAGAGTCAAAGAAGGACACTACATCCTTGTAAAGGGAACAATCCAAGAGGAAGAGGTAACAATCATAAACATATATGCACCAAACACTAGTGCACCCAACTATATAAAACAAATGCTAATGGACATGAAAAATCAAATAAGCACTAATACATTAACAGTGGGGGACCTCAATACCCCACTGCCACAAATAGGTAGATCAGCTAGACAAAAAATAAGCAACGAAATACTAGATCTCAATCAAACTCTTGAACAAATGAACTTAACAGATGTTTATAGTGTATTACACCCCACAAAATCAGAATACACATACTTTTCAGCTGCACACAGGTTATTCTCCAAAATAGACCACATATTCGCTAATAGAACATGTTTAAGTAACTGCAAAGCAATTACAGTTATCCCTTGTATATTACCAGACAATAGTGCAATGAAATTGGAGATCAATAGCAAAAGAAACTGCAAGAATTTCATAAACACATGGAAATAGAACAAAACACTTCTGAATAACCAATGGATCACAGAGGAAATTAAAGAAATCACACCGTCCCTACAATTAAATGACAATGACAATACAACATATCAGAATATATGAAACACAATGAAAGCAGTCTTACGAGGGAAATTCATAGCAGTGAATACTCATATTAGGAAAACAGAGCAAGCCCAATTAACCTGATGCTGAACCTCAAGCTTCTAGAAAAAGAAGAGCA
>NW_004624735.1:17240971-17273196 GCF_000247695.1 Heterocephalus glaber | reverse complement strand
AGAAATGGAAAAAATGGAAACAAAGTCTTTCTAAATAGGGAAGGGTGGAAGGGGTGAAGGGAGGTCTAGGAATGGGGAAAAAATAAGAATCAAGATGCATCATGTAAAGGTACAAGTTCCCAATGAGAAATGTAATTGTGTTGTATACCTAAAATGTACCAATAAAAGAATAAAAAAAATGAGCAGCAACCTAATTAAATTTTTCTCCAACAATGACATACAAAAGGCCAACAGATACAAGAAAAAGTGGTTGACATCACCAGTCTTCAAAGATATGCAAACCAAAATGACAATAAGATATTTTACACCTGTGAAGATGGCTACCATATACAATATATATTGCAAATATTGACAGACGTGAAGAAATATGCACTTTGGATGGGAATATAAATTGTGCATATGCTAGGGAAAACTATGAAAATTCTTCCAAAAAATTAAAATTACTCCTACCATATTATCCTGAATTCAATTGCTGGATACATATCCAAAAGAATTGAAATCAGGATCTCAAAAATCATATAACATGCTCATTGTAGCATTATTTACAACACTCAAGATATGAAAACAATCCAAGTCATTTTTGACAAATAAATGGATACATAGTGTTATATTCTATATAGAGCACTATAGAATATTAGTAGAATATTATCCAGTCTTTAAAAACAAGGAAATCCTACCATTTGTGATGTGGAAGATGGACCTGTAAGACACGATGCCAAGGAAAGTAAGACAGTTAAAGTGAGGCAGACACTGCCTATCTCCAGTTGTATGGAGGCATCCAAAATAGCTGAAGGAAACAGAGAGTAGAGAGTAGACAACAAGAGCTGACTGGGGTTGAATGGGAAGTTATTCCAGAGTATAAAGTTATACCTATTAGGATGAATAAATTCTGGAGATGTGCTGTACCACATATAGCTAAGAATATCATCCATGCACTTCAAATTTTGTTAAGAAGGTAGATCTCACATTGAGTTCTCACTGCAAAAGAAGAAGCAGAGACACAAGAAAAGGTTTTAAAGTCACAGGTGTGTTTAATACTTTATATTGATGGGATCATAGGTGCATACATTTGTCCAAATTCATCAAACTGTATGTGGTGTACATGTATAGTTTTTGTATATCAGTTTTCTCAATAAAGATGCAAAAAGTAAAAATGACAACAGAATTAATTTCTAAAAATAACAAGTGAATATTAGCATATTAATGATATTCTACCTTTCAAGTATTAAAGTGAATTTCAGGTGAATACTTTGAATGAGATATTTTCTAAGTGAAATTTTCAACTATTTTATGAACTATATTATTTGCGAGACAGATCTTCTTGCACAGCAACAAAGTGTTTACTAATTTTTTATGATACAACAAAAGAATGGAAATTAGCAGTAGGCTGAATGATTTTCTAAGGGAAACATTTTCTGTCTGATGAATTTGATCTTCCATGACAGGATAATGTTGCTCAGAGATGGGAAGATAGTGACAGGTATAATATATCATGACTTGAGCGAAGTTATAATTTCTCTACTGCTTGACACATCTGTTTTATATTAAAATATATTAAATGACAACTGCTAGGTACATAATCAGTTATGTTTACTTGAATAATATTTTTCTGGATAAAATCTGTCTAAGACAAGAATATAGAAAGATTTTCTAAAAGCAATGGACTAAAATATTAGAATGCCAAAACCTGAACTCATCTTCAACTCACCCATCACTTCACTCGCCTTACCCATTAAACCTCATATACCATCAACTCTACCATCAGACATTTATACTGGACTTCACATCACATAGATGTAGTGGGTTTATTGGCACAAAGTCAAAACAGGTAGGCTTTTAATTTGAATCCCTTGTATCCTCTATGTGTAAACGTCAGTAAAGGGAAGAAAAACTTTAAAGATTTTATAATTACAGGTTAAGCATCCCTAATCTCAAATCCAAAATCAAAACATTTTAAGCACTGACATGATGCCTTGAGTGGAAAATTCCACCCCTGACCTCATGGGACAGGTCATGGTCAAAATACAGGTGCACTAGAAATATTGTATAAAGTTACCTTCAGACCATGTGTATAAGGTACATATGAAACATTTATTAACTTCAAATTTATATCTAAGTCCCTTTCCCATAATATCTATTATGTATATGCAAATATTCCAAAATTAAAAGGAATTTGAAGTCTGGAACACTTCTGATCCCAAGCATTTCAGATAAGGGATACTCAATTCATTTTTACAAAGTGACAGAGTAGGAAGATTCATAGATAATTCATCTAATTTTCTGCTTCTCTACAACATCACATTTCCCCTGTTGTAGATTAGAAGCAAGTGCCCATTTCTAGGAATATTCAAAAAGATTCTCAACCATGCAATCCAAAACCAAAGCTCAAATTCCAGGTATCATCAATGACTCCTCCTTACATACCGCACATAATGACCACATAATGCACATAATGAAAGACTCTTCATTCCTGTGGACATCACCCCTCATCTGTAGTATTGTGCAAGTATTCTCTCTGGCATCTCCATGGTACTTTAATTGACATTCTGCTTTCAAGTTCTGCTTATATCATTCCTCGGAGAAACAAAGTTTCTCTGGTACACTTATGTCCAGCAAAACTAAACAAGAACACTTTAGGTGATCTTTTGCAATCTGGATTAAATCTATTCATCTTCTTGGCTCCTGGTAAATGATTCATGGATTCACAGTCACTTATTTCCTTAAAAATTCAAAAACATCATAGTTCTTCTTCAGAGCCTCAATATTTATTACTTCTGTACCTTCAATGAATGTCCATACTTTCAAAAGGGTACCATCCAAAAAGCTCCACAGGGACTTCTCCACTTCTCCCAGTTGGAAAAATTCTTCTCATCAGAACTTTTAAAATTCATGGTTTCTCATGACAATCTTAAACCATTGAACAAATTTTGGTTTATCCTCAGAACTTTGAAACATTTGAATATATTGAAAATAATGTCTTTCATGTTTTGTGAGTATCACTCATGCAACTCTCATGAGAATAGTCAATAAGGTGCAATAACAAAAAAAAGAGTAGACAGGATGCTATAGGGAGCAGATAAAAGGATTTTTCCCAGGAAAATAGCAGTAGTGTATGGAGTGATTAGATTCTGGATATATTTTGAAGGTAACACTGCCGGAGACGCTGTAGTCAGGTTCCAGTACCCACCTGTCCAGTGTGCGATGCAGGCCTGAGGAGAAAATATACACTAAGAGACAGAAGTAGGAGAGAGAAAGTGGAGTGCCAGGATGACCAATGTTGGTGCGACAAAGGCCTCAACTGCCCAGGCACTGACTTTTATTGGCAATCAATTGGGGTAAAGGCAATGTGTGGTTTCTATGGAAATTAATGTAAACGAGGCTCATAAAGGACAAGACAAAGCATTCTCAAATTAGAAACAAAATAGACAAAATATACGATTGCAATTAGAACAGTGTCCTTCTATTCTGAAGGTTTTAGTTGTGGGAACGAATTTGGGTGCAAGTTCCTCTGACCTCTGCACGAGGGCTTTGGCCAGACTCACTTGTATAAACAAGGCAGTTGTGGGGTTAACTCTTTACATTCTGCTTTGGGCATAAGGAATACTGTAGTCCTCTGCATAACACTAACATCATTTACTGAAAAATAGCACATATTGACTGTTAAATTAAAATGATTCCAATGTTATTGTCTGAATAACTAGAAAATTAGTGTGGATATTAACTGAGATGGGAAAAACCTGGAAAGTGGTCAAGTATGGGAAAGATTGAGAGCTCATATTTAGACTTGTAATATATAAGTAAATTGATAGACGTGAAATTTCAAGTTTTACTAGATCATTGTATATGGAAATCTAGTATTAACAAGAGGTCTGAAAATAAAAAGGCCAGGAAAGGGAGTTGCCAGTGTCGAGTAGTAAAGTATTTGAAGATTGGAAGCCTTGCAACTAAATAAGATCACATGGGGAGTAGGTGTAGAGAAAGATGTTCATGAAGAAATTGATCTCTGATGCACTCTGTGCTTGGAAGTTGGGGAATGAAGATAATACAGAAAAGGAGAAGGAGACATAGTTAGAGGAAAGGCAATGGTGTGTGTGGTAGAAAGACAGTAACTATATAGCAACCTAAAGGCTAAGATGTACAGAAGATGTTAAAGACGAGAGAATAAACTATTCAAACATTACTACAATACAAAATAAGATGCATATTAGAACATAGTCATTAGATCGTTCAACGTGGCAGTCCTTGGTGAACTGACAGGAAGACTTTGATGAAAAGTGATGGTGTAAACCTTATCAGATTGGGTTCAAAGAACGAGCATAGAGAAACTGGTGAAAACAAGTGAGAGCTGAAAAGGAATGTAAGGAAGAATATGGGCTTTGCAGTGTGACGAGAAAAGCATGTTTGATGGCCATCTTATTTGGGGGCAATTAAAAATTGAATGATGCAAGAGTAAATGAGTAGAAATGCAAGTTATGTCCTTGACTAGGAAAGATGAATGTCCTTTATAGTCAAAATGGAAGGGTTAACTGATTTAAATATGGTAAGAGGAGGGCCATAATGGAATATGGCTACAGATACCAGTAGGTAGGTGAAGTGGCAGTATCTTGCTGAACTATTTTTCTGATTGCTTCTCCCTTCTAATGAAAAGAGTATAAAAGGATAAGGGTCAGGAAAGTGGGTGTTTATGGTTTGAGAAAAGAGGAGATGGTGTGATAAAATGTCTACCTGAGTGGTGGAAGGACTAGGAAAAGAAAGTGAGATTTGAGGTGTTCTATGGCCTGTCTGAAGTTCATAGTCACCAGAGTTACATGTGTAAAGTTCCCCCATTCCGTCACTTTTAGCTGCGTGTACATTAAAGGAGAGTAGGAGAAAACTGGATCTAAACTTGGGTGCTTTGCATAGAATGATATGATGAGAATGAAGGAATTTAGAGGTTTATGCAAGAAGTGATTATAATAATCGCTTAGGAAAACTAAGCTAGGTGTACTGGTCAGAGAATGTCATGAGGATGAGAGGCAATGCAAAGTCAGTAGACCCAAGGATTACTGGTTGTTGAATGACTTGGGGGTTGGACACCATTTGGACAGACAGAAGTAGACCTGGATATATCAAGTCTCCTTCTAGTTCATCTAAATAAATGTAAGAGGGAAATGACACATTCCCTGTAGTTCATTACCTGATAGGAAAGGACAAACCCAGCATGTGCGGGAAGTAGAAGGATTAACTAGTATTTCATGCACACTTCTTTGTTCCAGGAACTTCACATGTGGTATTTCATTTAGATCTTGCAAAAGTGCCAATGAGCTAAGTATTACCATTCCCATGTTACAAAAAAGGAAATTGTATCCCAGGAACTTGCCTAGTGTTGGCAGACATAGAAACATTCAAATCTTAGTCTTCTGACTTCACAAATTCTCATTATTGTCACTAAATCTAAATTGATAAGCTCAAGATATGTTTATAAGTGGAAAACTTATCAAACTCACTGGGCATTAGATTTAAATTTTTCATTGACATAATAGTAGGTCTTCAATAGGTTCACTTTATTCCTTAGTATTGGAAAAGAATGAAGTAAATATAAAATACCAACACAGATGGCCATGATGAAATGTGAGAAAGAAGAAACTCATACAATATATGTGCATTGGGATATCATTATATTTAAAACACCAACACTCTGTGTATTTATAAATACAAATAAACTATATCTGGAAGAAAGTACAATGTTACAAAGATTTTATCTACTTAGAATACTGGAGTTGAGGGTATGGGGTAAAGAGGTAATTTCACTTTTTCGTCATACATAGAATATTTTTTAAATCTGAAAATATATTTGAATAAATAAAAAGTGGATGGATGTATATACCAGAGTATTTGGGGTTCTTCAATAAGTCAATAATATCAGAATCCAGTTTTATGCAGATTAACCAAATATTAGAGTTGATGTTTGGTATTATTCAATTAATGGAAATTTAATCTACTTGTATAAGTGTCCCAAGCTAAACTTGATGCTGTTGAATACACAGTAAAAGACAGGAATGAGATGACATCTATGAAATAACTTCTTTATTCTTCTAAGTAGTTACATTCTTTGCCCTCAGTATTGAAAATTCACTGACAGTCAAGCCCAGAAGTTTGCATACTGATTCTTCCTTCCATCCTAACTTACAAAGTAATTTGGGGAAAGTTCACTGTTCCTCATTTAGTTTTAGTCTTGCTGTTGAGAGAATGAGCTTGAATTAGATCAGCAGATTCAACTTGACCTCACAGCACCTTGGCCATCAGTTACTGGGGTGAGTCACCTCATTCTTATAAGCTTCAAGTTATCGTGTCTGAAAATGATGGAAAAAGCAGTGATTTCTTTGCAGGGAAAACCCAAAATAGCACTTATGAAAGCACAACGAGAAATATTGTCTCTGAATAAAATCTCAAAGTACAGAGTCCTAAGACTGCAGCAGAAGTCAGCCTAACAAACATCTTTACATCTTCCACAGCCCTGTTTGGTTTCCCTTTGAGAATGTGGCACTTGATTCAGGCCTCCACTGAATACACTTTGTAAGTGCAGAAGAAAAGCACGAAGGCATTTCAGAGGAGGAAAATGTGTGAACTGTTAAGCAGAAGGAAAAACATGTTCAAATTTCAGTTCATTTCCATGCCAAAATTTTCCTTTTACTTGAATATGAACTCAGATTCAAAACCAGACATAAAGAGTTTAAAGGTCAAAGCTGCTTCATCATTTCTTCTTTTTTATAAGCACATTCTTATTAAACATAATCCTTGAGTAATGCAAAGCCGTAATTCATTGATAGGTTTCAATATGATGGAAAAAGCTGACTTTCAGATTATTGAATTTGTAAGACATAATATAATGAATAGCAAAACAGAGATGAAAAATGTGCTCCTCTTTACCAGAAATGAGCCCAGATATTTTTCTTTAGCTCAGACTTACAAGCATTTTATGTTTCCATTATAATTTTTACTACTTTATTAGGAGACAATTATTTATAACTGGGAAGTTGAGTGACTACCAATCTCGTATTCTTCTCCAGACTCTGTGATGAGCTCACTTCCTGCAATCATCAGTAAATAACCAAATGCAACCTTGAGGGTAGCCTTGGGATTTCTTGGAAACATTCCCTGATGAAGCCTAATGCAAGAGCACAGTAAAATACTCCTGGTCCTTGTTCTAGGCAGTGATGACAAAAATGTAAGGCAAGAAAGGATGGGCATTCTAGACTCAGGGTCAAGCACAGTAAAGCTATAGAGGAGCAAATATGCACGCTGAGTATAGAAGGAGGTACATGAACTTGATGCTTTTCCTTTGATATATTGATTGTCTTCAGAAATAAATACAAAATGAAATGGAACTCAAGAAAATTCCTCAGTGCTGCTTCTCTTTATCTATAATTCAGCCAAAGTCCTAAAGTTGTCCCCTAAAGTAAAGAACAGTAAGACTTCAAAATGCAAACCAACCATCAGTGAATTTAATCAGCTTTCTATCACTGAGACCAAACACCTGATATGCATAACCTAAAGGAGGAGGGTTCATCTGGCTCACCATTTTAGTCCATGATCAGCTGGCTACAAGGCAAAAACATCGTGGCAGAGGAGTAATGGCAGAGGAAAGCCATCTACATTGTGGCACCTAGAAGAAAGGATTTTATTGGGTTAAAAACAAAGGGCTCTGTTACTTTGGATGGTTCTAAGAAGGTATTTAGTTGCGTGCCTTCTCCTGTTTTTAAAAACCACATGAATTCCTTGGTTCATGGCTCCTTACTCCATTTCCCAAGCCATCAGTCAAACCTCTCTGAGTCTGTTGTCTCCCTTGTTCATTCATAAGAACCCGGCTGATTACGCCTGACTAATTGATAATTCAGGATTATCTCTCATTCTCAAAATTATTTTAAAAAATCATCCTCAAAGTCTCTTTTGAATGTAAGGCAACATAGTCATATGTTTTGTGGATTTGGGCCTGGACATCTTTGGGAGGCCATCATTCTGCCTTCCACATAGTAAGTAATAAAGTGCCCTAATTTTAATAGGAGCTCAGACATGGCAGAAATTTATTTTGAAGAATCAATCAGAAAGGGATTTTTGATTCATTCATCAAATGTTAATTTAAGCCTTCACCATCGTAGAGACTGTATGGACTTAAATGATGAAGAGCTGAAGCCAAGTGGACATGATCTCTGCTACATTGAAATGGCAATGGAGTTGGGGATGGCAGAAAGTATAGACTCACAAACATCTAAGTAGAATCGCACCTATCCTAAGTGTTAGTAAGCAGAGCTACCTATAGAATGTTATGAGAATGGATATTGGGGTCAAGGAGAGGAAACCATGCTAGGCATTGGGGAAGCATGTGCAAAGGATTTGTGTTAAGGAGAACCTGGCAAGTGCACAGTACTGAAGTCCAGTGAGAGAGGGAGAGGGGGTTGCATTTTATGAAACTGCAGGGATAAACAGAAACTGGACCATTCAGAACTTTCTAGGGTAAGATAAGGATTTTATTCTTCATTCAAAAGTATGTGTAAGTAATTAAAACTCTGTGTGTGTGTGTGTGTTATAGAGACAGACTGCAAAAAGTATCATATCATATGGAAAATTACGATGGATCTGGTTTGGTGGATATTTATTTTTTTGAAAAACATGCAATTTTCATGGAAGAGCCTAGGGCTAGAGAGGAAAGAATCATATATCTTAAATAATGATAGGTCAGAGAAGAAAGATAACTGATATTGACAGTAATGGTTAGAAAAGATTTGTGGATTAAAAGGACACCAAACTTACCCTTAAAGGTTTTATGTGTAGTTAGTATTAGTATTTAGCATGTATACATTTGAGAATTAGCAAACTAATAAATTATTAGTGAAATATAAACTGAAGACATAACAAGAAAAACAAGGTTTTCAAATTGCAGATTTTATTTACAATTGCCATTTATTATGGTATTGCTCTAAACTGTTTATTTCTTTCTCCTAGGTTCAGATTGTACTTCCAAGCCCTGTGGATATCAGACTTCGTGTGATTGCCAATTGTGATATGTCAACTTAGTAAGAACTCCCTAGCACAGTGATGGCAAACCTTTTAGATCTTTCAATGGTAACAAACAGCTGGCTGTGGCATGCATGCCATAGGTTCACCACCACTGACCAGCAGATTAATAGTAAATTATGAGTATGTCTGAAAACGATTGACACGTAGGCTACCAAACTGAGAGGAGAAGACCCACACATTCGGGTGGCACCAACCAATAGGCACACAGCTTGAGCAGAATAAAAAGGGAAAGAATAAGGAAATGTCTCTCTTTTAGAGGTGCTTCGAACTTCACCATTTCTTTTGAACATTAGTCTCCAGTTGCTTCAGCCTTCCAGTGCATACTCTTCAGCCCTTCAAGACAGACTCACACAGTGACTCTACAGTGAATTTCCAGGCTTTCAACCTTTGATTGATACTGGTTCCTCTAGTTCTCCAGAACATAGATGGTATTTTGGATTCTTTTACCTCTGATTCCACAGATTGGCACTGGGACTCTCCTGCTTCTGGTCCTGTAAGCCTACCTAATAACCCTAATTAACCCCTTGTATAATAATACATATATTTTGTATGGCTTCTGTTCTTCTAAAGAACCCCAACTATTATACTTGCAAACCCATTTCTTGGACAGTGTAGTTTCTGGAAACCCCCTTTAGGAGTCAGCATCCATTTTCCTCTTTATCTCTCCCCCTGCCACAGTGCTCCAACCAGAGGCTGCTCCAGCTAGCCAGGTCCTGGTGAAAGTGACACAGGCAGAGTTTCAGTTCTCTTGAAAAGGTTAAGTGGTACAAGTGAGAATTGTGTCATTATGGCTGTACCAAGTTATCAAGTTGTTGTTTTATAAGTTCCTCAATTCTAAATGTTAAAACTATTTATAGTTGGATAAGTCATTCCAGTTTCAAGTCAAGTTTCTTCATTTGTAAAATGAGTTGCAGACTCTGTGTCAAAAATTGAGTGTATATAATTTCTGTATTTTTGTATATTGGTGGTATAGAATGGAAATGAATAAAATAAACTGTATTAAGACAGATACAGAGCCTGATATTCTCTGAAAGTTAATTTTATGCAGCAGTGATTTAATATGTGTCAAGAAGTACTAAATCTTGTGCAGCAAGGAGACAGTGATCATTAGGGGTTCTCAGAATGGGGAGATATTGCTGATATTACTATCAGCAGTGCCAGGAAGGATGAGCTTTGCAGATTGGGTAAGGACACAACAGGCCAGCTATCCTTCCCTTACTCTCTTGCCTCCACTCTCTCTCTCTCCTTTCCTTTCTTCCTTCCTTGGTTTACTTACAAGAGCTGATTGAAAAATACAGTGGATGCTTAAATTGAAAAAGCCTCATTACAAAAAAGACACTTTACTGAGGATGATAGGTGTGCTTGAAATGAGAGGAATTAATGGCAATGTGTCTTATACTGTAATAAAAGTTTTAATGTAAACATTCACAGTATTTTATGATTACATTTATGAGCAAATGTTTACTACAATTTATGTCAAATAAAGCCATTACAGTGATGTGTCTTGATCCATCCTATTCACTAGATCTGCCTCCTTCCCAAAGTCTAAATGACCAGGAATGGAAAGAGTTTTGAATTGATTCAGGCATCAAGGAAGCCATGACAGTGTGACTAAAGACACTCAGAGAAAAGGACTTTCATAACTGCTTCAGAAAGTGGGAAGAACATTTGAATAAGTGTGTTAGAAATAAGGGAAGTATTTTGAGGGGGATTAATGGCAATGTATCTTTTTCTGCAATACATGTTTTAAAATTAACCATTAATTGTATGATTTTATTGTATCTTGTATTTTAAAAGTCACTGGCCAGACTTAAATCAATCAGTAACAATAGTCCAGGCTATTTTGAGGGGATTAATGGCAATCTCCAGTGGTGACCAGAAAGCCAGTCTATGTATGATTCTAGGATGGGAGCAGGGTAAAGGGGAAATAGGTTTATCATACAAGAGATCAAGTATATGAGTGAATATGTAGGAATGAACATTAGCTTTTCACTAACAAGAAAGGAGGTAGAAGTATGGAAGTAGACTGCATTTTATCAATAGCCTGTCTTATGCAGATAGATTGGTATAGACATAAAAATAATCAGATTTAATGATGTTTGTATGTATTTCCACTGACAGAGGCTGGGTGCTGTAATAACACAGTACCAATTTGTGCACCTACCATTTAGAAATTATTTCTTGGTCCCATGAAGATAGAGCACTCTACATAGATTTAAAATGAAACAAAACAAAAGTCATTTCAGAAGGACAGAGAGCAGCACCCAGGAGAACTCTAGGTGAGCAAATCTACAAGAAACACATCAAGGGGCTACACACCTGCAGCCTCAAGAAGAATTTCTACCATTTCAGGGAAGCGCTGCATACCCCCACTATCTTCTGGTATAAATGCAATCATAGAAAAGAAACATCATTCAAGAAAGAAACCATTTTTTAATCTAATGGTATTTCAATAGGAATTAAATGGTTTAGCCTTGCAAAGAGGTATAGCTTCTGTAAAGTGAAGCAGAAAATTATATTGTAAGAAAAATTAAGACAAAATCAACAGAATTGTGGGAATGGGAGCTACATAAAAAGAGAAAAATCACACTGGGGATTTAAAAAATATTGAGATGTAAGATATGCGCTAATAAATAGTATAGATAAAATGTGCAAAATACTTTCATATTTCATAGGAAAATTATTAATTCAAATCAGTAATATAATATTATATAGTATAGTATTATATAGTATAGTATAGTATTTTAGTAATATCAATTCAAATTAGTAATTCAAATTAGTAATATAAAAAGAGATTAAAATAAGTTCAGAGATTTTAAATATGTAAGATTTAAATGGATAAATGTGTTTTCAAATTTGTTAATGAAATTAAAGATGGTTAAAACAACAATTATAAACTATTAAAATAAAATGACTATAGAAAAGCTTGTGTGTATTGAGCAGAATAACTGCATCTGAAAAAGAAATTCTTGTACATTCTATAAGACACAGGCTCTGAACTATTGCTGATCATAGGCCCTAAAAATATCTTCATATCATTGCAGTTTGAATATTAAGACAGGCTTTGGTTCACATCTGTCTCACAGTAGGATGAGCATTCTGCTACATTAATGAGGTTCTAGGGATCCAAATTGCAGAGGAAATTAGAATAATTCTTCTAAACACAGAGAAAACTTGTTCTGCCTTGTACTTCTGTTCAAAAGTGTGTACAATGACTTATGTATCTGTCTGGTTTTGGTGGCGACCATATACTGTATCGCCTATGCCGTATGCCACAGCCACAGTTGGGAGCATATGCAAATCCCCTTATCAGGTAGCCTCCAAGCCTATATGCTCCCAGGGGGTCCTACATAGAGGAGGATTCTGATTAAGGTCTAGCATGCACTTGTGATGATCACACGGGTCTTTTGAACCAGGTAATTGTAAAAGAAGGCTCCGTGGCAGGCCACAATAATATAAGAAGCCCCTCCCAGGCACACTGATATCAGTGCATGTCTCCAGATACCTGAAGTTATTAACACCTACTGCTCACCAAGATTTTGTGTTTTATTGTGTTTTCCATATTTATTTATTTAAAAATTAGAACTCTTCTATGTAGACACCAACATGGGAGTTTTATAAAAGGCTTTCTGTTAACTATTTAAGCATAACGTAAGAATTTTGTAAGCCTATGAAAACAATAAGTACTTATAATTTTATACTATTCTAATATTTTCTAATTCCTTTATAAACATTATATCGCATATGCCTCATTTACTACATGCAACATGTTATCATCCTTATTATTTCACGTATTGGAAAACTAAAGTTCCAAGATGCTGATTTGACCTAAGCCTTCAAGACAGTAGATAGTGGAGTGGCTAAAGGTCTGGGGAAACCAGTAAACTACCTCTAAATGACATGACCCTGTAAATCCTGCCGTAGACATATGCAGGTCTTCATAAAGTTCCCTGCATATCATTATATTCTGTTAATTTCAAACTCCACCTACGTCATAGATCATTGCAAGGTTTACAAAGGTGAGGGATCCAAAGAACGCTAATGTAGTTTGATTCTCAACTGAAACTTGCAATGTTGCCACCATCAGTGATTTTATGTGAAGTGGTAGGGAGAAGGAAAGAGCTATTAATTAAGACAACATGTGTTCTGGTTACTACATACGTAGCTATTCAGGGGGAATTATTAAACAAGTCATAGCCATCTTCTACCATCCTTTTTTCCATCCTCTTCAATTCTTCTGACAGACAATCAAATGAAATTTTCTTCCTGATGGTGTAATCAATGCCTTTATTCACATATGTGCCTTATTCTTTTTGTTGATCATTCTTTGTTGAATTGCTACCATTTCCTCTTGAGTGATACTCTGGGGAATGAGATATCAAAGAAGTAGATAAGTACATTCCTTGGATTTCACACATTGTCTTTCTTGATAGTGTATGCTTCTTTACACTCATGTTTTATTAAGAGAAATTCTCCTTCATAATCTGAATCAAATACTTCAGTAAGTGCAGAAGCGCTCTTCTCTCTGTGATGGCATAATACATTAAGGAGACCAGAATGTTGAGGGGGGAGGTTCAGACTCTGATTTCATACAACTTGTACTGTAAATTCTGGTCCAGGCACCATCCCATGAGAACTACCACCTAAATCATGGAGCACAAGTTTGCGTGTGTGAGAGTCAAAATTATTTGGAACAATAGGGATAGAATAAGCCTTTTTCTGTCCTCCTTTTATTCCTTTAATTCCTTTATCATTCTTGGTTATAAGGAAGAGCACACTGTATGATAATGTGGCCACAGCAGTTTACTGTGCCTCATCTCCAGACTCACCCTTTATTGCTTACTGTGCAACACTAGATTTAGACTCTGTAAGCATTTCTCCTTTGCAAATGATACAATATTAAGCTTTGTCACTAGAAGACACTGAAGGGACATTGCAGGAGGCAAGAACTTCTGTGCCTACACCTAGTTCCAATGTGTGTATCTTGTCAGACATTTACAGTATGCAGCCTAGAGCCCAGCATGGCACTCTTTCCCAGGAGAGATCCTGCAGCAATACAAAGTGGCTTCCCAGCACAGTATCCCAGGAAGCTGCTTCAGGATGAGTTTCAGTGTGAAGCGCTGCCCTGCACATGGCTTCCCCTGGAAACCTAGAAGACAAATTTCCAGTGAATGTCACCAGTGAGGTTTCTTTGGGCAGCTTTCCATGGCACTCCAAAAAGCCACATCCTTGTGAGTACCCTGGTCTCCTATCTCCTGATGAATGACTTTCTCTGCCATCTCAAAGACAGCTTCCAAGCAGTTCAGCTAGGGTGACACTGGCCCACTGAATACCCAATCTTCCAAAAGAAGACCACATAAATGAGCCCCTAAAATTAAACAATTCCTAAGGGAGCCATCTCTCTACTCTGTGACAGATTGATTACATTGGCCCTCTTCCATAACTGAAGAGGTCTGAGATAGCCTTTCACCAAAATAGACACATATTCTGGATGTAGATTTTCTTTCTCTGCTGTAATGATTCTGCTGGCACCATGATACATGATCATAATGTTCCAAGAAACATTGTTTATGATAAGAACTCATTTCACAGCAAAGAAATATACTAATGGGCTTGTGACCATAGAATCAACTGATAAAAGAATAAACAGTGGTAATTTCTGTCTCTGATAGAATGGAAGAGTAATTAATTTAAGTGATGGTAGACACAATGACACAATGACTTTATAGAGTGTGTGAGAAATCTGTACTGGTAAGGATATCTGTCTTGTTCAGTAGAAATACAGAGTGGTTTCCTCTGTGTATAGAAATTAAAATGTAGAAGGGTGACTATGGAAACTGAGTGGTCAAGGGGAGGACTGTGCTGGTTACCAACTTACCTTTCAGCTCCTATCTCTCTTTTCATTGTTTGTTCTGTGATAATGGAGGCTCACTTTATAAATACTTCTAATCTGACAGGTGGCACATTTCTGACCTTCATCAGCATAACCCTGGAGGGCCACTCCACATGGACTTGGCCTCAATTCCAAGTTCTAGAATACCCCTCTTCCTGGGCTCTTATAACTCATTATAGCCAACAGCTTTCATTACCTTCTTATGGGAAACTTTCCCCAACATGCCAGTGGGTGTCTACACAGTGCATCACTACACAAGCATCTTCCCTACGAGTTCCAAGGTTTATAGGGCTCCACTGACCCCACAGAGGGAAGCTTCCCAGGAAGTTCCATTTAAGTATCATCTCCCTGTGTGCAGTTTTTCAAAGTCAGTAAAAGCATTTTCTCAGTGATTTCAGTGACATGCTCCCTGCTGAAAGACAGTTTCTTCCATTGTCTCAGAAGTCAGGCTCTCAGGGAGTCTCTCTGGTATGGCAGTTCCACAAACTTCGCCAACCTCCAGTGGACATTGTCTGCATCCTTTCCAATTAGTTGTGTATCTAATCCCTGAACAGGAAAAGAGTCCTCACCAATTTATACCTCTTGGTTGTCCATCTAAACCTTAGTAGCCACATCTGCTCTGCGTATCTTCAACATTGAGGGATTTTTTTTCTATCCCTTTGAACTCTAGTGGGTAATCCCCTGTTACAGTTAATAATTCTTTATATTGAACTTTACATTTTCAAAATTCTGTGTTTTTTCTTTCTCCTGTTGTGACCCTGACTGATCAAAATAGCTATTGGTTTAAGGTACATACATTATTTTCTGGTTCAGCTCCTTAACTTCACAGCATGTTACCTCAGAACTGTGCCCTGAGTTGCAGAAACTCATTCCATCTTTCTGTCAAGCCAATGGTTTTGTTTTATGAAGCACATGGTGAAAATATATTAATCTGTAGTTTTAAGCTCATTATGAATTCTCCTTCACAGTAAAATGATTTCCTTGGTTAGTCTCACTGCAAATGGGGATTCCATGGTGATGAGTAGGTATTTTATAAGTCATTAAATGAAAGTTCATTAGAAATACTTTCTGCAGAGTAAATAAATCTTTATTCATTAAGTTAAATTTCTGCCCACTCCACTGTGGAAAGGGAAAACGTACACACCTAGCACCCTGGCAAGATTATTTTGTGTGTAAATGGTGCAACATTGACAGAGTGACCACAAAACGCATAATCTAAAGTGAGACATTTTTGAGATTAGAGAGTAGCTAATAGAATGTCAGGCAAGATGTATAAATTAAAAACTTTGGAACAAATTTAAATGCGTGCTTACCCTATGTATAGGGTGCTTGGCTTTGGTTTCTGCTAAAGGTATTACCAGTGTGGATAGTAACAGTGTCTGGTTCAGTTTGGTGAAAGATGTGCCAGTTATGGAGTCCACACACAATCTTCAATCCTGATGACATAGATCCTTTGTTTGTAGGCCCACAGAGCAAGTGTCAGAGTAGCCAAGAAAATACGCTGATTAAAATCCACAGGATACCAGCCTGATAATTGAGAGTTTTCTCTGTAGCATACACCCTCTGGGGGTCATTCAATTTTCAGAAGTATCTTCATTTCCTGAATCCTTTTGACAAAATCCATCCACTTATTGTTCCTCTGTATATCATCAAACTTCCAGTAGTTATTTTTTTCTAAGTCCTAGAGAATGGTGTCTTCTTCACTGTAAAATGAACATACAAAAATTCCACCCAAATTCTTCCCTCTGAGATCATTTCACAATTGACCTATGGGACCACCATGGCTTGGGGCTATCTTGTTTTAGTCATTCACTTCTAGTGATGGCAGCATGCTTGTACATACTTATTTTTAAAGGAGAGTCTTTGTTCTTTTTCATTACATTCACTAGCATCAGAAGAGCACACAGGCTGTAGGTGTGAGAACAGGCAGAAAGGCTGAAGCACAGGAGAAGGTAAATTTGGAGTGGGGACCACCTTCTCATGCAGGCTGCCTATGCCTTCTGTTTTGGCTTTGGCCTGTTCTTACATATCATTTCTATTTCACCAAATGGCTGTTTCCATGATTTGCTAGTTCAGGTAGCACTCAGCTGACATCAGCAGATGGAGGATGCAAAGTTACCAGTCCCACGATCAAGCATTCAGTATCTACTTGAACCTTGCACACAAACACAAACAGATGCTTGGCAAAAGCAGAGCAATTGTTTCAAAAGAAGCCATGGCTTACCTCCAAACTCCTGAAGGTCTCTGCTGAGATTCACAACGGGGGCTTTCCAGAGGCTCCATATGATGCTTCCATCTGCCCTCAATGCTTTCAGCACTTCTACATTTATGGGAACATAAGGATGAAACAGCAGAGAAGTTTCTACCATGCACTGATCTACGGAGAGCCCTTTTTGGAACAACATGCTCACAGGGGTGTTTAGAATAATTTTATCCATTGAAAGGACTAGTGTGATCTTCTGTGGAATATGAAAATTAAAGTCAGAGCAAAGGACTTGGAAACAAATCTAAGAGATAAAAGCACATGTAGAAGTTTTATTAGAGAATGCCCTCGGTGAGTATAACTCTTAAGAAATGGGAAGTAAAATAAGACAAAGGAGTGAATTAGCTGGAAGTATACTTGCAATTACTGTCTCAGCCCACCCTATGGAGAGCTCTGGATTTGAGATGGCACCTCATATGAGGCATTTCTATGTCTTCATCTATCAGTCATTGGTCTTAGCCACCTCCTGGAAGGGGACACCCCAATTGAGTGGGCAGATTTTGGGTGCTAAGCAGCAGACCCAGCAAGAGATATGTCTATGAGTCTTTAGGAACAAACATTCCTAGCAGATATGAGATGGGTACAGAAGCCATGAAGAAGGAATCTGGATGAATCACCACTTTATCTACTACAAGAATAAATCCAGGGAATTGTTAGATAATATCATAAAACTATACTGATATTGGAATACTAACAGTTGCATAGATATCAAGATATTAATATGAAGAAAATATAACCAATCATAAAGTTAAATATCGTGTATATGGATGGTCAGCTTACATCTATTTCTAAGCATATTGTCCTTTAAATATTGTACCTGTACATTACTGTTAAACTGTATAAACATGAGATCAAAAAATGTAGTTACATGAGAAAAGTGAAGTCACTTTATTTGAAGGTGAGGGAAATGGCAAGGGTGAGTCTGCTATGCAGAACAGAGGCTGGCTGCTAATTTCATTGTGTCTTACTTTGCGTAATCATGGGATTGTGCTACATTTATTAAGGATTCGCTACGGAGCAAGTCCATGTCAATGCTTTTCATGAATTACCTTGTTTAATTCTCTTATCAGATATATTAGCCCCATTTTACACCTGAAGAACTTGATTCATGGAAAGAGTAATTAACATGTTCAAGGTCATACAGCTTGTAAATAGAAATGTAGATTTTATCCTAGGAATTCTTATCCAGAGACCATGATTGAAATTTCTAATTTGTCAGGTAAAGCTATACAGAATCAACTCAAAATGGATTAATCACCTAAACATTAGACTAGAAATCTTGAAACTTCTACAAGAAAACATAGAAGAAAAGGTCCTTGACATTAGTTTTAACAATGAGGTTTTGGCTAGAACACTAAGAGTACATAAGTTAATAATATTGTATTATATAACAGCAATTTTCCAAGAGAGTAGATTTTAGGTTTTCTCTCTCTCTTTCTCTTTCAACAATGTGAGCTTATGGATATGTAAAACAACTTACCTATATTAATTATTTCATTATACATAATATGATTTTTATATATATACACGTCACCTTGGACACTTAATTTATTGTACAAAAGGAAGACATAATGCCTTACCTTGATGAAAAATTAAAAAACAAAATTACTATAGTAGGTAGAACTATTGATGGAGTAATTACCTGCAAAGTATTAAGTGTTAGTAAAAGAATTATGAGGATATAAATCCTGCCCTCCCTGCCAGTGGCAAAAGTTAGGTCCCAATGCCAAAGTCTCCTTAGCAATATCCAGCCAATTGCAATCCTTTTGGTTGGCCCATTCATTGGATAAATTCTGCCCTGGAAGTTAGGAAATTATCTTCACAAATGAGCTAAAAGACTTTCCTCAGATTTCTGAAGAACTGACCAAATGACAGTTTTTCAGTGGTCTCTTTGCTCCTGTTCATCCAAAGGATAGTCAGGCTTCCATGAAATACATCAATTGTATAATGTAAGCCTTATTCATTCCACCTTGACCTCCAGTAGTAAGATTTTAACCCCATGTATCACCTCAAGACGCAGAAACGTAAGTGCCTCGGAAGGAGTCTAGGCTTGGATTCAGAAAAATATTTGAAATAAAAACATCTTGTAGGATTGTCAGACAACAGAATTATGTTAGGCATAAGCAAAAGGACCCCTTTCAGCAGGTTGAGGTATACAACTTCATTTCTTTTCTGGCTGTTGCATACCCAGATCCCAGAAAACCTCATAGTCTGTTTTCATTCAAAAATTTCAAGGTCACTTCCACCTACAAGCTCAGTTCCACTTACGCATAATTAATAGAGAACCCTAGGAGCCGTCTGGTTGACAAGAAAGCTCCACGGCTTTTGCTGGTGAACAAAGAGGTGGCCTGTGCAGTGTTTTCTCATCTATTGCCCCTTAGACAATGAGAGTGGATTGCATTCCATCCCCCCAAAAGTATGCTGAAGCCTTAACATCCAGCCCCTGTGAATGTGGCCTTACTTGAGAATAATATCATTATATATGTGAGTAAGATAAGACAAGGATACACTGAAGTAAGGTGAGCCCTAATCTCATATGATGGGCACCCCTGAAGGAAGAGAAGAGACAGAGACATGGACAAGACATTGTATAGCGAGGGAGGGAGGGAGGCAGAGATTGAGGTGATGCCTCTACGCCTAGGAACCAAGGAACACAAAGGTGCTGGCAACACTGGGAGCTAAGATAAAGCATGAGTGCTCTGTTAGAGACTTCAGATTGACCGCATCCTGCCAGCATTTGGCTTTAGGCCCTCGGTCTGCACAACTGCAAGGGAATACATTTCTTTTGTTCTAGGTCACTCAGTTGTGGGTACATTGTTACACAGCCCTGGAAAACTAAAAGAGACCTACTACTGCTCAGATTCAGATCAGAGAGCTGTGTTTGGTGTGGTTTGGTTTGGATAGTTTTTTCTCCAGGTGATAATTCCACTCTTCAGCATCACCCAAGCCACAGCACTGCATCATTGAGCTACTGAGTTATTTGGTTCACACTCACCATCTCAGCAGCCTCCCTTTTTTCTGTGCCAGCAGCCGGATTAGTGTGGGGGAAGGTGGAGAGAGATTTCTGACCATGATGAGTGAGCTTGCTGCTGATGGGTTAGAAAGCCCTTCAACAACCTTGTCACAGAGTTCTGCAGGCTCAAACTTCACATCTATCCAACAACTGGGAGTGCTTGATGGCAGGATAACTCCAATTTTGCCCAGACCTCCTGCTTTCTAGGCCTGGGACAGACCTCCCAGGACCTACTGGTCTTCACAGGTGATTCTCCTGCACAGTGATCATGGGCTACGCTTGGAATCACAAGTGGCTTTGCAGATGGGCTCTGTTTGCTCAGACTCCCACTTCCCACCTTGTCTGTTAGCAGCCCTCCTCCAGGCCTCTGCAATGCTATCTTCTGATTGATGGGATGCTTTCCTATTTCCCCTGGTGAATCAGAAAAGAAATCACACTACAGCACATGCATAGAAATTTCCCATCTCTGGGGAGGGGGCACAAACTTCTACACTGTAGGGGCTAGCAGCACAGATGTGAAGGTGATATACATTCAGTTTTTAAAACTGGGTAATTTGAATTTACAGGACAATGCTGGGTGCTCCATGCATTCATTAGCTAGCCTGCATTCTTCACAATTTAAAACTGAGAATTATATTTTCTGTCCAGCACTACGTGTCTAAGATTCAGTAAGGTACATCAATATGAAGGACCTAAGACTATACTCTCTGGAAACCTCAATTTGGTTACTATTACATACAGAATGTCCATGTAAAAATTAATCCCCACTACATTTCTATAGAATTTATGATTTATCCTACATGCACACTTACCTCTCTTCATGCTCACTGTCTACTCTTTGATTGGGCACTGGTGACAGTTCTGGGCTTCAGTTCTTAATGGGAAGAGCTAAAAGGCAGTGAGGCTGTTTCTGCATTATACTGTATCTTCTAAACTGTTAGAAACAGCAAGCTAAATTACTTCTGAATGTAAATAACTGCACTATGATGCAAAAGAAAAACTACACAATCAGAAAATACAAAAAATTGTGAGGGTAGGGCATAAATAACTCAATAACAAAGAGGAGGCTAGAGAATCTGTTGATGTATATCGTCACATTTGAACTGCTTGGCTTTTTTCAGTTTTTATTTTTTATTACTACATGTGTGCATTACATGATGATTACATTCTTTGTGAAGAGTTAGTACATGTATGTTAACACATATTAACTACTTTGTCATCTCCTTACCCTCCTCTCCTCATCTCTTGATTCCCTTCCCATTTGAACTGCTTCTTGAAGGATGCTTATATTGAGCATAAGAGATCTGATATTCTAGTAGAAGGACAGGGTGAAAGCAGACATGTGGGTACTCGAGGAATGATGAATCATTCACAGTGGTGCAATCACAGCATGCAAAAGCGAGAAGGGAAGTTAGGTAGAAAGAGGAGGCAGGAAACCAAATTACAAAGGGCCTTCAAAGCCCTCCAGGTAGTCTAGTTTGTATTTGGAAGGTAATGCTGAGCCCAGGAGGGAGTCAGGGTACAATCAGTCCAGTATTTAGAAGTCAACCAGGAAGTCTTACTTCATGAAGAGGAAAATGAAATACAAATAGTGAAAGCAATAGAGAAGATTTGGAAGTGGTCCATGTAAGTAATAAAGAAACACCGAACTAGTATTGCAGTAGTGGGGAAAAAGAAGAGGAAAGAAAGACATTTGTGAAAAGAATCAACAGAATCAATTTCCAACAATTTTGCCATATGAACTCTTTGTTATCTGTCTCTTCTAGACCAGGCAATAGAACTGAAGGGTAAGAAAAATAGATGAGAGGTAAATTAATAACTCTTTTAACAATGTACTTAAATGGAGGTTTTAGGGTTGGACAGTCAGGTAGGAGTGAGTCTGCACAGGGACTAGACACTGAGCATCTCTGTTCTGTGGTTGGTTTTTTGTGAGGTTCCATTGATGGTGCATGAGGATGATACTGGAATATGAGATTACAGAGCTTTGCTTTTACAGCAGGTGTTGGGAATATACCTTGTAGTACAAATCCCTGATATTTTCAAGTACTGTTTTGGACACTGAGATACATTAGGAAATAAGAAGAAAATACCTGACCTCTTTGGGTAGGCAGGCATCTGTAAATGCCTGTCTCCTTCCTTCTTCAGAACCCTGGCCTAACAAGTGCTAGGACAGAGACCTTTAAAGACCTTTCAAGTCAGGAAAAGTGGCCTTGGACATGGTCCTATAAAATTATAACCCTGACTTTGTGGAACCCTCGAGTTCTTGTCCTGTACAAACCTGGAGCATAGGCTTCCCTGCACCGCTTCTTCACACAGGCACGAATGGACGGTGGATCAGTGCCGTGGTACTCTGCGCACTTCCGAGTTTGCCAACCACAAAGCCTTGTTTTTGTCTTCTCAATGAACTATCATTTATATGTCAGCCAGATCAGCCATTTAGGATATTAATAACCTTATAATTATACTGTGAGCAGTAGCAGCCATAAGACCACAGTCATCAAAGAGGGATTTTGCATCTATTGATATCAGAAAAGGAGGCTAACTACTGCCTCCGACAGGGCCTTGGGGAGATTAATGAACTCCAACTCTGCTCCACAGCTTTATAGATTTAAAAAAGAGCACTTAAAAGTTTCCCAAAAGGTTCTTTAGCTCTGCAGAATGGCTCATATTTACTAAGCTAATGAGACCAAAGTGGGTACCAATTTATTCATTTTCATGGGGAGACATAGCTTCCAAAAGAATCAGTTCATTCTCTCCTGCTGGGAAGATCCATTCAGGAAATCAAATCATAAAAAATGAAAGGAGGAAGACTGAAGACTGATCTAATGTGAATTGAGCATCGATGATGCATTGGGTGTGAGATGTTCTATTTATGTAACTGCATTTCATTCAAATATGGATCATAAAATAAAGGCTTATGGAGTTTCAGTGCCTTTCTCAGACCTGGTGTGTGGCCAAACCAGAACTTCAACTCCCTACCCCTCCTCCTGTCTGTATCCAACATCTGTGGTACCCCCAAAGACTATGCTTCTGAAAATTTAAAATATTCCTGGAATTATTTAATTAAGATTATTAATCTTATCTTAGCAAGATTATTATTGAAGGATATCTTT
This sequence comes from Heterocephalus glaber, assembly GCF_000247695.1. The sequence continues at coordinate 17,249,857 of NW_004624735.1, read as the reverse complement.
CATTCTTTTGGGATGAGGAACACTGTGACTCAGAAAATGGAGTCTGAAGCCCAACTGTTGTGTCTGACCCTAATTATGTTCCTGCATGGTTGACACTGACATTGGGAGAATTAGTTCAACTCTCTATGCATCAGTACCTTCAAACAGGAGAGATTATTACGAAGTGCCCAGCATGTGGAAAGTGCTCAGAAATACTAATTATCATTTATTTTTATACCCAGATGAATTGTCCATTGTTTTTACAGGTATATTTATGGGAGTCAACTTTGACTATATCAAATAAAATAACTCTAATTTGGTGTAGATAAAAATGTTGGCCTTTTGTCTATTTGCATTGTCTTCAAATATTTTGCAAAACTTGTCATTTTCCTTCTATATCTTTATTTTAGACAGTTGGATTATGACACAATGACATACTTTGAATTTTAATTTCTGGAACTTTGCTTCCATCCAGATCACCTTCTCTACATGTGGCGGCTTCCCATGTCTTCTCCACAGCTCAACAGCAGGAGGCAGAACTTCCCAGGGGAGTCATCTCTGCTTATCATGGTGACAACAAAATAATTATTTAAGAGGTCTAAAAATTGTGTGGAAAGTTTCATACACAAATGTACACAGGGAATAGAAGTATAAGGACGCTTATGATCTGCTTTTGAAACACTGACACACTGATGCTACTGTAGACGCTGTAGGCTATTTATCAGCACCTTGTTCTAGATCCAGTTGGCACAAGTGTGTGAGGAGCCCCCCCTGTGTGATCCGATTCCACTCATGAAATAGCCTATGAGTCATCTCCAACCCAATCTCAGAGGAAAAATGTTTACAAACCTCAAAAGCTTCCCATTGTCTACTGTATAAAATTCATTTCCCAGTGACTCATGCACAGGACTCTGCCTGACTCCTCCTTTCTGTTGCTCATGACTTTCTCCCTAAGACTTGATGGTCCAGCCTCATGGAACCCCTAGGAAAGCTTGCTTCTGCTAGCACCCAACCTGCCTGACTCTCTCCAACCTGAGCCTCCCTCAGCAGTGCCCTCCAATTTCCAAGTGGTTACTTCCCCACATTTTGTGTTCCTTGTAATGTTCTTATGCCTTTTCTCTGAGTTAATTCTGGCTCCTTCTTTTAGGTTACATTTTTTTGTTGTCATTCATAGACATTTTTATAAAGTAAAGCTTTAGATTTTCAGGAAAAATGTGAAACAGATACTACAGAGTTCACCTGTATCCCCTCTTCCCTGGACATTTTTCCCCTTAATAGCATCTTGCATAGCTATGGGATATTTGTTACAATTAAAGAGGCAATATTTATACATTGTTATTAACTGAAGACCACAGCTTATGTAAAAGAACACTGTAGTACACAGTTCTATGAATTTTTCCTACTGCATCATGTCATGAATCTACTATTACAATATCTTATAGAGTAGTTAACACTGCCATAAAATTTCCCATATTAACTTATTCTTTTTTCCTTCCTCTTCTAGGATCACTGGAAACCAGTACTCTTTTTACTTTGTCTATAGGTTAGCCTTTCCCTAAATGTTGTCCAACTAGACTGGTATAGTATACAGCCTTTTCAAACTAGCCTCTTTTAATTAGCAATGAGTTTAAGGCTCTTTAATATTCTCCTGTGGCTTAATAGCTCAACCTTTTAGTTGCTACAAACTGTCCACTGAGTAGATCCACCACTGTCTGCTTATCTCTTAACCTATTGAAGGACTTCTGGCTTATTTCCACTTTTGGCAATTTATAAACAAAGCTACAACTCTCTGTAGGTTATGTTTTTGTTTTGTTTTAGTGTGTGTGTGTGTGTGTGTGTGTGTGTGTGTAAATGTGTTCAACTATTTTGGGAAGTAATTGGGGGTACAGTTATAGATTAGGACCACAGACTGTCTCCCAAAATGACTGTGCAATTTTACATTTCTACCAAAAATTAATGAAAAAGTTTTACTTTGCATTCTTTCATTTTTATTGGCATATGTTTGTAGTATATATTGTTTACATTCCTTTGGGGAGTTGGTGCATTTAAATAACACATCTTAATTCATTTTTCATCCCCCTCCGCCTCTCTTGATCCCCCTCCCATTTGAGGAAGATTTATCTTCCTACATCCTATTATTTATCTTTTATTTTTCTCTTTATTTATATTTTTGGTTTCTCATATAAGAGAAACCATGTGATATTTAAGCTTGTGTGTCTGATTAATTTCACTCAGCATTAGGATTTCAAGTTTATCTTTATTTATGGCAGAGTAGTACTGTATTTTGTGTAGATACCACATTTTCTTTATCCATTTATCTGCTGATGGACATATAGGCTGCTTCCAAGATTTAGCTATTATGAATTGTGCTGCTATAAACATGGGTGTACATGTATTACTGTAATATAATGTCTTTAACTCTTTTAGGAAGATACCTTGAAGGGGTATAACTGGCTCAAATGGAATTTCTAGTTTTAATTTTGTTGAGGAATCTCCATACTGATTTCTATAGTGTTGTATTAGTTTGCTTTTGTGGATTTTAGCCACTTATTTTAGTAATATATTAAGTGACTAATTCATTCATTTAGTGGTATTTAGTGGTGTCATTTAAGTGAGATATTGTTATTTTACCTTGAATGATCCATAACTTTCCCCACTTACATATAATATTTAATGTCTTTTTATATGATTATTTGCTATCTGTATGCCATCTTTTAAATTTTTTTCAAAAATTGAGTTTATTTTTGAATTTTATGAGTTCATTGTATATTTGGATAAAAGTCTTTATCAAATATGTATTTTGCAACCATGTTTATCCCAGCATGTGGCTTGCCTTTTAACTTTCTTACTGATTCTTCCATTTTTCACTTTGACAGTTGTCATGTATGAAGTTAAAATGTGTTTGCAAGGTGAGTAATGCCAAAGTCCTGTGCCGTGGGCCATCCCACTCCTCTCCCTCATTGCTGAATCCCCCACAACAGGAATGGCCATAAAGCCTCTCCTATACCTGCGCCAAAATTCAGGCCAGTGTCTTCTCTTCCCTGAAGCCACCACAGCCCTTTTTAACCCTTTTCTGAGACAGTAATTGATTCTCTTTCCTATACTCTTCTACTACTCTCGGCACCTCTCTCTTTCACTCTCTCCTATCTCTCTGAAATCAAAATTATTTTACGATTTTCTCTTCAGAACTTGGTTTTCCTTTTCTGAAGTTCAAGATCCAACATGATAGTTTACTTTTCACCATCTCACTCTGACACACAGTGAGACACACAATGAAAGATTTTCCTAATATTGTTGAATACATAGTTACTTAAAATGTTCAGTATATCAAATAAGTCACTGATACATGAGAATTATGAGAAATTCTCAAGTGAGTACTTGAGAATATGGAGAATTACTGCTTTTTCTATAGGTACATTTGAAACATTTATAATTTTGACCAGCTACTATATGACAAAGAAATCTCAACAAGTTTGAAATAATTAAAACACATTCCACATATACTGACTACAATAAAAATAAACCATGTATAAATACTAAAAATAAAATGGACACGACAACTTATGTAAGTAAGACAAAGCAAAACTACCCACAACTATATGACCTATAAGGTTTCCCTTATTTTTCATGCATAGAATGATTGTAGGATGGAAAAACTGAAAATTGACAAACATTTTAAACAATTTTATTAAATACAGTCTATGTACAATTCATTCAAGCTTAACAGGATTTCATAACCCTGTCGCATTTAAAATCAGAAGATATGGAATATCTCAGAAGTGTCCAGAATTTACATCTTGGAGTCCTGAGGCTTTCAGAGTCACCTGAGGATTCAATTTGAGGGGTAGAAGAATGGGCAGGTGAACCAGGAAGGATGAGTTGGGCTACATGTCAATACACATGCAGCCCAAAATGACTCAGTCAAAGAAATGTGTCATTGTATGTAATTTTAAGCCCAAAGGTAATGTGAGATTTCACAGTCACTGGGCTCAGTACTTCAAGGTTACCATCAAACATCAGCCTGTTAGTTTTTCCCTTTTCATGTTGCCATGCCCTATGTGCCATTATTCTGAGGCTGCAACAATTCTATGCTTCACATACAAGCACAAGATCCAAGGGAAGATGGGAGAGTGTTTCATATTAGTCAGCTCTCCTAGAAGAAGAGAAAGTCTTCCCAGAAATCTCTATTAGCCTAAATATGAAGCAATGGAGAGCATGCTGTGTGCAGCACAAGATTGGCTTCTGCCAAGGGGCTTTGCTGTCCTATGGAGCCGATAATTGCTGAGGAAGTCACCTGCAAATCAAATGTAAGTATGTGAGTTAATGAGGTGTGTGTAGATATATCCACATATGGTTTCATTTGAAATTTTTAAAAATCTATTAGAATAAATTGAGAAACTATAGGCTTTAACTATCAGAAAGATTATCCTCAATTATCAGTCTGTAAAGCATGACGATGTCCTGGGGTTGTGTGAGACAATATGTTTAAAGCTCTATCTAAGGGCTGAAACCCAGCAGGAACAAGAGAAATAATGGTAGATTCTAAATCTGTTTCTGAGTCCCTGTTGGTTTGATTGGAACTTTATCTACACCCTGTGCCATGGCTTGTGGGATCCTTGGCAGCTGAAAGTATTTCCCTCTCTACATGAAGCAGGAGGCCAACAGGACAAAGGGTGGAACCGAGGGCTGCAGAGGAAGAAGAGCCTGCGCAGTTGACCCAGATGGCAAGGAGAGAGACAAGGTGGCTGTCCCAGCAGGAGTGAGCAGGGGTGGGGTTCAGGTGGAACACATCCAAGATCACAGGCCATCTGGTCATACTTAGGTCATTAATAATGTCCATGTCTCAAGCAAGTTATCTATCTGTAAGTGATTTTGACTTTTCCTTTTAAAAATAGACAACTTTATAATGCATATTATCCACAGGTAATGCATTGAAAATTACTATTCACCTAGGCCAGTGATGATAAACCTTTAGAGCTTTCAATGATAACAAACAGTTCGCTGTGGCACATGTACCACTCATCTAGATAGTACTTCTGTCCCCATAATTACTAATTTTCCAAATAATAATCAAGAAGAGGGCATCGGACCTTTAATTTTCATTTCTTTTTGGAAAGAAGAGTATGTGACTGTGAGGTTTGAAATACTTTTAGAACCTAACACCGAAAATTAGGAAAACTTGGAATCATATAGCCCAGATACACATTTTACACATAGAGAATCTAAGGATCAAAGAGTTTCAGCAATTTATCAAAAATGCAATGCTGCTAACTTGGGGAACAAAAAAAGTAGAATCTGTGCTTCCTAATCCTCAGGACAGAGCTTTGTGCATCTTATCGTATATGACTCTGGATTCACCAAGATATCTTGGTTTGGAGCTTGAACTCAAAGTCACTTCTTTATTCAGTACTGTCAGAGGGTCATCCAGAGATTCCAGCCCAGATAGGCTATCTAATGGATCAGGGGAAGTAGAACAGCTAAAGGAATTCAAGGGATTCTAAATCTTGATACACATGTGTTAGTCAATATAGGGTTAGAAAGAAAGGATATGTGACCACCAATATAGTTTTAATCAAATCCTCCAAGCAAAAACACTCTTTAAATTCAATCTACTTTGATGTGAGGGGATGTAAAGTAGAAGAAAAATTGCTAAGAATGATGCAACCCTAAGTAACCTGTTTTAGTTAAAATAAGCCATATCATATTTAACCTATGTTGACCCAAAAGTGTCTCTATGCATTATTTTTGCCAAGTGTAGAATGATTCTTAAAAATTCTAAATTAGTCACTTCTAAGTTCTGGTGACACTAGGTAGGTGATCTTAGTCAAATATTTGTGATAGTAAGATCCATGACTTTTTATCATTTTAATGTGCTACATATCACCCCCGTCACAGACATGGAGTCATAAATCTGTAAATGTTCCTTTATAATTACTCATCTTTATAAGAATACATTTTGAGTCAAGAAAAACACAGGACATCTAGAAAGACCAGAAGAATGCAAGATGCCAATTAACAAAGAAATAACTGAATTCTGCAAGAAATTTGAGAAAATTGAATCTCACTTCCCCCTCTTCTTTCCTTACAGATTCTGACTACGCATGGTAAATCCCAATAGAATGATGACTATACATAAATTAGGATCTTTTGGTTCTGTCTATTAGCCACTCACAGAGATTATGTGAATTTCTAATAGATAAACATCTAAAAAGGGTAAGAATTGTTTCACTAGGTCATATTCCTGATTACAAACTTACTCGAATATCCTTTGTAAAATTCCATGTCCTTAATAAGCACAGCTAGGGATAACTTGAAATTGGAAAATGAAATTTACACACACACACATATGTATTCACACACGTACATACACACCAGATTCTTAAATGCATATTTATAAATATTAATAATTGTTGAACATAATATTTATTATGGGTGATTTTTGTTGTTGTTGTTGTTACGGGGGATCGAACTCGGGTCCTTCCGCTTGTGGGACAGGCGGCGGAACCCTGAGCTAAATCTCCAGCCCAGTGGATGACATTTTTTCACTATTGATTTCAGATTTTCTCAATGCATTTCTGGTTTTCTATCTTCAGAATGTTGGTTAATCACCAAACAAAAAGAGTCATGTACAAGAAACCATTTAGTATGTTTTTCTTTTCTACCTCGATCACTAGAAAAACATATTGAATGGTATCGTTACACCATGATACTTGTAAGATGGAAGTTGTCCTTGTTCTTGATCTTCTTTGTTTTCTTCTCATTTTAGAACCTCCTATTTTGGTTCTTCATGGTCTGGTCCTGTTCTTGCTTTTCTTCATATTTTGTTGCATTGTTTGTTCTTTTTTCCTACTCCTGCTTCTGCTACCAAAGATTTCCCCTCTTTTCTTCTTAAGATCCTGCTTGTATTGGTTAGGGTTCCCTAGAAGAATTGAATGGCCATAGTACACTGAAGATCTGGAGCTGCCTGATCCAAGAGTATCGAAGCTGCAGATCAACAGGGATCGAGGATGAAGTGTCAGTCTGAGACTGAAAGGCTGGAACCTTGCTGGAGAGTCACTATGAGTCTATGCGGAAAGGACAAAGAAACAAGTCTGATGTCCACAGGTGATACCAGCAATAGCAAAGAATTCACCTGCTCAAACAGAATGGCACTTCCAGAAATGCAGTAGCCTTCCTTATTCTTCCCCTTTCATTCCATCCTAGGTGTAAGCACATTAGACAGTGCCACTCACAATTACTGGAGGTCTTCCCCACTCACTTTGCTGGCCCACATGCCTTTCACCCCATAGACACTCCTGAAGTGTGCTCTACTAATCTGCCCTGTTTTTTAACTCAGTCAGGTTGACATATCATGAGGCAATCTGCCTCTAGGACAGCAGGGCTTCTATAATGTATTAAGTAAATAAATCAATACATAGCAAAAACAAGGGACCCATGCTAGCAAAAACACCAACTCTTCATTACGGAAGGAGGCAGAAGCATGACCTTTTCTAAAGTTTTCCCTGTTAAATTCAGGTCTTTGCCACTGTGTCCCTGTCTTGGGTCCTGGTTGGATTGCACACAAGTCTTCTTTGTCTTAATTCTTCTGTCTAGCCTGAGTACAAGAAAGGCTCTAGGAGTCCAGGAAGCAGGAGGTGAGAAGTATGATCCACAGTAAAAGGAGCTAGTGTGGATCCTTCCCAGTGCTTCCAATAATGGGCTGACTCCAGCAAATAGGCAGAACCCTCTGTCTGCCACCATGGTGGTAGGGATAGGGCGGGAAGAGAATGTAGACTTCTTTCCCAGAACAGACATAAGCTGAGTCATCACTGTATCTTGCAAGACTCCTGTATGCCCATGCTTGTTGCTCCACTGTTTGTAATAGCTAAAATACAGAATCACACTGAATGCCCATCAAAGGAAGAATGGATAAGGAAAATGTGGCACATACACACAATTGAACATATTTAGCTATAGAAAGGAATGATATCCTATCATTTGCAATAAAATGAATGGAACCAGAAGACATTATGTGTAGTGAGATAAATCAGACCCAGAAAGAACAAATTACACATGTCCCCACTCTTGTGAATATTTTAGAAAGGTGATAGGAATGTATGGTAATGATTACTGGAGGCTGGGAAGGGAGTGGGGATGAAAGTTAGGTTACAGACATCCAAACTCACTCAGACAGAGATAATAAGTTCTAGTGTTCTATATAGCACATTAAGGTTGATAAGAACCTATTATGTGTTTTATGAATAATTACAAGAGAAAAGTTTGAAGACTCCAAACAGAAAATAATTATAAGATGAAAATATTATTTACCTTGATTTGATTCCCATATATTGTAAACATGTATTGAAATATTACACTATACTCCAAAAGTATGTACAATCATTACATATGTCATTTTTTGTTACTGGAACAAAATACCTAACACCCACAAGTTAAAAGAGGAAAGGTTTAGTTCAGCTCACAGTTTCTAGAAGTTTTAGTCCATAATTGGCTGGCTCCAAGTCAGGGTGACACAACAGAGGTGTGTGACAGAGGAGAAACAGTTCATGGCAAGGCAGGAAGGCAGCAGCAAGCAAGCAGCAAGCCTCCTTTTATATATCATGCAGGCTACATGCATATTGCTTGGTGCCATTCACACCCAGAGTGGATCTTCCATTATCCACACCCAGAGCTATGCCAAACCAATTTAGTTATCACACACCTGTAATCCCAGTACCACGCACCCTAGATCCAGCCACCTTTGAAAAACCCCACTTATGAGCACATGGGGGGACATCTAAATATAAGCCATAACAATATATTAATTAGAAAAATTCAAAAAATATTTAGGAGATGGACATGTTATGCCTTGATTTGATCAGCACACACTGTACATAGGTATCAAATTATCACAGGGTATCACATAAATTT
>NW_004624735.1:17213553-17239211 GCF_000247695.1 Heterocephalus glaber | reverse complement strand
AAAGATATGAGGGCTCAGAGCCACTGGGAAGCCTGGAAGTAGGATTCAGGAACACAGCTAAGCAGGAGATTTTTCCAGAAATGGGGGATCCCAGGGGAGAAGATGTTTATTACTGTTCTCCTGTGTTCAGTGAAGAAGCAAACATGACCTGGCTGACTGTACAGGAGCTGTTGAGTTCAAAGAGGAACCCTAATAGATTCCTTTTTATTATTAAATTTATTGGTGCAATTTAGATATACATAACGATCACATTCATCATAGGGAATTTATACCTGCACCTAATATATCTTAATTTCACTTTTATTCTCATTCCCCTACCCTCCCTTCAATCCCTCTTCTCCTCCTTATTTACAAAAGCTTTGTTTCTATTTTTCCCTTCTATTCTCTTTTTTTTCTTTTCCCTTCCTTCCCTTCCCCTTCCCTCATTTCTTGTTCCACTTCCCATTTGAACATTTTCTTCCTATTTCCCAATATCTATTATACATTTTGGTCCTTATTTACTCTTTTGATTTCTCACACTAGAGAAACAATGCAATATTTAAACATTTGGGTTGGATTTATTTCACTTAAGAGTATGGTCTCAAGGTGCATCCATTTACCTAGAAATGTCTGAAGTTTATCTTTTTTATGGCTGAGTAGTACTCCATTGCATAAAAAACTACATCTTTATCCATTCTTTGGTTGACGTGCATTTGGGCTGTTTCCAAGATTTAGCTATTAAGTTTTTTGAGGAATTGAAACACTGATTTCCACAGTGGTTGCACCAGTCTACACTCCCACCAACAGTAGAGAAGTGTTCCTTTTTCCCCACAGACCTGCCAGCATTTGCTATTGGTTGTTTCCTTGATAATAGCCATTCTTTCTGGAGTGAGATGGAATCTCAGCATTATTTTAATTTGCATCTCTCCAGTGACCAGTGATGTTGAACATTTTTTCATATATTTTTTGCCATTTGTACTTCTTCATCTCAGAAGTGTCTATTCATTTCAGGTGCCCCATTTCTGGATTGGGTCTTTAAATATGAGGGGTCTGATTTTCTTTAAATTGTTATGTACTCTGGATATTAGTCCTTTGTCTGAGGAACAGCTGCCCAAAATTTCCTTCCCACTCTGTGGGTTTTCCCTTCACTCTGTTGATGATTTATTTTGTTGTGTGAAAGCTTTTTAATAAGATGAGATCCCAGTTGTTGATTCTTTGTAATATTCCCTGTCCTATTGGGGTTTGTTCATAAAGTCTTTAGCTGAAATATTTCAGGCTCTCTTCTGTATGAAGAGATGGTAGCTGCCATCCCTGTACCCAATAAATAGCAGCTCTCATCTTCTGACTGACTTCTGTCAGTCAGCGGTAGTTAAGGTTAAATAGTTGGGTACAAGGACCTGTTCAAACCATGGACTTGTATTAATGAGGGTGAGAGAGCTTTAGTTCAGCCCAAGGGGCATTTGATGTAGTAAAGATTATTTGGTTTTCACAGCTGAATTGTTACCACTTTGCCATAGAAATGGAAACCTCCGAGTGAATTTTTGTCTTCAATCAAGACTGTTATTCCTTTTAAGCATCTCCTTTTGAGTTAGCCTAACCCTACATATTAGATGCAGCCAGCCTTTCTTCATGCATTGGATGCTTTGTGTTTGGTTTGGTTTTGAGACAGGGTCTCACTAGGTAGCCCAGGCTGGCCTCACATCGCAAGTGCTGGGATGCAGGTATGCACCACCATGCCCAGATCTTTCCCGTACTCTTAATAATGCATATCATCCCTATAAAACTATGGCAGAAACTCTATCTTGAGCAATAAAATCTTTAGCTGGGAAAGAGGTTTTTTTTTAATTATTCCAATAGTATATCTCTGTTAGGCTGGAGACCATAATCCTAATAACTGAAAACTTTATTAAAAAGGGGGCCATATTTTTCCTCCTGTGTATTGCTATTTGAGAAAGGTCTAGGATTTCAAAAAGGCTGGTGTAAAGGATTTGTACCCTGGGCCACTGACAAATGGAGGGGTGAGTTGAGTTTCCTGGTTTACTATTACTTCCATGCTTAGACCAGATTCCTAATGCCTCTCACCAATTTATCTGTGCTATAAATCAAGGCAGGTTAGTGAATATGGAGACTTTTCTGAGATTAGTTGAGTGAATGTGTGCATATTAAGATACTACTTAACTGACTAGTTGCAGCATGGATGGTTTTAGAAATCTTCCACGAAGCTTTTGGAAGGTCTGTGCTGCATCATTTTTGGAGGTTTCTCTAGTTTTCAGAGGCCCTTAATTGCAAACTCCTAGCTCCTGGTTCCTTGTGACAAGACCAGGCCAGCAGATGTTGCCAGGACAGCATGCCTTGAGCTCAGCCATTGAGCTGATTTGTCTGCTCTGAACACTTTAAATATTTGCAGCCCAGCCTTCTGCTTGCAAAAGAAATGCAATCCTCAAAACAGCCTTGGTACAGTGGGTTTACAAAACTTAAAATTCTATTTTCTACTTCCTGACAATCTGAGCCATGCAATGTGTTTGTGAGAATATGGCCCTGTTTTCCTTTTCCCCAAGGTGGGAATGGAATGAAGTAAAGAATCCCTTCCATCCCTGTCCTGGGATCCATGAATTCCCATTACCAACATTATTGGATGCACCAGTGCAGAAATGTAGAGTGAACGAATCAAACAATAGTTCACAAATGAAAGAAGAATAGGAAGAGTCCAGGTTATTGTAACCACCAAGGCTTCTCCCTAAGAATGGGACCACAACAAGTAAAGCCACCAAAAATCTTGTTTCCAAGGCCTTCTAAAATTTTCTAGTTGAGGCCTTTTCTAAACTTTTTAAGGGCTTCCCTGGCCTTTCTCTCTCTATTTTTCCTGCTATTCTGAAGGGCTGTCGTGGCTGTTGGGAAGGTCCATAGTCCAGCCTTTTCTGACACTGGGATTAAGCCCACGCTTGTGCCCCTTGGACTGGGAACATAAAGGCAGGAAGAAGCAGATGCCTACACCGAGTTTGGGGTATGAGATGTGTATTAGAGATCAACATGAGTGAAGAGACTTCAATCAGAAGGAGATGTTAAATTGTGGTTCGGGACCAACTAAATCTAAAGCCAACCCATCCCTGAGCTCTGGAGCAAATACTGTGCATCTGAGCCCCTCACAGCATACCTGCCCTAATTTCCAGAATTTGACCTGTTATGTAATGCGCTGAATCTTTGAGTTAAGCAAGAGCCATCCCATAGAAATCAAGGTTTTAGAATAAATAAAATGTTAAGCAGTCTCCCTTCTCCTCGAGCATCTTCGTTCTGTGTTTTGCTTGTCCCGCTGTATTTTTTCTCACTAAGTGTTTTGGATTGTCTTAGTATGAGTTTAGTTTCTGTTTTGGTCCTGTTACAGACTGAGATACTATGTTACTATGGGACTCTGTGTTACAGAATGGGCTCATTATTCAATGTCTCAGGTCTCCTCCAGCTCAGATCTGCCTATGGAAGCCATCGGAGGGATGGCCAAGGGTTCGCCCATGTCAGCATCGTGCCCTGCTTCTGAACTGCCTGCTTCTTTATCTCTAACTGTATCAGCAGCACTCTCCACCCTTGTCCCTATTCAATAAAGTAAGCTTGGCTGCCAGGCTAATCTCCAAGCATCAGGGATCAACTTCTTTCCCATTTGGTCCCCTCTATGAAACACAGGAAAGGTTAGAGAAAAGACTTTCTGATAGATACCTGACCCAGTGACCTCTAGACCCAGAGTGATCATATTCCTGATTTGTTTTGGTAAACAGTCTTCTTCCTGGTTCTATATTCTGGCTAAATTCTACTTTTCATTGAAACTGTGGAAGATGATATATTGCTTTTTAGAAACTTGAAGATATGATCTCTCTTTTTTTCCAGAGAATAGTAGATGCCTGAATTCGCCAACTCCATCTTTACTGGCAACACTGCAGTGTTCATAGAAGCTGGCCTGATTATTCTGGAAGAGATGCTCCCTCTCATAATCAAGTTCTGCCTCCCCCTTTTGTTCTCTGTCTATGATACAGATACTTACAAAATCACTTGTGATGTTTTGAAAGAACTTGGGGAGACTTCTACTAGGACTTCTACCAACTGCCATCTGGGTCCCTCAAAAGAAAAATTCCTTCAAGTATCCTGGCTGATCCTCCCAAGTGAAACGAACAGATGTACTCAGGCATAACGATGCTCACTACTATTTTCACTTATCTAATTTTGGCTTCTACAGTATTCTGTTTCTTTACAATATCTTCCCCAAACCATCTCAAGTGGCCCCAGACAGGACATGGTTTGAAGCTCAAGGGAGACCTCCTTGTGCTCTTCAACACCAACCGCCCCTACTCAATTTCAGGCCAATTTTTCTGAGGAATCTGTCAATCAAGAGGTGGTTCCTTACATGACCTCTTGCAGAAAGAAAAAGAACCATGTATTTCATTTCTCACGGCAGTCACTTTTCTGAAGTTGGATTTTGAAGCCCTTGTGGCACCTGCCAAGATTCCAGATGACAAGTGGAAGAAGGAAAGAGATTCTGTCCACGTGGACCCAAGAGAGATTAGAACTCTTTAGGGGGAAAAGTGAGTCTAAAGACTGAGATTCTTTTGGGAGGAGGCTTCTTCCTTATGGTGTGAAGGATGTCTGCCTCACGGAGACATCATTTCAAAGTGCCCAGGCAGGACTTCTTTTTCTTTTAATAGGACTTCTTTATTTTTAGAAAATTGGGGAATCTAGATATCACTGGATTCCTTCAGAGCATTGTGTGTTGGCTTCACGGCACAGTAGGTAGGAAGTATCCTTGAATCGGGGGCGGGGCTGGGGAGGGATGAAAACTTTGTCTCTGCCACAGAGCCGCATCCTCATCTCAATGTGGAGACTTGTTTCCATTGACAGCAACGGTGTGGACAGGATCTGGAGACTTCTAGCCTGGCAAAGTGCAGTGTCAAAAAGCACCACACTGTGAATATTTCAACCAAGGAGTTAATAGGAAAGTTCTCCGACCTACAGTTTCTATTATCAAAGGATATCATCGTAGAAATGAAAGTTATGGAGTTATATGAGGGTTGGTTGATTGAAGACAGGTGACATATTTTCCTTGAAACACAATTTGCCTTCCTCAGGAAGCTTATAAACAAACTAGTGTCAGTTATAGATGGCTTTTGGTTATCCTTGCTTCTAGCAAGGATAGCAAAGAAAAGGATTGTCTACTTGGTCTTGAAGGTTGTGATCAGAGCTAATGTTATCATCCGCCACGGGACATTTAAGTGACATCCTAAGCAGACATTTTCTGATTAAACAGCCACCATCAAGGCCTCGCATGAATCTAATTTTATGATTCGCATCATTCATTTAATTAACTTATTCCCTTTGTGCTTAGGATGCACATTCTGTACTTTCCATATTTCATTTTGTGCGTGTTAATTTACAGTCATCTTTAAATATGGAGGCATTTGGGCCAATTTAAAACTATTCTTCAGCCTCCTTTTCAGTTAGTCCAGTCATGCATATGTTAGGCCACTTAGAGCTCACCCATAATTCAGTGTTCTTGTCTATTTCAACTTTTCTGTTATTTTGGACACTCTCTGTTGCTTTGTCCTCAATTTTACTAATATTTTCCTCTGTAATACCTACTTTGCTGTTAATCCCAGTCACTGTAAGGTTCACCCTAGACATTAATATTTCCTCCCTCAAAGCTTGAATTGAAACATTTTTAGCATGCATGTCTTAACATACTGAACATATGGGCATGAAGTAACTGAACATATAAGAATGATATCCATTCACAACATTTCAAACTATACAACAGGTTGTAACAACTAATTTCATGTTCTCTGTATCCATCGATGTTGGTTCTGAACAAGTTTTGTTCCTTTGCTATGTGTATGTGAAAAGCTGATTCCCATACACTGTCGTGGCTGAGTGGCGGAAGTGGGAAGGCAGTCCCAGCATTATACCGATCTCACATCTGATCCAAACTAAGTCCAAAGAAGGAAGGACACTTCTCTCCCCACCAGTAGTCCCAAAATTGAACTGTCTACTCATATTTGAATGTGTCTTTAAAATTGCAAATATTAAAACTTCTGAGTCTGACCATCATAATTGTATTTCCTGATGTTGCAGCTATTGGAGCGGTTTGATTTCCCATGTGTTCCTTGCCATCCTTCTCCTGCCCATCATAGTAACACCACCTTTGAGTCTGTTTCCTTTGAGTCTGTATAGTACCAGCTTTCTTCCAAAAGGGCCCAGCCAATCGGAAAGACTCTCAGGAGATGGGGGATAGAAAATTAAAAAAGGAAAAGTTAGTAATACTCTTCCTTCCTCACTGTCTTCAAGGTCATTTCTGAGAGTCTGCTTTGTGGCCCTAGCCTCACAAACACGATGCGTCTGGTGTCTATTTCCAGTGGAGAATGCTTTGTCTATGATCCTACAGGCCATGTGCAATGGTAGCCGTGGAATGTCACAGGTGTTTTCATAATGATACTATGATGTTCAGTGCACTTTATAGCAAGCATTAGTGAGCAGAGGGCTCTAGGTTTGGACTTTGCCTCAAAATACTAGGAGATTTTCTAATGAGGGAAAGCTGTAGGTGAAATTTGGAATCATATGTATCTTGTAGCCTATGAAATGACTTTTGGGTTGCATGAAGTCTTTTAGGAGAATCTATTAGTAGGTTGCTGATGATATAGAAGGTCTTGAAAAGTAGGTAATGTTACCTTTCAAAGAAACAAAACAAAACCTTTAGCATACTTTCCTCTGTTGTCCTTGCCTTTGAGGATGAATATTCTCATTAGGACACAATAAGACAGGCAACAATGGAGCTGTATTTGGAAGAGGCTTTAAACTGAATGGGTGGGAGCGCTTAGATTTTGCATCTTTTTCTTTCAAACTACACAATCCTGACTCAAAAGACTATGTTAAAAAGGACTCAGCAGGCACACTTTCTGACCATTTGTGATATTCTGTTTAATAAAATGTTATGGTATGTTGTCCGGTATTGTTCAAGTCTTTCTGTCACGTTCATTACCTGAACTTATATTAAATTACCCACTAGAGAACTATTGGATGTGGAGCCTAGATTCAGATATCAAAGTTCTTTTCATGTTTCCCCTGCTCCTTCAAGGCTAATGGCAAACCTTTAGTTTAGAAAGTGGTGCTTCCAGTTTCTGGCAGGTACAAGGCTGACGAAATGGTATGAAAAGTAATAGAAACAGACACATATTTACAAATTACACTAAATTTCATATAAGTTTATGTTTCAATATATGCTTGCTATGGAAGCAGAAACTGACTCCTGGCGCTGTGGGAGAGACAAGCTCTCCAGCACCGCAGGGAGCTGTCTGGTTCTGATTCAGGATGGCCAGAATCTTTCTCATTTTTCACTCAGGATGAATCTTGGTGCCTTCAGTTGCCATTATTCCAAAGCACACTGAGGTCTTAAGACGGAAAAGCCACTGCTAGAGATCCGTACCTCATTTGGGATAAGCATCCTTTGGAGAATCTTTATGACCTATAGCTAGTCTTGCTTCCTTGACCCTCTTAAACAATTATAGGGCATCCTGATTAGGGCTAGAAATATCACTATTTGACACTTCACCTAACTCCCAGTGGAATAAAATATGGAATAATTGCTGCAGAGAAGTCTGACAGAATCTTCTCAGTAAATTGTATTGAAGCCAAGAGGCAGATGGGCTGTTACAGGGCAATAGCCTCCTCTGCCAGCATTAGAGAGGTGGATATTGGGTGACCTATTGTTACAAACAACTTCTGCTGATTATAAGGCCAATAGCAATGTTCTACTGACTGCATGGTGATAGGGAATAATTCTGAAGTTTTGTGCCCACAAACTTGCAGGTAGGTTGACATGAAGGCAAAAATTACAAATACAAAAACCAGTAATCTCTGATCCTATAAGGTGTGGCTCTTCCTGGGGAAAAATTCCCCATAAAGTCTCCCGTTATCTTTGTAGAAATAGCAGGGGATGCTTTCATATTAATCAAGCTGTGTGAAGATCCTGTTTCCCTTTTTCTTATGTGAACATGGGTAGATTGAACTCCAGAAATTTCATGGACTTTGGAAATTATTGTCCTCACCCTGTAGTGTGGGCTTCTCACCCCTGGCTGTGTATCTTGACATGACAAGTGTTTGGGAGTTTCTGATTATGGGAGGAACTGTAAGAGGAGTTACAGAAAGGTAAGAGTGTGCATGTGTGTGTGTGTGTGTGTGTGTATGCACATTCTGGCCATTCTGAAGTCAAATCACAGGGCTTTAGGTTCTGTAGAGGAAAGAACTCCTGCCTGTAATGAATGCATTGTATTTCTCAGGATCTGTTGGCTCTACAAGGTTCTTTGTCCAGACCTCTCACCAAAAGCTGAAAAATGAAAAACTGGAAAAGGCTCTGTTTTGTAGGGTGGTTAAAAACACTCTTGGTATTAACACTGAGATGCCGCTGATTCATATTTTACTCCGAGTTGTATAAGTAATTGAGCTGTCAGATGTGGACTATAGACAGTGTATTTGAGGTCCTAAGAGGTGCATCATCTTGGTTTTTACTCTAAGCAAATTAACTGAATTGTGTTAGGGAATGAGCGTATTAGAGAGGGTTCTTGTCAATCTCCTGAGACCAAATGGAAGATCAATTAGCTGAGATACAATTGAGCTTTCCTGTCTGTATTTATCCTGGGTACAAAGATCCAAACGATTTCCTGGAAGTATAACAAAGTGTCGTGCATTCATTAAAGTGCAATAAGCCGTGAAGTGTGAGGGACAAGACAAGGACAATGTGAGCTCCCTTTGTCCAGTAAGGTCAGTGTAGATTTTCTTTCCATTAAGTTTATTGGCGCATTTTAGGTTTGCAATACAGTTACATTCATCATTGGGATCTTGTTCCTTTACATGATGTATCTTGGTTCTTATTTTTTTCCCTATTCCCCTGCCCTCCCTTCACCCCGTCAGTGTAGATTTAAACACTTAACATTGGCACTTCTTCTATATAAGAGATTTAGATAAGATCATTCCTTATCATCTGGGCTGTCCTAAGCCTCATTAGGGAAATAACTTGTGAGTCTGTCACTTCACAGCTTCTGTGGCTGACTTTTCTTATAATACAAAGAAAAATTCGATTGTTACAAGTGGTGCAGCTTCATTGTAGGACAGCTCCAGATTGGAATTTTGAAAAAATTTACATAGAATCTCTAGATCACCTCAGTAGTATGGACATTGGGCTAAAATCCTAAGGATTCCAAGAGATATTCATATTTGGGCCAGAGAAATACTGAAATCATGATTTAAACCAATATTTCATTTTCTGACAATCTAGCTGAATATCACATATGGTAATATAACTGGAGGTATCTTGTTCAGTCCTTGTGACCCATGGGCTTGTCTAAGCTGAATCGATGCTGAGGATAAAGTCAGTGACTATGGACAAGAGTAGTGCAACATTATTGACCTCTGTCACTTACTGGCTGTGTTGCTGTGATATTTAGCTGATTGCATCAACAGTAAAAAACACCCAACTAAATTGGATCAGCATAGTTCTGGGTGTGGGTGAAGGGATTTACTCAAGACAGAGACTCACCCTAAGGAGGCCTGAATGGAATAAAAGAGAAACAAGGAAGGCTCACTTCTGCTTCTTTGAAGGAGATCCAGTCTTCACCTTCTCCTTGAATATCACAGACCCTTCAGCCTTCTGGCACAGATTCTTTGGATTTGCACAGAACACTACAGTGAGCTCCAAGCCTTCGCCTGGATCCTTCGGCTCTCCAGTGCCCATGCAGCCCTTTTACACTCTTCTACACCTGACTCTGTAGGCAGAGTCTGTAAGATTGTAAGCCAATCTTGTACATTTCTATATAGTTTTATATCTTTCGTTAAATCTGTTTTTCTAATAAGCACTGCTTGATACAATTGGCTTCCATAAAATGTATAGTCCTTCTAAATTTGATACAGTGCCTATAAAAATAACGCAATAGATGTAGGCTACTGTGACTACTAAATGATATGATTCAGGTGATATGTTTAGGTTAATATCAAGCATCAGATAAGTATTCAATAAATTGAAGCTATTTCAGTATCAATGCATTTCTTTTCACACTTCACAGTCATGCTGTCAATGCTTGGCCAAAGACTTGCATTACTGAATATGGGACTCAATCGCTTCATAAGAAAGTAAAGTTTATAACCTTACTAATTAAATCTTCCTCATCTTTAAACTTGAATTTGCATGAGTGGGTAGAAGGCATTACAGAAAATCTATGTCAAAAGCTATGCATCAGGTAATCTAGATACTTGACTTTATTTACTACACTCTCATGCTGAAGCCACTTCATCCTAGTAGGTACAAGCATCATGTTTGTCAGACGAGGATTATGAGATTTAAAGGAACAATATAGCATACCTCTTAGTAGCCTATTCTGGAGCTAAAATCTAGAACAAAGTCAGTAACACCTGGTTGTGGTTTTGCTACTCTCTCACAATAGGTATAAAAATGTTAAATCATCAGATCAGCTGTCTCAGAGTGCAGACTTTTAGAGAGGTATACTGGGTTGAGCCTGTAGATCAGAGTACTTCAAATCAGTTTATCACAGTGATCCATCATTTCATTAAGCAATGTTTGCATGTCATCAATGAACCAAGGACTGAGGAAATAAACATGATCTTCTTTAGAGGTGCATACAAATAGCAAAGCGTGTGACTAAATGGTCGCAATACAGTGTGAAAAATCCCACCTTTGAAGGACATAGAAAGGGATTGGAATTTTACCAGGGAAGGCTTCTGAGGGAGATGATGCTTAAATTGTGATTAGAAAATTGAGCTTCCTAATCAATCAGATGCTCTAGTTGAGGGAGTTGCACTGCGGAGGTGGTAGTGAGGTGGGGTAGACCCATGCGGAGGTTCAGAAGACTAAAGGACAAGGTATCTGGTTGGAGGATGCTGGACAGTAGCCTGTTTGCAGCAGCTCGAACATGAACCTGTTATGCTCCAACTGGCAGACTAAAGCTGGTACCCAAGATAACTCTGAGAGTCAGTTACAAGTTTCAAATTATATTGTCCATAGAGAACATTTGTCTTTGTGAAATGTTTTTACCTAGGACCTAATGGCTATAATTCCAGTTCCTCCACTGGATCCTAAATGGAATGCCGGCAAGAAGCCAGGCATTCAAATGTGTTCATTAACTTTAAGATAGTATTAAGAAGTAGAAGAGATACTGCAACCACGAATGAAGCTCAACAAATGTTTGCAATATGCAGGAGATCAATTGTTCCAGTTTAGGATTATGAGATCCATAACAAGATATCCACTCTAACTCTTTTGGAGAAGGTAAAGACATAGGAAAACTATATAATTCTAGGATCTTCTGGTATTAAATTATACAGTATTTCCTGTTCATATGCTTGTCATCTCAGCTAAGTTTCAGTTTCCTTGTGGGAATAGTCATTTCCTAATGGGAACACAGGTTAGTTGAACTTAAACCCTTATTTGGCACCAGATTTTCCAGCCTACTGAGGATGGAGGCATCTCCTCTGAGATTCTGATAGGGGGACCAGTATGGCTACATTGAAGCATGAGGAAGGAAAGACACTATTTACTCTTCCAGAGTTATACTCTACAATCCAGGAAGTTCACTCTGGCCCTCTGATGAAACTAATAGCAATAGCAGAGACCAACCATGTATTTTATCCTGGGTCTAACAAGTTAATACTAAAAGTGGATCCATGGATACCATTCCCACTCCTTTGTAGAGAAAATGAGGGGTGGAAAAGGAAAGGAATAGCATTTTATTTCTTTCTATCGTTAAACTATTTCTGTGACACTGATATCATTATTCCCTTCTTACACATAAGGATACAAAGAATTAGACTGCCAACACTCGTGTTTTCTGTGAAGTTTATATAAAAACATCAAATTGATTTCCGATAACTTTAGTTTTAAACCTGATGCCCTTTTCTGAAATGTTTTGGTTCAGGGAAAAATGCCTTGAATTTATTTGTCTGATAGCTTAATCAAATGCCTGAAATTGCCTGAAGATCAACTTTAATTAAGAAAGCCATCTTTGTTCCAAGGGGGAAATTCAGTGCAGCTGCAGGTGTGTGGATTGGGAATAAGGCCTAATTAAAACCCACCTCAGCCATGTAAGAGCTATGTAAAATGATGTAAGTTACCTTATCTCTTAAGCGTCACCCCTCTTAACTACAATTGAGGAAGGGGAGCTAATGTACCATTAATGGTTTTAAGGATGCTATCAGAAAAACTCTGGAAAATATAACCTGAGTCCAATCACAGCAACTTGATCCAATATTCCAAATCACAACCCCTACAAGAAGAGATGAGAATGAGCAATAAACAAAACCCAGGTCCCTAATAATAGACTTTGCCAATAAATATCTGAGAGATTTAATGAATACAATTATTGCAGATGAAGAAATTGAGGTTAAAAGAGTTTGCCTCTGGTTTAAATTGACCTCTTAGGGCCGGGGGTTTAGCTCAGTGGTTTCGCTGCCTGCTGCGCAAGCACAAGGACCTGAGTTCGATCCCCGGTACCAAAAATAAAAATAAAAAAAAAATTAACTGTAACATAAATTGACCTCTTAGTATCCACCAACCACTGTGCCTGAAGCCGCTCCTACAACATCTGCAGTGCTCACAACAAGGATGAGTGGACAGTGGGAGGCTGCAATGTGAAACAAGCCTGCAGAGTTCCCACAGCTAATAAGTGATGCAGCTGGGATTAGAACCAGCTGGGGATTTTCCCCAAAACAGGAACAACCGAATTACTGTTGCAAAGTAATGAATGGAGCTCTTCATTTCCTCCTCCTCATGCAGAATATGTGCTGAGGATGCAGTGTGGGAAGAGTTTGCATGAGCAGGCTTCCTTTAAACATCAGGAGACAGTTTATGCGGGATCACGCAGCCAGCCTTTCTCCATTACATTCACCCAGCTGATGCAACCACCACGGCTCCCTTACCTATAATGGAGTGCTTCAATTTGGGAACAGAATGAAAGATGCAGGCTTCTTCTGCTCCAGAATTTTAATGCAGACTGCAACACAGAGCTCCCATTAAGGGATGGTTCACATTTCCTTCTTCCTGGGTTTGCCAAATACAAGATCAGAATCTTTCATTTCCAGAAGTAGCTGATACCAGCTTCACAATTCAGCCCACTTGGTATTTAAGGAGCTTCTACTTTGCAAAAGACTCTAGGTGAGGCACTGCAGAATACTCAGAGAAGATCATGACAAGATATGACAGTGTTCTTGTATGTTATCCTCACAATGATACTATGTAGCAATTATCAGTGATGGCTGCAGTGTTGAAGTAAAAAAGGAAGAAAATAAAATCATAAACATATTGGGCAAACATTTGTTTGCGGGCATAACTGGTCCTTGAACATAGAACTTCTAAGTCTCAGCCTCAAGTAACTTCCATTTTCTGTGCTCTTCTTTAGACTTCATACCCCAATTATGTCACTCTCTGATCCCATCTGGGAATTTGGTTTCTCATGATGCGATGACCAACCCATGGCCTATAATGAGTTTCTACCGTGGGAAAGGAACTCAGGGTTTGTGGATATACATATACTGTTCCTGTGCTAAGGAATCTTAGTTATGTGCCCAAAGGTAGATGTGTCCATGTTTACATCAAGGTTTTAAGGGTAGGTTGGCACAATTGTTTTTTAAAACAAATTTCCAATAAAAATAGAATTCCTTCAAATGTTTGTATATGAAATGGCATCAATATCTTGGCTTTGATTCTGCAGTGAAGTTCAGATGTTCTTATAGGTAGAGTTTAGGACCCTTCATCATAACCCATGTAATAGGCCACACAGAAAACATACGAAGTTATGTCTTAATTCCAGGTGATCTTCATACTATCACCCATTTCATTCATTATTTGATTGCATGCACTCCTGAGTCAATATCGCATTGTATTCATACATATGTATTCCTTATCCAAACCATTAACACTATGCCATACATATTTGTAACCAGTGTTGGATATATTAATCAATGGTGGAACTTCAGCAAACATGACCAATGTAAGATGCCAAAAACAGCTTCTCAGTAACAGAATCTTAGATGAGACATGAAGCTGGGATGGCTCCAGCCCATGTCTGGAAGCCACACTCACACTTAAACAAATGAGAGACTTTGGGGCGGGGGAGCCTCATGTCTTAATAGGAGACTACAAAGTGCATTTTGACCA
Source organism: Heterocephalus glaber (assembly GCF_000247695.1). The sequence goes on along the minus strand of NW_004624735.1, from coordinate 17,225,041 downwards.
TGGCAGGGGATGGATTAGAAAAATCCCCACAGAGTAGGGAGGGGTCAGGGAAGATCATTGCAACCTAGCAGTTTATAAGAGATGTGACCAAACTGTACAAATGCATGCCACAGCTCTGCTTCATTTGAGGCTGTTAAGTAAGAGCTTGATCCACACAGCTGTCCAGGGTGACTTTTTCTCTTTGGTTCTATTTGCATCACAGATGAGTCTTAGGCTTTGATGTCCCAGCAGTTTATTCTGACAGCACTTCTGTAAAATGCAGACTGGGAGCAGGCTGGTTGCATGGCAGGTGCATCAGGAACCAAATGGCTGCCTGGCCAGGAGAATCTCTGTGCAGAGACTAAGAGGTTATTCTCCAAGATGAGGACATTCTTTTCCCTTATGACTATGTTCAATCTGAGAAGTTTCCAGGTGCTCCTTTTGTAAAGAGAGTCCAAGCTCTTCTTGTAAAGGTCAGTTTTGTCCTAAGGTTTGTGAGTTTCATCCATGCTGGTGGAGCCTTGTCTCCTGGATATCCCTGGACCAGGCTGCATCGAGCTGCTAAATGACACACAGCACTGGCTCTTGTGAAGTGTTTACTTAGTCTAACAACTATCAATCTTACAGCCACAGTATGTCTCTTATACAATACCATACTGGATGCGGTGAATAGTGCCATATCTGGACAAAGAGCTATTGTAGATATAATCTTGAAATATCATATTGTGTTAGCCAGGTAGTCCTGGCCTCAAAAATTAGTATAAATGTCCGCATAACACAGAGGAGAGAGCTATATATAGATGACAGCACAGTTTCAGGTTATGCAGCCAAAGCCAAAGGATGTCTAAAGCCACAAGAAGCTGAAGACACAGGGGAACATACACCCCTTCAGACTTCAGAGGGAGCACAAGCCTGCCCACACCCTGTGTTTTGACTGCTTCAACAATGAGAATAAATTTCTGCAAGAAATCAAGTTTATTGTCATTTGTTAGGCCAAGAGCTTGGAAGTTATACAGTTATAAGGTATCTGTGCTGTATGGAAGGTAAAATACTAGGCTTAGATTAATTTAAACTGTACATTGTAAACTCTAGGTCAAACAGGAAGACAATTTTATAGCTGTATAATTGATATACTAAGAAAATCGAATCATTTAAAATACTTGTTTAAAACCAGGGAAGGCAGAAAAAGGATTCTGGAAATAGATGTGAAACAGTTACAAATTGGTAGGCATTTGCTACGGACTGAATTGTATTCTCCTAAAATCCATGAGTTGAAGTGGGGCTGGAATCAGAATCAGGGTCTATATGTAATAAAAGTTAAACAAGGTCACAAAGATGAGCCGCATCTAGTAGGATTACTGTTCTTATAAGGAGAATCACCAGAAAACTTCCTCGGTCCTGTGAGTATGACAGGGTGGAAGGCTGCCAGCTAGGAAGAAAGTCCTCACAAGAACTAAATCAGCCAGTACCTGGGTCTTAGAATTTTAAGCCTGCAGAATTGTGAAGAAATACAATTTATGGCTTAAGCTACCAGTCTATGAGATTTTGTTAAGACAACCTTAGCAGACTAAGACATTAAGCCAAATACATCAATCACTTTAAATATAAGTGGGCCAAGTACCCCATTAAAAGACAGAAATTGTAAGAATGGATAAAATCAAGAACTGTAGGTTATGGGCAAGAAACAAACAGTTTAAATTTAAGTATACCTGTAACAGATTAAAAGGAATACATAAGGCTAATACTAATCAAAAGAAAGCCAAAATGCCAATTGACACAAAACGGATAAACAACAATATGTGATATCTATACATAATGGAATACTCCTTGGGTATAAAGGATAAATTTGAGACATTCGGATGAATAAATACCACTGGAAGATATAATGTTAAGCGAAATAAATCAGACACACAAGCTTAAACACTATATGGCATCTCTCATTTGAGTGAGGCAAAGTACAAACAAACAGCAGAGTTAAGAATGGATAGAAGGAAACAAGGGACTAGATCTCTTGCTGATGGGAAGGCCCAGGAGACTGAGGGTAAAGTGAGACAGGTGGAGCAGGGAAGTAAGAAAATTTAGAATATGCTGTTTACAGGTACCACGTATCCACAATGAATGTAAACACTGTGTGTCAGGATGACGAGGTAAGAACAGCGACAAGAACAATGAAAATGAAGAGTTTAGGAATTTAGAGGCAAAGGGAGAGGTGGGGGTGGGAAGGGGAAGTGATAAAAAAAGAAACAAGCTATGTTATATACAAGTACTACTTCCCAAGATGAATGCAAATGTCATGCTCTCCAAACATGTACTAATAAAGTAAAATTAAAAGAGAAAACCAGAGAAGCTACACTAATTTCAGGCAAAGCCAACTTCAGAACTTCAGTAAAATTATCAGACTTAAATGGGCACTGCATAGCAGTAAATAAGTCAAGTTTTAAAGAAGACATGAAATCTGAAATGTATTCACCTAAAAAGGAGAGCTTCAAAATACATGAGGAATCAATTAGATAGAAAATCAACAAGGATAAGGTTGACTTGAGTAGCAGAGAAAAAAATCATGATTATAGAAATTGATTCAGAAAAATCATTTGGCAAAATCCAACATCTATTAGTGATCATTTTTTTTCAGTAAACAAAGGATAGAGGGGCTTCTTCAGTTTCAAAAAGAATACCTACAAAAACCCTACAACCAACATAGCAATTAGAGATGTGAAGCTGAATACTTTCTCCCTAATACTTGGGATGGAAGCGGAATGTCCTCTCATTATTTTCACTCAACATTGTGCTAGAAAGTCCTTGTTCAAATAACAAGACAAGAAGAGATACATTTTTAAAAAGATGAGATAAGAATATAATGTGTCTCTACTCACAAACGACAAGATCATCTAATAGAAAGTTCCAAAGAGTCAACAAATACTTCCTATAATTAGTGAGTGTATTAAATATAAGTCATGATTGTGAGAAATTAGAAGCTGCGTATTTGCAGACTTTATTTGAAGGAATTGGCTCACAGGATTATGGAGGCTGGCATATCCCAAGTCTTCCAGGTGGATTAGGAGGCCGGAGACCCAGGGAAGAGTTGATGCTGCCATGCAAATCCAAACACCCACATTAGGGAGAATAATCTGTCTGACTCAAACTCTACCAATTTAAACGTTAATTACATCCAAAAATAGTAGAAATGTCTACAATAATATTTGACCACATGTTAGGGAACTGTAGTCCATTTAAGTGGACACATAAAATTAACCATTATAACAAGGTTAATATTTTTTAAATTTTTTGCCTATACACTAGCAGTTAGAAATTTTGGAATTTAAAATTTTAAAACTAATTTTAATACCATCCACCATAATGGAATATTTAGGTATAACTCTAACAAAATATGTACACGATCTATATGCAGAAAAATACAAGTTTTGACAGAATGTCAAGGATTTAAATTAATTGGAAATATTCCAGGTTGATTCATTGGAAAACTTTTTGTTTTGGTACTGGGATTAAGATTGAATTGCAGGCCTTTGCACTGAACTATAACACCCAGCCCTTTTTTAAAATTTTAAATTTTGAGACAAGACTTCACTAATTCACTAAGTTGTCCAAGCTGTGCTAGAACTTGCAATCCTCAGCTGCCCAGAATGCTGGGATGATGCAATACTTGGTAAAACTCGGTATTTTTAAGATACCAATTTTTCTCTCTGACAGCTGGAAAAGTAGACTTTCCCTTCTCTCTTCAAGTTTTCATGGCTCTAGGTCTACTTTGGCTTTGTGATACATGGATTGAATAATTATTATTTATTAGAATGTTCTTACTAACCAAAATGATCTATAGGACTGCATTAAACTGAAAAGCTTTTATGCAGCAGAGGAAACTAACACAGTGACAATCCATGTATTGGGAGAAAGTATTTGCAACCCTTAGACCTGATGAGGGGGTATTATGCAAAATATATAAGGAACTAAGTATATAAGGACTATGTATAAGAAATATATAAGGAACTCAAACAACCTGATGGTATAAAAACAAATAACTAAATTTAAAAATGGAGAAAGTATTTAAATAGATAAAAAAGGAAAAAGATGTACAGATGACCAGAAGGTATATGGAAAAATGATCAACCTCACTAATCAGAAATCCAAATTATACCACAAGAAGCTCAGACCTGTTACACTATCTTTAATAAAAAGACGAGATAGCAAGTATTGGTAACGGCATGAAGAAAAAAGAACCCTCTTTCACGGTGCTGGTGGAAATGTAAATTGGTGCAGTCATTACAGTGTGGAGTATAATGTGCTGACAATCTGGAGACTGGAATGATTGAGGCAAGATTCCTCAAAGGATACAAAATTTCTAGCAGAGTATAGTGGTGCATGCCTGTAATCCCAGCAAATTGGAAGGCTGAGGCATGAAGATTGCAGAGAGAAGTTCAACCTGGGCAATTTAGTGACTTAATAAGACTCAGTCTCGAAATAAAAAATAAAAAAGGGTTGGGACGTAGCTCAGTGTGAAGGCCCTGGTTCAATTACCAGTATCCCTCCCTAATGCACACATAGAATACACAAAATTTTTGTTAGCCTGGAGGAATAAGTTCAAGAGGTCTTTTGTATATCATGGTAATTATAGCCAATAATGATGTATTATATACTTGAAAATCTCTAAGAGTTAGTATGTTTTAAGTGTTCTCAACCACAAAAAAGTAAGTATGTGAATAATGGATATGTTTATTAGTTCTATTTAGCCATTCTCTAATGTATATATTTTCAAAACACATTGGCCATCATAAATACACACAATCTTTATTTTTAATTCACAAGTAAAATTAAACATTGTGCATCTTAAGTATATACAGTAAAAATTTAAAATAAAACTTATTTTTAAAAACCCATAATGTTGAACCTGAATCAAAGGGACATAAACCAACTTGAAGAGTCCTCTCTCAATGGTTAAAGCTAGAACAACTTAAGGGCAAAAATATAATAATACTTGATTATAACTCAAACTATAAAATATCTCATTTCACACCGATATAAATGATTAAATAAAAATAAGAAAGAATAGACAAGTTTCTGATGCAGAAAAATGTGAAATAACTTATATGGACACTTCATCCCTACAAAGGTGAAGCACAACTCCCCACTGCTTAAGCATGAGCTTCACCGGATGAATTTCCATGGAAGGAAGGAAAGAAAGAATAACTTTACAGTGGAGAAACTTAATACCGTCTCAAGCTAGGTCATCAAGGTTAAAATCAGTTGTGACAAGTTATATTGCTAGCATGCACCCCTCTTACAATACAATGGAAATGGAATTTCACTTCTGAGGTCTTCCTCTACAAACTCTATAACTCTAGTCTAGTCACAGGTGAAGGATCAGAGAAACTCTTCTTGAAAGATTCTTCATTATATCTGACTAACAATCCCCCAAACTGTCAAGTTCATCAAAAATAGAAAAATTTGGAGAAAATGTTACAGCAAGACAGGACTAAGGAGACATGACATTAAATGCAATGTGGTATCCTAGATGGGGTCCTGGAATAGAAAAGAACGACTGGGGAAAGGGGCAACTAGGACTCAGGTGTAGACTCTAGTCCATCATGACTTACCAGTATCAATCAGTCCATTCATTGTAGCAAATACACCTGCTATGTTTTGAATGTGTCACCTCCAAGATTCCGATGTTGAAACTTAATAGCCATTGTGATCAGCGGTGTGGTCTTTGAGAGGTGACTAGGCTATGGAGATAGCTGCTCATGGCTGGGACTAAGTTGTGGAGAGACCAGCTTGAAACTGCACGGAGCGGGCTTTAAATATTATTGATTTGGCTTGTAAATTTGGCTTTTGATTAAGATTATGAGTCACTCCAAGGTCTAAGTGTGAGTTACAAATTGATCTTTCTGCAGGTGTTTGCAGATAGACTTTCCTATGCCAACAGTCACAATTGAGGCCTCAATGATTGATGAGGTTGTGATGTCTCTAATAGCAAGGAAACACTGCAGCTGAGAACTTATGACTGTGCAGCCATTCTCTAAGATAAAAGTTAGCTGAGATAACTCAGATGGCTTATTAGCTATGACCTGCAAGATAGCATAGGTGCCTGTGACCTGGCCTTCACGGGTATACACAGTTACTCCCTTTTTCCAAGCCTGGCTTATGAAGTGCATTAGCTCCCCTGTTCTCTACATCTGCCTTCATGCCCCCTTGCTATGTTGTGTAATCAAAAATACTGACTAATCCAGTACTCGTGGTCTTAGCTAGGACAGAGCTAAGATCAGGTGGTCTTTAGCCAGGAGAGAGCTAAAGATCAATTCCTGCCACCCCAAGTAATAAACTATCATTTGTTATTCTCTATTCCTTTTCTTTGTATATTATTCTTTCATTCTCTGCTGTCCCCACATCAGGCGACCCCCAGTGAGGGGGTCATCAGGCTATCAAACTGACAACTGATCAAGCTATTCACCCATCACTAAGGTCCTTATAAAAGATCTAACCAAAATGTATCATCAAGAGCCAGGAGAGTGTAACTGGGATCCTCAGAGGACAGGGCCAGAGCAAGGTAAAGTAAAAGGCGGACTAAGGTCGAATATTGACATAGCACACCATTTCAAGGCTTGGGATTTGATGTTTTGCCAAGGGTTCTGAGAGGCATACAGTTCTAATATATTACTGGGAGAGATTATCTAAGCTTTGAGGGAGAAAAAGACATATCATATGAAATGAAGCAGTGTTGCTAGAACTGTCTCAAAGTTAAAGATATGATCCAAACTCTTCGCCAAGAAGGCATACTGAAATAGATCTACTGTATATGACTAGAAAAGCCATGAACTGACTGCATTTCTCTAGGGAGAACAAGATGCTGTTTTTAATTAAATGAGATGTCCCAGTGGGGAAGCAATTGACATTGTTGAGAAACTCAGCAATGGCTGTCATCTCCAGGGCAGAGCTGGGTCCCCTGGTATCAAAAGGCAAATAGTGCCACAGCAGAGCTGGGAGGATAGCAATTAACTACCAACAACAAGATGGAAATAATCCCTGTATCAGGTAGCCTGGGAATGATGACAACCAGAGACTTTTACCCACTCTACCCACTGGACCTTTCTTGATGGACAGTAAACCATGACATTTCTTAGGCCAAACTAGATAGGCAACCAGTAAATATAAATATGTACCACACAACAAACACACACACACACACACACACACAGAGAGAGAGAGAGAGAGAGAGAGAGAGAGAGAGAGAGAGGAAAGAAAGGGAGAATGATCAAGGTTAAGGGACAGCCACTGTTCTTCAGGTTTTATAAATGAACCAGTTCAGTCTGAGAGTATTATAATACTAATAGAAAGAAATATAATTCACCTTGAAGACGTATATATCAATGTCCTAACACCTATAGGTAGTGATCTAAATAAAATCTAAATAAGTCACCTGTATTGGTAGAATCCTGTAGCCAATTCCTTGAATAACTGAGAAATAGAGAAAGGGTCTTATTTCTAGGGATTTTATACATAGGTCTGAGCTGGCATAGTTCTAGGAGACCCAAAATGCCACAGAGGGAATGAGGACTTATGGAAGTCAGGTAACAAATGGAGAGCTGACCTAGCTCTGACCAATGATAGACACAAACGGTCCATCAATCCATCTGTTAGCCATTGCCTCAGCTTCCAGATGCATGATCAAGATGGACAGGTTAGTTGCCAACAAAATCATTTTCAGACTAGTTCTTTGACCAGTGGAATTGAAGCCACTATGGTGAAAAAGGCCCAGTGAAGCACACAAAATTGATCTCACCTCTGGGCAGGATGATCATAAATATGTCTTTCTGTGGAATGGAAGAAATGAGTGTCATGAAACATAGTGGGAGTAACTGGGCCCATTGTAGTTCATCATAGTTTCCAAGACTGGGCCCTGCAGAGACTGGGTGGCTGCTATATCCGAGAGTGGATGATTTCAGAGTCAATAACCTGAGGCTGCCAGAGCTCTTGATTCTATCATGGACAGCTGAAAGTGCCCGGGAGTTCACATCTCCCTAGACCTAGACAGACCAGGGCCAATGACTGATATGTGCTGAAGGCTGCAAAACCAGGTCACATCTTCTTAGACCATTTTACTTCAGCCATTGTGGGCATTCAGCTCCACGAAGGTAGGACTGGGGCGCACATTGTCCCACAGAATATCTCACCTATATACACTGAAGACTCCCTTAGTTGGGAAAAAAAGAATCTAGTACACTTCAATAGACTCACTTCACTCAAGAGTATTATCAGTTCCATTTACGAATAAGGAAACTAAGGTGTAGGCAAGCAAAGTAACTGTGATTCTAAGTCACAGGTGTCTTAGCCAATTTCCCATCACTAGGACAAAATAACTGACACTCACAACTTAAAGAAGAGGTTGGCTGTCAGTCTCAGGCCATGTTGGCTGGCTTCAAGGCAGAGCCAGCATGGCAGAAGGGCATGGTGGAAGGCAGCCGTTCAACCCATGACAGCCAGGACGCAAAGAAAGAAGGAGCTGGGCACAAAAATTCACTTCTCCAGGTCATGCCCCAGTGAGCCAACTCCAGCCAGGCTCCATTTCTTACTAGCACATTCAGCTACTGAAGGCATCAATGGATGAATCCACCGATGAGAGTAGCACCTCCATGATCCAATCACCTTCCAAACAGATGAGACATTTGGGGGACACTTTAGATCTCAACCTCACCAGGGCTCATAAGTGTTGAGGTTAGAAACTTCTTTGGCATTCCTTTTTCCTCTTGCCTAGGAGATGTATTCCCATGAAGATCACGGTTAACTGCTGAGATAATGTCATAACACTGTGCAAACTCTGTACAGACCAACATTTGAAGCTGAGCTTCCCCATCTTCTCCATGTGGAGACCACCTGAACATACATCCTTAGTGGTAAATTCAACCCGGCATGGCTTTCAGCCAGTCATCTGTCTGTGCCTCAGCCTTTCGTTTGTAAAAATTAGGTAGACCTCAATAGCTTTGGTATGAGCTATCATTTCTATATTTTGTGACTTTTGAATTGTTTCATTCTCTCTCAGGAGTTAACAGGAGCATTCCTTACCATTCTTTAACAGTAAGTTTCTGACCTATGAACGAGCTGTGTTCCAGGAGAATGTTTATAAGTCACTGGTAAGTCCAACAAAGTGGGTCTTACATGCCTTTGATACAAATATATAATGTATATTGTTTCACACTTCCTAGAAGTCCTCTCCACATTACCATTACTTTTCCTTTTGCTTCCAGACACCCCACCTGGGGCTCTGATTGAGCACTGAACCAGTGTACACAATCGCACAGTATAATGAGCTCACAGCAGCACAACTGTGACAATGTCTGGCAGACACGTGAGGTACTTCCACAATTTGTTCCCATCTACAACTGTTCTCAGTGTGAGGTCTATTAGTATCTGTGAAAGTTCACAACTCAGATGTTCATAAGTTGGGGACTTACTATAATGACTATTGTAGAAAACTAAGTCCCATTGCCCCACACTCCAGTCTCTGCCCATCTCTTTCTAATGTATTTATTCATTTGTTTCCTAAATATCAGAGCAACATGCAAGTCAGTAAGTGGTTAAAGATTGTATTTAAGCACAAATGCACACACATGCAAACACACATGTGTGCATGCACGTGTGCACATGCTCAACAGTAGTATCGAGAAATATCATCATTCCATCATGACTTCAATTGAAGCCTTGGTTTTAGATTTCCTACCACCTTCCCCAGGGTGCTAGCATGCTCTAGTCCTCATTCCTAAGCTGAGGGTTTGGGACATATGCAGGTATTTGTCTATAATTTATGGCCAGTCTGCTTCTAGGCAGTCAGAGCAATCCTTTCCTTTGCCTTTATATTGAGCTTACATTGGGAGTGAGTCTGAGTGTGACAGTGGACTTCCCATAATTGCTGTGAGCTGCTGTAGGTGGAAGCAATGTTCCCTAGGGCTCATGCCTCTCTGCTGAAGAATCTTCCTCCCACTCTCCCCTCTCTCCGTCCTCTAAGCTCGTCTGACCTCATGATGTCAAGCCTTTCCAAAAGTGTCTTTCTATGTAAGTCTAGGAGGAAATAATTCTCCTTATCTTCAAACACAGGCCTCTACTCCTATTATAATATGGAATATAGTATTGCACTTTTGTATTCCCTCAGGTTGCCTGGAAAACTGAGACTGCGTTAGGAAATCCAGGATTCTTAGAGATGTCCCTGCATTTTCAGGTTTCCATGTCAATGCATGTGCAGTATTTCACAAGGTGTAAGTCACTTTATCTGTGAGGTTCAGAACCTGTAAGTTGCTAATTCATTCATTTATTCCACATTAAAATGTTCTAGAATAAATGAACAGTGTGATGAGGTACACATTTTTCCATTATCCACTAACAATCTGACCAAGTTTTACAGCTAACATTTTGATCAATCATTTTGCAGAAATATGACGTGCTGTTGGGAGGTTGAAGAGAAGCCTGAAAAGGGCAGAGCAATTGGCTGCAGGTGGACAGAAGGCCCCATTTCTCTGAAGGAAAACAGAATGTTCTTCACACAAATTCTTGGAGTGGCTGTTCTGTGATTCTAATGGACCTGTTTTCAGAGAAACAACTTGGAAAATGAAAGTCAGTAAGATGAAATGCATCTCCAACCACGGCAAATGGCACTGACTGCCTCCTCCTCCTTCCAGTGCCCATTGCTGATCCTCATCATCCTCACCTCATACCTCTGCTACTCTTGGTGGCTCACCTGATGGAGCAACTCAGACTTCTCCCTGGGGATTTGATTCAGCTCACTGCACTTGTCCATTTATCATCACAATCCAGTAAAGAAGCTCTAAGTGGTAGCCAAATAAACCGTGCAGTACCAACCCTCTTCCTTCCTGCTTGTTTTGTAGATCAGCTTCTCCTGCTGGAGAATCAGGACTAATCCCTTCTGCTAAGATGCTGCTTCTCTCCTTACCTGCTGGTCAGGAAAAGGCAGGTGGAAGCCATCCCTTACAGTTCAGTAGGACACTGTCCCTGCTGGTGCAACTATTCCCCTTTGGAGATCAGGACGCCTAATTCTGCAAAGCCCAGAACTGTGAGGTCAATAAACACAAATTTACCAAATGAGTCATCTCGAATTAAGTGAGGCCACACTGGCTTCCAGCCCTTTATGCTAGGACCTACATGTGTTTTTCCTAGTGAAAACAAGGCACTGCAATGTCCTTGACTCAGTGCATCCCCTGGAGCCTGGAGCCTGGGGCCCGGCTCACCTACAGCATTTCCTCTCAGCAAAGGTTTCAGCTGAGGCATCAGGATACTGCTTCATGCTTTATCTGGAAGTCAGCACCTGGTAGCAAAGCATGCCATGTGATTTGCACATTTTATGGTCACCAGTTCTCTTGTTATATAAAATGGGTACCCTTAGTCTACCAAGATATTATGATTACCTGAGGAGAGTGGATCAAATTTTCAAGGCCTTGAATAGAGATTCTGGCTAAAACCCATAGGAAAGGCATACCTATGTCCAGTATATATA
>NW_004624735.1:17188535-17213453 GCF_000247695.1 Heterocephalus glaber | reverse complement strand
ATATATCTGTTCCCATCAGAATGAACCACTGGTTCTTTCATGGTGGAAGGAGCCCAATATACCCAGCTCATCTCCAAGTGAGCCTCCTGGCACAAAGGTATCATCTCAAGGGCTCAGCCTTGGTCTCTGTTCCTAGCAGTCAGAGATTAAAAATAGTTAAAGTAATCTTAGTAACGGGAGCTGAGGTTGTTTGGTCCACATATGAATTCTACCTCTGTCACCATGGTCATGTGTTCATGTGCTCCTCAGGTTAGCAGTGGGGTGGCCAGGAAGAGAGGCTAGCTTACGTCAACTGGCCAAATTGTTTACCTCATCTATAACATATAATCTCTGCTTGAGATTAATAACCAATACTGATATCTTCACAGCTCTTACTACTTGCATGCAAACTACCTCCTTCTGTTTCAGAATGCCTTATTCTTAATCTTGCAATTCTTCTCCATCTGTGTCTATGACCGGCCGATCAGGTCAGTTGCTAGTTCATATAAATCTTCATCTGTTGTGACACTGAGCCACTTGTTTCTTTGCACAAAGCATATTACTAGATGCACTACATGAAGCTCTGTCCATTTGGAGAATTTGTTTCATCCTGGGTAAAGGAGAAAATAAGAAGGACTAAGAGGAGGACAAGGAAAAAGAAGAACATTTTCCACAGTTAAACGATTCTGTAGGAGAGTGTAATGGCGGTTCCTGTCACTACACACTCATCCAAATCATAGAATGGATCATACTGTAAATGATATAGTTAGCTGACAATGTCAGTGTAGGTCCAACATTGATGACAGATGTGCCACTTTGAGGGATAACAGAGGAAAGGCTGAGTGTGTGGAGCCAGAGGGTATTTAGGAAATCTCTGTCCCTTCTTTGTGCTTTGCTGTGAATTTTAAAATGTCCTAAAAATAAGTTCTCTTAAACTATAGAATTCTTTAAAAATGAAAAAAGAGCCACTTGTTTGATGCGCCAACCACCATGAACTTTGTCTCTTAAGCATAGCTCAAACTCTTCACATTACCTCTTCGAACTGTCTTGAATTCTTTGTCTTCTGTTCTTTGCTCTATGAGATAATTTTAATCCTTCAGAGCAACTTAAAAGCTATGTTCCTGAAAAATTTCCCCCTCTATCTATGCACTGCTATTTTCCAGAAAACTACAATAGCTTTTTTCTTTAAAGAATCTATGACATTTTTTTACAGTCCATCTTTGCTGCACAAAGACAGGGAAAATGCCTCTGTTTGCATTATGGCATTCCCTGGTGCAAAGCAGAGTCCCTCACATAAGGCACATGCACTTGTTTCTCTTCAGAGAAACAGAACCACTAGAAAAGATAAAGATATATTTTATGTATTAATTTCAAGGCATTGGCTAACGCAATTATGAAGGCCAAGAGGTCCCATCTAAGCTGGAGATTCAGGAGAGCTAGTAATGTCATTTAAAGGCCTGGAGAGACAATGATGTAGATTCCAACCCAAGTCCAAAGGCATGAGAAGCAGGACCAACTTGGGGTAGGAGAATATCAAGGTCTCAGTTCAAGTGGTCCGAAAGAGAAAGGGCAAACTTATCCTCTTTCCACCTTTTCTCCTATTCAAAAAGGCTGGGTGTTGCTCACTAACACTGGGGAGGCCTGCTTGCTTTACTCTGTCCAGCAAATCAAAGACTACCCTCTTTCAGGAACTGCCTACATACATACCCAGAAATAATATCTAATGAGGTATCTGGGCATCCGTGATAGTTTAAATTTTAAGCCCCCCCCCCAAAGACTCATGCATTGATGGCTTGGCTCCCAATGCAAAATTGTTCAGAGGTGGGACCTAGAAAGGTAATTGAATCATAGGGTACTAATCTCATCAGTGGATTAATTCATCGATGAGTTCATAGCTGAAATGTGCTGTTAGGAAGTGGGGACTGGTTCAAGGAAGTACTTTACCAAGGCATAACCTGGAAGGATACATCCAGCCCCTAACCCTTCCCTCTTTCTCTGGGTCTTCAGTCACTGCTTCCTGGCTTCCATGAGATGGGCAACTTTTCTTCACTATGCCCTTGCACCATGGTGTTCCTGCCTTGGAGCCAGCTGACCATGGACTGAAATCTCTGAAACTGTGATCCAAAATAAACTTCTCCTCCTTTAGTGGTGCATGTCAGGTATTTTGTACGAGCAATGGAAAGGCAAATAATACAGCATCCCATGAGCTGGTCAAATTGGCATATTTCACAAAAGTAATAATTGGTTAAATGAATAAAATAACAAGAGTACTCATTATTTTGTCTTTTATTTTTACTTTGTTCTATTATGAAAACTTTAAAACTAGAGCAGTCTCCACCCTCGTCTATGAGTTTCAGGGTCATCATTTGTGAAGAAGTCAGGTTACAAGATTAATGTAGGATTATTGATTCTAACATTCTGTGATTGATCGAAAGCTGTATATTTATGCAGTAAATTAAAGAAAATTTTCATGCATGGAGAGACCACAAGGTACCAGTTCCTAGCCTAGAATACATATGCATTGTTTCAGTTTTACAGCAATCTTATGGAAAATAAATCCCAATTATAAAGAAATTGATGGAACTGGAACAATCAGCCCAGGGTTTGCATCTTATTAGCCGTGTGAACTTGAACATGTTACTTAGTCAGTCTAGGCCTCACACTCTAAAGCTGCCAAGTAACATGTCTAGTGACTTATACCAAAGTTGCTCCAGGAAATCCACTGGTTGAATCTTTTTTGCTGTCGATAGAGAGAACCCACAGGTCATTTTGAGTAATCAATCTCACTTCCTTCATTAATGCCACACATTTCTACATGTTTCCATGTCACTGAATTCACAAAGTGTCTTTGGAATGATAGGAACAATTACTGAATCAGCCTTCTGCGAGTGATTATCATGCAAATGTGTTGTACACATGTCTGAGTACCATGCATGCCTGTGCATAAGTGAAATGTACACGTATCAGTGAGCATTGTGCTTACATGACAGCAAGTGTTGTGTGTGAGCTTTGTGTGCATGAGTGAGTGAGCATTCTGCATGTGTGTGCATCTGTGTCATACGTGTGAGAGCATTACATGCAGGTGCAAGTAAGAGTTGTGAGTGTGTGTGTGTGTTTGCCATCTCACCTTTCCTGTCACCTGCAAACCTGTGTAGTGGAGTTGATGGTATTTAACAATCTTCAGCCTATTAGAAACCGTACTTATGTTTCCACCAGGAATGAGCAGTCCTCACCCTCTCCTAATCCAATCATCTTCCCCCGCATAGGAAAGCCATTGCTCCTCTCACTCCCATTTCTTCTGGGTCCTCTTTCCCAGGCCTCATTCTGTCCTGAATGTCATGCCCACATCTTCCAAGTCACTCTCCCTGTTCAGTGAGTTTGCCATAATACAGTTATGGCCATTCTTCTTTCAAAAGCATTAATGGCTCCTCTTTCCCTGCAGGATCTTTTCCAAACCCTCCAGGTTGGCCTCGAGTGTCTTCTCCAGACCAGCCTGAACCACTCTACCACCCCATGCTCAGCTCAATCAAACACCAGTGTTCCCTATCAAAAAAAGAATCTTGCTGTTCTGGCCTCTCTGCTTTGGCCTATCTCACTTTCCATTTTAATATTAGTCAATCAAAATGAATGGCCAAAGTAGAGTGCTAGGGGAATATTTGCAAAGGAGACAGATAAATCTCAGTTCAAATTTCATCCATTCCATGCTCTTAGACAAGTTGTTTAAATTCTCTAAGCTATCTTTTCTTATAAAAAGGGAGTTATTTATGTACTTACTTGAGTGTGCTTGGGTCAGAACTTGTGAGAAAGCATAGGAAAATTACCAGCCAACAATGCCTCAGGTGCATATTACAATCCAATTCAATTGCCTCAATGCTACATCTCCTTATTCCATCCAAGAACCTCAAGATATAATTTTTTATCATTTCTTCTGTCAGCTCTCTTCATTCTCTTCCCTGCACTTGGCATGTCTTGACTCCAACAGACCATGTGCAATCCACATCTGATTCAACTTTCTGTCCTCCTGAGGGTTTGACAGTCTCACTCCAAACTTATGAAATGGATGCATAAATAAGTCTACTTTCAACTCATGTATGGAACGATCATTCCACAAGTATATATCAAGCAACCACTCTGCTCCAAATTCTGCAAAACTCCCTAGAGTTTATAGAATAAGCTGGAAAGAGCCCTATCCTTAGTCTTACACAAACCCAGTTACCATTCCAAACAGACAAACAAGAAATCTATGCTCTTACCAAGAGGCTTGAAGTGTAATTCAAAGTGTTTTTAAGGAGTCCTTTTGTTAACTAGGGTTAGTTGATTGACTTTGCCCTAAAAGTGTTGTCAATAAACCAGACTCAGGGCCTGTAAGCTCCATGTAATGGGGTGATCTCATAAGACATGCTTTGTCATTCTCAGTTGAGATTATACAATTACCTAGTTATAAAAGTAACTTTTCCTGAAAATATAGCAGAGTTTAGAAATTTGGCATTTGAGATCCCAAGTCATTAATCATCTCTTGCTTCTCAAGATGTAAATTCCTTAGCTTGAAAGGTAAGGATCTCCCCAGACACCATGTCTAGTCTATAGGGTGGTAGGTTCTTTGGTCTGTCAATATTTTTAAATGGGGCTCAATGGTAGACCATTTTCCCAGCACACATAAGGCAATTGGCTCAACTTCCAGCCCTACAAACTCCAGCACATAACCCATCACCCCCCAAACAAAAGATGTCTAATAAATATAAGTTAAGACTTATATATTGTTGTTACTTGGATGTTACTGCCCATCTGATGGTATAATATGAGGTTGCTCACAGCAGAATTATGGATCATGACGTTAATCCTTTCAAGACTAAAACTTTTTTTTTGGCTAAATATTTATGGCACATCTACCAGGTGCCAAATATTCTATTTATTTTCACACTTATAGAATTTAATCCTCAGAATGTCTCTCAGGGGCATTATTCCTAATCTCAAGCTAGGAAACTAGAGGCACTAAGTAGATTGTCCAAACCAAGGTCCAGTGAATGGTATGGTCAGAAGTCTACTTGTCTTGACCCCAAAATCAATGCTCCCATCATGTCCCTAGAACTTCCTTTTAACTGAGCTCCCTTTTACCAAAGTAGACACTGAGCACCTGGAAACCCTTTTTCCTTGTAACACTGAATATTCCTCAACCAGAAAACCTTTTCCAGACAGGATGTATTTTCCTAGACAAATAAGAGAATCATGACATGAAATTTCTACCCACATTAGCAAGTAGATTCCTCCCTGTGCCGTCAGCCACAAATGGAATCACTGAGTTAGTTTTCATGGTGCTCTCTAGTCTTTTATTTCCTTGTCTACCTCTCCATCTGCACAGTCCCTTAAATCGTGACCTCATCCCAAGGGAGCACTATCCCTCTCGTTTCCAGAACAAGAACTGATACATGAGCTGGTCTCTGCTACTTTTGCAGCTCTCATTCTGAAACGTTCCCTTGGAAGGTGGACCCAGGGATAGCAGGGGCTGGCTGTACAGCCAGTGCACACTTTGCATTAGTGCTGAGGCACTTCCCCTCACCCCGACATTATGCCCTCCTCAGGGAAAAGTGAAACATTCACTGTCGCCGAAGTATGAGCAACCAAAATTGTTACCAAGAAGATAGCAGTGTAGCATGTCGCAGCTGGGAGGAGGCTGGTAGCATCCGATCCAGACTCCTCATTTGACAGATGGAGAAGCTGAGTATGAAGAGATAGGTAAATCTCTCATTAGCGAGTTCATCGATTGCAGAGCTGAAGAGTCAAGGTTCAGTCAGGGAGAATCACAAGTGCAAAATTCTATCAGGTCACCAAGCCAAGCTCCCTTTCTTTGGACCATGAATGAGTAAGCCTTTCTGTACTGCACACTTCTTGCTTCTCCTTAGGAGCACTGTGGACTCTGAGGCCAATGCAGATAATAAATCAAGTCACCAGAAGAGGCCAGGCAAAGCAGTATAAAGGGAATGTTATTTGGGACCAGCTGGGCACTTCATGGTCTGATGAGTCTCGGAAAAGCCCAGGGCTGGAGAACAGGAGATTTGGAGGTATAAGCCTGATTTTCGTCCTAATTCATATCATAGCATGGAGTACCAGAATTCTCTGGACCTCAATTCATCCACCTACAAAGTATGAGGCTTTATATGAGTTGTCTAAATAACAACTCTATCAACTCTATTGTGCTTAGATTTGTGGCTTCAAAAATCATATGTTGACTCTACCAATTAACTCCACAAGTGTAGACAGGACTCCTGCTGAGAAATAAGAGGAGAAAGGGAAAGCATGTCTACTGAACTGTCATTATGCATGTCACCCACTCTGCTTTTCCTTCATTGGAGAACTTCAGACTTCAGCTTCTGGACATCCTGAAGCTGCAGGCTTCTGCTGTCATCTACTGCAGCGATTGCCTGCACGACAGAGAAGTGCCTCACCCAGGATCACGCTACCGGCTCTCTTGCTTGATCTCAACATACTTGGTTTCTTCTTACCTCTCACATGTATCTGGCTCCAGGATATTAAGCTTTTCACACATGTAAGCCACCCAACTAGCTACTAGTCAACCTGCTGATTAATTTGGCAAATATATATCAAAAGTGCACCATGTGACAAGCACTGTGCTAAGTTCTGAGCAGTTGATACAGCTGCTGCTACCATCTATGGCCTTGACTTTGTAGATAGCAATCTCATCCACCAAGCCATTGACCCTGATGATGGATCCCACACCTCAGCAATAGAGGCAGCATTCAGGCTTCAGTAATGAACACTGGAGCCAGATCTTCAGTGGACAACTGTGTAAATGAATAACTGAGGTCCTGTTATCTGCCCAGGTTGGAGGATGAGCCTGCAGCTTCAAAGGGTGGCTCATATCTAACTCCTTCCCAGGCGTTCTTTCCCACTGGGATGTGTATTTCAATTAAACACGCCACTCTCTACAGACTCTCGTCTTCACCCTCTTCTTGGCCTCTGTAGTTGGTCAGTCCCCCCAATCCTGCTCACAACAGAGATGAGTCTTGAATCTTTCCCCTACTACAAGTGCCCTGGATCTGGACAATCAAACAGATTACTCTGTGCCCCACTCTTTAGCTCTGCTGAATACCACTTTGAGGTCCCCATAAGAAAAGAAGAGTACAAGATGTATATAAATTATAACTGGGAAGTATGTATGCATAAATGGCAAATCTCACTGATGAACCAAGAAATTCATATCCAAATACTACCAACAGTTAAACAGAAAAAAAAAACCCAAAATACAATATTGTTGAAGGTTTGGGAAAAACTCTCTCCCTGCCTCTTCATTGTAATGAATATTTTGGAAGCAATTTGGCAATGCATTTGCAGAGCCATGGAAATAGTCATATACTTTGACTCAATAATTCACTTCTGGGAACTTAGCCCGAGGATATAATTCTATATCTGAGAAGAAAAGCAACCTCTATGTATAAATATATTCCCTGAAGCATTATTTTAATAGGAAAAAACTGGAAAGATCCTTAAATAATCAATAACAAGGAAATGGGTATATCAATTATAGAGTGTATACACTCACTGGACTGAATACTGTTTTTAAGTGAGTTAAAAAAATCTTGAGAGTAACATGGAAAAATACTTGTATTATGGAATAAGCAGGAAAAATTGGGTAGGAAGTTTAAACCTACAGTATGCTTTTATCCATGCAAAGTTGCATTACACACATGTACCAACTCCCAAGAAGGAAGATAAACATTATGTACTATGAACATGTACTAATAGAGAAAATGATCTGAAAACTGGACATATATAAGAATCTCCTGAAACCAGTAAAATAATATAAATATTTTGATAGCAGAGTTATAATAGGTTATTGTTCTGTTGTTTTCAAGCAGCTATATTACTTGAAAGTGATCAAAATAAATTCACGTAATTTAATACAGAAATATATGTTGAGGGACAGCTGGTTAAAGGGACAAAGGGAAATTTTTGCTCCAAGAAGAAATGCCTAGAGACCCCAGGGAGTGTTTGCCTCTCTCCGTGGAGGGAAGTAGAGCTTGCTATGCAAGGAGAAAGACACATCCTGGCTAAAATTTGGCCCCATAAAAAGTCTCCTTGTCAGGCTCAGCTAGAAGATCATGTTTGCAAGACAATTTCCACTGCCTTTCCTCAAGATACTGAGAGACTATTTGTTAGATCTAAACTGCTGAATCGTTCACACTTGTTCTAGTGCTACCTGAAAGACCAAAGGTGACAATAGATCTTTATGAAAACAAAGTCCTCACTACATCCCCCAGGGTACGGGTCTGACCCCTTAGAGGTCACAGTCATGGTACTTCTTCATTCATCTTATAAACACCCCCTGGAGCAAACAAGTTCTCAATCTTTGCCGTGATGCAGGTTCCGAGCCTGAAGAAGGTGACTGGCCTGTCCAAGAGCACTCACCTTTACACTGAGACAGTTGTTTTCCAACCTTAGCTGACCAAGTTCAGTGGCAGATTTGGGCGGAGTGGACTGTATTCCTCCCCCACTCCTGCAGTTTAACAGATGAGGAAATGAGGAAGGAGGGTGGCCTCCATCCTGTGGACAAGACATCACATGATCATGCCCAGGCAGAGGTCACTTGGGCTTGCCAATTCCCATGTAAATCTAATATGAGCTGTGATTTCTACCAATGCACATTTCTATTGCATCTCAGAATCTTTCTGGTTAAATTAGATCCTAAAAGAAACTCTTGTGTTTTGTGTTTAAGATGCAGAGAGTTATCTGCCATGATTTGGTGCTCAGCCAGGTGTACCTGGTTGGTCCAAGCAGCAATGTCTCATGGGGCACAGCTGTGGTTTGGGGATTGCAGGCTGAGGAGGGAAAGTTGGACTTGCGGTGTTCAAAATTCAAACCCAGCAATCTGTAAAGAGATGCACTTCCGACTTCTTTACACATTTGCCAGACACACAGCCCAGAGAACTGGACCACAGAATAGCACTGCTGGCTGCATTGTGTGAAACTGACCATGGAATTC
Source organism: Heterocephalus glaber (assembly GCF_000247695.1). The sequence goes on along the minus strand of NW_004624735.1, from coordinate 17,204,476 downwards.
TAGAGGAGATGACATCATATTGCTTACATGGCTTCCCATATATGGGATTCAATCTTAAGAAGTTGTTTCCTACTCTAGGAAGTTGCTTTTCTTGCTCTTTTATTCTAGGGTTCACCCCCTTTCTTGTTTTTCTAAAAGCTGGCAAATGGGAGGGGTCTGGTGGGTGGGTGCCTTTGGCCTCCTACACCAAGTTTTCCTGGAGCACTGGAAATAAATGCAGCTGGCAAACACTTCTGAATGTCTGAGAATTCTGACCTGTTCTCCAGGGAATGCTGATGTTCCCTCCATTCTGAGACTGCCCTGATAGTGCAATGTCAGATTTGAATGTGAGGTTTGCCAAAGACAAGACACCCTTGAATAAGGTGCATTTTCTTGTCTGCCACTAGAACTGCTATTTCACTCCTAGGATTCCTTCTCTAGACCATCTTCCTCAAATAAGCACATATACATCAGAATCTCCAACATGTCTGGGTATCTTAGAGGCTCAGGTCTTTCTTCAAGTCTCTGGGACCAAGGCCAATCAAGACAAATAATTAGAAATAGGCACAAAGGAGAAGCTAGTAACAGAAGGCTTTGGTAATCAAATACACAGCTTCTTTTCCTACCAAATCTTGCCTAGCCTCTACATCCTTGCTCTGCCTCCACCACCCTGGACCTCTCTTTCACATTCCAGGCCATCTCCCTAATCAGAAATTCACACCCGGCTCTGTCTAATCCAAAGGACTGTCCAGACTTGTCTCTGAGCCTTCATGGGATAGCTACCACACTTCCCAGTTCGGCTTCCTCAGGCCCACCATGGCCTTTCTGTTGGTCAGGCTGGGTGCCTATAGGACTTGGTCTTTGAGTTCACTTCTTCATCACATTCTTCCAAAGCAGAGCTGACCTCAGGGAAATTCCTGGTCAGGAAACCAAGTAGAATCCAGCAGGCACACACATACATGTGTCTAAACGGATACGCTATGTTTTTATATTTAGTCATTTTGTACTTTTAAATATCCCTTATCAGTTATTTTGGGGCTTTTTTTGTTAGTTTCCAAATACATAAGACTTTCTGATAGCCCTGCTCTTCATTTGTAATTTAACCCCATCACTCTCCAAAAGGGACATCTCATTTTGAGTCTTCTTGTGCCTGCTACAGTGTTCAGCTCTGCTCTTCACATGCACACATACTACCAAATTTCAGTTTTCCAAGTCCTCATTAGATTTAGATACTTTAGTAGGTGAACTCCTTCTGATTCTAATGAAGATTGTAGCCCTAAGAAAATGTCCACCTGAGCTACATTTTCACGAGTTACCATCACCACAGGGGCCACTGGTGTCAACAAGACTCCAAGATCACTTCCCAGATCTCCCCTGTGTTCCTCCCACCCATGTTCTGTACTTGAACTCAGCAGCAGGGTCTGAAATGATTAACTCAGGACTTCCTAACCTGGCACATGGCCATGATTTCCTGGAAGGGTCTGAAACATGCAGATCCCAGGCCTAGCCTGACACATCTCATGTCACCAGGCCAATCTTTACCAGTGGCTGGGGGGTGGGATGTGCTCCTGGGAATATGGGAAATGGCATTCATTTCTAGCAGGGGGTGACTGTGGCCATCAGTGAGTATACAGTGTACACTGAGTGCACAGCTTTGGAAGGGTAAAGAACTAGTTTTGGTTTCTGCTTGGAGATCAGTAACCTGAGAGAAGGCATGTTTCCCAGCTGAGTGTCAGCTTCATCACCTGTGGACAAAAACAGGATCTGTTACTGATCCTACCCCTGAAATTGTTTATTTCATTGCCAAGAAAAACAGATAGCACATGTACCATCTGCTGGGCACTTTTCTGGCTCTGCTGTGCTTGTCTTCAAGAAGCTCGCGGTCTAGTGAGAAATCCATCTCTGTGCAATATATATAATTTGTGTGTGTGTGCACATGCATGCTCCCCACCCAGGGCCCATATCATCCATCCCACTTCTCAGCACCTGGGGCTCTGGGGACTATCTGTACCTACCCCTGGGCAAGGCCTAGAGAAAGGGCCCAGGTGATGATTTGTTCTCTCTCAGTTAAAAATCAGCTCCCATAACTAAATGTTCACAAATGAATCACTCCACTATTAGTATGTAATTATGTTATGCAAGAATTTGTTTCTTCTGTTGAGAGATTCAAAGCAGGCTATCTGAGAGAGTACGCTTACAGATCCTAAAGTCCTCCTTTGGGTAACTGCTCTGTAACAAGGTAGTAAAGTGTACGTTTACAGTAAGAAGATCCAGGTTTAATTCTTTCCCCGAGTAGGAGAATTTCTGCCACTTTCATAGGTCACAAGGTAACTAATTCCATTTACTAATTCACAGAGTGCAATATATATGATATAACATATATATTATATTCCTGGCAGTGAGTGCTAAGATACAGAATTTCTCCATATTAGATACAAAGTAAGTTATCACAATGGAAGGAGGATTAGATGATGGATGAACCAAGGAATGATTAAACACCTCAACTGGAGCATATCACCTAATAGCTTTCTCTATCTTTAATGTGCATGCAAATCACCTGTGGAACAATTTCAATCCAACAGGTCTGAGACAGGGCTGAGATTTTACATTTCTAACAAGTTCTTGGGTAATGCCAAAGCTCCTGGTCCATGGACCATCCCAAACAGTGAAAGTATTTTAACAAGACACATATGTGACTTTAATGCACATTAAAATTGGAGACATTATGTGCTGTATCTGAAGAAGTTGTGAGCATTAAGGAAGGATCCTTTAAGTTGACTCACTAAGAGCTATGGCTGAGAGGGTCCAGAGGATGTCTTTGAATATAGGCAAATTTCAATAGTCCATTATGGTGAAAGTACAGCTCATGTTTCTTGAATATTCTCACATACACAGTCTTTTTTACTAAGTTATTTGATCCTCACATTAATCCCCTGAGGGAAGGACTATTATAATTGCCAAGTCCTAGACTAGGACACCAAGGCCTATCAATAGCTGGCTCCTGGTCCCACATGATGCATGGTTAAGTCTGAACAAACCTGACACACTCAACATGCAGAGGCTAAGGGTTTCCTTCACTACTTGCTCAGCACCCTGGACAGCACAACAGAAGCAGGATGTTTTCACAGTGCAGCCGACGGTTGAGGCCTTTGTGCTGGCCTCAGCTCTGGGGTTTGTGGGTGTTCAATCTCCTCTGCACTTTTCACTCCCCACCATGGTCTTGAAACTGAAATGCTAAGCCTGTACCTCCTGAGGCCCAGGTCCAATTCCTTTTACCAACTTTCTTCCTGGCCCAGTAGGGTTGGCAAGCAATTGGGTGTCGGACAGAGCTGGAGGAAAAAGTGAAGACTTTCCTATTCAGCTCTGCCTGGGGCTGTGAGATCCCAGGAACTTGAATTTCTCCAATGGGTCATTCAGCACCGTGGACATGGCCTGGCACCTAGCTTTCTTCTCTCAGCATTTTGCCCCCCACTACAAGGCTATTTGAGGGCACATAAGCAGCTAAACTTATTTTCCTCTAAACCCTTTAATTATTGTAAAAATAGAAGGCACTCAACCACAGTTATCCAACTCGATAACCATGAATAATGCTCATTAATGCACAGGCTAAGAATAGGAGATGGAGGCTCTGATTAAGTCAGCCGTGAGCAACCAGGATCAGGGGTAAACTGTATGCAAACTTCCAAAGAATATTTATTTACATCATCCATATATTCAGGTGTAGATACAATGACATACATTAAGTAGGTTTAAAATCCCAGGCCAGCAGCACCAACATCATCTGGATGGAAATCCTGGCAGTGGGGCTCTGTTAGCCCTCTGGGTTATTCTGATGCTGTATTTAAGAAGCATAGCTTTGTCTCAAAAATAATTCAAAGGTAAATAATTTTTCTGGACTTGAAAATGTGTCTCAGAGGAAAGGGAAAGTGCCAGCACTACCCAGTATGATGGTTATGAGTGGGGGATTTACAATCAGTCTCAGCCTGAGTGCCACCACATCAGCTATTAGGTGTGTGGCCTTGGGCAGGCTGAAACTTTTTTAGAATTTTTGGGAACTGGCAAGGTAGATACTAATGCTATAGAGAAGCTAGAATGATCGTAGGAATAGCTCAATGGAAGGCAGCCGTAATTTTCTCCTCTACGTCATGTCTTGTCTTAAGCAAGAAATTACCCTTGCTGCAAATAAAATCACCAAGTGTTTTCTGACCAATTACTTATGACCCACAAGCCTTTGTCCTGTCTTTGCTAATGTCCCCATTGTGTATATTGAGAAAGAATGAATGGAACAAAATGTGTGTTGAGTGTCCATCCCACACCGTGCATTCATTGGCACTGTTATCCCAGGGAATTATGGATGCTCTCCCACTGAATGTAACCCACACATATCCACTGCAGAGTGACAGAGGATCTTCATGGGAAACACTCACTTACCAGATCCCTCCCTTTTCATCTTCACCACTCAACCACATAATAATGGACCAGCGAATGCCCTGTTCACTTCTAGTTCCCAAACTTCTATGACTCCCCAAATTTCAAATGCAGCCTCACATTTCAAAAGACAGAGAAAGATCAGGTTTTAGTTCAAAGTCTCCTTACCCATGAACTGTTTTCACTATGAGAGGAGATGATGGCATTGCAACTGGCACCTCCCTGGGTGGGGCCTGCAGGGAGACCCGGGTCATTGCTGCGCTGTGTGGTGGGAGGGAATCAGGTCAGTGGCTGCCCCAAGATCTCCTGTCTAGGTAGAAGTGGAGTGCAATGGGGACAGCACCGCTCAGTATTGCCTCTGCCCTCTTCACCACATAGCATGAGACAATCTATCTGGAACACAATCCTTCTGCCAAAACTCACAAGGACTTCTTGCTACCTACAGACAAAGCAGGTTCTCATGTTTTCCAGAGACTTCTTATTTTCACTGAGCCAAATCAGTAGTTTTCAACAGGGGCCAGGGAAGGAGGTGATACAGCCTTCTCTGTTGGGGACATGAATGATGCCTAGAAATACTTTGGGTTTTATGGTTGGAGGTAGCTCAGTGGTGGAGCATTTGCCTAGCACGTGTGACCCTTTGGATTCAATGCCTACCACGGCAAAATAAGTGAGCAGGGACTAGAGGCAGGGATGCTTCTCAGCTTCTACCAGTGCACAGGGAAGCCCCCAGCAAAGGATTATCCAGCCCAAAATGTCAGTGGTGCTGACATCTGCTTCCCCAAGGAGACACAGGTTCCCTTACTATGGGCCTCCATGGAATAACCCCAATAACCCAGAAGGATATCAGGGCACTCACACCACTAAATTCATCAATTTACACCTCCATGGTCCCCACCTTTTTCTTTCCAAGCAACAACCAGGCCTAGGTCAAGTGCAAAGCATTGAGTTTGTCCTGCCAATTAATAAAACTTATCTTCCTTGTTCTGTGCAGCATCTGACAAAAGTTAGACACAATAGATAATAAATAGCTGTCCAAGCAATGATACATCCAATGCCTTTGTCTTCCTCTTACAACCACTTAAGATGAAAATAACTAATGAAGACATCTAGCACCATGGGAGATGCAGGCCTCTGCCTACTGTGGACAGTGGATTTTGGACATGGTTAAACAAGGTGGACTCTCAGTTCCTTCCAGGACACCATCTTCTCTGTTGATGTCAATAGGTTTTCTGGAGTCACTGAACTTCTGAAAGGTTACCTGCACTGAGGTCTATGAGAAGGGAAGATGCTACTTTGCTTCGGGTAACTTGAAGACTTAAAGCAATACTTGAGAATCAGAAGAGGAAGTTTTAGTGAGCTCACAGGACTTGGATTTAAGACAAATGTGCCCAGAACACTCCTTCCCTGTGGCCGGGGTGGGGAGCACTCATACATCTTCACTGATTGATACAAACCTTTATTGTATAACCCCCTTTATTTGGGGCTTAGGCTCCTTGCCCCTTCCTCCTCCTGGGCCTTTTATTTGCTTACCTGTATGGTGAGCCACGCATACATCTCTGACCTCCAGGTGTGGAACATGCCCTACTGTGTGGATGACATTCTATGTTAGACATTCAAACAAACCAAATGAAAGCAGCATTCTGTGGGACACAGAGCCACCCTGGCTACATTTTCAGCTCACAGACTTCTTCATCATGCCCATCCTCTGCCAGCTTTATGGCCATGGTGAATAATGAAGCAAACCATAAAAGACAATGGACTTACGGCTGTGCAATCTAAAATGCTGTCTGCTGCTGAGTCAACTAACTCAATAAAATTCAGTTGAATTTCGTTTATTTGCTGCTGAACTTTGTCAGTGTCAAAGCATGAAAAGAGAGCATAAAATCCATACACAGTTGCATTTATTGTCATATCCATTATGACTAAGATGCTGAAGAAATGATTTCTTGGTAATGCCAGACCCCAGCTAAGTCCCTGAGGGTGTGACCACTGGTATTAGCTTGTCTTCAGGAGACACAGTGCTTGTGCCATCAAAGCCCTTGTGGGATAGAATCAAACCCTGCATGAGTACTTACACCCTTCCATGGCTGCGCCCATCACCTCACCTGCTACTCTTTACTTCAAGGGAATCAAGATGCTCCGGAATAAGTGCTCACTTGTCCCTGTGTCCTTCCCAGTCCTTACCAAAGGGCTCTCCTCCCACCTCTCGCCTAACCTAACTGCAATAAGGATGGTGGTGAACAGGATGGGGATGAAGAAGAGGAAGAGGAACAGGAGGAGGGAGAGGAAGAAGAATACTAGCTGTTGATACCATTCAAAACTTTGAAGTTTGACTAATGCAATTGTCATCAGAAGACTACAGAACAGATCCTACTATTCTGACCTTACCAGCGAGGACACTGCGTCTCAGGGCTTAAGTAATTCAGCCAAGGTCAAATACCAAGACACACGTAGATTCCAGTCCCAGTGTTTGGGCTCCAAAGCCTCTGCTCCTAGCTCTCAAGATAGTCTGGCTCTAGTGATGACACCAGAGCTTATCTAACTGTCAGTGCCTCGAAAGTGCTTCACCGACTCTGAGACGAGAGCACACACCTTCCTCATTCAGGGCGCTCTCTCGCCATTCAGAGGCCACATCACATTCCATCCTCACTCTGTGCACTGAGAAAAGCTGTATTTTTAAGTCAGTTGTTTTGTACTGCATTAGGATTAAGATGTTTACATAGAATTTTTTTTGTGGGGGGGTACATGGGGATCGAACTCAGGACCCTGTGCTTGTGAGGCAGGTGGTGGCACCACTGAGCTAAATCCCTGGCTGCATAGAATTTAACTCATAAAAAATTAATCTGTCTCTCTCTCTTCCTCTTCCTCCTGCTCCTCTCTCGCTCTCTCTCTAGCTCTCTCTCTCTCTCTCTCTCTCTCTCTCTCTCTCTCTCTCTCTCTCTCTTTCTCTCCCTCTTTGTGGTAGAGGGTTCCAGCAATTGAACCCAGGGCCTTCACACTGAGCTAAATCCCCAACCCTTTTAATTAATTAATTAATTTATTTATTTAGCTAAGTTGCTAAGTTGTCCAGCCCGGGCTCAAATTTGTGATCCTCCTGCCTCAGCCTCCCAGTATGCTGGGATTATCCCTCCATTCCAGGCTTCTCTTCATTTTTGTGTTAGCACAAGACATTAATATCTTAAATCACATTAGCTTAATGTGTCAGTGCCTTCTGTTGTGCCCACATCTCTTTTTTTTTAGGTGTAAACATATGCAACTTTGTATTCTGCTCATGTATTTGTATTATAATTGCATCTATGTCTCCACTTTTTAATGTCTTCCTAGTTCTAATTTTAAATGGCTGGATAATAGTCCATCTGGCTCACATAATTCTGTTTATCATTAAGTTATTTCCATCTTTTTGTGTTCTTTACAAAGTGCTATTAATAACAATATTTTCTGCACATTGTTTTAATTCAATTTTTAAATGTTCATCTAGATTATCTGCTTAGAATAATTTTAGGGGTGTAGTACTGGGTCAAAGGTTATGATGAACACAATTTTATCTCCTAACTGTTGTTTTTCAGGAGGAATAGTGGCTGCAGATTCCCTTTTACCCTGAGGTCCCCACTCATGTGAGTGCTGGGGTATCCCCTCCTGAGGTGCCCTGTGGAAGGGGTGAAGTTATTAGAGCCTTTAACTCCTGAAACAAGGACAGAATAATAAAGGGGCACTGCCTGACTAGTTTAGAGAAATACAAAATAACTGGAAGAGGAGATTTTTAGATGGTCTCCCCACAAAGAAATAATAAATATCAGATCAAATAATTGCTCTCATTCGATCATGACGCATTGTACATATGTATCAAAACACTGCACTGTACTACATAAAGATTACAATTACTCCACATCGACTAAAAATAAAATAAAACTTTAAAAAGATTAAATGCCATGCAGCCATGCTAAAAAACGATTATTTTCTGCTCAGCTCCCTCTCTCAATTGAGTTTATGAGCTCCTTGGGAGTAAAATATAGATTTTAGAGATCTGTGAGCTACCACCTTTAGCACTTGACTAGCTGTAAAAATAAATAAATAAAAGCTTCCCTCTTTTTCTACTCTAGAAAATGCACCTAGCAGAGAAGGGAATCTATCGAAGGCAAACAGTGATTTTTAAACGTGAATCATGAGAAAATGTTCGTGGTGCCTCTGTGCATTATCTGTCCTCGAACTCCACGTGGCTATGCAACCCGAGAGCCATGGCAGGACCCCTCCTCTGAAGAGGATTTGTGGGCTCCCCCTCTTCCCTCCCAGAGTTTAGGCCGGAAGCCAGGAGCATCCATCCCCACCTGAGTCCGGAGCGGAAGTTCACGCTGCGCCCACAAGAGGGCGCCAGGTGTCCAGGAAGAGGGCTCTTCCCCTCCTGCTCCTTTCTCCAAACCCAGCTCTGTTCTCCAGGGCAGAGGGTCTTGGGATTTGCTGCAACAGAATTCGGTGGAAAGAGCACAGCTTTCAAAAGCAACAGAACCAGCCCACATGTTGTCCTACTCAGAGTTTTATAGTCCAGTGGAACCCACCTTCCACCTCCCTCTACCTCAGAGTGACTCAGGCACCTGCTGGCAACCCACCCGCGACCTCCACCTGCACCGACTTGCAAGGCTTGCTCTTCTCTGGAGCCCGCCCCCGCCCCGCTTCCCCCACGCCGTGGCCAGTCTGCCCCGAACCGTGCAGTGGAGCCGGTCACTGCCACCACCCTCCTCACGTGGAATATTGTAAACAGGTGTGACCTGATGAGACGACCTCTTAGTTACGTATGCAGGAACCACGAGGGTGGTGAGTAACTCCCAAAGACAGGCCCTGAGGGAAAGGAGGGTGACCAGGAATGATGGGATAATCAACAATGACAGCCTGTGAAAGACAGACAACCCCAAACCCGGAGCTGCACCAGCGCTCGGAAGAGCAGCCTGCCCTTCTCAAGGCCACTGGGATCTGTGAGTTCCTCTCTGCTCCCCAGCTCAGACTGCAGGCAGCTCTTCAGGGGCAAGATCTTACCTGTCCTAAAACCTGGAGACAGGTCTTGCAGCAAAAGGATTGCAGCTCTGGAAGGAAATGCCAAGATTCATGGACACAAGAGAGGGGCCAGAATCCAAGTGAGGGGCAGTGGCAGCCCAGGGACAATGAAGAGCAGATGACGAAGACGCCACAGTGAGGGCCCTTTGGGCCCTGGAAGAGGCTGGAGCTCTGAATCTCTGACCTGCTGTCGTGAAGTGCTAACTTGGACTTGCAGCTCACCTTCTGTAAACCTCATTTTTCACTTGGAAAGAAACAAGGGGATTTAATAAGCTTCCCATCTTATTAAATACTTTAATAAGCTTCCCACCATATTAAATACTTTAATAATCATCAGCTGCTCTGTACAGCCCAGTATGAACTGCGTGACAGGTAATCATCTCCAAATCTCTAAATCTCATCGCCAATCTATAATATCCTGATCCTTAAAATGGAGGTAACATTAATGTCTTTGAAGGACTGGGATAAGAATTAGAAATCCAGCATTTGCTTACATAGAGTTAGGACCCAAAACATGACAGTCATAGCCATAATTAGGAAAATAAACATTGGTAACAGAAAACTAGAATCAAAAAGCCAATTCCTTGGGACATGAAACTCCATCCTGGTGAATTCCCTCAGCACGTAGCAACTCCACTGGAGAGAGGTTCAGCAGAGGCGCTCATTACAAGTCCCTTCTGTGAGTCATGGGCTGCCTCCTCCTTCCTTGGCTCAAAGGTGGCGGGGACTGGTCAATGAGGCCACAGAGGGGCTGAGCTGGGGGTGGAATGATCATTTGTTCATCTGAAAATGCAGGAGGTTGGGCAAGATGAGGCATCCAGGCCCTCCCAGGTGGGGAAATCTGAGAGTTGAAAGAGGCCCAGAGACAGGAAGTGACTCACCCCAAATCATCAGCTAAGACAGCTCTGCAGAGCTTGAATTTAAGCATTGCTTTCTTAAAAAATCCAACCGCAAGAGAGTGTCAGTGAGTCCTGGCTGGGGATGACAGCACTGTTCTCTTGTGAGGATTTGCAATGTGCCTTGTGTTTAGGGGGTTCCACGGGGGGCTCCCTGTTTGAATTTCTGTGTTTTGAACATGGGAGTAAAGCATTATTTGAGGGGATCATGGAGTTGGTCACAAGAATGGAAAGAGAAAGAGGTCTCCAAGCAATGACTCCCTTGTCCATCCTAAAGGATAAGGGATGTTCTTCCTGCCCTGACTGGAGTCATCCACATGCACAAGAAAGCAGATGCAGAGTGTGTAGCTGAGGTCCAAGAGGAAGACTTTGATGGCAGCCAGCAAGCACTGTGCCCCAGAGACCTCATGGGTCTCCCACGCTGAGGTCAAGGAACTCTGATCCATCCAATCAGCATCCTTCACTCTGAATCACAGACCACACCTGCAGAGAGAGCCAGAGTCCTGTGCATCACTATAACAACAGTTCTCTTACCTGAGCACTAATGATGTGCTAGGTACTCTATGTTTTAGATCACAAAGACACTGTAAGGTAGTTCTCATGAGTCTCCATTTTGAACAAACTGAACTCAAAGGAAAATTAAATTAAAATTTTTAAAATCTAATATCTGAGAGCTAGAAATGGATTGATTTCATGATTTCTGCCAGGTTTGCTTGACTCTTAAATGTCTTTGATAAGATATTGCTGTCTTAGGACTTTCCTATATCTGCATGTCCCATTATGATATGCAGTGCATAAGAAATACATATTGATGTATAAACATGATAGATTTGTTGTGGCATAAGCAAGAAATTCAAACAAATGCAAACCATCACCATGGGGTAATGTTAAAAACTTCAGAGAATTGTTTTCCAGTCTCTTTCCCTTGACACACACACATATTCAGTGATGGCACACTCTTTTGCAATCTGCTTTTGAAGATGAATGTATTTCCTGTACTTTGCATATCATTAATTATGCTACCAAACATGATTTTAAATCATTGCATGCCAGCTCATTATTTGGCTATATGACTATTTATTTCATTGATTCTCCCTCTACAGGGCATTTTAATTACTTCTAGTTGCACTCACAAATTACACTGCAACAAACATTTGTGAATGTAAATATTTATGTGCATATCTCTGATCATTTTCATGAATTAGTAATTCAGCTTCTATGTGTTTATCCAAAGGTCCCATGTATTTGTATAATCTTTGACAGGTTTGCCTATAAGGAAGCCATGGTATTGACATCAGCAGGAGTCTGTTTGGATGACAGCTGCTTCTGCTTTGAATTTAGTAGAGAGGCATTTGTCTCTCTTACCCAGTCCGATGTGATCAGCAAATGTGAGCAGCTTCTCCCCACAGCAGACACCCACTGGGGAATGGCGGAAAGTGGGGGGTGGGGGGTATTGAAATCTTCTTTCTGAACCTGCACATCCCTGGATGATGGTGAATTCATCCAGGTGAGTGCTCCCTGGTCAGCCTTGCTGCCCATGAGGCAGTGAACTGACTCTGTTGAGAGAAAGGCACATTCTCTAGCCAATTACCCTCCCACCCGAACCATTGTTCCAAAAGAACAAACACACATTGACCATTTTAATGGTATCAATGAAAAATAGCACTCTTAGTGAGCCTCTTCCCTTTATAAACTTTTGTAGTCCCAAAAGTAGACAATCCTTTCCCTCTCAGAAGGAGTCATGTATGCTCTGAGGTCCATGTGACTCCATTACAGTAGGCTGAATAGACACAAAGATGGGACCTGAAGCTCAAGATAAACCCTTCGGACTGCACTTCTTCCACTCTTGACTCCCTGTGCAGTCCTTCTGCTCACCCCTCCAAACACATCACTGTCAACTCTATACCTCTGCTCAGCTCCCAACTGTTGTCCAAATCCCTTTAGGCTCTCCTATCATAGACCCATTGGGTGCTCCACTGTCAAGACTGTCTACACAAAGGATGCATCTCAGAAATCCCAGCCTCTGCCAAGGCCCTTAAGTAGCTTCCCACTATGGCAGGGATGAACCACTCAAACCCTGCCACATTCTCAAAGGTGCCTAGACCACTTTTCCCACTTATTTCCCACTTTTTATCATTGTCATAGGGAAGCAGTCTTCTGAAGCTATGCATCTCCTGATCTAGTTCCCAGTGTTTATCTCCTTCTGTTGCATTGCTGCTTTTTCCTCCCTTATAGACCTTTCTTTAGTAACTCCATTTCTGGAGCTGCCCAATGATCTGCCTTCCTTTCTAGGGTTCATCACAAATTCTGCTCTCTACCCAGTTCTTCACTGTAGACCTCTACTTCTATTCATGATGGAGTGGCCAGGCATAGAGCAATGTGATCACCAATGTGATCACCAAGGACAAACAGCAGCCTGATGCAGTGCTAAGAGGTTTGTCTCCAAGCCTTAGATGGCCATGACAGCATTCAGGATGTGGGGAGCAAGATGCTTTTTTTTTGGCGGGGGGGGGAGTGCAAGGTCTCCCTTTGTAATTCAGGCTGGCCCTGAACTCAGTATATAGCCCAAACTTGCTGTGACCCTCCTGCCTCAGCCTCCCATGTTCTGGGATAACAGATGTGTGCCACCACGCCAAGCTCACAGGATTCTTGAGAGAAATGCAAAAAAATAAGCCTGCATTCTGTACCTGACTTCCCTCAAGTATATTTGCTGACTCATGCTTCAGAGGAAGGGTATGAGAATTCCACAGAAAGAAACTGGCAGAGGGCCACTGCTAGATGGTAGAGGAACCAGCAAAACAGAAATCACACAGGGCAAGAGAGACAAAAGAACAAATGGAGTTTGGGGCCATCAAGGCAGCCAGGACTCAAGATCCAAGATTTTAGTATAAAGCTAGGCACAGAGGAAGAATAGTTGTTTTGCAAGTTGTTTCTCTGCAAGTCATTGGTACATTGGTTTAAAGTAAGTAGTACAACATCTAAGAAGTTTAAGGGGATACAAACACTAAGAAAACCAGAATAGTGCTAAACATAATCCTAAAATGCTCCAAAGATAGACCTTGGAGTTTAAAACCAATGGAGGACAATAGAATCTGGTAAAATCACCAGGTTGTCAGATGTAACCCATGATCAGGAATGAATCTAAGATCAAAGCAGCCTTACAGGCTCTGCAGAAAAATCTCAGTCCCTGGCTAGCTTGGGGCGATTTCACCCCACTCCCTTGTTGAGGGTAACAGTCTCATTCTCTACAATGGTCCCTGTGCAATTTCAGACATTTGTTTTAAAATATCACTAGGTATGTCAAGAAACAGCACTGGAAGGGAAGAGAAAGATAACAGGAAGAGACTCAGAGGCTTAGTCACTGTTATCATCAGACAAGGACTTTTAAAAGAGCTATAATTATTATGTCTAGGAAAACATATGACAAGGTAGAGAATTTCACCAGAGAAGGGGAATGAATACAAATAAGCTTGAAATTGGGCAATTAAAAATGGAAAAACTAAAATTAAAGGCACAGTTAGCCAAAGATTGAATATAGTAGATCTGACTGGTAAACTGGAAGAGAGAAAGGATGGATAATGCAGAAAAGGTGTAAGAGACATATGTGCATAGTGCTACAGTCTAATGAGTATAGCTCAAGTCATAGAAGGGGGTGAAGAAGAATATCCACATGCGCACATGTGTGTGCACGTCTCTGTGTGTGCATGCATGTGTGCATGCTGTGCTTGAGCCTCAGGTGTCACCCCTTTGTGTCTGCCACAACTGGAACTAAACCACCCTCCCTGGCCAATGACTGAGCAGAAGGCAGGGGACTCCTAGCCCTGGCTTCCTGCTGCCTGGCACAGATCTTCTGTTACACTAACTATGTCCAGAGACATTGGATCCACTTGGACAGGACTTTCACAAACCAATGCTCTGGCCTGAGATTCTTCTGACCTATCTGGTGTCTTGAGGTCCTCTTTGCTTAATTTCTCACCTCCCCCTTATTTTCCCTAGATGTTTCTCCCAGTAAATCTCGGAAATACTGGTTCTTAGCATTTATTTCCAGGAGGACCTGCAATGACAGAATAGGTAATGATGCACAGTTATGAGAAGTGATCAAAGACCTTAGGCTACAGAATCAGGATGCTCTTAAAGGATGTGTGACATGAATATAAATAAATCCTCAGCTAGGGACTTCTGGTTTCAGCCAAGATATGTAAATGGGCCAGCAAGTGCTTATTCCCATCCTCACCATAAGAAAATCATGGACATACTGAAAATTAATTTCTTTTCTTAGATCCATCAGAGAACTAAGGTCACAGGGTAAATTGTCATTCAGAAATCAGGACAGATAGGTTCCTCCAGGAGACGCAGGACCTGGCATTTTCTAACCCATAGCAAGACACCATAAAAATGAGGAGGAACTGTAGATCAGCATTTCTAGGGTTTCTGAAGGCCGGGTGTGGACTACTGTGAGAATGAAGGCCATGAGGTCGGCAGTCATGGGTGGGACCATTACATTTTTATACTTTCTTTTCTACAGGGACCTCAAAAGACTGTCATAAGGAGTATCTGGAAGAATCCTGACATTGTGAAATCTACCCAGACCCATATTCTTATGAAACCAAAGACTTCATTCATCTGCAGGGCTTCACTCACCACTCCCAGGCATTGACAAAATCCCATCACAGTCAGAAGAAGTGACCCCATCCAGGCCCAGCCTTCCTATCTCACTGGAGGAAAAGGAAGTCTTCTTCGTTGAGGGAAAGAGCCTCAAGAATAGCAGTTGAAAGCATGGAGGGTGGGAGGGATCAAGGGAAAACACTTATCTCTGAAGGAAGGACAGGATGTGTGAGAAGGGCACTGCCCTGAGGCACAGCTCCACCATGCACCCCAGAACCTGAGGCTGCATCAGAAAAATAGAGAATGACTCAA
Organism: Heterocephalus glaber; assembly: GCF_000247695.1. The sequence goes on along the minus strand of NW_004624735.1, from coordinate 17,189,210 downwards.
GAGCAGAATTCAAAGAACCCCAAAGACAAAAGGAGGGGGAAATTATCTAACCTTCAAATTGGAACCCCCAGGTGACCACTGATACAAGCAGCCATAGAGCAAGCCCAGAGCCAGGCCAGAATAACACGAATAGTCACAAGGCCCATTTGCTCCAGGATCTATTGCCCCATTGACCATGTCTGACTCTAACAAAAGAGGTAAGGCAGGCCCAAAGACAGGAAATCAGAATAAAGGGACCAAGCAATCATCAAACTAGATTCAGATATGACCTATGTTGCAATTACCAAGCAAAAAATGTAAAATCACATCAGTTAATATGTTAAGTATTATAATGGAAAAGGTAGGTATAATGGAAAAGCATGAAGGGTAATGTCAAAAGAAACATAAAAACTATATGAAAGAATAAAGAGAAAATTCTAGAACTCAAAACACAGTAGAGATAAAGAATGTTTTGGGAGCCAGGGATTTAGCTCAGCAGCCCTATGCCTGCCTTCCAACCTCAAGGTCCTGAGTTCAATCCTGGTACAAAAAAAAAAGAATGTTTTTGGTATTTACACACGTGTGTCCTATTTATTTCACATAAGATTATGGCCTCAATGTGCATCCATTTAGCTATAAATGTCTCTAGTTTCTCATTCTTTATGGCTGAGTAGTACTCCATTTTATAAAAAAACC
>NW_004624735.1:17175588-17187645 GCF_000247695.1 Heterocephalus glaber | reverse complement strand
CTGATTTTTTTAAGTTCTTTATAGATTCTAGATAGTAAACCTTTGTCTGAGGAACAGCTGGTAAAAACTTTTTCCCACATTGTAGGTTGTCTCTTCACACTGTTGGTCATTTCTCTTGCTGTGTAGAAGCTTTTCAGTAAGGTGAGATCCCACTTGTTGATTCTTTGTGCTAGTGCATGTGTGACTGAGATTTTGTTTATGAAATCTTTTCCTACATTAATATCTTCAAGAGTTCTACCTAACCTCTCTTCCAGCCTGTTTAGTGTTTCTGTTTTAATATTTAGATCTTTTATTAATTATATTGGCACATTTAAGGTGTACAGAATAATGACATTCATCATTGGAAATTTGGACCTCCACATAATCTCTCTTGTTCTTATTTTTTCCCCATTCTCCAGCCCTCCCTTCAACCCCTCCACCTCCCCCTATCTACAAAGTCTTTGTTTCCATTTTTTCATTTTCTCATATTAATTCCATCCCCTTCTTTCCTTTCCCCTACCCCAACCACTTCCCCTTCCCCTTTGCCCCTTTTCTTCCTATTTCACATTATCTAGTATACCTTTTACTCCTTATTTACACTTTCAGTTTCTCACACTAGAGAAACTATTTGGTATTTACACATATGTGTCCTATTTATTTCACTTAAGAGTATCACCTGTTCACAGAAGTAATGGCAATATTTAGATCTTTAATCCATTTCAATTTTAGTTTAGTGCATGGTAAGACATATAGGTCTAGTTTTAATCTTTGGCAAGCTGAAACCCAATTTTTCCAGCACCAGTTATTAAAGAGGCTATCTTTCCTCCAGTGAGGATGTTTGGTTCCTTTGTCAAAGATGAGGTGGCTGAGTGTGTCTGGAGTTGTTTCTGCAGCTTCTAATCTGTTCCACTGATCCTCAGGTCTGTTTCTTTGCCAGTACCATGCTGTTGTTATCACAGTAACCTTATAGTAGCGTAGTTTGTATTAGCTAAAAGTTGGGAAAACCCAATTGCCCACCAACTGGAGACTGGATAAAGAAGATGTGGTTTGTTTGTTTTTTATAAAATGGAGTACTACTTAGCCATAAAGAATGAGAAACTAGGGCTGAGGGTGAGAGAAAAGGCTACATTTCAGGTTGAGACTCTGAAAATAATCCATTCCTGCCTCTGTTGCTAGCCTTGCACTGTGCAGTGGAGAATTCTCAGTTGTGATTTTTCAAAATCTGGGTTTGGGTTCTTCGAGCAGCTGAATTGCTATTGCTCAGCTATCTATTTTTGGCACTGGAGATTAGAAGGCTTCTGATCCTCAACAAGTTCTTGCTGTCCTCATGGCTTCCAGTCAGAGGAGTCAATCCTGTGAGGGTTCAGTCTCCTCGCAGGATGCACACTTCTCTCACATCCTGCAAAATGTGCTCCTAAATGCCAAGTTATGTAAGTTGGTGTCATTTCTGCTCCACAAGTATCAAAAGAAGGAGCAGGTCACCGTGAAAGAAATGCTGCATGTTCTGCCCCATGATTACCATCACAACTTCCCTCTGAACTTTTGGGAACTCTGTGAGTCCATGTATCTGGGTTTTGGTGTTAAAATCAGGAAAGTGAATTACTCTGGCAATACATATGAGCTAGTCCCCATTTTGGGTCTTACATACAGTGGGATACTGATGGCAATGATAAAAAAATCATTCTCAAAATCAACATCATTATATTTGTCCTGTCTCTTATGTTCATAGAGGGCAACCATATCAATGAGGAGGACCTAACCCAAAAAGTGAAAAGATGGGACATGTTAGCTCAGTCTGAGCATATTCATTTTGAGGAAGCCTGGAAATTCATCACTGAGGATTTAGTACGGTAAGAGTACCTGATGTACCGGCAGATTCCTAAGAGTGATCCTGCTCACTATGAGTTCCTGTGGGGTCCAAGGGCCCACACTGAAACCAGCAAGATAAAACTCCTAGTTCATATGGCCCATCTTAATGGAACAGATCCCAAGTCTTACCCAGAACTATATGAAGAGGCGTTGGAAGCAGAACGAGGTATAGAGCTAGGTTTCCTGAGAAACAAGGGATATTGCCCAAAGGTCTCAGTGAATTTGTTCTCCCCCAAGAAGAACTGAATGAAGCCCATTTTCAGTCTCTGTGGAGAGCAGGCAGTTTTCTAAGTAGTGAAGGGCCAGGGGAGGGGTAAAATAGCACACATAGCATCTTGCTGTCTCTTCTACTTGGGTTACTTGGAAATGGACAGGGGTTTTCTTTATGGTTTTTTGAAGTATTGGTCCTTTTGGGGGGACACTGAAGTAGCTTGCATATTTATTGAATGGTATTGATCTCCTGTGTATTTTTAGTTTTGTGATGTTGATGTTTGTGTTTTCTGATGGGAATGTGATTTTGTGTGACATTGATCACAAATGGAATGCTTTTTCCATTCAAATGCAACAGTCTTTCCTGTTTTATCATATAAAAAGAAAAACTATTCAATTTTTTTATGATAAAGTGGGAATGGAATAGGAATTTCCTTGAAAATTGTAAGTTTACATCAAGTTAGAGGGACCCTAGAAAAAGTGATAAGGATGAAAATCAAATATTGGCTGCTTCTTATTTCTTTTCCCCTGTTGATCTATACTATTAAACTTATATTTATTGCATACCTGAAAAAAAAGAGAAACTAGACACACTTATAGCTAAACGGATGCACATTGAGGCCCTACTCTTAAGTGAAATAAATAGGACACACATGTAAATACCAAATAGTTTCTCTGGTGTGAGAAACTGAAAGTGTAAATAAATATCAAAATGTATAATAGATAATGGAAAACAGGAAGAAAAGGTCCAAAAGTGGAAGAGGAAGTGGGAGACATAGAGGAAAGAAATAAATATGAGAAAAAGGAATAAACAGAAAGAAAGTCTTTCTAGATAGGGAGGGGTGGAGTGGTTGAAGGGAGAGAAGGGGAATGGGGAAAAAATAAGAACCAAGATATATTACGTAAAGGTACAAGTTCCCAATGATGAATGTCATATTGCATACCTAAAATGTACCAATAAACTTAATAAATTAAAAATAGATATATTTGGAGAAATAATTACTGAAAATATTCCAAAATAGGTGACAGATACACAACCACAGGTCCAAGAATATCAGAAAACACAAAACAGGATTCAAACCAGAAACAAACAAGCAGGTAAAAAATACCTAGGCACATAATGTTCGAACCAAAGGAAATAAAATAAAAGAAGAGGAAGTATTGATGTCATCTAGGAAAGAAAGTCTTAAGGGAAATTTTTAAATTCTTGAACTAAATTAAAACAAAAATGCAATTACCCAAAGCTTATTAGATATAGCAAAAGCAGTACTTAAGTGGAGACATATTATATTAAATGCATAGGAGAGAAAAAAAGATCTAAAATCAGTGATCTAAGTTTATACTTTAGGAAATTAGGAAAAGGAGAATAAATGAAACATCAAACAAGTGGGGGAAAGGAAGCAAAAAATACAGACATAATGACACTAAAACAGAAAAGCAACAGAGAAAATCAAAGCAGACTCACTCAAATGTTCCATAAAATCGATAAACCAACAACCAGAGAAATCATAAGAAAGAAATTTCAGTTATCAGGAATGAAAGATAGGACACTATTACTGATCCCATAGACTCTAAGAGGACAATAAAGAAACATTAAAAAATTTCTGTGCTCATAAATTTGATAATTTAGATGAAGTGGGACAAACCCTTGGAAAACACAAATTATAAAGCTCAGTCAGAGGGGAATAAATAATCTAACATTATATTTATCAAAGGAATTGAATTAGCAAATTTCTAAAAAAGAAAACACTAAGCTCTAATGATCTCACTAGTGGAGTCTACCAAACACTTAACAAATTCTACACAATCTTTTCTAGAAACATAATCTTTTCTAGAAAGAAGAGGAAGAAACACTCCCCACATAATGTAATGAGACTAGCATATCCCTACTTCAAAAATCTGATACTTCAAGAAAACAATTGGCAAATATCTCTCAGAACATAAAACCAAAAATTTAGATAATAGAAAATACAATATAGCAGTATAAAATGGATACTACCTCATAACCAAGTGGGATTTACATATATGGCAAATAAGTACAGGAAAAGATTCTTATCATTAGCTTCACTGGTCATCAAGGAAACGCAAATTAAAGCTACATGAGCTGTTGCTGCTTTAAGATTTGGATTAATTGAAACCTTCGTATTATGTTCCTGGCAGAAATCCAAAATGATAGAACCAGTTGGAAAAACAGCTGGTCAGAGTCTTATAAAGTGAAACACACACTTACTTATAAACTTTTACTCTGGTGAGTTAAGTAATGTTCACAATCACTAATAAATGGAAATAACACAGAGATCCTTCAACAAAAAAATAGAAAAACTAACCATGCTACACTCACCCAATGATTGAAATTTGCTTAGCAATAAAAAGAAAAGAACCTCCACTACACTCCAATGTGCATGGTTCCCAGATACACTGTGCAAAGTAGGACTAGGACACCAAACTGGATAAGGGACACATCTTCTGATTCCAGTCCCATGAAACTCTTGCAAAAGAAAAACCATGTGGATAGAAAGCAGACCTGTGGTTGTTCAGGCTTCTGGGTGGTGGATGGGCCGGGTACACTAGGAAGAGCCAGCGTTTTACATATGGGGCACCTTTCTGTCTGGATTTGTGGTTTTGTGACTACACAACTTTTCATATTTTAAACCTTGCAGAACTGAGCAGTAAAATAAGTGGATGGTGCAGGAAAAATCAGAAGTGAGTTCCATGGAGAGTAACTCAGAAAGCAGTTGCCCCTAAGCCCTTTCCAAGAGTCGCCTTATCATCTGCTGCTCTGTGCAAAATGAAATATGCAATTTAAGAAGGCAGAATGGAGGCCTTCAAAACCCTACTCCATGGAGGAACTGACACACAGAAGACACACAGCTGCTATTTCTCCTGTAGGAAGCTATGAGGGGGAAGCGCAGAGCATAAGCTTTTTAGCAAACCTGAGCAGCACAGGTCAGAGCCACTCTGGTGTGGCTCACTGTGTCGTGTAAGGTCCACACCTAAGGGTTGGCTGTACCAGCAAAACAATAATCTGTAGTTTTCCTTCCTGCAACCATGCTTTGTATGCTTTTTTAAAAATTCATCTGAATTTTTCTCTTATTGTTTGGCAGAGTTTAGGGTCATTATTTTATATTAAAGAGAGGAACCCGAGAAAGAACTGGGCTCACAGTTCTGCATAAAATGAAAGGTAATTTTTTAAAAATTTAATAGAGGACTTAATGTGCTCTGTGAGAGTGAAGTAATTGGAGCATCCAAGGCTTTGGAGAGGTTGGCAGGGGCTGAAGGCGAACACGCTCTCCTATGCAGGAGGGCATGGCCTGGTTATGTAACATTTCAGGCTGTGTGGCACAGATACAAGGCAGCCCACTCCACAGGGCTGTGGTGAGAATGAAAGGAAATGAAATCCATAGAGCATGTGACATTGTACGGCAGGTCACTGCTGCACTCCCGTTATTATGATCAGCATTATTGTTGGGACTCACTGTTATCTTCCTCATCATCATTTCCCCTCAAAGACAAGAGTAGTTACTCTGCCAGTCTCCAAACCAGGCCACCCCTCTGGGACAGGGTGGGGCAGGCTACCTCAGCAAGACCTGGGACTCATCTAGCTTGGACTCTGAGTCTTTCTTTCTCACAGACTCCCTTCTGGTTTGCTCGTACTGGAGAGCATCCTTTGAGATACTATTTTTGCAGTGAAATGCATCATGTCCAATAGACAGTTCCAAGGTTCAGAACTCCAGGCCCACTCAGTAAGACACAGTAGGCAGGAAGCATCTGGAGTTAACATCATGTTGAAGGGGGTGAGTCCTGGAGTTGGGCTGGGATTCTATTTCCCACCTTTTACCTTCCCAGTTGAGTTAATTCATGTAAGTTCTTGGATTTTTCTGAGCCTCAGTTTCCTTATCTGTCAAATGGAAACGGCCGTGATACAAAACTGGCATAATTGTTATGAAACTTCAATCAGACACAATCTCTTTATGGAATACCTGACCCAACAGGTCATAATTTTTAAAAATTATTATTTTACTATTTTTGATGTCTCTGTCATTTTCATAGCAGGAGATATTTGCTAATATTAGATTCTGTCCTAAAGTATCATTCTTTCACTTGCCATTCACCAAATGTTTCTGGTGAGGTTAAGGCAGCGTTGGTGAAATGTATAGAGTTTTATTGGTGGGAAGAGTGAAAAACAAAATATGAAAGACATTGATGATTTCATGCAGGAATAAGAGCTGTGAATTATGACTCAGCAGGACGAGGGTTAGAGACCGATCAGATGAGGGGCTCAGGTGCCCATGAGAGAGGACTCTGGAATGAAGTCAGTACCAGCTAGGAGGGGCCAAGGGGTGATGTGGGGAAGAAGATTGGAGATAGGGTAAAGGCGGGAGCTTCTGTGGAGAATGTAGGCTCTCCCAGCTCAGAGACAGGGTTCTTTCAAACAGACCAAGAGGCTTTCTCAAGAATAGTTTTGTTTCCAGAGTATTCTATTTCCACATGAAACTCATTACATCAAGCTAATAACTCAGGTTTTCAAAGACCAAACAAAGTAGGGGCTGAGTGTACGTCCCTCCAGATCTGAGGATGAATGCACACAGTCCTAGCTTGTGGCCGAGGACAGTCATAGCATTGCTGCATCCTACTCAGTGCCAGGAAAAATGTTTGCCTTTACTGGCTTCTCCTCAACCTCTTCATAGGGAGGGAAGGAAAGGTAAGAGAAGAAAAGCTGTATTTGCCGTGTGCTTTACTAAAATGGGGGGGGGGACCCTATAATTCCTGAGTAGAGAATAAAAAAAGTAAACTTCGACATGAAAAATTTTGAGCAACAAGCAATTAAGTTGGTGGCAGCAAAGGGCACTGAAAGAAAAGACGAATTGCCAGAAATAAATAAGGACTGGGAAGGAAAATGAAAAATGCTCCAGAGGTAAATGCACTATAATGGAAGGCGCTGTGAGATAAAGAAGCGATTGTTTAATGCAAAAACAACGAGAAGGCATCTCACTCAAGCCTCAAAGTCATCCAGAAAGATGGGTGATTCTTAATCCCTGGTGGACCAGCTGTAGCTACTGTGTGCCCAGAATCTACTGTGTGCTCTCTTCTCTACCCTGGAAATGCATTTTTTCCAGTGCCCCCAAGGGGCCAGGATTGGCTGCTCTGGGTCTCCAGGGGTTGTGAGGAGGTGCTCAGGAAGTCAAGGAGATGGTGCTCTTTTCTCTTCTCCCTAGATGCCCTGCTCCTGAAAGCAGAAGTAGGTCCAGTGCACTCATTCATCCCTAAAACCGTTGGCACACTTCTGCTTTTGTTTGTTTGAGTCATTCTTTGTAAAAAGAAAGCTGGAGCAAGTGAGCAGTTAGAGACAGAAGAAAGGAAGCTGACCAAGATTCATTAGAGCTTTTCTACCATTTGTTTAGATTCTAATAATTAACATACAAAAATATCTGTTCTTCACAAGCTCAACAAGATAAACAAAACCCACAAGATGTCATCTCAGGATGTGGCACATGATTAGGTGGGGGACGGCCACAAGAACACCTGTGCTACTTTTCTCACCCTGCTGTGCAGTTAGGGAGGGCTTGCTGGAAGGAGCAAGCTGTGACATGAATTTAGAAGGGTAGCTGAAATCTGATCAGGCAAGGGGGAATACCACCTAGTTGAACTCATTGTAGTGATCCAGCTCCTTCTGATAATTGTAGCTGCCTCAGGATGACAGGAGTTAGAGGTAATGACCAGGAGCAGATGGAAGTATCTGAGGTTAGATCAGTCCAGTCTGGGTATGTTCAAGTTCCTCCCCCTAGAAGTAGTGGGGAGACATGGAAAGATTTTAAGCACAGGAGGGGCAAGAGGCAGGATCAGAGTAGCATTTTAAAGATGGTGTTCTTTGAGTTAGGTATGATTTGGACAGCTCAAGTGTAGAAGCATAAAGATCCACCAGGAGACTGTCACATTCGTTCCTACTGGAGTGAAGGTGGCTTCACCCCAGGCACTGGCAGGGACATGGAGACAGATAGCTAACAGGAAAGAAAAGAAACAGTAGAGTGGACTGGAAGCTGGATTCCACAAGATGTAGGCTGGGGCAGAGAGAGATCCAGGATGTCTGGAGCAAATTCTAATTCTCAACCCTCCCACCCTATGGATGTGTGTGTTTAAACTTGAAATAATGATAATTCCATGCAAACCGTATGGTACTGGGAATTTAAGGTTGACTTCCCAGCCTCCCTTAATGTCTGCTTTTTCTCCACCTTGGCTGCCACCACCACCTCACCCCTGCAGTGACTGCCACCAACCCACTCGGCCAACATCAGCTCAAACCCAGTCCTCTCCCCAACCTTCTTTCTTTCAGATGTGTCATTAAAGTGCTTGCTCAAAAATCCTGACCCAGGGTAAAGCTCTCTTTTAACTTACCAGGACTCTTAGCATCATGATCCCCATGCTTCTCACCCTAGCATTGGACTTTTCATTTCTGTTAACAATTCTTTGTACGGAGGACAAAAGCCATAAGACTTCCATTTGTTTATGATATTCTCCTTGCTTTGTGTGCCTTTTGTTTGCCTTATCCACCTAGTGGTAAACTCATTCATCCCTCAAAGTCCAATTTAAATGCTACCCTCTTGATAACCCAAATCAGATAATATTGTGATTATTTGTGTCCCTGTCCATCTCCTCATCCAACTTGCAGGATATGGAAGAACAGCACCTACTCGGGTATGTGCTTTCATCTCTGTGTACTGAGTACCTAGCAGGGCATGTGGTACTGCAAAAATGTATGTTGAATGCAGGCATGAATGAATGGAGGAAAGCCTGGGTGACTGACTGAAAGGAAATAAACATGAGCATGAGTGGGTAAAAGAGTGCATGAATTTGCTGCTACATTTCTAGGTTTCAGGTTATTCACAGATTCTCTATCATTCTCTTTTAGATTTTTTTCTAGTTCCAGGATGTGTGAAGAGGCCCCCTGAGGAAGATATATTGGGTAACTGGCTGGAAACTGCATAGAACTCTGTCTTATGCAGAATTGACCGTGGTGGCTGGCCAGCCAGATGGGGCCTGCAGCTCCTGGGAAACACATGACAAAGAGAATGTATATCCACCTGGACGTGGAAGGCAGTCCCATGTCCATGGCAGAGGCCCACAGCCTGGCGCACCACCTACTGTCATTAGAGACCAAGAGGAGAAAGTCTCCATCCAGGTTGGGACTGGACCAAGCAATGAGGACTCTGAATGTCAGTTTAATTGCAATTGAGTAACAACTTCAGTTTGTAGCTCGTAGCTCTATAGAGGAGTTTGGTGCCCTGAAGCAGCAACATGGAGTCATTTCTCCTCAATGACTGAAACTATTATTAGAATGTACAGTCCTAGAACAGACAGTATCTACCTGCTGTAACAGAAAAATGCAAAATGCTTGAGGAAAGTGCTGGAACTTGTGCTCTGTACCTGCAGTCTGCCAGGACAGCGATTTTGAAGAGGCTCCTCTGGCACTGGGATCCACTGCTGCTCTTTCCCCATTAGCAGAGAGCATTCTGGTACTCTGGTGGATCCACATTGTGTGGGTGTGCAGGGAGATTAGATGTCTGTGCCAGAAAACAAGGCTCATCGGTGGCTGAGACAGCAGGCCGCTGGCAACCCAGGAAGTCACGCTTTTGCCTGGGACCAGCACTTGCTGTGAATATCCAAAGAAGGCAGTGGCATTCCTAAAGTCATGAAGAATCCCAGAACCCTATTATACCCTCTCTTGCTAAGGTACTGCCCTTGTTAGCCAGCTGCATGTGCTGAATTTCAGGTGTAGAAGAAAAGGGAGAAAGAAGACCACTCACTGTTCCCTCTCCTTCCATCCTTCCTCACTCATCAGCAAAGCAAAAGTAAAGAGCATCTTCAAATGTGCAAAACTAAAATAATTGAGTTAGTCTTATGCAGTGTTTTCATTGCTTTCATAAGAGCAAAACTTGCAGGCTTATATGAGATACAAAACACAAATTGTATAATTTTAGTATTTCTGTATATGAGTTAAATGTTCTAGGATTTGTATTTAAAACTGGCATTGCTTATCCATACTATCCAAAGTGATCTGCAGAGTCAATGCTATCAAAATGCTAATGCCATTTTTACAGAACTAGAAATTAAATCTTACAGCATATTTAGAACCAAACCAATAAAACAAAACCTTGCATAGTCAAAGCCATCTTGAACAAAAAGAACAAAGCCATAAGCATTGCACTACTTGACTTCAAAATATGCTACAAAGCTATAATAATCAAAATAGCTTGATAATAGGACAAAAACAGACACCTAGACTGATGAAACAGAGAGCCTGACTGTAAACCCTTACATGTACAGCCAAGTGATTTTCATCCAAGGTTCTAAGACTGTGCATTGGAGAAAGGATATTCTTTAAAAAAAAAAAAACTGGCACTGGGAAAACTGGATATCCATATGCAGAAGAATGAACCTAGGCTCATATCTCTCACAAGTGACAAAAATTAACACAAAATATATTAAAGTCATAAGTATAAAACCTGAAACTATGAACATTCAAGAAGAAAACATAGGGGAAATTCATTAGAATGTTGGACTAGGCAAGATGTTTTAGATAAGCCCCAACAAGACAGAAAACAAGGCAAAAATAGAGATTATATCAAAGTAAAAAGCTTCTGTAGAGCAAAGGAAATAATCAGAGTGAAAAGATAAGCTATGAATGGGAATATTTGCAACCTCTACTTATGACTAAGGTTTGATATCTAGAAAATATAAGGAACTCAGAAAACTTAACAGCAAGGAAAGAGAAAGAAACACACAAAACCCACAAAAAACTCAATGAAAAAATGGGCAATTGACTTGAATAGACATTTTCTTAAAATGTAATTGGCCAGTGGGTATATGAAAAAAATGCTCAACAAATTGATCATCACGGAAATGCAAATCAAGACCACAATGAGATATCACCTCACTTCAGTAAGAATGGGTTTTATCAAAAAAGAATGAGTGTAATCCAGAGAGGTTGTACATCTAAGGAAAACATTTGCACCCTTTTGGTGCAAATGTCAATTAGAGTAGTCATTATGGAAAATAGTATACAGGTTCCTCAAAAAAGTAAAAATAGAATTACCATAGGACCTAGCAATCCCACTACTAGGTATATATCCAAAAGAAATACACTGATATATCAGAGAAACATCTGCATTCCCATGTTCATTGCTGCACTGTTCACAATAACCAAAATATGGAATTAACCTAAATATCCATCACCTGACAAGTGGATAAAACAAATGTGTATGGTACACATGCGTAATGAAATACTATGCAGCTACAAAAGAGAATAAAATCCTGTCGTTCACAAACATGTTTGGAACTGGAGATCATTGTGTTAAGTGAAATAAACCGGTCACAGAAAGACATGATCCCTGAGTGTTGCCCCAGCTTCACGACAGCAGCTGTGACAGACTTTATATTCCAAGACAGAAACCCAGCTCTCTTTCCTTGTAATCAATACATCACCCGGGACACCGCCCTCCCCCCACCCCGCTCCTCTGTATAGCCACCTGGTTCCACACTACAAAGACGCAGCAGACACCGGAACACCAGACCACAGTACTGGGTCCCGCCACTCCCAGCACAGAGGTAGGGGCTTCTGAGCTGCCATCCCACTGCTCCTGGTCCAGAGGAAGGGGTTTCCCTGCCACCAACCCTCCCGTTGCTCCCAGCCCAGAGGAAAGGGCTTTTAGGCCACCTTCTGTCCAGCCACTCCGGGCCCAGAGGAAGGGGTTTATGGGGCACCATCCCTCCCGCCACTCCGGGCCCAGAGGTAGGGGCTTCTGAGCTGCCTTCCCACTGCTCCTGGTCCGGAGGAAGGAGCTTCCTGGCCACCATCCCTCACGCTGCTCCCAGTCCAGAGGAAAGGGCTTTTGGGCCACCATCACCTGATGCTGTGCCTCAAGTTTCTAAAAAAAGAAGAGCAGGACAACCCCAGAGCTCATACAAGGGAGGAAATTATAAAGATCAGAGGAGAAATCAATG
>NW_004624735.1:17133755-17172653 GCF_000247695.1 Heterocephalus glaber | reverse complement strand
TAGGAAGGAAAGGTCCAAAGGGGTAGGGGTAGTGGGAGGGGCAGGGGAAAGGAAAGAAGGGAAAGGAAAAATGATGAGAAATGGAAAAAATGAAAGTAAAATCTTTGTAAATAGGGAAAGGTGGAGGGGGTAAAGGGAGGGCTAGGAATGGGGAAAAAATAAGAACCAAGATGCATTATGCAAAGGTACGATTCCCAATGAGAAATGTAATTGTGTTGTATACCTACAATGTACCAATAAAAGAATTTAATACAAAAAAAAAATACATCACCTACTTTAGATCATTGCTCAGCTGACCTGTTTTTTTCTTTCCTAAAGGGCTCTTCCTCCATAAATCTCTTTCAGGCTCTGCTTCTAGAGAAGCTGATCCAGCCAGCTGTTCCAGGAGTGGCTCCAGGAGACAGATAAGATGGGGTTTGGGGTTTTGTTGGACCCCACCAAGACAAAGTGAGGAGGTCTTTCTCTGACTAGGAGGAGCAGGGCTCCTGACCCCAGTGCTACCACATCTACTTGGGCCAGCCAAGGTGAGATGCAAGTGGTATTGAACCCAACTTCTGAAAGACTTTCATGGAAGGGTCTATGAATGTGTGTGGCTGTGGCAGGAGCAACTGCTTTCCTGGAGAGATCATGGCAGCTCTGGCCAAGTAGTAACTAACACGCAGCAAAGTGTGAGGCTTAGAGGTTTGCAGCGCCCTGCTCATCTCCAGCCAGGGAGCAGACCCAGCCAGAGATAGGGCCCAGCAGTGAATTGTGAGCGTGATGAAAGTGCAGAGGAGCTGAGGGATTGGTCTGGACCATCCACCTATGATAATGCCCAGGCCTCGTGGGGAACATGCAGGTCTGAGCCTGGGTGGGGACATGGTTTGTGCAAAGGTGCTACAAACTGTGAGTCTCTGAATGCCCCCAAACACTGCACCTGGAGAAGCAGTCCAGCCTTGTGAGAGTGCAAGAGACACATAAGGGCAAGTGCCCTGTAGGACAGTGTGTCCCCTAAGAGCTCTGTACCATCCCCAGACCACCAGACCCAATAGTACCACCAGGGTCATGGGTAAATAGTCCGCAGCTCCCAGGCTGCAGAATGTGGTGGTCATATATCAGCAGGAACACAGAGGCATCTGGGAGTGTCCTGGAGTGGGACAGATAACAAAACCAGTTCAGGGGGAAATTGTCAGCACAGGATCTAGGAGTGTTTCTAGGAACTGGTGGCATAATAATACATAGTTCAAATGCCACATGGAAGCCAGGAGAAGCCTGCAACCCATACGAGGTGAGATGCAGGAGCTGCCATAGTTGTCCTGTGCTTTGCTTCCCACAGAACCTCCTTCTGGAATCTGAAGACCATGTTCTGAGTTTATCCCACTCTGCACACTGTTCCATTATGGCTCCATTAGCTCTTAAGGGCTCATGAATGGGGATTAGAGCACAGTTTCCAGAGTCTGACACCCAGGCATCCATGTGTTCTCTAAGACACCAAGGAAGGATGGATTTTTGGCCTCTGTGCTAGCTTCTGATGGCCTTGGTACACCTGGGATTCTAGATGGCCATCTTTCTCCACACTGTCCCTGGGTTCATGTCTGTCTCTGCGACTAAATCACCCTTTACATGAAGACATCAGCCCTATTGGATTCAGGTCCACCTTAATGACCTCATCTTAATGTGATGACCCCTGTAACCACCATGTTTCTAAATCAGGTCATATTCTGAGGTACTGAGGTTAGGAATCAATGTACCTTTCTGGGAAGGCGACAATTCTATCCACAGCAGTATGGATCCATAGAGTAGTGACAGTGCCACCTGCTCTGCCTGCTGCTTAAAATTCATTAAGAGAAGATGAAGGGCCCAGAGGAGAGCAGGCCATCAGGGGAAGACAGGGAGCCACCCTGGAGGAGATGTCCTCTGTGGTTTGTTCTGTAGGAAGAGCAAAGTTGAGGAAGGGGAAGAGATACTTCAGGAAAAGGCAAGGACAAAGAGAATTCCCACTCATTTGGGAGTTGTTGATGAGGTTGAGGGTAGAAGCCAAAGTCAGAACATGAAATTGTCTTCCATACCATTAAGGAGGAGCTCCAGGAACAAGTCTGAAAGCATGGATGGAGAGAGCCATCATTATAAATCACGAGTGTAATTAGAATCGTGATTAGAATCTTTGAATGAGCTGAGGCAACTTTCTGCCTTGGGGCAACGTGGGTATCACCATTATTCTCAGTATAGATAAGGTTCTTGTTTATGTCCACTGTCTTTCCAAGAAAAAGGACTGCAAGCTAAATTGATCCCAATTGATTGTGACTTTTCATTAAATAAAATGCTTTAATAGTAAATTATGCTCTTATTTGAGAGCTAATAACAAATGTTATAGACATAGGCCCATAAATGACATTTTAATCCACCCAAATTCATATTCTCATGTTCTAAACAGCATAAAAATTTTCTAAATTATGCAAAGACCAGTGGAATAAGTCAAAACAATAGCTGTGCACTTTGGATTTATCATGACAGACTCTTACTTCCTTGTGTTTTCTCTCCTTAAAAAAATAAAAGGAAGTCATGGTCTCTTTCATGCAGCATATAAAAATTAGAAACAGCTAACTCTGGAACTCAAAAGTCTTGAGTTCAAGTCCTAGCCCTACCTGTCCCTGGATGAGCAGCCTAGGCAATCTCCTCATCCCTGATTGACCTTTGACTTTAGTAACCGTGCAATGATGGTTTCAGAAAATAAAAATGCCAAAAACACTTTTGAGGCTTGGGTGGGGCGTTGCACTGGAGGCAGTGTAGGCTCCCCTGGTCTCTGAAGCCATCTGGCCGATTATGCGCTTGCAAAGGCCATTCATCCCCATTTATTTTAGGATGTTCTTATTTCATGGCAGATTCATTTGGGACCCTTTGTAAATATACATGAGTAACGAACGAGATCAGGTCACTTCCATTTCTGGAAATGTTGTCTTCCAAGTCATCCTAAAAGGTACCGCCAGGTGTGACAAACTCAAGAAATCGGCCAGTCTGTGTTATGAGTTGGACTGTCTTCCTCAGATCCATCTATTGCAATTCTATTCTCCAGCACCTCCAAGTGTGATTGGATTTGGAAATGGGGTCATGCTGGTAGTAGTCAAATTTGGATGAGGTTCTACAGGACCAGGGTGAGGCTCTAAGCCAATATGACTGATGTCCTTTGGATATGGGGAAGTCACCCAGGATGAACACAATGGGAAGACTGAAGCTCCCCTGCCATGAGCCACAGAACTCCCAGAAGGTAGGTGAGAGGCCTGGAGGAGACCTTCCCTGGCACCCCTCGGGGGAGCATGGCCCTGCCACTTCTCTGATCTCAGGCTTCCAGTGTGCAGAGCTGTCAGACTGTACATCTGTGCTGTTTGAACTACTCAGCCTGCAGGACTTGCTAAGGCAGCCCTGGTGCACTGACACATTTTGGAAGTGACAATGAGCCACTTGTCCTTGCCTAAGAACTCAAGCAATTAGAGAAATGTTTAAGCCTGTGCCTAGCACACCAGTGGCTTTGGTTGCCTGTTGATTGCAACAGTCCATTAATTTAGCTTATGCAGGCTGACAAGAAAAAAAAGATTTGGAGCTAAAAAAATCCCCACCTAAAAGCCACTTCAGCAGAAGTTTCTCTCACTTGATCACAAAGAAATCCTTGGAGCCTTAGCTGGAGGCCTCATTCTGAGATGGCCCACTGACTCACAGCTTCACACACAAGATCAGGAGCCAGCACTGTCTCTAAACCTGAGTGGGGCAAGTCAATCCACATTCAATCGAGGAAAGTGAGGAACATGGCCAATCTCTCTGCCACTTCTAGACACTCAGTAGTGCTTCAGGCCTGAATCAACCTACAGGTTTCTTTCTGGTGCTCTAGGCAATCTGACCCTAAGCTCAGGTAGGTGGACAGACAGCTTTCATTTCATTTGAGCAAGTCAAAAGAGATGCCTCTTGGAATACACCTTTCAACAGGTTTTTCACATGTGCTTGTGGGCCCCAGTTGGGAGGCTTTTCTACTGTTTGACAGGAAGATAGGATTAGCCTTTGGGATGGTTAATCTTATATGTCAACTTGACAGGGCCATGAGATGCCCCAAACCTGGTTAAATATCATTAACCAAGTAGAAACCATTTAATCTGTTGCATGTTTGAATAGAAGAAAAAGGCAGAAAAAAAGGAATATTCATCATCTGGACCAGACTGCGTGAGCTTCATTCTCCCGCCCTCAACTGCTCAACCATGAATTTATACCACCTGCTTCCCTGGGTCTCCAAGTGTGCATGTGGTAGCTTGCAGGACTTGTCAGACTCTGCAATTGTATGAGCCAACTCCTTATAAAACATTTCTTATATTCAATGTGTGTGTGTATATATATATATATATATATATATATGTAATTTGTTCTGTTTTTTGATACCTTTAACACAGCTTCCAAACCCTCTCTTTCTCTATAATTACATGCTCCTTTCCTATATACTTTGAACCAAAACTGTGAGAGCAGAAATGTATTGCCAAAGTTTGCATACTGATCTCTTAATTTCTGTATTCGTTATTTAATTTATCCAAACACAAAAGAAAATATTGACTTCCAGGTGTCTGCAGTCATGAAGCGAAGGATGCAGGAACACAAGATACAGGGATCTGTCCAGCCAGGGTGCAGAGATGGATAATACACAAGCCACTCCTTGATTAGTTGAGGAGACAAACCTGAGAAATCTCAGAGCTGTGTAATGGTTCAGCTGTTGTGACATCTTAGTTACAGAGAATGGAGGCTGGGATTCTGTGCAAGTTTCCTCCTCCTTGGTCTCAGAGATCAGCCCAGGGCCTTATGCTCTTCCTACCTTGACCCAGATAGGAGGCCTCCTACATGCCTGGAGTTTCCCAACACTTATTAAAATGTCAGTTTGGAGCACTGGCTCTCCCACTGGATAGGAAGTTCCTCAAGGACAGGGCTGATCTCATTAGCCTCTGTCTCCAGAATGCAGGTCGGGCCTGGTACATTATTGACCCGACATAGGTGTTTGGCTGGTTGGAACGGACCATCTCCTGAAACTAGAGGCAGTGGCTGAGTTTGATAAGTGCCAGATAGAAGAAAACTCGGGTCTGCAATGGGATGAGCCGGGAACAGCTTTCCAAAGGAAAGGATAACTTCAGTGAGAATACAAAGCAACTCTCTCTACATGGAAATCTTCACATGGTCCTTCCACTTCTGTTACCATGAGTTTATAATCAATAAACCAGTCTTGGTTTATTTATCAGTTTGGAATAAAAATTAAATATAGACTAATTATGAACATCTCAATGCCTATCCAATTTTGTAAAAGATCCTGCTAAATATTTATGTGTTAAAGCCCCATGCAGCCTTTCCCATAGGATTCTCTGCTTAGTATCTACAAATAAATGACTTATCTAATTAAAAAAAATAAACCGGTCTTAATTCTCCATTGCTGAAAGAACCCTGATTTGGCTCTGATTATTATTGTACCAATCCCTCAATCATGAGTCATAGTGGATCTGGGTCTGCTCCAACAGTAATAATCCCATTATTTTCTTGCACAGCCTCCCTTGAAGCTAAAGATGGCCATGTGATCTACAAAGCAGAAATCTCCTGGAGTTGTACTGGGAAAGCTCACATTTTTGATGAAAGAAAATAGAATGGTGATGCATGGTACCTACCTCACTTTCCAGATGCTGAATGTGGATGGAACATTTGTAGATGAGATGCAGCAGCTATCTTGTCATGACAAGAAAAGGACCAAGAGAATCAGCAAGCTGTGAGCCTTAGCATGAATTAGTATCAGCTCCCACCTGTCTGTAGGCTTTTGTGATATGAGGAAACAAACCCACCCTACTGCTGAAGGTGAGACGACCATTCCCGGTAGTTCTTTTGCCCTTCTACTTCTTCACAATCTCACTTCTAAGGCAATCGAATGGATCTGGGCCCCAGATTTCCTCCTAGATTTTTAAATTCAATTAGTGAGGATCTAGTGAAGAGAAATCCTCATTTTCTAGTACAGGAGTGACTAAGCAGAACACTGTTGTCACCCAAAACCTACAAACAGCTTAACTGAGGAGCAACCAGACAAAGCTTTTTCTTTAACCAAAACTGGAGTGAAGTTAGCCAGAGACAGGGTTATATGTAATTAGTACATAGATTGGTTTTCTCCTTAGAATATGGAAGATAAAAAGGAAGTTACTGCTCTCAATGAGCCTAACCACTAGGAAGCATCCTTTCCTAGGGCCATATTTTTCTCTATACACTCACTTCAATTTCTCTCAAATCTTGTGTGACTAAAGACCTCTTAGAATCTTCGAGGTGATAAATGTTCCTCCACAGGAGTGAGATCCCTCTTACTAGAGGCAATCAGGCAGATGCTGTGAGCATGTTGTTCACAGCTGCCTCTGTGAGGGAAAGTCTAAGGTAGCTGTGACCACAGCTATTCTACAGCATCCACCATCAACTGTGTGACCTGGGGCAAACCATTTTCCTAAACAGGATTCATTTTCCTCCATAGCAAGTGGGGAGGTGTGTGTGTGCTAAGGTGGTTGAAGGCACAGCACAAAACTGGACAGGGCATCTGCAAAGACCGTCTGTATTCAGGCTTCTTCAGTCAGTCAGTGTGTCTGCAAGCAGACAGCCATACATAGCCTCTGCTCTTCAATGTCCACATTGCTCCCAAGGCCAGACAGCAGGAACAAGAATGGGAACACCAAGAGACTGCCACTATGTTCTGGGGTGAGGACATTTTTTCATCCTAGGAGTAGATTTCCTTTCTCACTCATCATATGAGAAGACCAATGCTCAGAGATTAAGTAGGTGGAGGGGCTGGGGTATAAATAGACAGTCTCCAAGTAGACAGTCAAGTTAGCTATATTTTGAAATCCAGATGCAGTTCAAACCTGGGAGTGGAGGTGGCAGGACCAAGGCAAGAGGTCAGCAAAGCCAGCAGAGGCCAGGGAAGGAAATGCAAGGCTAGCCCGCTGGGGACCAGCCAGGAAGCAGTCACTGCTCATCCATCACCTCGAGGCAACTGCTGCTGAGTGCAGCTGACCACAGAGAGACGGATGGCCTTCTGTGTGGGCAGGAGAGGCAGACACAAGCCAGCTACTCTGTGATTCCCAGGCCAGCCAGGCCATGTGGGATTGGCAGAGGATCATAAGTGACAATAAGCACAATGGCTCCTAAAGATGGAAGGCAGAGGTGACCACCACCACAGTGCCCCTGTGGTGACACAGAGCTGATGGGAAAGCACAGACTCCACAAGGCTGAGGGGCGGCCTGAGGTCACACAGAGTGGGAAGCATTGAGCCTGTTCCACCACTGAGCATCTCTGACCTGTGTGAAGCAAACTTGAACTTGTCTTCCAGCTCCTTTAACTTTTGAAATCTAATGCTGCTCTCAGAATTCATTTGCTCATTTATCCAATCTTCTACTTCTTCCTTGAGCAAACATTTGCTTTCTACCTCCCAGGTTCCCAGTGGGAGGCTGAAAGCTGGGACTCAGTAAGAAGCAAGCCTTGCAAGGGCACAGATGCAGGGTCTCCATCAGGGAAGGCAGAAAGGGTCCC
Source organism: Heterocephalus glaber (assembly GCF_000247695.1). Next base: position 17,165,102 of record NW_004624735.1, on the reverse strand, counting down.
TTCTGCTCCTGCAAAGCATCAGACAGGAAAGAAGAATCTCCTTGTTTCAGACCAGGCTTTCTTAGCCCCCAGAATTCTGCTGACCAGATACGTGCACAGAATGACAATCGGTGTGGGCAGTAAAATGACAGCGTTGCTTTGGAGATATCAGGGAGATGATGCCTTTGTCAACACCAGGAACATGACTCCCATCAGCTTTGCAGGGATGTGATGGGCACTGTTCCTGGTTCCTGGCACATACTTGGTGAGCACACACATGAGTGAGTGTCTGAAAGCAATTGGCATATGTTCACACTCAAGACCGGGATCCCACTGACTTCAGGCCCCCCCTCCCCCGTGACCTCAGAACCCTCTCTCTGAGTCACATCAACTCACTTCCTTATCTCAGGTTCTTTAGGATGGGAGGAAGCTGTGTCTGTGGCCTCTCAGATAACTTGGGATGGCAAGATGCTTATAAATCTTTCAGAGATAGCCTGGTGGAAAAGGGAGAGGACTGCCAGTAAGAGGAATCACAGGGGAATGGGGGGAAAATAAGAACCAAGATATATTATGTAAAGGTGCAAATTTCCAGTGATGAATGTCATTGTATTGTATACCTAAAATGAACCAATAAAATAAAAAATTTAAACTCCCCCCCCAAACAAAAAAAATGATTTGACATCATAAAAAAAGAGAGAACTCACCTTGAATCTGCTTAGAGCCACCCACTCTGGCCCTTGACCCCATAGTGTCTTTATCTCAGAAAACAAATGTCCAGCAAGATGGAGGATAAGTGGCAAGCCTGAGGGAGGGAGAGATGAAGCCTGGACCTGCCTATCTTTATCACATCTGAGCAAGTGCAGCTCCTAGCAGTGCCATCTGTCTAAGGCAGAGGTGTGCACATCTGTCGTGGAGACCAGTCAGGGCCTGAAGCAAGACTGAGCAGGATGGGCCCTACCCTGAGCCATCATGAAGGAACTTCAGAGTCAACCAGGCTCAGGTTCAAGCCCACGGTTCTTCTCTTATTTGTAAGTAATTTTCCTACAAATATTGGAAAATTCTCTTTCCATACAGCGTCCCTATGGAAGCTGATTAACAACTGTAAGCCTCTGTATCAGTCAGCTTTTCTGTTGCTAGAACAATATAGCCAACATTTGCAATGTAAAAGAGAGATTTATTTTGGCTCGTGGTTTCAGTGCATTCAGTTCATGGTCATCTAGCTCCAAGGCAGAAAGGAGATGGTGCAAGGGCATGGTGGAGGAAAACTGCTCAGGCCATAGCAGGAAGGAAGCAGGGAAAGAGAGGGGGAGCAGAAGAAAAGAATATACCCTTCCAGGCCATACCCCCAGTGGCCAAGCTCATAGCAAGTCCCACTTCTGAACAGCACATTCAGCTACTGAACTCATCAATGGATGAATCCACTGATGAGAGTAGCACATCTGTGATTCATCACCTTCCACGTGAGACTGTGGGAAAACATTTTAGATCTAAACCATAACAGCCCCCTACATGGTACCCTGTATATCTCACAAGCTTCCTTATTAATGCAGCCCCAAATTTTTACTGAGCCTGAGCTAAGTACCTGGCACCAGAAATAAGTACAAGCTAGGCAAAGATACTAAAAGTCTGGGCCTTAGACTGTCAGAGAAAATGACCTGACAGCATCATCTCCCCATTGCCAGTCAATCGCAGCTAAAATTTATATGAACTGTTGTACACTGTGCTTGCTCCTGACCCAGGGGTAGATATGTCCAATTGGCAGCAGCCCTTGACTGGAGGAGTATAAAAGGTGAGGGGTGGAGCTGGAGCTTCTCTCTGGCCAGGTGACCCCCACACAGCTTTGTTCTTATCTGTTGCGACCAGACAGATGTGGGTGAGGTAACGAAAACAAAAAACTGTGCACTTGGGGAGCTGCTGGGCCCTGCCATGATCAACCTAAATAACAAACAAAGGGAAACTCTAAAGAAATAGAGTGGTATTTCTCTGGGAATAAGCAGGGAACACTGCAAGGTGGAACATGCATAGCAGAGAAACAATGGGTAAGTTCCAAGGGGCTAAGCCAAAGGGAAACTTAGGGGCAAAACAAGGAGGACTGCATAAGTTATTGTGAATCTCTGATCCTGGGCACTGGACTGATGATAAGGGCGGCATCCATCCCAGGGCGAGCAGGAGTGGCTGAGGAGATGTCCTTGGACAAGCACTTTCCGTGTAAGTTTCCAGTGGCCTTTGTGAAAGGTTGTCGTGCTTGTGACAGCTCTTGTTATAAGCTCTTGTGACTGCTTTTGTTATCACCTGCTGTTATCAGGCACATATGCGTGAAATCCCCTCCTTCCTAACCTCCCAGCATTGTTTTTTGGGGGTCTCCCATTTGGATTCTGAGAACTTTCCCATGATGGGTGGAGACGCTGCTTTTGCTGTGTTGGTTTTCTTCACTGAGGTTGCATGAAGACTGCAGGACAGGAACCCACACTTACCAGAAGTCAGCACGGGGCAGAGACAGAGCTTGCTTCTCTCCTGAGGCTCACAGTGTAGGGGGAGAGGTAGACTTGGATAAAAGGATATAGACATGGGCTAATGAATGATCACCGTTGTTAAGGAACTAAGCAATATGAGGTGTGTAATAGGGACTTAGAGAAGACACTGTACATTGGAGATCTGGTCAGGGAGCCAGTGAGGAGAAAACATGCGGTCTGAGGGCTGAAGAAGATGAGTGTGCCATCAGGAAAAGAAATCCAGAGCAGAAGGACCAGCACAGACCTTTGAAGCCTGGAATGGAAGTATGTGGGAAAGAACCCTCCTGGGTCCGGCTACGTGGGGTTTTCTCACTGAGGCATGAGAGCAGCATTCATCCTCTGTATAAGGGCAGCAAGGGTGGCCACTAAGAAGGGCAGCCTTTTATCTGTATTTTCACAGATTGCTCCAGCCTCTGAGCACAGAGTGGCTTGTGGGGCAGGGGAAGCCAGCAGAAGGCAACCCCAGCATGTTGAGGTGAGATAATGACAGCTGTTGTGGGGAGCGTTATAAGCTCCAGCTCCTAGCACCCTGTGATTTTGTCTCCAGGCTTCTCCTTCCCGCATACCCAGAACCAGTAGATGTCACCAGAGACTGAGCAAAGCTTTCACTGGGGGCCCATGGTGGAGAGGGTCTTGCAGAATTCCTGTCCTATCCAGAGATTTTTAGATATTAGGTCCAAAAAACCGCAAATGTGCAAAGGAATTGTGTAGCTCCATTATCCAAAGAGAACAGACAGCTGTCTTCAGTTGCCCAGTAACTGGCCTTGTAGTACAGATACTGTGATACATAGATATATATTGATATATACATGGCAAGCAAGTGTCAGTCACCTGCCTACCGGGATGGAAATTCTGACCACCTGATCTCAAAGGAAATGCTATCCGTTGCCTATTCTGCCCTTTAACATTACTGGTGACCAGCTGCCAACTCCCTCCAAATGTTCACATGGCCTCGGCTGGCAGATCCCCTAGTCCCTACCCTGGAAAGCCTGATGCCCACCCTGCCCATGCCTTCCCCTGGTTATGCTTGAACCCACCTCCAACCCCTCTTCCCAGTCTCACCTCTGCTTTCAGTGCTCTAGACAACAGGGAGCTCACTGCCATCAGTTTTCTTTCATCAGTTTTTTTCATCTTTTGTACCTCTGAGCTTGCTTTAAATTTCCTGAAGTCCCCATTCTGCCTACCGGGTCTCCATGGAACTTGCTTCTTCAGTGTCTGCAGGAAAGTCCTCCCAAGATGCAGTGTCCTGCTTCCCCCATCCACAAGCAAAGCCCCCTTGTCATCTCATTGCCACAGGCAGATTTGCTTGCCTCTGCCCCTTGTTAACCCAACACTACTCCCACCCGATGCCAGAGCTGGTCCCCTGGGAACACCGCTTGGGAAGACAAACACTGTAGCCATGGACATCTCAGGCTGAGTGAGAGCCAGCAGGCAGCGCTAGCCCATGGGACCCTGAGGTAGAGGACATCAGAGGAGAAAGGGGTGTAGAAGAAGGCCACTGCCAAGGTCAGTGTTCTGCTTTTCCAAGCTGAACAGGAGCTGCTCAGCAGATGCCGCTTTGGTGATGGGTTGGTTCTGAGGGACAGGAGAATGCCTGCCCTGATCATCTGTCTGAATGCCTGTGAATTTCCATTCTGGTTACTGGTAACCTACTTGTGTTTACGGTCTTGGGGGCACATTGAACATAGAGCCCCGCTGTGGGTCTGTTCACACACCATTGTGTGTGTTGGGGGGGGGTCTCTGTAGGGTGCTCTTTGGCTGAGATCAGTCCCCAGAACCAGAGGTTCATTCTCTAACAGCTAGGTCTTCCCTAAGCTCCTTCTAGCCTGAGGAACTTTGCAACACCAGCCTCCCTGAAAAGGAAAAGGAACTTGTATTTGTTACACCCCTATTATGTGCTGGGTACTTTAACAGCATCTTCATCTCCAGTCTTGACCACCCTAAGAATTAAATTCCCACTTTACAGAGGAAGGTGGTGACACTCTGAGAGATAAAGTTATTGACTAGGGGTGATAGGATTCGAAGCTGAGCATGAAGTCTCCTGCTTGCGTTCCCTGCCTCTGCTTTCAAACACTCCTCAGTGGCTGACCCTGTGCTGGGTTTCCACACTGGGTATGTTTGTTGCTTGAACCTAGAAAATGGTTTCCAACCTCCTCCCTCAAGCTCCTTGCGGCTGTGGTCTTTACAGTAATTGTTTAGCCTCTGAGAAGGAATACAATGATAAATCCACCCATGTGAGGTGAATTGCCTTGTAAATAAGAAACGTCAGAACAGAAGATGTTTTCAGCTGTCCACTGACATTCAGACCTCCAGAGAACTTCCTCACCTCAAATACTCTCCTGCTTTCCCTGGTGAATAGGTGGTGCTGAAGTCTGATATATGGAAGGAGGGTTCAGTGTGGGCTTCACCTGCAGCCCTCGCCCAGCCCCTCTTGGGTTGGGATGTAAGAGTCAATCACAGCACCCATCATCCTACAACAGGGAGGCACTTCTAAGATTTTCCAGGAAGCTGAGCAATCCTGCTCAAACTGGTGGGAGGTCATTACAGTGCTCTCTGTCCAGGCACCTGAAGTCTCAGCCCTCTACAAAGAGGTCCACCAGCCCAGAACTTCTCAGGACCCTCTTAAGTGACATTAGATGAGTTAAGTTTGGGATGAGGACCAGACTGAAGTGGAATTTTACTGTGAGAGGCTAAAGTAACAGCAAGATTCAAGACACATGGGAAACAGATTGTGTAATGACAGATGATCTGAAAAGGCAGACACTGTAGGGGTCAGAGAACTGGGTTAAAATGTCTGCACTGCTTTCCATCAGCCAGGTAACCTTGGGTTTATTTCCTGTGCTCCCAGGGCCTCAGCTTCCCCCAGCCATCATGTGGCACATGGAGAAAATAATGGCACACGCTCAGAGATTCTGGAACTGTCAGAGGATAATAAGCATTTACTGGGTACCTATTAGGCACTTAAAGTAATTTTGGAGGTGGCAGTGGCGGTGGTTATAAAATTGCCTTTTCTTGTCACAAGCAACTGGCCCACTACAGAAGAGTATGGAAAAATATGCAAGATAAAAAGTACACTAGCCTACCCAAAAACAATAACATTAACACAAGGACACATGTTTTAACATAACTTTCTTTTTGTATTCGGTTGGCTATAAAAATTGGACTCACTTATTCATGCCTCTACAGCACCTGATTGCTTTTTCCAGCTAATACTGTCACCCATCAAAGTTAGGCCTACTTCTGCTGGGTCCCTTATTACCCCATGATTACACAAGTGTTACACTGACTAAGCTCACTCCCGGCCATGGGCCACATACATGCTTTCCAGGTTTTTTAGCAGGATATTTTCAGGATTCATGCAAAAGCCTGTGAGGTGGAACATATCAAACTCATTTTATAAGCTATATGTTGAAAACTGTGTCACAAACCACAGAGCTGGCACACTGAAAGTCCTCACATTGAAAGTTGTCACAAGGAAGCTGTGGGCCGACCCTTACCTGAGTGTGTAGTATGATGAAACCAGTTTGGTGGCTGAAAAGCTTCTGGAAACACCTTGCAAATTTGCCACATACCCCTGCCACACACACACACACACACACACACACCCCACATATAAAAACCACACACTTACACACATCACACACGTGTATGAAGTATGGTCCAAAAATATGGTGAATGTTTAAATTTTTAAAATTTGTTACAAAAGTCATATTGTGAATCTCCCTCAAAACACTTTCTCTGGCTTCAAGCACACTCATCCCATTGTTCTTGCCACTTTCTGAAGCAGTTCTGGAAGCCTTCTTTTGGAAGTGTCTTTTGTTGTGCTGTCCTGACCACCACGATGTCCTGAATCAATTCAAAATATTTCCTTTTCATGGTCCTTTTGACTTTGGGGAAGAACCAGAAGTCAAATGGCTCCAGATCTCATGAATAAGGTGAGTGAGGACAGACAATGCTGTTTTTATTTGGCAGAAATGTCTGTAAATATTTGATTAGTGAGGTGCAAAGATAAAATTTGGTAAATGTCTAAATGTAAAACTTATTATAGTAAAAGATACATTGCCATGAACTCCCCCTTAAAATACTCAGAATACTGCCCTCTTTGAACATATTTATTACATTGTTCTTGACAACGTGTCTTTTACTACAGTAAGTTTTTCACAAATTTAAACATTTATCAAATTTTTCATCTCCCCTTATACATGCATAGCACGTATCCACACACACACCCCACATACCACCAATGCAGTGAAATTCCACTCAGCTCTTAAAATGATGGGTATAAAGAACATGAGAGACACTTGCAAAATATTACTGCTTGAAAAGCAGATAGAAAACCTTATGTACACAGCATGATCATCTTTTTAACAAAGAAAATATATTTATATATCTTTACGGGCATGCGTGTGTTTATGTTTGAAAGAATATGCAGGAAAAATAATGCTGATATCTAGAAGGGTAGGATTATAATTTTTTTCTTTATACCCTTTGGCTTTTTCTAATTATTGTGCAAGTAATTTTTTACCTTTAAAAATAAGCAACAAGGCAATTTGCACACACACATACATACATGTGTGCCTGTTATATGCAAGTGTTGTGAATAGACTTCACACTTTGGTCTTGGGATTAACTCCCCCTTTATCTTTCCACCTATCATCCTCCTATTTGCTTTCTTAACAGTTTTATTGAGGTAAAATTTGTACCAAATAAAATTCTCTAGTTGTGATGACACAGTCTGGTGAAATTTGACAAGTACATCCAGTCATGTAGTCAGCTCTACAACTGCAGCACAGAACATTTCCATTTATTACAAAAAATAGTTCTGCTCTGCTGCCTGCCATTGTGCGTTCACAGTGATTACCAATATGTTTCAGTTAAAGTCTACCAGCTTGCTATTTATTTTCTACTTGTCCCATCTGATTATTTTGTATTCCTTTTTTTTCTCTACCTAATTTTTTGAGTAATTTTTAAAGTAATTTCTTTTATACTCATTAATAACCTAGCTCTACTTCTTATTTTCCCTTTTTTCAAAAGTAGGCACACTAGGGTTTCAAAATAATATTTTACCTTTTCACATATAATTTGAAAACCTTGTATCAGTGTTGCTCCAATTTCCTTTCCTGGCCTTTCTGCTACAGTTCTTATTCATTTAACTTCCATGTTTGTCTTAAATTCTATAATTTAAATTACTTTCATTATCATCTTTCAAATGTATTAAAATGAGAAATATTTTGTCTCCTATTTTCCACCTGTGGTCCATTCATTCTTAATTACAAGTGCAGATTTCATATAGGATCATTTTTCTTTTATCCAAGAAACTTCAACATTTGTTGGAGAGTAGGTCTGCTAGTGTCTGAAAAAGTTCTTATTTTACTTTCACTTTTGAAAAACATGTTAGCTGGTAGAAAACTCTGGGCTAACGGGGGGGGGGGGGTTGTTTTGTTTTGTTTTTTTGTACAGGGGATGGAACTTGGGACCTTCCGCTTGTGAGGCAGGCAGTGGAAGCACTGAGCTAAATCCCCGGCTTAACAGAGTATTTTCAAAAAATCCTCCTTCCATCTTCCTTTCTCTTTCTCTTTCTTTTTCCTTCTTTCTTATGGGTAATCACCCTTTAGCTGCCCATGGAAGACAGTGTATTTTAAGATGTCATTCTACTGCCTCCTGGTTTACTTAATTCCTGGATTTAAAAAATGTCTTTTCATTTGTATATACTATGTATCACACCCTTTTTCATTTGTGGTGCTTTAATATATTCACTGATTGTTGGTAATTTGATTGTTGCATGTTTTGCTTGGATTTTGTGAACCTCTTCCTTCCTTGGATTTATGGCTTTGTCAGTTTGGAAAATTCCCTTCCATAATTGCCTCACGTACCTCATGTGGTGCTTCCTCTCTAAGGACTTCAACTGTATGTATATTCAATAAATTCATATTATGCAAAAAGCTTATGATTCTCTGTTCACTTATTTCCCTCCTTCTCCCTGTCTCTGCTTCATTTTGAATAGTAGTCATTTGTATCGCCGAGCTTACTACTGCATTCGCTTCTTCTTCAGTGTCTAATCTTCTGTTAATTCCAACTGGTATATTTCACTTTTCAACTCTAGAAATATTTTAAAACTATTTTGTAAATCCTATTTGTCTCCTTATCATATGCATGGGATTATCTATCTTCTTCAATAGATGGAGCATATTTATGATAGTTTTTCAAGGGCCATGTCTGCTATTTCCATCATCTCTGTTATTCACGTCTGCTCCTTTTACTTTTCCTTCTGATTATCGGCTAAATACATCTCCTTCTTTTACAGTTTCATAAGTTAGACTGAGTTCTAGCCATTGCTTTCATGCTGGATTTTGTTGTATTCCTTTAAATGGTGTTTGGTCATTTTCTCGAATGAAGTTAAGTAATTGATCTATCTGTTGTTTTTGAGGCTTGTTTTTCAGCTTTGTGAGGACAAATTTAAAGCAACTTCAGAATGGAGCTAATTTAATCACATGATTAATGCAACACCTTTATGAACACTCTACACAAAATCTTTCCACATAAAGTGGTGGAATCATGACCTGTTCCCAGCCTTGTTTGAGTTCCAGGCTGTGTTTGGCTCTCTCACTCCCCAGGGCACTCTCATTTGCTTGATAGTTTCCTTAAATGGCTGCCCAGCTCAGGATCTAGCCAAAGAGCAAAGATGCTCCTCCCTTAGTCCTCCAGAGTTCTCTCACTCTACTTCCCTTTCAGATATTCTGCCCCCCAAATTCCATGCCCTTTACCTCTCAAACTCTTACCTCTGTCTTCTTAACTCACTGTGACTACTAAGTTCTGCTGGGATTTCCCCTTCTATATTAGTTTTCATTTTTTACTTGGTTAAGTTGGTAAATAAATGTTTTAAAATTCATGTTAACAGCTACATGCTGTGGACAAAGTTAAATCCCTGCAAGTGGATAGCTGAAAGAACTTGAATATTTTGAGTGCATATACCCACATGGTGGACTGAGAGACAATTCTTGACAGTGTTTTTTCTTGACACAAAAACCTGTCTTTTTGTCTTGGGGGCAATAATATCTCTAGTGCTTTCAGGATAATTGTGGCTGAGGGCCAGGTAAGTTTTAGACACAGGTACTATAATCAAAGCAAAATTGTGTTAAGGCTGCAAAGAGTTTCTAAGTTCAGGAGGGTCTCACTAAAGCACCCTTTAGAGCTTTTAAAAATGGTCTCCCAGAGGCCCAGGAATAGACTAAATTGTGAGTAAGTGAGAACATAGTGTGATGTTGTGGAACCATTGCTCAAAGAGGCCTTCAAGTGTCTTTGCTGGTGGCCCCGGTGCTGACTTTAGGGGTTGTGTGACTTTCACTTTAGTGTGAAAAGGGCAGTGTGCAGTGCTTAAAATCATGTAACACTTCGCCAATACATCAAGTGTGAAAGTCAGGTCAATCCTTTCAAAACCTGCATGCTGGGCTTTATTTCCCACACTTGCCAAAGAGGATGTTACAGATTTAACTGCAGTCCTCAGAACACATATATTGAAGCCCTAGCTCCCAGAACCTTAAAGTCAGGGTTGCTGAGACATGCTCGATTAAGCTGAGCTCAGGCTGCAGGAGTATGGGCCCTATTCAGTATGACAGGGGCCTTATAAAGAGGAGAACCTCCAGTGCCAGCAGGAACCCAGGGAGGATGCCATATGGAGGTGAAAGCAGGGCTGGAGTGAGGTTTCTACAAGCCAAGGAACCTCAAGAGATTGTCAGCAACCACCAGGAGCTGGAGAGGACATGGACAAGATTCTCCCTCACAGCATCACAAGGAAACAACCTTCATCTTACATTTGGGGCCTGCAGTGATGAAACCATAAATTTCTGTTTTTTCAAGCTACCGAACTTGTGGCATTGTGTTTTGGCAGCCCCCACAAAGTGATGCAGAGAGCTATCTCTAACGCAACACAGATTTGCCTGACTAGGCTCTGGCAAAATCTCCTCATTATCACATTGCCATCATTACCACTATCAGAAAATTGCTTGTGCCGTAAAACATAAGTACATGTGTGAATCTTTTATTTTATTTTGAGGTTGAAGTGAACAAGCTAGAACTTGGAGAAACATTCCACTGTATTTTTTACCCAGCTTGCTGTGTGAATTCCTAGGTATCTCTGGACTTGTATTCTTGAAAACGGTCCCCAGTGGCCATTTCTCCCTGAGTCATTACATAACTACTAGAACCTAGAACATAAGAGAGATTGCAGCTTTTGCTTTTGCTGTTTTGAATCCTGGCCCTGAGACCACCTTGTCCTGAACCCAGTCTGGCTGCTGGAGGATGAGCAGCCACATGGAGGAGAACCAAAGATACTCAGCAGATAGCACAAGCTGCTGAACATGCATGAAATATTTTGGACCCTCCAGCCCAGGTGACCCTCCTGCTGAAGTGGCAATGTGAATGAGCCCTGCCACCCCACAGACCTGCAGGAAATAAGAAACTCTTGCTGTCTTACATGCCTTCATAACATCACAGTATGACCAGGTGAAATAGGAGTATACCCTTCCTCCCAGCTAATCAGCCCTACAGCCACAGAGTTCCCCATCTGGTATCAGAGGAGAACCTGCTGCCTAAATTCACCCCTTGTGTTTGCCACACCCTGATGTGTAACACAGCCCTTAACAAAACACATTCGGTTTGAGTTTGGTTTTGTTTTGTTTTGTTAAGCACTCTCTCAAATCTATATTTACATAATTGGCCATGTGGTGCAGCAGACCTCTAATGGATCCAAGCTTGGTACCTTTACTGCTCCACACCCCACCGCATGGCAGTTCTAATTCAGAGAGCTGTCCTACCTGTGAAAAATCCTCTTCTTTTCCTACATCCTTGGTTGATTTTGTGGGGTTGATGCCTCATGCTTCTGGACCTGGCTGTAAATGTTATAAGGAGAGCTCATTCTTAATGTCCTCCTACAAAGGGATGTGACTAAATCCAGATTTGAGCACCCTGTTACATTTATTTGTATCTTGGAGAGCTTTTGTCATACTTGGCTCAGATGCAGGCCTCCATGGACTCTCACCACAACTTCTTTAAGACTCATTCCTGTTTCTGCAGTCCTTTCTAGCCACTGATCTCCTCAGGGTCAGGTTCTTCCAGCTCCAAAGTCCAATATAAAGCATTTTCTCTGCTCATTTATCATAATGGGAAGAAAAGAAGGAAAAAAATATTCACAAACCACATATATGACAGCAGACTAATATCTAGAGTATATAAAAATTCTCAAACTCAACAGAAAGAACAAACAAGCAATCCAGTTAGAAACAAGCCAAAAACATGAAGAAACATGTTACCAAAGAGAAAATAGAGAAAACACAGATGGCAAATAAGCACATGAAAAATGTTCAATGTCACCAGCAGTTAGAGAAATATGAGTCATCACTGTGCACTGGCTAGACAGCTCAAAAAGTGACCACACTAAATGCTGGAAACGATGCAGAGAATGGACTATTTCATACATCGTGGATGCGATGGAAATGGTGCAGCCTTTATGGCATGTATTTGAGCCAAATTTTTGGAACCTCAACATGATCTATCAATTCTACTCTTGGGCATTTGTCCGAGAAAAATGAAAACTTCTATCCACACAAAAATCTACACATGAATGTTCATCAGAGGTTTATTTGTAATATCCTAAAACTGGGAACAGACAAAATACCATTTCATAGATCAATGATTAAACTGTAGCAATCCTTGCCTTGGAAAATTACTCACTAAAAATGGTATTGATATGCATGAAAACTTAGATGGATTATGCTGTGTGAAAAAAGCCAACCTCAAAATTTTCCTATTGTATGATTCCATTCATACAACATTCTTGATATGGTAAAAATTATGAGATAGAATTACTTGTTTCTAGTTGTTGGCGATGATGGAGACAATTATTGTTAGTTTTCAATTTATGAATTACTGTGTGAGTTAAGTATATCCTCCACATTTTTTGGAGAGGACATGGAGCCTCAGAAAGATTAAGTAACTTGCTGAGGGAAATGGAGCAAGTGTAAGCCAGAGTGAGTACTAAGCTCACACCTACCCATTTCCAAAGCCACATACAATGGAATGCATCTCCTGATCATTGGAAACCCCACCATTAGGGAGAACCTCTGTGATGTTAGTTTCTATCCTTTCACCAACTCAAGGACTAGGCAGTGTATCACTGTGACTCCAAGCAGTGAAGAGACTTGCCAGGAACCAGAGCAATTTGGGATGCAGATGGAGCTAAGGTCATGACATCCTTCAGACAGAACATGCAGCAAGCACAATACCCTTGAAGCAGGGATGGAGACAGTGGAAGAGAATGATGTCAGATTATATGAGTCTGAGTTTCCAAGAGGAGGTTCCCTGAAGATGGAAGTTCTGGTAGCCTGAGTGAGGTATCAAAGGAGCCACACAGGGAAATGACAGACTCCCTGAGAGTAGTATCCAAATGAAAGGAGATCAGCATTGGACTCAAAAGTAAGCAGTGCATTCATATAAACTATGACTTGAAGTTATAAATGCCTGGGACTCAATCATAGCTCTACTACTTCACAAGGTGATTGTGTATTTTTGAGTCTCAGTTCCTTTATTTGAAGAATAAGGCCAACTAGAAAATTCCATAACATGGATATTTTAATGATACATGTGATAACCTATTTGAAGAAGGTATCAGAATTCCTGGCACAACCAGCTAGTCAGTAAATGTGAGTTTATTTTCAACTCCTCACTCTGCCATTCTTCTCCCAGTCTTGGGTGCAGCCTAGCAGGTCTGGGCTCCAGGATCCGTTTCATCCCAGCCAGACTTCATGCACTTCCAAAGACTGGTGAGGGTGCAGGGGAGCGTAGAAAAGGCCACATCTTGTGTCCTTGGGAGGCAGAGCTCTGACACTGGTCCTCTGAAGACACAGAAATGATTTCCAGGTTTCCTTCCAGATGTTAGCCTGTCATTACAGCAGCCAAGGTTCACTGTCCAGGAACCAGGCAAGGAAGTAATTGAGAGACTGAGACTCCACACACTCCCCGGACTGCCTGGGCAGATATGAGCTCTGCTGATTCAGATTCTGGTCATTCTCCTGGCTCCCATGGGTGCACCGAGTGGAATGAAGCCTTGCTGATGTGTTGCTAGGACAATGGGCAAAGCTCAGGGTAAAACTGATTATGACATAAATGTGTAATATGTCTATGCCCAGACTACTGAGCTGGGTCTCATTGCCACAGCCCTGGCTGTGAGCACTGAACCAGCCCAGCTTCCTGTGTGGAGAGGGGTACAGGGGGCTGGGCCACTAGAGTCCCCTCCAGCAAGCAGAGTGATCTGCTTGGGGTCAGCTGGAGAGCTATAGTAGGAAAGCTGGTTTCAAGAAGATGCCCTATGTGATTTGCAGAAAGTCACTTTAATTCGGCAAAAGTAATCAATATCCAGGAGCCTGGCTTTTTTCCAACCTGTTTGACATGGCCAATTTGGAAGCTAGGATAGGTGTGTGTACAACCAATGCCAGCCTGGGCATGGTCACTATGCCTTGCCCCTCCCTCACTTCCCCCAAAGTGAGGATGATAATAGCTACCTTGTAAGGTTATTGTGAGAATTAAACACATTACCTACAGTGCGAGCTTAGACAGTGCCTGGTGTATCTAATTGTTCAGTCCCTGTTATTTTTATTCTCCAGTCCTCAGTCTTTTCAACTACAAAGTAGTCAACCACAGCCTCCCAGATGCATGAGGATTACAGGAGACACAGGAAGGAGGGTGTTTTACAAAGTAGACTCATTGCATGATGATTTACTCTCATTGTTGTAGAGCGAGAAAGTTGTCTTAGTCACTTTCCTTATCACAAGGGCAAAATACGTGACACCCACAACTTAAAGGAGGAGAGGTTTATTTTGGCTCACAGTTAGGAAGTTTCAGTCCGTGTTTGGCAGGCTTAGCCGCAGAAACAGCATGGGAGAAAGGGTGAAAGAAAGCTGCTCACATCAAGGCAGTCAGGAATCAGAGAAGGAGATATACCCATAATGGTCATGGCCCAGCAAACTGCCTCTTCAAATCAGCTATATTGTCCAATCCCCTTCCAAAAGCCTGGCTTTGAAGCTCTTGGAGACATCTAGATATAATGCGTAACAGCACTGTAGTCTACTCTACAGATATAGATGTGATACTAGGGATTCTAATAATTTTCTTTCTTTTACTCATCCATTTCTGTACAAACTGCAGACTGGCCTCTCCTCATAGGCCAGGCACCTTGAACACAGCACTGCCCACATCAAGCTTGGAGTCTGGTGAGGGAGGCAAATAAACAAGGAGACCTTTAAACATGGGAGGGTCCCTGCCCTCCAGGGGGCAGCACATGGTGATAGGGCCCCCAGTAAGAAGTTATTTCCTTCAGGCCAGGAAGATAAGGAGATGTTTCTAGAAAAGGAGCTCCCTGTGCTGAACCCAAAAGGATGAGAGTGTGCAGGTGACCAAGAGTTCCCTTCACCAGTAAAAACCTGCCCTTCTAGCTAACTCTCTCAAAGGGGAAGGAACTGCACACTGTCTACTCTAGAAAGTAACAAAATATGTCAGAACGGGGGAGCTATGGGCTGTAGTAGTCACTTTCCCATTGGTGGCACCCAATGCCTGATCCCCACACATTAAAGGAAGAGAGGTTAGGTTTGGCTCGTTGTGCAGATTTAATTCATAGTCGGCAGACTCTAAGGCAAAAAGATCATGGTGGAAGGATGTAGGGAAGAAAAATGCTTAACTTCTGGTGCCCACAAAGCAAAACCGGGAGCAATGCCAGAAAGGAAGGGGCAAGAGATCAGACATAGTACCCAAGGTCATGCCTCCATAACCTATCTAGACATACACTGACATGCAGTTTTCTAAACCTCTGGGTGGCTCCCAAGTCAATTGAGTTGGTAATTAAGCAGCTTAACCATCACATGGGGTAATAAGAAATCAGGCAGGCAGGTACGTGGGTATTCGTGATGCAGGGCAATGTTCGGGGATGGAACATTAGCAAAGGAAGCTTGTGCCCTGTTTCCTGACATGGAAAAAGAGGTTCTACCTTACTGGGGAAGGGGAGGTCTGCACATGTGGCAGCAGCACACAGGCTTTGCTTTGATTTGCTTCCAGAAAGAGAAGCATGGTGACCTAGCAGAGAACAAACTAACACAGAGACAGACCCAAGAGTGCCAGACGCTGTGGTGTCCTAATAGTCTGGGAAGCCTGCCCTAAGATACAGACTTGCTAGCTGGGGGTGAGGCACCTGGCTCCAACAGAAGACCCCAGGATGTGGCAACTGAATGGGTGCTGAGAAGCAGATGGAAGAGATGCCCAAGATGGCCTGAGGGCATCTGGCTGGATGACTGAGGGCCAGGTGGTAACATAAGCAATGGACATTGGAGCAGGTTAAAGGTCAGGTGGCAATGATTCAAGTTCAGACACTTTGAGTCCTAGATGTCAGTGGATTGTCCCAGTGAAAGCATCCAAGAGCAGGGGAATAAAGGCATTTGGTTCTCAGGAGAATGGATCTGGGTTGGATGTATGGATTTGAAAGTCAATGGCACAATGGCAGTGATGGTTTCTGGGAGAAAAGAAGGATAAAAGGCCAGGTAGGAGGCTCTGGGTTAGTTTTTATGATGCTTTCACCCCAACATGGGAATAGCATACATCTCTTCTCCTCAATTTCCTTTCTCTGTTTTGAAAAAGCATGCTGCAGTGTGCTTCTGCTTGTAAGCTCCTGGGAGCGGGGAGAGTGTGTGCAGGCTGAGTTGGTCCATCCCTCCTTAGCTCATCCAAGGTCTTCCATAGGTGACCTGCTTAATAACTTTAAGGGGTGTCCTATGGAACACCAGCCCCAGCCTCTTCTGTTATACGTAGAAAATTAACACTCAGAGATGGCAAGTAATTTACTCTAGGTCACAGAGCCATTTAGTAATAGAAGTAAGGTTTGAAACCCCTAAAAGGGAGACAAAATAAGCACTGACTCAGAGCAGGGTCTATTATCACCCATTTAATCAGCAGAGTTTCCTTAGGGTAGTGATGGCAAACCTATGGCACGGATGCCACAGTGGGCTGTGTGTATCACTGAAGGCTCTAAAGGGTTCACCATCACTACCAAAGGGGATAAGATCACCCAGAGATCCCTGAGAACAAGCCTAGTGTTCATCTGGCCCCCACTGTATACCCACTGCCTAACACAGGTACTCACAAATATACTGAATGAATGAATGAGTGAATGAAATAAAATGAACAGCTACAACAGAAAAAAGCAAGAATTTTGAGCCCTAGCATCTATCACCATTTTGAAAAATAAAACCAAATTATCCATGGGAACTAGGCTGGTTCAGTCATCTCTGCAGCCCCCTCATCATTTGCTGAGTGTATGTAATGAGCAACGTCTGAACTGGGTAAAGATAGCATCATCTCTTTCCCAGGGCTCCCTGTACATCTCTGTCTTGCTCAAAATAGCAACAACCCAACAGCCTCTCAGTCATTTAGTCAGCATGGAAATGAATTTATATTGGGAAACATTCAAGAGGGAAATGAGTGGTCATGAGGGCATTTCATCTCAGAAAAGTATGATTCTTTGGGGTTGTGTGTAACCAGATCACTTTGGCCCAAGTGCCCATCAACATCTTTTCAAAGGTGGAATTGGGATGAGCAGTCTCCAACACTTGCAGGATTCCCAAATCATGTGACAGATGGAGGACTGAATGCTTATGTGCCCCTCAAATTTATACATTTCAGTCCTAACACCCAAGGTGACATTTTCAGGAGGTAGAAGTTTGGGAGGTGATTGGGTCATGGTGGGAGTAGTGCCCATGTAAAGCAGGCTCCAGAGAGCTAGCTCATTCCTTCCACCATGTGAGGACACAGTGAGAAGGTGCCATCTACGAGCCAGGAAGTGCTTCCTCACCAGATTCCTAATCTGCTGGTACCTTTGTCTTGGGCTTTCCAGGCTCCAGAATTGTGAGAAATACATTCCTATTGTTTATAAGCTGCTCAGTTTGTGGTATTTTGCTTCAGCAGCCCCAAAGGACTAAGAGAGCAGGAAAATCTGGAGAATTTATTGGGCTGGCTGCTTGCTCTTTACCATCTCATTCCTCTTAGAGGTTGCTGAGTGTATGTAATTTACAACATCTGAACAGGGTAAAAATATCATTGCCCACTGAAATTCCTACTGCACATGTCTCACAAGGCCCTTGTTATTATCACGTCCTTGGTTCTGACTGCTCTCATATCCTGTCCTCCTTCTCTTCTCTTCATAAAATCCATCACCTCTTCTTTGTGATTGTATGTCTCAGGAAAGCATGGACTTTGATGTCAGGAGAACCTCATATTAGAGATTAAACTGTGTTCCCCTAAGTTCATAGGTTGAAGTCCCAAAGCCCAGTTTTGGGAGTCCAAGTAATAGAAAGAGGGTTTTTACAAAGGCAACCTAGTTAAAACAGGGTCTTATGATGGTCCCCCATCCAACATGTCGGGTCATTATCTTAAGGGGAAGTCTGGACACAGAGAAAAACATGTACAGAGAAAAGACGACATGAAAGGACGCAGGGAGAGTGTCACAGGCATCGGATAGGATGGGAGTAATGTTTCTACAAGCCACACTATGGCAGAGATCACCAGGATTCCAGCAGAAGCTTGGAGAGAAGTAGACATCAGATTCTTCTTCATCGTCTTCAGAAGGAATAATCCTCGCCAGCACCTTCATTTTGAACTGAGGACAGACCATGGTTCTGGCCACCAGAGCTGGGAGGCAATGAACTTCTGTTGTTCAAGGCACTCAGTTCGTGGCACTTTGACATTGCAGCCCTAGGAAGAAGTTAATATGCCTGGGATTGGCCCAGTCTCGATTTAGTGTTTATATATACCTAGGGAAGCTATTTCAACTCTCTGAAGCCACCACCATCCGATAGAAATACCATGTGAAACATATGTATCTTTACATTTTCTAGAAGCCATATTTAAAAAGTAAACAGAAGTAGGTTGAATTAATTTTAGCAGCACATTTTATTTAACTCAATATATCCAGTATATTATGTGACTAGATATTCAATATAAATGATTTTAATAAGTTATTTCACATGCCTTTTGTACCAAGTCTTTGAAACGTGCATGTACTTTATACTTACAGCACATCCCCATTCATAATAATCTTATTTAAATTTTCAATAGCCATATGATTTATACTGCAGCTATGACCTTTAGTTCCTACATCTGAGACATGAATATAGAAATACTCCACCATGGAGACATTTGAATCTTAGAAAATATCTTGAGCTAACAGTGGGCCATGTAATATGCATGCAGACTGGCTTATTAAGGCATCCTCAAGCTGAAATACCCAGAGCATTTGGGAATTACTTACAAAGAAATTTTCATTTTGTCTTTGCAAATCCCTGCCTGTTATCTGCCTTTCCCCCTATTTTTGCTTATCTGGTATTCTTTTGTTAAGTACTAGACCCTGACTTGCCTTTTGGGAAGCTGCTTCTCGACTGCTCCCCATCTAGGGGGCTCAGAAAGTATAAGCCCTCCTCCGTGTCAGGGGACACATGACCAAGCAGATAATCATATGCTCATAGTCCCCTGTCCAAAGGCATCTTCTAACCCAAAGCTGGCCCAAACAGAGAGTGCTCAGAGGATTTTTCTTGAAGTGTCAGGAAAACAGATATTTTTACTAGGTAACTAAGCCTGGAAGCGCTAGTGGCCACCTCTCCACCTTGAAGGGAGAGCCTACTAAAGAATGAAGTTAACAGTGCAAGAAACACATGTAAGATTCACAAGTTGAGTGGCCTAACCAAGTTCTACCTAAAGATAGTAGCACAGTGGGATTTTCATGTTATGTGATGCCAGGGATGGATGGATGGATGGATGGGGATAATATTTTTAAATACCATTCAGTTTAAATTGGTTCCTGTCACTTGTGACCAAAATCGTGCTGAGTCCTAAACCTACATAAGCACTGTGTTTTCAATAATAAGCTCTGGACTATATCACTGCTTGTATTAATATGGCTTCTCCATAAGCAGAGTCAGATAAGACAAAGAAGAACAATGGTAGATGCACACTTGAGGTGTAACACTGCCAGCAAAGGATGAGTCTGAGTTGGCTCTGTACACTCAGCTGGAGTTGAAATAATAGAGATGACGATGTCTGCCAGACTACTTCATCTTTTGAATTCATTCAGAATTCATTCATTCCCTCTGATATATCTTCCCTGGGAAAGACAGTGGAAGGCTGAGCGTAATTAGTTAATAGGTAAATACCAAGTTTGAAATCCAGTGGCTTCCTTGAAAAAATGTAGATAGACTCTCTTCTCCTACAGCAATGAGGATAAACACAAAAGAGCCAACAGAGGACCTAAATACAAGAGCAGTAGAACTCCAAAGGAGTTTTCCTTGTCAACCTTGGAAAGTCTTCAGCAAAGTTGGGGCCAGGATTAAGAGGTGAAAGCTACAAAACGACGTGGGATGTGGAAGTCAGGGTTAATGCACTTGAAAATCTTTAATCTTAAAATTGCTCAAAAGCTCTAGGCTGCCAGCTTTGTTCCACTCGGCTCTATTAAAGACTTGAAGATGGTGCAGTTTTGATGTGCAGTGGAAGAAAATGTGCACATTACTGCCACTGCTAGCTATCAGACCAATACCTGTGGTTAAGCCACAGCATATCACACCTGGAAACTGGCTCCGTTTTCTAGGAGATGAGAGGAACTATTCCCAAAAGGGCTGCAGGACCCACTGGCTTTCAGGGACAGGAAGCAGGAGAGCGCTGTGGAACTTGATGCTGAGGGTGCTGGGGCCAGAGGATGAAACAGGAACCTCGATGAGAACTGATACGTAAATACAAGAGTGTACGAGGGGTATCCACAATGAACGTAAATACAAGAGTGTACCAGGGGTATCCACAATGAACGTAAATACAAGAGTGTACCAGGGGTATCCACAATGAATGTTAAATTTTTTAAAAACTTTATTACATTAAAAAACACATTACCATTAGTCTTCCTTAGAATACTAACCCTTGTTTTGAACATTGTTATCCCACCATTCCTGCCACTTTCTGAAGCAGTTCTGGAAGTTCTCTTTTGTGAGGGTCTTTACATGGTGTGCTCAAAAACACATAAACAGTGTTTCCAAGTCACACATAGCAGAAAGCCTGGCTTGTTAAAACATTACAGAGTGTCCTCATCCACCTTATTTGCCAGATCTGGCACTATGTGATTTTTGGCTCTTTTTCAAAGTGAAAATGATCGTGAGAGGTAAATGTTTTGAATAGATTCAGGACATCAGGGCAGCTGTGATACTGTAAAAACACAAAAAAGGACTTCAGATTTGCTTTAGGACATGTGTGAATTAATGGGATAACTATGTTGGAAGCAAGGGGGAGTATTTTGAGGGAAATTAATGGCAATGTGTTTTTTATGGTAATAAAATTTTTAAAATTTAAACATTCACTCTATTTTTTTTATCACATTCCTACTATCATGACCTGGGATTTAACAGCCTGGAAAGGACCCCATGTTGAGTGAGCATAGCTCTAGGACCTTCAACAGATGAGTGCCCCTGAGTGAAGTGAAAGAGTTGAGTCAGACATTGGAAATGGCTCAGGGAAGTGGACGTGCCGTAATGGACAGAGGATGTATGTCTGGAAAACTCACCAGCTTGGCAAAGATAGTGTGTTTAACCCAAGGGAGACTGAGCTTGTGAGAGAGATACAAGTGTCTCAAGGCTCTTGTGGCTGCCCTCAAAGGGCAGGATGACAGAAGGAGCTTTTATATTGAAAAAAAATTGGAAAAAAACCCAAGGAATTCATAAATAATAAAGGCCAAATGTCAGTGCTCAACTGTCATAAGCAAGGTGGGAACAATGATTAGAATAAGCAGCAGTTCAGCGACCCTGACCCCAGAGAGCTATGGAGACGTTTATTAGACATGGGTAGGGCGGTACTATTGCTCAACCTGCTGAACCAAGCGATACCGGGATCTGACAACTGCACGCACTGCCTGACCTAAGACTGGACCCTGCAGAAAAATGGCTGCAAAGGACATCATGGGTCAACTGACAGAGCTGAGATTTAATAGATTGAAATATTGTATTTAATCCTGACTAAAGTTGAAAGAACACACCTTCATGGACATGGCAGGGCTGGTCCATCTTCCAGGGCTTTCCCTCATCCTAACTGCTGGTCCTTTCCCATGTTGGGTGCTGTCTCATTCCGACTTCTGGTTTTGTCCCAGCTAATGTCTTCATCAAGATGCTTCTCTCAGCTTTGCTTTGCTTTGTTTTCTTTCCTTTAGTCCGATCATCTTACTTACTTTGTTCCTTTATTTTTAACAGTCCTTGTGGTTCTTTCCACTATGGCATGTCATGATTCTCTTTAGTGAATTTATTCTTTTTCTTTTTGTTGAAGCACAGTCTTTTTGGGACAAAGAATCAGTGTCACTCAAAACTGGTTCTTCCCCCTGGTCCCTCTGTGTATTCAGAGTGTACTTCTAATCAAGACACACAAACGTCCAAACCTCAGGGGCAACATGGGCACTAATTCCTGCCTCAAGGGAATGTCACAAAGCTTATATAGGACAAAGCTCTGGGACTGGTACAGAGAGTCACACAGCCAGTATGGCCTGTTCACACCATCGCTGTGATGATTAAAAGAGGAATAGCCAGTTGTGGGAAAGCAGACTGAACAAAACTCTCCCTGACTTGGAGGGCACTTTAAAAAGACCCCAGGTACAATCTCCAGGAAGAGTTTGCTTCTCCAAGAGCTGTCCCTGCTGTCATGCAGCCCCTGTCTAACACTCAGTTTGGGGGTGCCCGTTACCTTATAAGTTCACCCCTTCAATCTGGCCCAGCTCTCCTTGTTAATTGCTTATCTATGGAGCTGAAGCAAGTTGACAAAACACTCCAGACTTTGGCCTTATTCCTCTACTTGGGGATTGAAGTAGAAGGAGTTATTGCTCCTGTCAGCCCCCACTGTGGAGTGGGTGCACTCATTCTACATGTGCTGAAGGTACTGACCCTTCACAGGGCTGCTTCTCTTGATAGGACCCACTGTCCTGGAGATCCTTGAGTAGTGATGCCACCACCTTGGCACCCTAAGCAGTGTTGGCCAGTGATTCATCCATACAGCATATCAGATACCTAGCCTTTTCCACAGCTGGGGCAGCTCTGTGGTGCCACCATGCTCCTTAGCTCCCCATTGGGTCAGACCCAGCAAGGACTTTAGCTGAAACAACATCTCAGCTTTGTCTCTATTCTTCCTCTTTGCTTCCCACATGTCTCTCCTCTGAGAAGTCCATCACTGAATCACTTGGGCAACAGTTCCATTCCACACTCAGCTTCAGAAGCCCCATCTGAGACAGAGAGTAAGAAAAGAAACCTTGTACGTGTTGGCCCTTCGTTCCATGACTGCCTTGTCCACCGAGCCCAAGTCCTCTGCTCCATGGCTCTTACCTACCACCTCAGTGGCCATGACTTTACTGTTCTCATGGCTTCCTGGGTCCTCTCTTCCAAATTGCTCCATCACCAAATGGAACATCTTCACTAGAAAGAAAGACATGGCCTGGATCATTTAATGAAAGGTAGCAAACTCAATTGCCTAAAGAGGTAATGCTGGGAATATAAATAAGTAGAGTGGCTTTGTGTACTGCAATAGAGAAGAATGGAGTCTGGATAATTGGAGAGCATTTGGTCTCTGCTAACATGAGCCTCTACCTTTGAGAAATTAGAACCAGTGATAAAAATCTGATGTTTCCAGAGAAAATACAAATTCTGATTTATAAATGAAATCTAAGTTTTAAATGTTGACATCTATTAAAATTTTCAAACACTGTGCGAAACCATCAAGCATTTCTCACTTATTTCTCACTCAGCCCAATATTTCTCATTTTAAGGTGGGGAAGGAATCTTTGGGGAGGGCCTCACTATGTAGCCAAGGCTGGCCTCAAATTCATGATCCTCCCACCTCTTCCTCCTGAAAGCTCAGATTAGAAGCATGTGCCACAATGACAGGGATCCACTCTTTGATGAAAGCTTTGAACAATCAGGAGGGAAAAAATTTACTTTCAAAATTACAACAAACTTTGAATACAGTAGAGAAGGTCATAGAAACTTCAATGAATAGGGTTGGGAGGGGATCACTGATGACACTTCTCACTCCAAAAGTTTTTTAATTATTTAGAAATCAACTTTATTAATAACATTGCACCCATTTTAAGTGTACAGTTTGAAGAGTCTTGAAACAAATGGATACCCTCAGGTGACTGTCACACCATCAACACATGCAATGGTGTCATCAGTCCTAGGAGATCACTTGTGCCCTTTCCTGGTTAAGTAGATCATCCTACTCCTCCGCCCCTCAGCTCAGCCACACACGATCTGCTTTGTTGCTATAGATTAGATTTGTTTCACATAAATCGAGTTACATGGTATATATTTGAAATATATCCTTGGTTTTTCTGAAATCTTTTGCTCAACCTAATGGTTTTGAAATCCATCTACAGCGTTTGTGTCAATAGTTCCATCCTTTTTGATGGGCAGGACTGTGAAGAAAGGATGGAGTCTGTGTGGTTTGGTAGCAAGTTGTGGGATTCTCTGGGAGGACCACTGACTATCTTGGTATACCTGCCTGGCCTGAGGCACAAGGGACTTCGGAGCCCGGACACTGCTCTGGGGATCCTGCTGTAGATGCTGCTCAAACATCTGGCACATACCCTTCACCTGTGTCCTGCTCCCCAGTCCAGCCTCACCACCCTCAGTCCCCAGAAGACCCGGACCACAGGTCCAATCCTCCAGTCAGGGCTGTGCAGGTCTAAGCCCCACCATGGACAGTTTGCAGGTCCCCTCAGCATCCCTTCCTCCTATGGAAATGAATATTCAGGACACAGAGTTTCAGATCCAGACCACTCACCTTTCCCCTGATTTCCCAGGAAGCATCAGAGGCCAATAGAAGAGATGGGCTTCTCGAGCCCTGCAGGGTACTCACCGTCCAACTCTCTCAACTCAGTTCACTCCCTATGTAGAAGCAAATTTCTCGGCAGAAATGGAGCTGTGGGTCTGGAAATGTCCAGCAGTAACAGACATTTCCTTGATTATGTCAGTCGTTTCTTGATGAGAGCTAAGGCAGGAGGCTGAAACAGGAACTCTCACTTGCTAGTGCTGCTAGTAGAGTCTGTTCGTGCCTGTGATTCATTGCAGAGGAGCACAACCATGTGCAACTCCAGGCCCGACCAGGGCACAGACTTCCTTGTCTTCCTGCTGGGCTGCCTCAGTTAAAAAACAGATAATGTGTGTGTGTGATGTGATGTGATGTGATATGATGTGATGTGATGTGATGCGAACCAGGCTCTGTTTAGTTCTTGAGCATCGGCTTGAGTGTTTGAGTGGCTTTGTCTCCCTCTCAGGGGAAGGAGCCTGTACAGCTGTATTTCCTGTCACAATGGGCACTGTGAGACCAGAAAAGCAGGAGCTTCAGCTATAATAACTTGTGACTGAGCGCTGTGAGCCTTTGGAGTCCCACAACCCCCGACCCTCATTTCTTCCTCTGCCAATGGGGACCTCAGCAATCCTGCCCTAGGGCATGATGGAAAGGCAGCTCAAGGTGTGTTCCTCACTGACCCCATCAACATAGCTCTTTTGCACAAAGTGAAACCCAGTGCCCCTCCTGTGCCTCCCACAGGGATCACCAGTTCAGCATAGAGTTGCTTCCCCAGATATCTCCATTTATAAGCGCCAGTGGGAGCCTGGTATAAGAATTAATGGGCTGACTTTTCATAGGCAATCATCTCACCAATGTATCCATCACTGAATCTAAAGCACTGCTGCAGGTTTCCATCAATCTTTCCAACATCCATTGGTTCCAGAAATAAGTGTCTCAGTCCATACCAGCTGCTATAGCTGCAATACCATGAACTGGGCAACTTATAAAAAATAGAAATCTATTGATCACAGTTCTGGAGACTGAGGCGTCACAAATGAAGATGCCAGCAAGGAGTGTCTGGTGAGGGGCCTGCCCTCTGCTTCACAGATGATGCCTTCTTCTTGAGTTCTCAAAAGGTGGTGTGGCCCAGCTAACTGCAGGCTTAGATGTGGGTCCCCCAAAGGCCCACAGCACTGTTGGAGGTGGAGCCCTTAAAAATGAAAGGTCTTAGTCACGGGAGGCATGTCCTTGAAGGAAACAGTGGGATCCCAGCACTTCCTTTTCTTTTGTCTTTTACTTCCTGTTCTGAAGTTCTGCTCTGTTCCTGTTCTGCCATGTGCTCTCTCTATGACGTGCTACCTTGCCACAAGCCCAAAAAGCAACGGCACCAACTGGTCATGAACTGGAACCTCCAAAATGGTGAGTCGTAAAACATTTTTCTCTTTATAAGTTGATCTCAGTATTTGTTATAGTGATAGAAAGTTGACTTACACACAAAGTCTCTGGGTCTTTTCTATAAGAGGACTAATCCTTTTCACGAGGGCAGTGCCTTCCTGACATCATCATCTCCTACTATGGGCTGAATATTTCTGTCCCTTCAAAACACAGGATGAACTTCATCCCCAATTTGAGTGTTAAGATGTGGGGCCCTTTGGGAGGTGTTTGGGGCATAAGGGGCTCTGCAGGAAGGGGTTGCCACTCCACTGGTCTGTTTATCAAGTGTCCATGCCAAAAATAAGTGGAGGGGGACTCTATTACCCTTTGGGTTTTTGTAATCTTATTGGAGAAAAAGACAAAAATATATATGACACGTTAAGGAACACACAGAGAAACATGCACATGCCATTTCCCTGTAAGCATGCTTTGACATCTTTAAAAACCAAAAGAAAAAATTTATTTCAAGCAGTTGTAGAAGATGATCTGGAATGATCAGTGATTCTAAGATTCACAAGAAAATGATGCAACTAGATCCATTTCTGAGCCAATAATCTAAATTCTACACATAGAATCTTTCTAAAATTATTTTAACTCATTGGTCTATTTGTAAATGATATGTATTCCATTGCAGAAACATTCAGAGATGTAAGAAAGAAACAATCAGCCCATCCCGGCCCCATCATCCTTGAGCAAATTTTTACTTTGGGTTGCAGTATATGTCTGTGGCCCATTTCCACCATTAAATAAATATCTAAATGGCACAGATGGTATTTGTCCTATTGCTGCATCCAGCTCTATATGGTGGGCCTTTTCATCCACATGGCTTGGAGAGGGACTGTGCTCTTTAAAATCTAGGTCACTCCAGGATTGGCAGAGGCTCTCTACTCACAGGAAAAGGTTTCTAAGAGATGCTAAGATACCTCTCAGGTTTCCAGGGAAAGGGAACACTGGAAGGAAAATCTTGCGGTTTGAGCAATGAGATAGATTCTACCTGCAGCCCCCTCGTGGTTATAATTGGAGACCACATGAAGCCATCTTCCAAAGCAAAATACTTCCCAAAAGGCTCTCCAGAGAAGAGGCCAAATATTCACTTCCCTGAGAACTAAGAGTAGCCACAGTGGAAATGACCTTAGAAATACTCTAGTTTCATTTTGCAGATAAGGAACTTGAACCCTACCTGAGCCTCTGCCCTACCTGAGCATTGATATCTGAAGGGTAGGACCAACATGCCTGCCACATGTAGGACATAGGGTTGAAAAGGAAAAGTGAGCCAAAAAGCTTGTTTGTTTGGAGCACCATCAACAGAGCCCTGGTGGGGAAGCTAAAAGGCCAGACCAAACTGTCATTTCCACCCTCTATGTCCTTTCCTTTACTTCCATGACTGACCATAAGTCTGTGTGTGCTGAAGCCCAGGGCTGTGTCTTTTCAGCATAAAGCCTGGCATAAGGCAGATGCTCATTAAACAGCAGCCTGTATAAACAGCACTGCCATCTCCACCGCACTTGATTCTTGTAAGTATCAGTAAGTAAAGTGCAGTCTACTTGTATATTTATTACTTTCATACCTTCCTCCTCATGGGGAGGTGTCTGGTTTTTTTCTATTTTGCTATAGTCTCAGTACCTACAAAGTTGCTGGGAACAGGTAGATCTTCTTATGAATAATTAGTGTATGAGTATACAACTAAATGAGTGAGTGATCGAATTCAATCAGTCTTTACTTGGCAACATATAATGCCTGTGTGTGTGTGTGTGTGTGTGTGTGTGTGTGTAAGACTATATATATATATATTTTTTTTTCTTTGAGTTACATATGTTTGATATATCCCAATAGCTTTATGAAATCTGTAGAAGAATAGATGCAGCTAGAGAACATAATAATAAGTGAAATAAATCAAACATATGAGCTATCACATGGTTTCTCTTGCATGAGAAATCCAAATAATAAATAAAGAACAAAATAAAACATGATAGAAAGTAGGGAGATGGATCTTTCTTAAATTGAAATGGGATCAAAGATGGAGTGGGGAGAGAAAGGGAATGAAAAGGGGAATGAAGATATGTTCTGCACATGTACAAACTTTACACATGGAATTTAAATGTTATGTACTGCAAACAGGTACTAGTAAAAAATAAAATAAAATAAAATTTTCAAAAAGTGAATGCATACACATGCCAGAAATTTTAGCACAATTGCCACATACACAACAGGGAATTCATAAATAATGTATTACCTTTGCTAATTTATAGAATGCATTGAGATGCATACTTTTCTTAGATATCAGATGAAAATCCTCTTTTGCACCTGTTTCACAGACAGAGAAATCAGGAGTAACTTGAATGAGTCCCCAAATACAGTGAGAAATGCAATAAAAACCACAATTTGCAAATGAGCTAAACCATACCTGGCAGGATAAAGAACCTGTATCAAATTAGGAATTGCCTCACAAAACAAGCATAAATTGTTTTTGTATCAACTCCTCCAGTCCCATATGTTCTAAGACCACAGAAAGAGTTTTCTCCCTGCTTTCATGTGTTTCAAAGACCACTGGTCAGCTTCTCGCCTCATTTACAAAGTCTGCCAGGCATGTTCAACCTTTTTGGCTTGTCTGGGCTTCAGTGAGTGAAGAGGAATTGTCTTAGGCCTCATATAAAATATACGATATAGCTAATGTACAACATGTGATAAAAATATGGTGAAGGCTTACAAGATTATTACAGTAAAAGATACAATACCATTTATCTCCTTCAGAATATTCTCCTTCTCCCTCTCTTTGAACACACTTATCCCATCATTCTTGCCACTTTATGAAGCAGTTCTGGAGGTCCTCTTTTGTGTGTGCCTTTAGTTGGACTGTTATGACTGCCCCAATGTCCTGAATCCATTCAAAATGTTTACCTTTCATGATCATTTTTACTTTGGGGAAGATTTAGAGGTTACAAGGTGCCAGATCCAGGGAATAAGGTGTATAAAGACACACTGTGTTTTAGGAACCTGCCTTTCTGTTGGACAGCACTAGGCAGTGGCATTCATTGTATTCCTTATCATACCTTGTAAAGACACTCATAAAAGAGGATTTTCAGAACTGCTTCCGAAAATGACAAGAATGATGAGATAAGTATGTCTGAAGTGAGAGGGAGTATTATTTAACATTCACTGTTTATTTTGATCACCCCTTGTATATACGTAACAGAGCATCCTTTTAAAATCTTTATTACATTAAAAAATAAGTGGGTAAGAGGGTTGCAAGTTTCAGGTACAATGTATGTTTGAACCACTCTTTAACTGACCCTTGCCTCAAACTTCTCCAAGTCAACTCTGCCCTCTCCCCACAGTCCAGAGGCCTCACCTACCTGGTTCTCAGACAAGGCCCGGCTTTGATTCACCAATTTCCCTTGTGGTGGCCTCAATTAGGTAAGCATGCTCTTAAACAATGGATGTAATACTAGTAGTTTTTCTAAGCCCTCAAAGATCCATTATTTCAATGCTTTATAATGACAGCAGCACCTGGCTCAGTGTGCATACCTGGGGTGGCACCACATGAGGAGGCCAGGACGTTTTCCTCTCCTGCTCCTGAGGCAGCCTCCACTCCTGAGTCAAGGAAGTCTCAGGGAAAAGTGGAAGTGCCATTGGCTTCAATGGACTGGGAAGAGCAGGCGGAAGTGAAACTTGAGTAAGCATTTTCCCCATGGAGCTGAGAAGTCATCTTTTCTGCCCTACTGGATGTATCTCAGCTTCCTCTCCAGGTGGGGGTAAGGAATGTTTGTTTGGAATGGTCCATCTGCTCAAGGAGAGATCCCAGGCTCTGCTCCCACCATCCCTTTCAAGAGGATCCTTTCAAATGTACACCAAGTTGTGTTACCCATACTGAAAACTCTGCAAAGCCTTTCCTTCACCAGAAAATCAGATCCTTCATCCTCCTATGTTTCTGAGTCCCTTCCTAGCTGTCCACCAGCCCCTTCTCAATTCCTTCTTGCACAATGTGCTCCAGCCATGTGCTTCTTCCCAAATACTGGGGTGCCACTATCACTGCCACTCTGGCCCAGTCACCTTCTGCTACCTACACCTCTTTATACTCTTCACAGAACCCACCCTCTTACCCCTCCTCCTACCACCTTTGTTATCAACACCTATGTCATACCCTAGCTTTCAAGGAGATGAGGGAAAGGTCTGTCGTAAAGGGGTGACTCTTGCTAGAAAGAAAAGACCTCACTTTCTCTGCTGAAGGCTCCCACTGCATGAAAGATTCCTGAGGGCCAGCGGTGATCACCCAGGGCCTAGCATAGAACCTGATACATAAGGAACTCAGTGAATAATATTCATACAGGTATCACCTGTTCCTACTGAGAGTCTCAAAGCTCTGTAGTAGAGGAACAATTAATAAGAACCACTAGAGCCCTATGGGATAGGCAGTTCTCGCTCTCTCACTGTCCTGGGTCTAACGAACATAGTGCCAGTGAGGTGGTGGACCCAGAGCTGCACTGCATAGAAGGGGACACAGGAGCCTGAGTTCTCCAGCAACTTCAACATATAGGAACCAAGGCAGCCTCCAGCCCTTCAAATGTCATCAGGTTTGCCTTACTGCACTCTTGAGAGGGATATTTTAAAGATCTTCTTTCTGTGCTGGAGCCTTTGATTTCTGAAAAGCCCAAGGAGAGAGGCTGCTCCAAACTACAGTTCAATTTCCATCACAGTGCAGATGGCCATCTGTTATGATGTAGATCTAAAATATCTCCCAAAACCAAACATGCTTATAGGCAGAGCTTTTGAAATGTGATTGAGTTATGGGGTGGTATAGCTGACTTGCTGTTCGGAGGCAGGGTCTGGTCAGAAGAGGGAGGTCAGTGTGGGTATGGCCTGGAAGGGTCTATCTCCCTTCCTGGCTGCTCTCTTTGCTCTGATTCGTGCACACCAAGAGGTGAGCAGCTTTGCTCTACCATGCCTCTCTGCCATACTGCTTCTCCTTTGGAGCCAGTAAAGCATAGACTAAAACTTGAGCCAAAATAAAACTCTCCTCCTTTAAGTTGTTGAGTTTTAACTTTCAGCAAATAAGGAAACTAACTAAGACACCTTCTGAGCTAAAGATGAGAGAACAGTGTCTCTTCACACTTTCCATGGTAGCCAGTTGAGCTAAAAGAAACTGCTGCTAGCTCACCATTTTCACAGCTGTATGGACACAATCTTAGCCAGTTTCCTCACTCATGCACAGCTTGGGCATGTATGAGGATAGAAGCAGTTACATCAAAATCAATTGATGACTCAACATTTCTTAGCCCCTGCCCACTCCTTCCTTTGGCCAATCATCCTCCTAGGATTACTGTCCATCCATGGTGGGTGACTGCTGTGCTCTGAATGTGTCTCCAGAGTCCATGTGTTGGGAAGCAAATCTTTTGTATCTCCTTTATTGATACATTTTAGGTGTATAATATAATGACATTCATCATTGGAGATATGCACCTTTACATACTCTCTTGGTTCTTATTTTTCCCTCTTCCCCTGCCCTCCCTTCAACCCCTCCATCCCTCCCTAT
>NW_004624735.1:17066576-17101919 GCF_000247695.1 Heterocephalus glaber | reverse complement strand
TATTCATTATTTTTTTACCTGTTTCCCTATTTATTTATTCGCCAGTCCTTCCCACTTCTTGAAATTTCTTCCAGGAGTTATTTTTCTTTCTCTCTAAAATAAAGAAATTCCTTCTGTGAATGTTAGTAGAGATAAACTCAGATTTCCTATATCTAGAAATGTCTGTATTTTATATTTATTTTTACACATATTCTTAAGGGACATCTTTGTTAATACTCAATCTTCCACTGACAGTTTTTTCCCCTTTTTCAGGGTATTTTCACCCACCCTTATTGATTCTGATTTTGCATCTATAATCCCAGTTATTGCTGCTGGGTAAAGGATATTCTTTGTGTGATCTTTGGAAATCTCATCCTTGCTCTTCTCTAGCTTTAATGCAATATACTTAGGTTTTGAATTTTTTATTTATGGGGCTTGTAATAACTTAAGCTTTCCATATTATGTGCACTCATGTCTTTCCAGTGTAGAAATGTTTTAGTCATTTTATTTTCAGATTACTGTTTCTCATGTTTTCTCTCACTCAGGGAATCTGATTAGACATATTACAATTTCTAATTCTACCTTTCATGTCCCATAAGCTGCTTTTGTATTTTCTTCCACCTATCTTGTTGCTGCATTTGAATTTATAATCCAATTCAATAATTCTTCTTTAGCTGTGACTAATCTTGTGTTTAATTTGATAAAATTAAATTTTCACTTCTAATAATTCTATTTTAAATTCATTACTTTCATAGCTATATTTAAAATCAACTTTACTCATAAATGTTAAACATACAATTCAATAAGACTTGACAAAATATACATATTCACTTGTCCCCACAATATTCAAAGTAATGAACATTTCCATCACTTCAAAAAGTTTCCATTTGCTATTTGGCCATTAAGCCCTCCACTTTCCCCACCTGCTGGCAAAAACTAATCAGCTTTCTATCATATCAGTTGGCCTCATCTGGAATTTAATATAAATTAAAGCATACAATGTATGGTCTTCTGTGTCTGGATTTTTGTAGTTAATATAATGCTTTTGAGAGTCATCTGTATTGGTGCACAGGTATTAATCAGCCATTCTTTTTTGTTGTTGGGAAGTATGTCATTGTACCAGCACGTCATAATTTGCTCATCCATTCACCAAGTAAGAACGGTTGGGCTTTTTTCAGTCTTTGGCTGCTATGAATAAAAACTTTGTGTGAACATATGTTTTCATTTCTCTTAGGTAAATACTTGAAAGTTGGATTGCTTGTTCATCTGGTGTGTATTTACCTAGAAAAGAAATGTCTTCTTCTGCTTTTCCTTGACTTATGCAAACTAGACATCTTGAAATAGTACTTTTGCTGACATTCATAAGTATTTGGCTTTCTGTTACACACCTGCCCCTACTTCTTTCTGCTCTCTCAATGTTGTTTGAGCAGAACTGTTATGTTGCTATGCAGTGCCCACATTATTTATCTGGACAATATTTCTCAGTACAGAACTGAGCAGTGCCCTGAGATGCTTATTTTTTATTTAGGTTTTTTTTCAGTTTTTAATATAATTTTTATTTTTTAAAGTTAATACGTACATTACAGGAAACAAAAACACAAGAAGCAAAGAACAAAGTCATTTGCAATCATAAGCAGCTTAGCTGGATGTGTTCTTCTAGGCCCTGCATGTACATATACAACATGCCATTTTGTGTGACTGAGTTTATACAGTGTGTTATACTTTTCTACACATCATGAATATTCAATTTTTTTACTCTTATTGTTTACATTTTTCCTTGCAATTCTGTCTTTCTGTGTTATTTTCCTTTTATGATTTCCAAAAGCCATATCTTTTTAGTTACTGCACTGTTCTTTGAAATAAGATTTCTCTTCCAAAAAAGAATTTTCCCATTTACTCTAGGGCTGCACAGAGTTTATCTTGTGGTCCCCTGATCATCCCCTTGGATGAGGGTATTCTTTCCTAGATTCCTTGGCATTTTGTTTTCTCTCCAGTTATCTCTACCTGGATTCTCAGTAGGTTCCTATGAACTAACCTGTGTGTCCACTTTTGATGACCCTATAGGATCGCAGCTCTAGTCTCACCCCAATCTTCATGGTATATGTCACCTAAATATTCCCAACCTCTCTGCTTTTACAAAGGTGGAAATCATGTACATTATTAGCCATATTCCATTCTGTGGCTTCCCTTGTCTTGC
This sequence comes from Heterocephalus glaber, assembly GCF_000247695.1. The sequence goes on along the minus strand of NW_004624735.1, from coordinate 17,099,743 downwards.
TACATCAGTTATCATTCAACTATCTGATTCCCTTCTTCCAGACATTTCTTGATCATAACTGTCCAATTTCCTTGTCTTTATTGGATTTTAGTATTTTATACCTTTATCATCCCTTCTCAACTATCTCCTTTTGGAGAAGGGCTATATGATGGTGTTCATCCTGCCATATTCAACCATAAATCCAGAAACATCTATTGGACAGTTCAATCTTTTCTAATGCAAAATCATTTCACTTCCAAACTCATCTCTGCTATTTCCCTTCCCTCACTTCATCCCATACAATCTTCTAGGGACTACATGAATGTATTTTATGATAAGAAATGTAACCTGCTTCATCATGTCTGGGTATTGACTTTTGAGATTTTCTAATCTTTAATTTGATCTCATGGGTATTTTCAGATGTCACCCCTCAGCTAAGCACTGCTTAGCACTTTAGAGCCAAGTAGTATTCATTATGTACAGATGCCACTTTCTCACCCACCTGTACTTGATGGATCTCATTTTAGATGCCAGTTTCTTGGGGGATGTTTGTGTGACCTATTAAGTGTAAGATGTCTTCTCTGCTCCAAACATCCAGCACTGACCATTATCATGCCAATTTTACCCTCTCCCATTTTCTTATTACTTCCTTGTGCTATCAATAGACAATGAGGTGCAAGAGGGGCAATCACTGTGAAGTTTCAATCTTATGTTCTCAGTTTCTAACCTAAGGCCTGGTTCATCACAGGTGCTAAGACAATATTTGTTGAAGTAAAGAAATGTTAAATATGCATATATAATCAGGATAATCTTTGATTTACCACCATGTTTTTCTCCTTTCCCTATTACCTTCCCTGTTAGATTAGCAGTAAGAGCATAGAGTTACAAAGAGGCAATAATCAGCTTTCACATAGGAAAAAGGATTACAAAGTCTAATAATAACCTGACAAGACAAGCTATTTTCTTGAGAAAGGCATGTTCAAAATGTTTATATGATTATCTTGCCATTTCAGTAACTGATGATGGAGTGTTTAGCTCTGAAAATTTCTTCTAAAATTCCATTTTCCTCCCACTATTAAGGCTTGGTAACAAGGAAAAAAGACATGAAATGGGGTGATAAAGGAAAATCCTTTCTCTTCTCCATCCTAGGGCAGGATCCAGAGGAAAGGGGAGGATTTGTCTGTTTATTTATTTGTTCACATTTTAAAAAATGAAACTTGCATTGTCATTTTTACCTCATGACTTTATTCATCTTCTTTGCTCTCATGGATATTTTCAGATGTCACTAAGTAGTCTTTACAAGCACTGTTTAGCACTTTATTGCAGGGATATACCATCATTTCTGTAACGGGCAGGTTTCTCACCTTGCAGTTGGCGGAGGGATGGCTGAGATCACATGTAAAACACACCCCTCCTGGGCCTGGCACAGAGCTCCACAGTGAGTGAGCACTTTCCTTCAGCTTCATTCTGTCTCTAACATAATTGGATGCCCCTCAAAGTTGGAAAACTTTGCCAGAGTATATGTGTCCTGGGGTCTGAGGATGCTGTTCTAATAGTCCAGTAGACACAGAAGTCCCTCTGTCAGACAGAGACCTTTAAAATCTTGCCTGCTGTGTGGAGCTGAGCAGTGACCAGGCAGGAAGGGATGGAAACCTGACCAGTTCACCACCTTCCCACTTTCCTCTCCCTTTCTTATGCCATGCTCAGAGCTTTAATTTTCCCATGGTTTAATTACATTTAATTGCTTTCCTTGTGGGCTGCTGGATCAGAAGGTCAGCTCCAAGTGACTTCAGCTGCAGATGAAAACGTCTTGCTCCAAGGGGTGGGAGACTAATCTGTGTGTCTTTAAGGACTGAAAATAAGTGAGGCAGACGGAGACAACTATCTAAGTGTTCCAAACAGACCACTAGGTAAATAGCCATCAGGTGTTAGCTCTGGAATTCTTAAATAGAGCTAGGCTTCCATAAGAATGCATACAAACACACACACACAAACACATAGGTGTACACTATAGACATAAACATAGAATGCATTATTTTACTTACAAAAATCAATGTTGAAAGGTGTAAGGAAATATATTTTTCCCATTATTTTCTGAATGTAAAATGGCAGGGTTTGGGGGGTTTTTTTTAGTATGTTTGCAGTCCATGAAGTTTACATTCACCTTAGGGAGTAGGTACATGTACATAACACAACTTGACCCTTTTTTAATCCGGTTCCTCTTTCCACCCTCCTCCCTCCCTCTGTCTCTAAATTCTCTTGCCCTATTTTCATTCTTATTGTTATTATTTTAATTCACATTTGTGATATATAATATTTACATTCACTGTATTTAGTACATGTACATGACACATCTGAAACCTTTTTACTTCCCCATCCTCCTCGCATCCTCAGTTCCCTGGACTCCTTCCCATTCACACAAGATCCGTCTTCCTGTATCCTTCAATCTATCCTTTATTTGTGTCATAGTTACTTTTCTCTCATTGCTGTGACAACATACCCAACATCCAAAGTTAAAGGAGAAAGGGTTTATTTAGCTCACAGTTCATAGAGGTTTCTGTCCATAATTGACTGGCTCCAAGGCAGGGTGGCAGAGGGGCAACAGTTCATGGTGGAGGAAGACAGCCAAAGCAACAAGGGACCTTAACAGCCTCTTACTGCCCCTTTTATTCCACCAAGACTACCAGGATTAGGACGGTGGCAAACTAATCACTCACATGTAGTGATTTAGTAATCACACTCCCTTAATCCCAGCATCACATAGTTCAGATTCAACCACTTTTGAAAAAGCCCCACCTCATTTGCATGAGGCTTTGGGGAGGAGGATGCATAACACAAACCATAACAATTTGTACTCTGCCTTACTCAAATGGGATATCACACCATATTTAAACTTGTGTGTCTTAATTATTTCACGCAAATTTCCAGGTACATTCATTTTTCTGCAAATGTTTCAAATTTGTCCTTCTTTATAGCCAAGTAGCATTCCATAATGTATAGATGGCACATTTTATTTATCCATTTGTCTGTTGACGGGCATATAGGCTGCTTCCAAGATATAGTTTTTATTAATTGTGTTGCTATAAACATTGGTATGCATGTATCTCTGTCAAATGATGTCTTTAGCTCTTTGAGGAAGATATCTAGAAGAACAGCTGGGTCAAATGGAATTTCTAATTTTGGTTATTTGAGAAATCTCCCTAAGGATTTCCATAATGGTTGTAATAAATTACCTTCTTCTCAACAATTTAGGAGGGTTCCTTTTTCACTACAGCCATGCATTTTTTTTATTATTTGACTGCTTGATGATTGCCATTCTTTCTGGTGTAAGATAAAATCTTAGCATTGTTCTAATTTGCATTTACCTGATGGCCAGAGCTGTGGAACATTTTTCATATGGCCATTTGTACTTCTTCTGCTGAGAAGGGTCTCTTTATTTCAATTGCCCATTTCTTGATTTTATTTTTAGTGGCCTAACTTTTTTGGAGTTCTCTATTCTAAATAGTACTCCTCTGTCTGAGGAGTAGCTCACAAATTTTTTTCCATTCTGTAGGTTATCTCCTCATTCTACTAATCATTTTCTTTGCCGTGCAGAAGCTTTTTAACTTAATATATTCCATTTGTTACTTCTTCCTGTTATTTCCTGTGCAAATGGAGTTCTGTTGAGAAAATCCTTGCCTATACCTATCACTTCAAGTGTTTTATCTATTTTATTTGCCAGTAGGTTCATTGTTTCTGTTTTAATTTTTAGATCTTTGATGCATTTTTATTGTAGTTTAGTACACGGTGAGAGATATAGGTCCAGATTCAATCTTCTCCGAGGCAGATAGCCAGTTTTCCCAGCACCATTTGCTGAAGAGGCTGTCTTTCCTCCAATGTATATTTTTGGCCCCTTTGTCAAAGATCAAATAGCTGAATGTGTCTGGGGATGTTTCTGTATCCTCTAATCCAGTGATGGCTAACCTATGGCATGCATGTTATTTGGTTTTCTTTTAAAACAAAAGATGTTAATGTAGGAGTTGTTTTTTTCTAAACTAAAATCTCAGTATTTGGTTTGAATTGCAGTTTTGGCACTTTGTGACAAATAAGTGGGTTTTGGATTGTAGTTTGGGCACTGATCTCTAAAAGATTCAACATCACCTCATTCTGTTACATTGGTCCACATATCTGTTTTTGTGCCAGTGCTATGCTATTTTTATCACTGTTGCTTTGTAGTATAGCTTGAACTCAGATATTATGATGGCTCCTGCTTTGCACATGATTGCTTTCATTATTCTGGGTCTCTTCTGTTTCCATATGAATTTTAAGATTGTTTTCTCTAATTCTGTGAGGAATGCTGTTGGTATTTTGGTTGGGATTGTGTTGAATCTATGTACCACTTTTGAGAGTTTGGCCATTTTGACAATACTGTTTCTATCTATCCAGCAGCATTATTTCAATTTTCTGATGACCTCTTGAATCTCTTTTTTTCAGAGTACTGTAGTTTTCATTGTAGAGTTCTTTAACTTCCTTAGTTAGGTTAATTCCTAGGTAATTAAATTTTCCTAATGCTACTGTGAATGGTATTGTTTGCCTAATACCTTTCTCATTGAGATCATTATTGGCATACGTGAATGCCATTGTGTTTTACTTGTTGATTTTTGAAGCCTGCTACATTGCTAAAATTGGTTATTAATTCTAAGAGTTTTGTTGGAATTCTTTAGATCTTCTATGTAAGAGTATCATGTCATCTACAAATAATGATAATCTTAATTCTTCATTTCCTACAAGTGTCACTTTTATTTCTTCCTGTTGCCGGATTGCTCTCACAAAAAAGAGAAAACACACCCATCAGTATAATAAAAAAAGGTGAAATCACAATAGACACCATCAAAATCCAAAAGCCTGTAACTATTATGAAAAATTTTATTCCAACAAATTGGAAAGTCCTGAAGAAATAGATTCCTAGACTTAGATGAGTTATTGAAAGTAAACAAAGAAGACATAAAAATTTGAACCCAATAACAAGCAAACAAATAGAGACAGTAAAAAAAAAAAACCCTACCAACTAAAGAAAGTCCAAGACTTGATGGAGTTGCTGCTGAACTCTACAAAACCTGTAAGGATATTATATCCCTAATATTCCTCAAAATTTTCAATGAAATTGAAAGGAGAGGAATGCTTCCAATGGCATTTCGGGAAGCCAGCACCACTCTGATCCCCAAACCAAACAAAGACCCAACTAAATAAGAAAACTACAGGCCATGAATATAGATGCAAAAGTCCTTAACAATATATTGACAAATATAATGCAATGTATCATTAAAAGGATCATATGTTATGACCTACAGGGCTTGCTGGATAATGCCCAGCATTCCATTGAAAGAATACTCAGCACTGTGTCATACATTCCCTGGCTGTATAATTAAAAGAGAACAAATTGTTGAGGGAGACATGAATTCTGGACTTTGATACTCCATTTCATCTCTGTGAATGTTAGACAAATTGCTCAATTTTTTTCTGTACTAGGGATTGAACCCAGAGACTCACACAAGTGTAAGCACTCTACTGCTGAGTACCAAAAATTTCTTGCATAGGGACCATGCTAATCTCTGTAACATTCTAGCTTTAATATGTGTGCTGCCAAATGGAGCACCTTAGTTCTTTTTAGGATGTCATGAAGAGCTTCACAGGAGAAATGGCCTAAGATCCTTGATCTTGGGTGATGAACAGGAGTCTGTCCATGATGATGGGTGGACACATGTATTATTCATTGGGAGAAAAGTTTGAAAGATACCTTAAAATGAGGGTCAAAGAACCAAAGATCTAGTCCTGGTATTCCTGCCCTTAAATAAATAAATTTTTGTTTGTTCCTACTTTTTCACCTATGAAAACTTCTGACTTACATATGACAAAGAGATCCTGTGAAGATCACATATGCTCATGTCTGGAAAAGTACTTTTAAGCCTTCAGAAGTATCACTGTGCTGGGTGCTTTTCCTATTTTTGTGTCACTTAATTCTCCCAGTGATCCTAAAACAGACACCATTCTGATCCTGTTCCGAATGTAACAGAAATGGTAGTCACTTGGCCAACGTCACAAAGCTACCAAGCAATAGAACCTAGGAGCAAATCCAAGCTGGCTCTTAATGTTGCAGCTGAAATTAAAATTAAAGAAAAGAACATTAAGTAATGTATCTCTGGTGACCTGGAGGGAGGTATCCAGTGGTGTAGTTCAAGGCTTTCTTCTCAGTCCTTTTGCCTGCCTCAAAATTTCTCATTCACTGATTTGTTCATCCTCTCATTAACTTATTAATTTATTCAGTGGTCTCTATTATCCCTGAAATCCCCTGATTAGCCTACGTTAGCTAGAGTAAGCCTCAAAAAACCACAAAGACCCTATTAAGCTTCATTTATCAATGAGGAAATTTAGACATGAAGAATTCCAGTAACTTTCTAAGGCTTGGAGAGCCAATGCATTTGAGCTGTGACTAGAATCCAGAAATTATTTGCCTTCTGGACCATGACTGATGCAAGCCCATGTTCAGACCCAAGCCAAACAGCTCAGACTCAAACTACACGTGTCCCATTTTGTTTCTTGATCCTCACTACAGTTACATTCCCTCCCTGGATGGCTCTGCCCTGGATATCTCTGCCCTGGCTGTCTCCACCCTGGACAGCTCCACTTGACAGCAGCACTGGTGTCCAGCCAGGCTTGCTTCTTCATTCTCTCACTCCATACCATTGTTTCCATAAAATTAAAAGTCATACTGCTCCTCTCATAGCAGCCCCTCTCATTCTCCTGGCCTCTCTCTTTAGACTTACATTGTTTTACTTTTCTACTTTCCAACCCCATCTCTAGTGTCCTGGGAGCTCTTCCCCTGCTTTGCTCTCATTTGGGTCTCATTTGGCCTAGTTTCAAGCTCCACCTTCTCTTGCTAGTCTCCTTTTGCTATCATTTCCCATCCTGAGCTCAATCTCTCCTATAAGAGAAGGTTAACCAAGAACCAATGGCCCAGGGCTCTCTCCATGAGAGAGGGAAAGTGAGGAGCCTGGATGCAAGACTCAGCATCAACACCCAATTTTCATTCAGCTTGGTCAATGCTGATGTTAATATAAGCTCTTCCAAGTGCAGCTGTCTCTGCCCAGGGCATCTTCACATTCCCCTCCACCACCTGCTGCATGGGCTCACCCTTGAGGCATCATCTTCACACCCAGCCTATTCCTCTGGGGAGCTTTTTCTGCCCAACCTGTGTGAATGGCTCAGCTGGGCTCTATCAGCACATAATGCTAATGCTTACCTGAATACTGATTACCTTTAGCATCCTGGCTGAACATTTAGTGACAACCTCCCTCATGAGCAACATGGAACCATGTCACTTCCTCTACATGCCCCTGGCTTCTAGCTCTGTATCTGACTCACATCAGAGCTAAATGTGTGTTTGTGAATGAATGCAAAAGAGACTGAACAAATGAACATAATGATCACACCCTCAGAGCCTGGAGATATTTATGCTGCTAGGTCATTCTTCCACAATTACATTAAAAACCTAGTTTTCTTGGGGATTGGAAATTAGATTACATCTCCATTTTGAATGAACAAGAAGACTGTCAATGAGCCTGGGTCCCTGGCCCCATACTGAGGCACCATCTGTAGCCAGCTCACCCTGGTGGCCTTGCTCCGGGATCCAGAGCCACTACTTTGTCCCTCCCTGACCCAGGGGTGAACGAGGAAGAGACACTGAGTCAGCTCAACATGGGGGCAGCCAGGAGGCTCATACCTCTAATAAGCAGAGGAGCCTGAGCCTTTGGCTCACTTCACTTTTATTCAACTAAACAAGGGCATGAGCGATCAAGGTAACACAAGAGTCATCTGGTTTCCAGTATCCGTTAGTACCTACTCTGGTAAACAACTTCACCTCAGCTGTCTTAGCTTTTCCCTAGCATGCAATCACCCTTGAGTGCAGCCTTTCTCTTTGTACTCACAGAGGGGGCCAATTAGGCTTTAATCCTCCTTTGGTCCCCAACCGAAGACAAGTAGATCATTAGAGTAATTATTAAAATAATTCAGTGTATGATACTGTATGTATGACATTTAGGGGGTATTATTAGGATGCTGCCTTTTGCAAGTAGCATTATCAATTGCAGAGGTCACCATCCGTACCATGGACCTAAAAAGGAAGCCACAGAGAGGACTTCATATAATCTCTTCCCTCTGCACTGGAGAAGACTGAGGCCAAGGGGAGAGAATATTATGCCTAAGAAGTTTTGGAAAGATCTGTACTGAGAGGCCATTTCCCTAGCTCCCATCTATGACTGTATCTATGTACTCTGGTATCTATGTACACATGATCCCACCATGCCCATCAGTGTACCATGCTCTCTTCTAATCAGCATCCCAGGCTCACTTTGAAACTGATTCTCTTGCTCCTCTGTAGAGACACAGAAATGGACACTCACAGCAGTGGGGAAGTGGAGGTCAGGACACCCTGAAAGTCACCACCACTGCAACTGTAACATTAATCACACATACACAACATTGTTCTGATTGCCAACCCATAGCAAAGACATGAAGTATGCAGCAAGAACAGAGCCACCCCGAAGAAGCACCAAGCCTTTGCGATGTCTCTTCAAGGGTTTTGGCAGTTTTGCTTGTTTGGGCCTAAGTAGCATACAAAGGTCCACAGAGCTGAGCAAGAAACCTTTTATTTCAAGTAGGTGATTCAGAATATGGGTGAACACAAAGAATAATCTCCCAGTTTGGAGGAAGTAACAGAAAAAGAAGATACAAATACAACCAGCTGGTCTGAGGGTGTAATTGCCATGCTGGTTACACTGGCCTCTCCCATGATCAGGCTGCACTCTGGGGCCAGAAAGACAAGCCTTCCAACACCATCTTCTGCCATGAAGTCACCAGCCCAGTGAGACTCAGGATTATAGCCCTGTGAGAAGTGCTGAGGTGAGGAGGGCTCAAAAGGGAAGCTGCCGGATCTAAACAAAGCATTTGTAATAAAAGGAGCCAGGGAAGGATGGCTAAGACTGGAGCACATGGAAGCTCAGTCACAGGGACAGAACATACAGTGGCATAAGGGAAAGTTTGTCCATATTGGTGTCACTCCTGAGGTATAGGACTTAATAGCATAGAGGACTCCTGGGAGAAAAATACTACTGGGATGGCTCACACACACAGGACAAAGCGAGCCCCACACTGAGCAAACAAGTCATTCTAGAACTTCTGGGACATGTATATGAGGGGGAGGGGCACTGGGGGACTATGTAAGTCAGGAGGAGCCAGGAGTCAGGAGGAGATGACTTCTAGGGAGCAGGACCAGGATAGCACACAGAATGTCAGAGAAATGGTGTACGAATCTGAACAGGTCAACAGTCACCAGGATCTTCTGGGACTGCTCTCTAGGTCGGGCTGTGACCAATGATGCTGTTACGGAAATGGCCTTGCTTGTAATGATGGGACTGTTGGTGCTCATATAATAGAGTCCAGGTTCATACCATGGGACTGGATCTCAGGTCATAGAGCCCAGATTCATAACAATGTTGCAAGGACAGTGAGATAAAAGAGTTCATATCCGTGACCACAGGATTGTGAATGTGAGATTACAGAGCCCGGGTTTATGACTACAGGTCTATAGATGCTGAGCAAATGGGGCTATGGATCCAATACAACAGAGCAGTCATTCATAATCATGGGGCTGTGGATCTGAGATAATAGAGGCAGGTTTGTAACAACAGAGTTGTAGACTGTGAGATAATATAGGCCAGTTCATGACCATTGGCTGTGGATCTGAGAGAAGAGTTCAGTGGGTAGACTTCAGTGACCAGCAAAGCTAGGACTAGAACAGGGTATGAGAGGATCATTTGCTCTCAGGTGCTGAACACAATGCCCTCTGACCCTGAGAACCAGCACCTCCCTTAATCTTCACCCTAAGCTCTTGTTCTGGTTCACCCTAGTCTCTCCCCTCATGGTCTGCAGGCAGCTTTGGATAGGATGAATCTAACATAATACTCTGAGATCAAAAGAGTTTCTCTGGGCTCACTTGATAGTCTTTCTCTTTTTTTTGAGTCCCTAATTGGGATAGACTATCTGGGTAGTTGTCATGAACTTCCCTTTGGTTCTTGGTTTGTGAGAAAAGAGGTGTCACACAAGCAAAGGGAGAAATGATCCTATACCCTGGATCAAAACAGCAAAAGAAAATACTATCACATCCCAAGGGAAGGGCAGAGGTTGCTCACAGGACATGGCGCCAGTGCCCATCGTATTTCCACTTCATTCACCAGTCTGGCCCCTTTACAGAGGTCTAGGATGGTGTCAGCAGACCACTTCTCACTCCTGTGCAGCTGGTGTGCCAGTACAGAGTGTCTGGTAGGGTAGATCTCCATGAGCAGGACATGACCAGGGCTCAAGAAAACTTTTGTATTTCTTTCTAGTGAAAAAGGAGGGCCAGAAACAGCTACAATCACTAGGAACAGAAGAACAAGCATCACAGTCCTAACCCACAACCCACTGTCCAACAACAGTGCAAGGGCCTGGATTACCCCAATATCAGCAGAATGCACCAGTCCATCTAAGGAGGCCGCCATACTTATTTCAGCATCTGATCAAGAGATGGCAGTTCCATTGGAGGTTTAGTAACACACTTGTGCTCCAGAGGGAAGGACATGAACCTCATGAGGATTTGGGGTACTCCTCACCAGTGTTGTGGTCTTGGGAATGGAAAGGTTCCCCTCCAAAGCAAAATTATTTCTCCTTACACCTCCTTACCACTAGGAAGGAAGGGCCACATCACAGATACCAAGTTTTATACCTGTGCAACCCATACACCGGGTGTCACAGAGAATAGTCAGCTTGGAGTGGGGTTGAGCATGAGGGAGGGGCTTGGCAGCAGGCAAGAGCTGAAGGGGAAGTGCCCTGGGCCATCTCAAGTAGTGGACCCTACTGTACGAGAGAGACCACAGTGGGGAGAAACAAATCCCTTCGGGAAAGTATAATACAGATCTCTAGGTCCATAATGCAAGATCTTTCCAACTCTCAGAGAGAATCACCTTCTAAAAACAGTCACTGGTGTGTGATAAGGCTCTGGTAGAGAAGTGCTTGTTGATGAGATCATGACCAGACACCATGAGATCCACCAAATCACAAGGTTCAATGAAAACTATCACCTTCGGGAGTGGACATGAACAAAACTGAAGACACCTTCCAGCAACTCAAGCAGATGACCACACAGATGTTTCCCAAGCAGTTCTCACTTGCAGCAACACACCAGTCCCTTCTGATGAGCCCGTGGAAGAGGAAATGGCCATGCTGGGTTCCTAGTGGGGTGGCTTAATATGTGAATACAAGTCAATGATTAACCTATCTGCAAATTGGAAATAATAGCATTTAGTTCTTGGAGTGGTTGTGTCAAGTACTGACATATTTAGGAAATACACCGTACAAGATACTGCTGATACTTCTGCAGATGTTACTGGCTTCAGCATGAAAGTGAGAGAAAGCCAATGGGATGTGGATCATGAAACTTGCACTCACTTTTATTCCCCTCCCTCTTATCCCAGATCTGATCTCTGTTGCATGACCCACTTCCTCCCAGATAACAAGCCTGTATCCCAATGAACTCGGTTGATTTATTGAGCTTGTGCTGCAGAATTAGCCTATGTCAGATTTCAGTAGACATCCACCCTAGGGCCTAATCATTTCTTCCAAATGCTTTCTGGAGCCAATTGAAAGAATAACAAGGCAGGAGACTAATTGCAATGCTTTGGTCATCCTAGAAGAAGCCAAAATCTCTTCGCTTTCACCTGTGCACCTGCTTGTAGGAGAGGAAAATGTATAAGCATGCACATGTGCACACCTTCTCAAAATAGGTGTGCACACATCTGCTCAGAACATCCAAAAACAGAAAACCAAAAACAGAAAACAGACAAGCCCTTCTCAATAGGAAGAGTGGATGAATGGGGCCATTGAGAAATATGCCATCCCCAAAGCTGACGCATCTTAGCAGAAGTTCACTTCCTTATCCTCTCAGGCAGAAGCCAAAAATTGGCAGCCTTAAGGTCAAACTGGCCTCCCAGAGGATGTCTCATTTGTTCTTAGTGTTTAAAAATAGATTTAGTGTCTAATATTCAATAGTGAAAAGATGTTTCATAATCATCTGGATTTCTAGCTTGTCTTTAGAAACAAGATACACTGACAACACTCTTTGCACCTTCTCTCTTGACTGCCATGGGCTGGACCTACTGCTCTCAACAGGACAGGTACATGGTCCCCAACTTGGAGCGTCACTTGTTATCTAAGGCCTGAATAGGGCTACTTCTCTTGTGTTTGCGATTCAACTAACCCATTGTGTATTTGAACTTGTAATGTGCACTTAAAAACAATATCCTCTTTTAATGTAAGGAAACTAAGCTCAGAAATCAGAGGAAGCCTGTGAAGGGGCATGGCACAAAGCAAGGAAAACAATCATTTTACAACTCCCTCTGTTCCTTCAAGGCCCACCTCCATGTCCTTATGTCTGTGGAAGTATTTCAGCCTGTATGATTCTCTCCCATCTGAACTGTAAAACACTGGATTCTATTAGCATTGCTAATAGACTCATCCACTGTCTCAGTATTTCTGTGCATATTCACTGATGCCTGTCATACATGTGACACTAGATTGCCTCAGAAAGAAAGAACGCCGTGAATCAGACTCAATCCAGCTTCCCAGCAGGTGAGGTGCTGTAGTAGGATGGGCTCAGGCATTGAAATCAGATGGAACTGGTTTCAAGTCTTGCCTCTGCCACTGAGCTTGGGACCTTCAGAAAGTCCTTTGATGTCTCTTAGAATCTTTTGCTTCATATTTAAAACAGGTCAACATTTTCTATTCAGTATGGCTGTTACCAAAATAAATGAAAGAAAATATGCAAAAATGGCCTACGCAGTCTCTGCTACATGACAATCACCAGTAGTGCGTTCCCTCCTCTGTGAATGACTCTTATCATGGTGTGAGGGACAGCAGCCGGTGAACAAATGAAAAAGTGCAAAATAGGAAATATTCAGGGCAAATGAAGTTCATAGCCTGCTTCTGGTTTTTGCAGTCCTGGCTATGTGCAAGGAACCAAGAGAAACATATGGCTCCATTTGACCACCATAGTTACCTATGGGCTCACTAAGGCTTCATGTCTCATTTTCATGTAATGAGTCTGAGGCTCCCAGAAGTTCAAGGAACTGCCCAATGCCAAGAACCGAATGCGAGAAGAATCCAGTTTGCCCTCACATCTGTGCATTTTACCTGTGGGTCTTTCCACACACCTCATTGCTTCCATGCACACAGGCAGGAACCCTGGAGACTGGCACTCACCCAGGTGCCCCCTTGTTCCTGCAGCTGGCAGCAGCCCTGAGTTACCATGGGCCAAGGGTCAAAGATCAACAGTAAGTCTGAGCAAGGATACTGGAGAGATACCGTGATTGACCCCCCAGAAGAGTGGGTCAAGTCACCCTTACCCAAGACTCCTTTCTTTTCCCAGTGTGGTCTTCCAGGTTGAAGAAATCTTCAGGCTGAAGGTCTTTGAATCTATGAAAGCAAAATCTCATTTCCAACCAAAGGCCATGTCCTGGAAGGCTGCCAAGCAGAGAGTAAGATTGGGAGCAAGATTCTGAGGCCAGAGGCAGGTGGTTTGCAACCAGGAAGGTGAAGGGGCTTCTTGGAGATTGTTTCCATCCTTAATCACCCTTTTACTCAGATATTTCTCTTTCTCTCTCCTTCTCATCATCAGTAATTGACTACTAGACAAGCATGGACACCAAAGCACCTTCCCCTTGTGCACCTGACCCTACACTGGGCAATAAGAAAATTGGGAAAGTGTGGCACTGTGTTTTACCCCAGGCATCTCCTAGTCCAGATAATGATGCAGGCAGGTAACCAGGTGAACTGTGACCTCTTTTGATGGTAATGAGCCCATGGCGGTATGCTGTCTCATGAGAACCCAAATTTGAGAGGCCAAGCCTGGCTTGGTGGGGAGGAAAAGGCCTATGACATTTCACAGAGCTATTGTGGGGGTAAAGAGATCTCCAATGAGAGCTCAACACCTGGCATGGCATGTTCCAGAAGGATAGACAAAGATCATAGTAATAATGATGAGAGACTCAAGTCGCCATGTAAGTAGGAAAAATGAGGCTTGTAAAAATGAGAGGAGATAAATAGTCATTGTGATGCCACAACCATGTCCACGGCTGCCGTGTGGTACTTGCTCTATTGCCTGAACAATGAGATCTACAAGATTCTGGGCTCTAGCTCTTGTCCAGCTAAGGCTCTGACGGGAATATTGACTTTACTGCAACTTTCTATGCCCCACCACAGTTTTGCAGTGGTCAGAAGCTGATATTCACAGAAGACTCTGTAAACATGTGTCACTCAGAGCTAGGCTTCCTTGCATTTAGGCAGGTTTTGGACCTTTTCTAATAAAGCAGCTCTCACTCTGATCCTGCCAGAAGGCAGAGCATTGAGAGCAGGACTCCCTATGGATCCACCATCCCCAATGCTCTGTACACAGTAGCCCACCAAGTGATGATGAGGGCCAAGAGACCCTTGTCTTCTCTTTAATTACTAACTTGTACTGTGGGTTTCTCCATTTTCACATCTAGCCATGTAGTGGTACAGCACTGCTACATGTGTGGTGGTGACCTCCACCTACAGTGATATGGCATGAAAGTTATCTTCTTTCCTCTGTACTTTATGACAGGTGAATTTCAGTGCAATTCACTCAGTCATTCAACAATTCAAATCCACATCACAACACAGAGAGGTAGCTTCTACAATAACCCCTGCACTAAGAAAGAAGAAACCCAGGCACAGGCATCACGTCTAAGGTCTCGTGGTGAATCAGGGGTGGAGTAACCAAGGTAGAAGAGATTGCTGCCCTTGGGTGCTTAGAATCTCCTGGAGGTGGCAGGCATCAAACAAATACACCTCATAATATCACTAGAAAGTATTCTTTGTCCCTTACAGGAGAACTAGATGGAATAAGAAAGAAAAATGCATTTGGGGATTAGATGAACAGGGTAAGAGGTCTCCAAGGCTGTGTTTTTGGAGATAAGGCCTAGAGTTGGAGAAGAATGCAGGCCCAGCTGCCCAGGCAGAAGGACCTGTGCAGAGTCCAGGTGTGGGCCTAGAACACAGGAGGGAGGTACATGTGCACAGAGGGGATGAGGAAGAAAAAGGAGCAGGAAATAGGACAGATGAGTCCTACATCTTGCAGGGCTTTGGGGCTGGAAAACTGCTGGACATGAATTTGGAGAAGCTCAGCTGCCATCACAGATCGGAGGCTAAGGGCAGAGGACCAGTACTTGAGAGAGCAGGATCCATCAGCAGAGAGCTGTCTGAGGGTGATGTGGGCAGGAAGAACAGGAGAAGTGAGGCACTGCCTCTGCCCAAGCAAGTGTCCATATATGGGCCTTGGGGTCTTGCTCTGCATGTCCAGGCTCCATGGAATTATGACCAAGGAATGGCGAAAATGTACTGATGTGAGATACCTCTGTATCCCTACTCTCCTTTTCTCCCTGTGACATCAGTGAGGTTTGAAATACTCTCCTGGTGAGAGATATAGAATTCTGGTGCTGTTAATCTGATCATGGCATAATTGATTTGACAGCAATTTCCCAACTAAGCTGATGTCCCTATTCCTCTTCTTTCAAGGCGGTGAATTCCTTCTAGGTAAACCTGGCTCCCTGGGGAGACCCTGGGGGGAAAAATGTGTTAGACAGGACTCTGCTAAGCCAAAATTCAGAGGAGGACTGGGACTCCTTTTCATTTCAGAAGGTTAAAAGAAATGGATCTTATTTATTTTTCTGCCAGGCCACTGTGGGAGAGTTTGGAAAATTTATACACACAGACAATAAGCTTGGTATCAGCGGGACTGATGCGCCAAGCTGCGAAGAACAATTAGCAAATTCTCCATTTTCGGCTGTTTATCCTTTCATTGTGATGCATAATTACTGTTTCCTTAAGGAAGTCCATGTGTCTTAATCAGATTTGACTTTGTCAATCTTCCCTTTTCACAGAGACTACATGCAAATGGTTGCCTTTATCTGACAGCAGATTAACCCTCATCTTGCTTCTTGCAAAAAGTAGAGGAAATTCAAGGGAAGACATTAAAATATTATCACAGAATTTCAGAGAGCAAGAAGCATCAGAACATACATGCTCATCCAATATGGCCTCTTCCTTAACCTCCTGGTTTTTCGCTTGCTCTTTTCTCCCAGTGTTCCTCTCTACCAGAGTGGGGCCTTAGCTGCTCTCCCTGAAAGACCACCAGGAGAAGAGAGTGCTCTTTTGTCAGAGTAGCTGCTCCTGCCATGCCAACCTCTGTCACGCTCCTCCTCTCTGCTCTTCCACCTTACTGCTGCTCCTGGGAAATAATACAGGCTGTGACCTCCTTGGGCAAATCATTTAGTCTCTCCAAGCTTCAACTGAAAATTGGCATAATAGTAACACTGGTGATTTTTTTATGGTGTTGAACCAATTCCATTACATAATTCACTCCTGGCATATAATTGCTAACCGGTACTGGGATCCCCAGGGTTCCCTTCCAAGCTCTTGTTCTGTTCAAAGAATTGGACAAGTGGGAAATGTAGAGGTTTTACATTTATTAAAGGTACATTTATTAAAGGAATTAAAGATAGGAAAAGAAGGGAAAAGAAGTGCTCTCAAAAGAAGTGCTCTGCAGCATAAGTGTGGGGCAGTTAGAGTAGAAAAATGAATGAGTCCTACAGAGTTCACTGTGTGCTGGTGAAAAGGCTCATAGTGGCCATGAGCTTAATGGCCACCCTCTTTTATATCACCATCCTGACATCAGATCTAGCCCATCCTGTAAAACACCTGCTTGACCCCGTGCTAGAGGAATTGAAGATAGCATTGTCTGCTTGGTATCAGACAATGCAGGGCTCAGAAGCTGTTCTGCACATGTGTCCTGGCTGTGGTCAACAGGCCATGCCTACTCGCATAGCCAATTTACCATGCCCCAATCTCCTGCTTCACAATGACTTCTCTGTGTTAACGAACGATGTCATCATCATGGACATCTTCATTTTGATCACCATCAATATCATGAGAGACTTCACCTTTTTCAGGTTCCTCATCATTATCATTGTCACTTCATGAATACTGTCAGACAATCCCGATTCCCTACATGTTTTCATATGCTTGGGCTTACAAAGCCTTCATTGCCCTGGTCGTCTTTCAGTGAAAATTCTCCTTAGACCAATGACTCAACTCCTTTTCCCTTGGCCCCATGTGATCATTAGGGTGTGATATCAACTTCATTGGCTTTGGGATCCACCTGAGGAGCTGGTAGAGCACACTTTTGAGTATATTGAAGTATAACCTTGAGGTCTACTGTCTTTTCCGCTCTGGCTCTGTTCCCCTGCTCTGCTTTCCAGCCTCCATGAACTAAGCAACTAATTCTCTTCCACATCCTTTTACCATGATGTTTCTGCTTTGGAGCTGGCCAACCACAGATAGAATCCACTGAAAGTGTGAGCCAAATTAAATCTCTTCTTTAAGTTGTGGGTGTTGAGTGTTATGTCCTGTCAACAGGGAAGCTGACTAACACATTCCCCCAGCTTTAAATAGGGTAACTGATACATAAAAATGCCTTGTCCATTGACTGATCCTAGATAAATGTCAAGACACTGCCAGGCCCCTTTGATCTACTCTTCATCCTCCAGGTAATAGCTTCTTTGGTCTTTGCTTCTCTTCAGGACTTAGTGCATTGCCATGATCAATGCTTGTCCTTGGCATGGAAGGCTTAGTATTTCCACCCTTTCTCTGCATAAGAACTGTGTGATAATGTCAGGGTAGAGGCTATTGTGCCCACAAAAGATGTACAGAATTGAGAAGACGAAAGGTTTAACTAGTTAACTCAAGGTGTCTCTAAAGAAAACATCCATCTGCCATGCTCAACCATAGGATAGCTGCCTTCAGAGTGAAATCTTTTGCCACCCCTCTATTTTAGCCTGTTTCTTAGATTCTCAAAGAGTTGGTTTTAGAATTTGACTAAATTATAGAT
This sequence comes from Heterocephalus glaber, assembly GCF_000247695.1. The sequence continues at coordinate 17,081,730 of NW_004624735.1, read as the reverse complement.
ATTTATTTAATATCTTTAAGACTCGTTTTCCTCATTTTTAATAGGATTATAATGGCTCCTACATCATTAAGCTATGAGTATTGAATGGCATAATCCATTGCAAGGACTAGCCCAGTTCTTAACAGTAACCCTTCAACAAAATGGTTAACTGTCTTTTGAACCTTAGAATGGTGCTAACAGCACTCATATCATAATCCCTAAAAAAATAGTTTAGCAAGCCTGGTCCAGAACTCGGCATGCCTGGTAGCTACCATGGCATTGTTATCCTTTTTAGCATTATTTTGCAACAAAACTCCAGCCCTATGCTCACTGCATCTCAGCCACTCGAGGTCATTCCAAAAGTCCAGTCTGACCGGCAGGGTTGGCAGCCATGCTGGCCATCTCTGACTCCAATGCTTCCAAGAAAGTTTTCGTGCTGAATTCCAGACAGCGGCTCTGGACTGGCCACTGGAGAGCCAGAGCTGCACACAGGCTGCTCACAGCTGAAGCCTCCGTGGCTGCCAGGCGCCTGGCACTACCATGCACCACAGCCTGGGGCTGAAAAGCAGTCAGGTGGTGGCTAATTATCCCACACACTGCAAAGGCCTGCATTCAGATGAGGCATTATTCAGAACCAAAGAGCTTTTTCATCTTCCTGGGCCCCAGGACATGAAGCCAGCCGCAGAGCCACCACTTTGGGTGGCCTTCAAGTGGACATCTGGGATACAGTGCAGAGTGAAATATTCCTTTTTTCCCTGATTTCTCAATGGTGGGTGCTCTTGTTTCTGCCTAGTCTTCTTTTCCTGCTCTCTAACTTCCTTATTGCTTTCTTTCAAAGAGGGACATGGAAGGAAGGGTTAGTGGAAAGGAACAAGAGAGGGAGAAAAAATGGGAAGATGAAAAGAGAAAAGGGAGAAGGGAAGAGAGGAAGGAAAAAAGAAAAGCATTTTCTGTGTGTCCATGCCTTCTACCTGTGCTTGATGCCCCCAGACGCCCCAGCCTGCCCACCATAATGCATCCTTCATGGTCCAGGAGGGGCCCCAGATCTTGCAGAGCTCAGGACAAGTCTTTGCACACTTTCCACCAACACTGGGCATCATCACCAGTCTTCCCTGGGGAATCTCAATAAAACACAAGCCTTTGTGCGCAGATCCACACATTGTGTTTGCCTTGTGTTCTGGACTCTACACAGCCACCGTCACTGCAGCACAGAGACATACCAGGGTCACCCTTGAGGGAAGCCTTCTTGCCCAGCATCGGCAGTGGTCAGCAGGCAGCCTGCTTATCTATGCAAAACAAATCAAGGACCAAGCCATTTCAGCATCCACCTCAGCTGTGGAGGGCCACCATATCTCAGGCAATGATCTTCTGGGGACAGTCCATGCCAGTGAATGAGTAAGGCCAAAGCATTAAGGTGCCAACATCCCAGCCCACCAAGGGATAATCCAGTGGGAAATACTTTCTCTAGAACTCCCTACTGGGCCAGCTGAGGTTTTGTGGATCTTTATTCCAGCTGGACTTTTCCCCTTCATGAACTATTCCTTCTGCCTTCTTTTCACACATGGTGATTCTTGATAACCATCTTAACCCCCAAACTCTGTCTTGGCATCTGCACTTGTAAACATAGTCTGTACCAGTTATTCCTGGAAGTAGTTTGAGTAAACCATGAAGTTGTTAAGATGAAAGAGGATGTGATACCCCACCTGTCATTTGAAACTCTGCAGAATCTATAAGAATAACAATACAGGGTGGCTTTTTGGGAGGTGCCATGATGTTCTGCACAAAGATAGCAAAAAGCTGGAGCAGAAGCTGGCAGCTGAGAGCAAGGTGGATGCCAGAATACCAAAAAGGAGCTTCTGGAAACAAGGACACTCATCTTCTGCAATGGGGGGCTACAGAGATGAGAACCAAGTCCAAGACTTAATAGAATGGCTGACCTTGGAAGACTGGACAAGGTACAAGTCAGCTGGGTCTGTCATAGTCACTGGAAAAATCTGGGCTCTGACCCCAAAGACTTACTCTGAACATTCTGAGGCTGCAGACCTGCCCACCCCTCCCTATTAAGATGGCATTTCTCCATGTGGAAGCCAATGCAGAGGCCCCTGCTCTTCAGAGAACACACTTCCCTGAAGGACACATATTCCTTCCTGGCTACTGACCTGTGACCACAATTAGGTCACAGCATAACCCACAGGGTGGCTCCTAGAATCCTGAAGAACGTGATAACCCACAACAAGCAATGCAATAATGTCAAGTGGTCAAGGCTGACAGTGGAGAGAGATGTTCACAGGCTGTGTAACCAGGAAGCGGGTGTGTGTGGGAATGGATGTTTAAGCATGGACAGAAAATTCGCCTGATGACAGTCTCTGGAGAGGAAACCTAGAATCTCAGCACTTGCTAAGGCCATAGGACTGTGCTAGCAGAGAGTGACTGGCATTCCACAAATGACCACCAATGGTTCTCTTCTGTGGGCCAGGGCTCACGGAAGGAGAGGCCATTGTAGAACTTGGCTCATTGACTGCAGTGAGGATGATAGGGATCCCAAAATGGTTGAGACCAGGCAGCAGCCCTTGACCCAATAAACTGGGACCTCATGCTGATCACAATTGAACAAAGTGGCAAAGTGGGGCAGCTTTTATGGGGACCTGACCTTCAGAGAATTATGGAGAGGACTGAAAGGACACAACATCACTAGGGGCAAAATAGATGGGCAGTCCATTAGGGAACTAGCCAGCTCCCTATAAAACAAATCAAGGGCCAGGAGGCTGAGTCACAGTACCTTGCCCCATTTCTAGACAGCATTTCCACTTTTCTCAGTGTGGACAATTGCAGAGGCCTGACAGGTGAATGAAGCAGCATGAGAAACCTGCTATGGGCTGTGACTAAGAATCAAATCATGTATATAATATGTATCTCTGTCTATATATGTTAATTCATCTATGGAATATTTAAAATGATTATATAATTATACCATAGATATATAGTTTTCTTTATGAATATGCTGCATTGCATTCTCTCTTATTCTGTATTACATCAAGAAACCCACAGTTAGGAAGTTATTATCTTCTGTATTCTAAAAGCTTTAATATCTTGCCTCTTAGATGCAGGTTTTTATGTATTTTGAATTATCTTCATGTATCTAAGCATGTCCAACCTGTGGCCTGTATTATAATAAAAAATATTTTAAAGCTGGATATGGTGGCAATGTCTGTATCCTAGCTCTCTGGAAGGCTGAGGCAGGAGGGTCACAAGTTAGACTTCAGCCTGGGCAACTTAGCAACTTAGAGAGAAATTGTCTCAAAATTAAAAAGATAAATAAGATCAGGATATGTAGCTCAGTGTGAAATCCCTGGGTTCAACCCTAGTAACAAAAAAAATTAAGAGGAAGTTTTGTTACTTATATTATATATTTTATAAGCAGCTCAAGACAATTCCCTTCACTAGATGCAGCTCAGGTAAGCCAAGCATTTCTGACTCTAAGACTATAGGCAGGAAACAGCTGAATGGTGTAAGAGTCAAGCTATTGCTTTCTGTGTAGATATCCTGTTGACCTGGCACCATTTATTGAAAATGAGCCTTTTGTCCACTGAAGTGCAAGATGCCTTCATAGAAAGGCAAGGTGACAATATATGTATCAGTCCATTACTGGACATTCTTCTTTCTACTGGTATATTTGATTACCCTTATACTAATATCACACTATCTTAACTATTAATTAAAATAAGTTTTGCAATAATATACAATAAGTCCTTCCCTTCATTGTTCTTCAGTTCATCCTGGCTGACTACAGGACTTTTACATTCTCATATAAATTATTATTTTCTTTGAGTTTGCACCGAGTCTCTAGGTCAAACTGGAGGTAGATAATATTGAGTTAAGCAACACAAATTCAGCATAGCTCACATATATTCAGAACTCCTTTAATTCTTTTGCTTGGATTTGTTGCTAAAAGCACATGGGTCAATGTGCTCCTCGCTGCAGCTGGTGTGGGAAGAACCTCAGACTGCAGCTCGGTTAGAGGAAACAGAGTCAGAACAGGCAACAGATCTCTGCAGCTGGCGTCACCATGAGAGGAGCAGAGGCTCCTGCAGGAAGGCACCTGCAGTGGGATTCCCTCCTCACTGACAGGCTGGGAAGGCTCCTGTGAAGTAGGCCCTTAGCAAACAAGCAGTGGTTGAATTTAGAAGGCAGAAGCTGGGGATGGTAATAAGTGGCAGATCCAAGATTTAAAGCCAACAACAAGGCCCCAAAGCCAGTTAACTTCATGGCTATACTACATACTCACTAAGGCTGTAATACAGAGTATTAAAAATACAGAGTATGATGCACCCAGTAACTGGCATGTGGCACGTCCTAGGCAGATGCTAGCTATTGCTGCCTCTCATGTGTCTTTGCACTGCCCTGTGTCAGGTGTAGCTGTAATACCAAGCAGAAGCAACTGTAGCCCTATTGCCAGCTGCTTTCCTAGAACCAAGATCAGTCTTTATCATCTGTCCCATTTCCAGTTTTATTTAAGGAAAACAAAAGAATCATTCAACATTTGTCCTTCTGAAGTTGTTTTATTTCATTTAGCATAATGTCCTCCATGTTAATTTATGTTGCTGCAAATGACAGGATTCTTTTTTTTTCTTACAACTGAATAATATTACATTATATGTATATATCAGATATGATAAAAATACTATGAATGATTAATTTTTTTTAAATATCATTAAAGGCTGGATATGATGGCACAGGCCTGTAATCCCAGCACTCAGGAGACAGGATGGCCATGAGTTCAAGGCCAGTGTGAACTACCTAGTGAGTTCAAGGCCAGCCTGAACTACTAGTGAGACCCTATCTCAAAAAACTTATGGTTACAATAGAAGACATACTTTCATTAATGACCTGATCCTCACAATATCACTCCTGGCTTCAAACAATTCTTATCCCATTGTCCTTACCATTTTCTGAAGCAGTTCTTGGAGTTCTCTTTCATGAGTGTCTTTAGTTGTGCTACTATGGCTACCTCAATGTCCTGAATCAGTTCAAAAAGTTTACCTTTCATGGTCAGTTTGACTTTGAGGAAGGGCCGGAAGTTGCATAGTGCCAGATCCCTTGAATAGGGTGGACGAGGACACACCCTAATATTTTTATTTGACAGAAATTGCTATACCAGAAGCCATGTGTGACACAGAGTGTTGATATAGTGGAGGATGAAACCATTTGCTGCTTCTCAGTGTCTACACACATCACTTCTTAAACGTACTAATAAGCTTTTGAAATATTCAGAGTTCACCATGGTGTTCCTGAGTACAAACTCGGCTTGCACAATTCCATCAAGATCAAAAAACATAATCAATATTATTATAAGCATATCAATACTATTGACTGGAGGTCTTGATCAATGCACTTTCATTTTCTGCATGAGGAGAACTGAGTGATCTCCTTTGAGAATGCCAAAACTTTGTCACAGGATCATAAAAAAGAGACCTGAATTTCATCTCCCAGGATGACATTTCTTAAAACACTGAAAATTGAAGCAGCGCAGATCAAGCAACTGCAATGAAACTGACAGAATTTAGGGTTAAACTGTTGTTTGTGATCTATGAGTTATGGCGTTCTTCAAACCACTCCCTCTCTCAATCACCTGACCACGCCGAACAAGTCAAAACTTTTCACACGCTGTTACTAAGGTTCCACACACAGCTTCGCATATTGCAGAATCTTGCCCTGCCCTTGAATCCCACTGTGTAGCAGCATTCACCTTACATTTTGATCACCCCTTGTATCACATTTTCTTTATCTGCTTATCTGTCGACAGACATTTGCATTGTTTCCATATCTTAGTTATTATGAATAATTCTGCAGTAAACACAAAAATGTAGATATCTCTTTGAAATTTTGATTTCAATTCTTTTGAATGTGTACCAAAAATAGAATAGTAGATTTTATGGCAATTTTATTTAATCTTTTGAGCAAACTCTATACTGATTTGTATAACAACCACACTGTGCTATATTCTGCCGAGGGTCTCCAAATGTTCACATTTCTCGACATCCTTGCCACTTGTTGTATAATAACTGGCCAAACAGGTATGATGTGATAGCTCACTGTGGTTTTTATTCTGATTTCCCTTATGATTAATAAGGTTGAGCATCTTTCCATACATCTGGTCCCCATTTGCCCGTCTTCTTCAAAGAGAAGTCCACTCAAGTCTTTAGTCCTTTTTTAAATCTCACTGTTTTGTTTATTTTTACTTTATCATTTTTGTTCCTACTGAGATGAGAAAACTTCTTATAGATTTTGGATATTAACCTTTTGTCAGATAAATGCTTTGTAAATATTTCCTCCTTTCTATAGACTGCTATTTCACTCTGAAGATTGTTTCCCTTGCTGTGCTGAAGATTTTTGCTTTGATGTGACCTCACTTGTCAATTTTTGCTTTTATTGTCTACACATATGATGTCATCACCAAGAAGTTATTGACAAGACCAATGTCAAGAAGGCTTTCCCCTTGTATACAGTGGTATCTCGGTTCACAAACTTAATTTGTTTCGCGATTCTGGAAAAGATGGCCATGTTCATGTTCATCCAGGAGAGATGGCCGCAGTTGTGCTTGTCAGTCACCTGTTGCAGAGTTTGCAGAAAAAAACAAAATTTTTCCAAAGGGTTCTGTTTGTAAACCAAATTGTTCAAACACAAAAGTGTTTGTGAACCAAGGCACCATTCTATAAGTTACTTAAAATACTCCGATTACAGAAGCAAGGAGTAGGATGGTAGTTGCTAGCACCTAAAGAAAGAGAGAAATGAGTTGTTCAATGAGTATAAAGTTTCAAGATAAACAAGTCCTAGAGACTGGATGTTACAGTTGAATGGGCCAATAATAGTCCAGGTTTTTGATGAGGAAGGAATTGCCAAGCATGCATCCAATAGTAAGCAGTAAGTAGCTACATTCACTGAAGATCACAGGAAAGGTAGCAACAGCAACAGGAAATGGGGAAAAGGGGGAAAAGGGACCAAAAACTCAGGCTTTCAGAATTTAAAGGGCGGACACCTCTGGCTTTTGGTGCCTCCCACTGAATCTCCCTGGGTACCAGTGCTCTGATGCCTAGGACATGGTGATCTCCTAGGTTTTTGAAATTTTATTTTGTACCTCTTTTAGGATGATGGAGCAGGAATAAACACTGGGTGCTTTTTAGAGTTAAATGAAGGGAGTGACTCACTCAGCTCCTTTGTTTCTAAGTGTACTACTGTTGTAGAACATGGTCCTTACATTAGCAATATGGCATTGTGTACTAAAAAATGTATTAGAAGGGTGGGTCTCTTGATCAACATATTTACCACTCACAGCCAACACACACAACAAAAAACAAAAATGAAAGTAGAGAGACACGTGGAAACTTCTGGAGATGATGGATCCCTTTATCTCCTTGACTGCTCATGGTATTATGGGTATATGTGTATATCCAAACTCATCAAGTTGTATACATTAAACATACACAAGTTTTTGTATTTCAATTACATATCAACAAGGCTGTTTACAAAAAAGAAATAAAACCAATTATAAGTCACCCATAAAGTTAAACCTCTTTTTCCAGCACCTATCATTTCTCCAAGAACTAAGCTTCCCCTGGTCCCCAACTAGGTCTTCAGGTTGCTCTCTGGAGAAAATACTTGGCTCCAGCCAAACTGGTTCTTGCACTGTCCCAACAATAGCCCTGTGCATTTGTTTCTTTTTATGTTTGTATGTTTGTTTGCTGCTCTTTGGGTTTTGGTTCCTGTTGCTCAGTTGCCTAGCAACAGTTTCTCCTGTCTGGCCAACTCCTCTGCAGTTTCCAGGGAGTCTTCCCTGAGCAGCAGCTTGGACAGACAGATCTCTCATTTCTCTGAACTTGAACATTGTCTGCATTGATCACTTGGCAATTAATCATGATACCACATGAAAGCTCTTCTACTATGGCACTGAAATATAAATTTGTTATTTTTCTTTGAGCGTTCACATATTGTCTCCTAAACCAAACTGAAAGCTCATTCAGGAGCTGGATCAATTCAAGAAAATTATTCATTTCATCAAATTTCTTCCTACATTTTTCATGCCACAAGAATATTTATGAAAATAATTTAGATTTGTCTTTCCTCGAAAGAAGGAACACGTGATGACAGAGTCCTACAGGAGGATGTCAATGAGATGTCAATGAGACTTCAAGTTTACCTTCAGCCACACAAACCACGTGGCCATGTCAAAAGGGAACTATTCTTCTGCAAGATTTGTGTTTTGTTTTGTTTTGTTGAGATGGAATAAAGGGATTCTACGGAAAGGAGACAGTATAAAAATTCTTTGGGGAAAGAAAAAGAGCTTGATCTATTCAAGGAAAGGAAGGGAAATTGGGCTGGTTATGTTTATTTGTGAAATTACATTTTCTCAGCACTTTACATGCATTATCTCATTTTAGTCATCATAATAATTCTGAAGGTTGACTTCACAATTGGGTAAATTGAGGTTCAGAGAACCTAAGTAACTTGGTACATAGCTAGTATGTGGTAGAACTTGGGTTCGAACCCAGGCAATGAGTTCCAGGACAGACCTCTTCTACTCTGCCTGCATCATACACCTTCTCCAGGGACAGGATGGGCCATAGCCTGCCTGTCAGGAGAGACCTGGCCAGTGTGTTTCAGTGTGCTTCTAAGTAAAATAGAAACTCTTTATTAAACATAACAGGACCACCAAAAGCTTTTAAGCAAGAGAGTACATGATAATTTTATTCAGTAAGATCACTTCTTCATGGTAGATTTTATTGCAGTACAGCCTATACACACAAGTGAACGACATCCAACTCATTGAAATATTTTGCTACCTATACCCAAATAAATAGATCATTAATAGAATCTAAATGTGGTTTCTGCCCAACTGACCCCAAGAATACTCATATGACCTGTTTCAAATGAGTTTTACATATTCTTTAAACTTATACACATGGAATCAAATAAAATATTCTCTTTTTAGGTTTTTCCCTCAAATTTGTTTGTAAAATTCACCCATGATGTTTTCTATAGTTGTAGCTCATTTGCCCTTATTGTGACTATATAATCTGTTTGTTAACTATACCATCTTGTTTATCCTTTATGCTGTAAATAGCGATTTTGGTTGTACATATCCAGTTTTAGCTACTATGAATTACTTGGTCTTATGAGATGATATACAGAGATAGATATATAAATCTACACACAATTCTTTTAGGAGTATACATAAAACTCAATCTGCTAAGTCATAGAGGGTGCCACTGTATAAAATGTTTCAACCAGTTATTTATGAGAGATCCAGTTGCTCTGCATCTGCACCAACACTTCTAATGGGCTTTCTCTATTTTTACAGATTTTAGGAGAGTTTTTAAAAAATATGCCAGATACAAGTCCTTCATTAGCTATAAGCTCTAAAATCTCCTCCCAACCTATAGGTTGCCTTTTCAGACCCTTTATGGTGCTCCTGGTGTGTGGCCTACACCCTTGATTTGGTGAAGGAGTGAAGGCATTCTTTCCCATTCCCATCAGGAAGGACAACCAAAAGCTGAGCTGATTCACCTGAGAAAGACTTCTTATACAATTACATTGCTACAGTCATTCCCAGGGCTATCTTAACTCTCAACTCCCCATAACATTATACTTTGAAAGGGACTATAGAAATTCCAGAGAATATCACATTGCTTCAATCAATACACCAATGACAATTTGCTAATTGGATAGGAAGCACAAGCTATGACAGGAGTAGCGTAAATCTTTGAAACCATGTTAAGATTTAGAGGTTCTGCCATGTTGGTGACATGTTTAGTGATCTAGTAGTCTGGGGCATTCTGGGACTTTCCCTCCTAAGAAAAATGGCAAATCATTACATCTGCACCTCCCACTACTAATGTCTAGTAGCCTTCCTCGGGTTCTGCATATTAGAATACAGTTGGTCCTGTGTCCATGACTTCCACATCCATGAACTCAGCCAACCACTGGTCAAAAATATTTGAAAAAAAATGCTTCTGTATGACTTTTACCAGTTGTTATCCCATAAACAACAGTATATAAAATTATGTACATAGTACTTATACCATGTTAGGTAATATAAGTAATCTAGAGATGACTTAAAGCATATAGAAGGATATGGATAGATTATATGCAAGAATTATATCATTTTATATAAAGAACTTGAAATTTGAGAATTTGGTGTCTGTGGGGGCATCCTGGAACCAATCCCCTGCAGATACCAAGGCACAACTGTACTGCTCCAACCTATTCACCACGTGACACAGAATGTTGCTGACTTTGAGTGTGACCAGGCCAGCAGAGGGCTCTGTAGCAAGTCCAAGCTGTAATACCAGCACCCTGGCAGTTGGTCCCTATGAGCTGAAAGACTCTTGAAACCCTGAGGTATTAGAAGAATTTATGGTGGGAGAAGATGGCACATGTAGCTTATGGTAAGTCCTAATTGGAAAGCCCCGCTGCAGATCCTATGTGCCTGGAACAAGTTTGTGCCAATGAACAGATCCTAGGATGAAATTTGATCCTGGGAAGCAAGGAATACCTGATCATAGAAACTGATTGATTATGTCACCAGAATGTTCCTTAAACACATGGGCTATTCAGACTGCACGAGTCAAACATTGGGCAAAACCTGGTTCATCCAGTCTCAATCATCAACAGGGCCAGAGGACATCAACAAAGCTTCCTAAACAACAATCCACGCCATCCAACACTGTGGCTCAGGGGCCCTCTGTAAGGTGACACATACGTACCCCAAGTCTCCCTTAGGACCTACAACAGAGGAAAAGAAAGGCCATGATCTATTCACAGATTATCAGTGTGATACATAAATACAAGCCACAAATGGACGGTGCTGCTCTACAGCTCTACTCAGGACCATCAAGGAAAGACCACAGTGGGTAGAAATCTTGCCAATGAGCAGAAGATCATGGCACTTAGTCATCCATCCACTTTGTGTTAAGGGAAAATGACCAGAGATAAGAATAGAGAACTAATGGGCAGCACAAAATTGTTAGGATGCTTGATTAGGGGCCTAGAAGAAGCCTGGAATATCAGGGACAAAGAATCTGAGGAAGACACTCATGGGTGGACCTAGGGGTGGAAAATGTATAAGGATATTTATGCTGTGTGTTCAGAGCTGTGAGAGGGTATCCACCAGGACAGGGCACCCAATAAACACATAGGCAGAATGGCTCTGTCATTGGTGTCCCCCTATGCTGTCAGGATGGGCTCATAATTGGGGTGGGAGGATGAAAACTATGTATGTGACCAACAGCATGGGTTTCACTCACTATGGGTGACCTATCTTCTGCCACCACAAACATCCATTCTGCCAACCACCTGGGTCAACATTGGACATCAAGCCTTTAATACTCAACCACTTCTCCAATAGGTCAACTGTCCTCTTGAAGGCAAGCACAGTGACATGGGCCCTTCCTCCCTGAAAGGGGATTTGAATCACCTCTATGGTAAGTGACACATGGTCTAGTAACTATGGACTCAATCAGCACTACTATCAGAGGACTCAGAGTATTTGTGGTCTTGTTCCTTTAGAGAGAGCCACCTCCCCCATGGCACACACCCTGTCCAACTGCCATCTCTGATAACTGGAAAGCCTGGCCCCAGGCCATGAATAGGGGGACCACGTCAGCCCCATATCTACTCATAGTCAGAGGAGGCACCTCACTGCATTTCAACACCTCACCCCCGTCCCAGCTTCCTGTACTCACCGGCATTACACCTAGGAAGAGACTCCACCAAGCCTCTGACTACAAGTCTCCTCGGTAGTTTTTCCAGGGAACATGGCCTAAGATAGGATTCCATACTAATGAAAGACCTACAGAAGAGAGGAAGCAAGATCTGTATATTTCCAGGTGGGATAAACAGCAGGATGAGGAGATAGAGCCACCCCCAATGTGGCCGTAAGTCCAGCTCATTCTGGGAACAAGAAGGAAACCAGCTTGCTGAAGTCAAGTAAGCAAAGATGACAATCTAGAGGCAACTACCTTAGAGAAATAAGATGCCATCGGAGGTGGTGAACAGAGGAACTGTGTGATACCAGATTTAGATTTGACAAAAGCACCTCCAGATGCTGGGTTGAAGTCAACTGTAGGGACAAGGGTGGAAGTGACAGTATTGGTCAGGTGCTGCTGCCATGATCCAGGACATGGTAATAAAAAGACGATGGTCTCCTGCCACCCATGGGGTCACTATCAATATCTTCCCTATGTTACAGAGAAGGGACACAATGAGCCAAGCAACCTTGAGAACCAGTAGTAAGAAAAGCCGAAGGACAGCATCCTGCTGAACTCCCCACACTCTGACCCCTCCTCAGTGTGATCACCATAAACTACCAAGCCCTTCACGGGATGCCCTACCCTGGGGGTGCTGGTGTCTTAGTGCTCAGCTGAGAACACAGAGAGGCATGTTCACAATTTGGCTTTGCCCACCTGTGATTCTACTTGGGGTTGAGAACTCATCTCATTTTTCTCACATCCTCATCCCCTGTGGAAAGGAGGTACCAAAGGAATCCTTTAGAAGCAAGTGAGAAAACTGATAAACCATCTCATTTCATCCCACAAACACATCCTAAGTTAGGCTGCCTAATTATCCCAGTTTGCTGAAGACAAGACAAGAGTCTCAGAGAGATCAAATGTCTTGCAGAACTGTGTCAAAACATATATGAATTTATATATGCCTAATTTAAAATCCCAAATGTGGTTGTGGATCATACCTAGATGGGTAATATATTTTAAAACATTTAGCAAAAATGCTGTTAAAAAGTCATTCTAGGCCCGGGGATTTAGCTCAGTGGTTCTGCTGCCTGCCTTGAAAGTGCAAGGTCCCAGGTTAGATTCCAGGTACCAAAAAAAAAAAAAAGTCATTTTAAACTCAATATATGTGCATTTATACCCACCATACACACATATAAATGCACCCAAGTTAATGTTATTGTTTATATGCAAGGAATAAAAATGCACCATCATAGATGTACTGTGCACATATCTGTCCATGCACATGCACACACATAGAGACAATGGACATGCATAAATATAGCTGTGATTTATTAATTATTTAGTGGGTCCAAGTTCCATATTAATGTTTCATGTGCAGCATCTCATAAAAGCCTAACAAATTTGTGATTGGTGGCACCATTTTAAAAAATGAGAAGATAAACAACTGTGCCTTGGATCACAGTTACTATTTACTGCTGGACAGGTCGGCCCTCCTGGGACAAATAGATTTCCATGTATTTGCAGTGCATCCACTGGCTGTGACCTTTAGGAACATGATATATGCTTGTATGTTTTTGATGCTCACAGTGGGTATCTTTTATGCAAACCCATGACCCATGTGTATAGAGATGGTGAGCTTCTCTCTTCATGGAAGGCTCATGTTTTTATATCTGGTTAGTGTAGCAGAGTTTGTAAGACATATCCATATGCATATAGGAAGATAACTTTTGCTCATTGAAGAGTAGAATTATTTTTGTAGTCTCCTAATGTGCTTTTTTTATTGCTTACCTGGCATGGCATTAATCATGGCAAGTTTTAAATGACTTTAAATTCAATTTTCTTTCCCCTTGAATGCCAGCCACACAGCCTTGTTTACAAGGAACACTAAACAAAAGTAGAGGAAGAGGATAAAAGGCTGAATCAATTTGCCTTCTTGTTAATTGGGGATTTATTACTTGCTTGTTTGCTCACAATGGTGGGGAGCAGGCCCAGCCCTCAATGTCTGGTCCCTGGGCTGCTAATTGGAGAACAGGCAGTATTGGGGATGACTAAATGGCCACTTCATCAGAAAGCAGAGGAAGGAACACAAAATGATATTTTTATGCATTTATTATTCTCTCTGCAAGAAGGGAAGAGCTTTGTTGAGTGCACCAGTCTTATCCTTCAGTAGGATGAGCTTTGGCCAAAGTTGAGGTGGGGCAGAGAACTGCTCTCCAGTTGTATTAGGAGAAATGTCCCAGGGAATGTGTCCAGTCTCTCACTTGCTCATGTGTACATCATCTGATGAACTCTTACTAAGACTCTACTAGAAGTGAGCCCTCTTCTAGGCCAGGTGGGAGCTGAGGGTCCAGAAGAGACATAGGCTGTGAGCTGGCAATGACAGTGGAGCCTTACACACAATCCACCCCTGGCCGGGGGTTGGGGGGCAACAGAGAGACACAAATCAGTCATCCGGGGCTCCCAGAGAAGCTCAGGTGCCCAGCTTTGAAGGATGAATAGAAGTTCAAAGAGTAAAGAATTGGCCAGAATCTTCCAGAGGAAAGTCTGTGTGTCATTTTCCAGGAAAGTGAGTGGCTGACAAGAGCAAAATATGAACGAGAGAAACTGTTGGCTGATAGTGTGGCAGCTGTTCTTGTGTAGCATTTAGTCTTCATGGAGACAGTCTTTAACAAGAAAATGTTTAATTGATTAAAGTGAAAAGCTCCAGTGGGGTGGTGGTTCCTGACTGGTAAAGTCTCTTGTTAGTGGTCTGAGACTGGGTGCCCTTAAGATTCCTTTGACTTACCAGCCCCATCTTTGGCTCCAGAGTGAGCCCTGGGAAGGGCATTCTGTCCCCACAAGGACGCATCTCTGGAGAAGTGAGCATCACTGAGAGCCCACAGCAGGTTGGGGATGGATGGATATCCTGCCCAATGAGGGGATCTGAGCTGAGCTCCAGCACCATCTATCACAAAAGCACATATCTGGGTGTAAATCCAACTTTTTCCATTGATTACCTTTGTGATTACAGAAGAACTTTTAACTTCTTTAAGCCTGAAAGCAGCCACCTTCAGAGAGCCTTTGGAAGACAAGTCTTCTTCTTTCATTCCCTAGCCATTGCCCATTTATCTCAGCAGCCTGAAGTGCAAAGTCTCAGAGACCTGGGACACCCTATCAAGGTCCTGAGTCACGCAGAACAAGCCAAATCAGCCCGCCCCCCAGCAACAATCCACTGGAACCCCACACACACACACTCCTCTGTTACAGCCACCTGGTTCCACACTACAAAGACGCAGAGGACACCGGAACACCAGGCCATGGTACTGAGTCCTGCTGCTCCCAGCCCAGAGGTAGGGGTTTCTGAGCCACCATCCCACTGCTCCTGGTCCAGAGGAAGGGGCTTCCAGGCCACCATCCCTCCTGCTGCTCCCAGCCCACAGGAAAGGGCTTTT
>NW_004624735.1:17027596-17061040 GCF_000247695.1 Heterocephalus glaber | reverse complement strand
CCAATGATGAATGTCATTATATTGTATACCTAAAATGTACCAATGATTAGAATGAATAATCGATAATGCAAAATAGGAAGGAAAGGTCCAAAGGGGTAGGGGTAGTGGGAGGGGCAGGGGAAAGGAAAGAAGGGAAGGGAAAAATGCTGAGAAATGGAAAAAATGGAAATAAAGTCTTTGTAAATAGAGAAGGATGGAGGGGGTGAAGGGAGGGCTAGGAATGGGAAAAAGTAAGAACCAAGATGCATTATGTAAAGGTACAATTCCCAATGAGAAATGTAATTGCATTGTATACCTACAATGTACCAATAAAGGAATTAAAAAAAAAATAAATGTCTCAGAGACCTGACTCTTAGAAGATCAGAGCTGTGGAGGTGGAAGGGCAGTGGGCAGCTGGTCCAGCAGTTGGCTCCAGCACTCTGGCAATGGCTTGGTGGCTAGGTGACACATGAGGAGGGTGGAAGACACCGTACACTAGACAGAAGAAACTAAAAACAAAGACGTGGCAGGAATATGTGCCTGCATTTGGGGAGAAAGTTCTGTATTTGGTTGAGAAACACAACGCTAGGGAGGGCTAGGGGCCTGGTCAGAGGGGCTGGCTTGGAAGTTTGGGCTCCATGCCGTCTAAGCAAGAACAGGTCCAAGAAAAGATGATTAGAGCTCCATTTTAGAAACATCCTTCCTGCTGCCGGAGACAGGCAGGGAAGTGGAGCAGTGGGGCCTGGGGGACGTCAGGCCTCTGGCACCTGGTGGAACAAAGGTCTGCTCCCCATCTGCTGGCCTCCCCATCCAGGGCCTGAGAGAACAGCTGAACTCTACCTCCCGACACCATTCTTTCTTACAGCTGCTTTTCCAACAAAAAGGACATGGGAAGTTTGATTCATTTTTCTTTATATCAGCAAGCAAAGGCAAGGCAGGATTTAAGGCAAAAAATCCAAAGCTGGTCTGTCTACCCCTATAGGAGAGCTAGGGAGCTTGAAGGATTTTTTTTTTTTTTTTTTTTGGAGCGGGGAGAGCCCTCCAAAAGAAGGGCCCAGAAGAAATCAATTCTCTGTGGACTTCTTGAATTTAACAACTCTAAGCAACTCTTGATTCTAAAACTCCACTGAGTCTGCTCCTCCACCAATATCTGTATACCAGTAAATGGCCTTACACTAGACAGGAACTTAGAAGATATGCTTGGTTTGAAACACAACCCAGATCTCTCTCCGCTCACCACCTCCAGCCCTGGCTCCAACTCAATCTACCAATCCTGTTCTCTGGCTTCCACATTTGGCCTCAGCAGTAACCCAAGATGTTTAAAGACTTCTGAGATCTTATCACTTGCTTGTGGTTATATCTCATTTTCTGCCAGTACCTGTCCATACCCACTCCCCCAAACACACATACACAATTATGCATACATGTCCCAACAGACTGATGCCTCTTCTCTATGTAATTCATTCTTTCTTGTGTTTCTGTTCAAGTGCAGTTGTCCGCATTCCTCAAAAACCCTCTGCCCCACCCAGTCCACCTGATTAACTCCCATATACTCTCTGAACTCTCTGCCACAGCTGTAATTTCTCCTTTGACACTTTCTCTGACAAGTGAGCTCTCTTGAGGTGCTTATGTAGTCCACCTTCACTCACTCGTTCAGACTATGAGCTCCCTACAGTCAAAAGCAGGCTGTGTACCTTCCACACAGATCCTGGTAGCTGACCACTGAATATTTGCTGAGCAGAAACAAAGTAGGCAGGACTAGCCACCGCCCGGGTATTCTCCCTACAGATACAACCTAGCGGAGGAAAGAATCATGGAGCAGGTTCCTTGCTGAGTTCCCGCTGCGTCTGAATAGCCAATTCCAGCTAAGAACCCAGAGGAGGGCTCTCTGTTCAGGTTACTTCTAGAATCCCATGCTTCATAGAGACATGGGGATGTTGGTCAGGTCTTAAAAGACAGGAATACACTCTGGGTTCAAGTATGTATATGTAAACTGTGAGAAATGATTCATCATTTAAGTGACTATTTGGGACTAAAATTGTTGAAAGAATAAGGAGCCCCTTCCCTGAGAAGTAAGTCTTAAGAGAAAGCTGGCTTGCTGAGCACTATAAATCTCCCATTTCCACTCTGTCTATGTCTTTGAGAGGGTTGCAAATACTAAGCGGTATTTGCATCCTTGTTTTCTTTGTCACGGGTCCTTAAAGAATTGAAATGTATGGGTTAGGGGTAAGAAATGTGCACTCGCAAGGTTATCTCCACTTCTCCTGCACTCCTCAAATCCCCGTACGGTTAATTAAAAGCAAAGGCATCACCTCTACTGCAACATGGCACAGTCTCATCTCTGCAACCCATCACCCTAATCAGCAAGGACAGAAGGGATTTGTCTACTTTCAATTTGTATGTTCTAAAGTTAGCAATATTCATAGGAGATAGACCTGGCTGAATGCAAGTGCACTGGAAAATTGTTAATTCTGAAGTATGATCTTTGAGTCATTCAGCTCCCAAGCCCTGCACTACTTCAACTGATAAGTAATAATAAAGCAACAGTAATAATTACAGCAACAATAGTCCAAGCAAATACTATTTGTATTACCTGCCAAGGGCTTTATCAGTATTTGCAAAGTATGTTCCAAGGACGTTACCCTTTGCAGATGCACCACACTTGGGATGACCAGGCATGCATGGCATATGTGGTAGCTGTAAGCTCCTCTTAGAGACTCACAATATCCAGTGGGCTAAGAGCAGCTCCAAATTTATGCAGTTTTTTAAAAAATTAATTTATGTTTAGGATTATTTGAAAATGGATTTCATTTATGGGATATTAGTATTTCTTCTATTCAACATAATGTTTAATTATAAAAACATCCAACTACGTAGCAACTGAATTATAGACAAGAAAAAAGAGGCCCGATGTCCTTGATCTATCAGTGAGGGCAAACCCTTTAGAGCCCTCAGTGATAACGAGCAGCTGGCTGCAGCACGCATGCATAGATTCTCCACCATTGGCTAAAGTCTCTGAGTAAATCCTTAGAGGCTGAGCCCACAGCCCACCACTACATACTCCCTGGTATCTACTGTCCTGTGCTCACAGCATGCTCTGGGTCTGTACCTGCACAGACAGTTGAAGTTCACTCCTCACCCTCATTGTCTGCACCCTGATTACCAGGCATCCCTGGGCACTAAACATTGTGCTTGGCTCAGAGACACCAAGATGTAAAGCTCTCAGCCTATTCTTTGAGTGTTCACAAGCTAGAAGGAGAAAGAAATGAATGACCAGCTTGTTAAAAAAAGCTTTGGAGCCCAACAGCCTTGCAATTCATCAAATGATGCATGTATGCTGGGCCGCATTCTGGGTATAACTATTTCCTAACAGTACAACTTTGGACAAGTCTCTTAACTTCTCTGAGGCCCTTTTTCTATGACAGTTATCACCCACTACATAGAATTTTAATAGGAACAAAACATCTTGGCAGGATGGCACTGGAAGCTTCAGCTGACACATCTTATCCACCCAGTCCTTTTTAGGGCCAGATCCAGCAACTGTCACCAGCTGTGCCACTTCATTGATTCCCCAGAGAGCTGCTGGAGAGTTCCCAGCATCACAGTTGAAGAGCTGTGGAATTTAAACTCTCCATTTCCTGTCTTCTTTAGTACTCTAGGATTCCAAATCTTCTGTGCCTAGTATAGCACCTGGCTTTTAATAGTCCCATGGCAAATGCCAGGTGAATGAATGAATAAATAAGTGAGACATTATTCTAAAGCTCCTCCCTGAGGTTATTTCCTAAAGAACAACAAGAAACACCAGTAAAGTATGCCAAATCAAGTGGGTGGAATAGGTTAGTTCTCTGGGAAACATTTGCAAATGCATTTGATCTTTTGGATTTGTTAGGTAGTTGGAAAATTATTGTCAATTACTGGGCAAAAAATAAGGTTTTGAAAAAGCTTGGAGGAACTGTAAAGAAATGTGTACTTCTGCACATCTGGAGGTTAGGAATTTGGAGGAAGGGTACAGGGGCTTTGACTCTGCCCATTTACCTTTCTGGAACTCACTCCAGACCTCTTTCTTCTTGGTGTAGGAAAGTTTTAAGGAAACCTCTGAGACTCTTCTGTTTGAAGTGATGTGCTGAGTTCTTGGCCATGATACCTTTTATCTACCTCCTTATAACCCAGTCCACCCTTTGATCTAAGCCTGGTCTTAGCTCATTATATCTAACCTAGCACAGATGTCCTACTCACCCAGAGTAATTGTTTATTAATGATCTGCATTTGTCTATATGTTGCTTCAAATATCATATTAAAAATAAACCATCAGCCCCAAAGAGATGAATCAAATGCAATCCAAACTTCCACTTGATATGGAGAAGGATTCTGAAATGATCAGTAACTTACAATATAGACAGTAATTTACAAAATGAGCAATAATTTGCTGAATTATACAAAATAGTGCCCCAGAAGTTTGGAAGAACAAATGCAGTTCTAGATGCTTCCCAAAGAATTAGCCTATTCTGCTTACCTGACTTGGCCTCAGTTGTTGGGGTTTCTTTTTTCCCTTAGGAAAAGAAAAATCAAGAGCTATAGAATTAGTGTCATTCCTTTATTTGTTCATCCATCTAATAGTTAGCAAGAGACTATTAAAACCCAGGTATAGGACTAGGCATAGAAGACTGAAAGATTCTAGACTAGCAAAGAACAAAGGGAACTAAGAATCCATGCCCATGGGTCCCTGTGGAGTTCTCCACTTATTATTTGGGGGATAAGGAGGAAGCTATACAGCTGGTGATCCTTATTGAAATTGCTCTAGGAAAGGTAGCTGCCTTTTTCTGAGGTTGCTGAGTGGATGGGAAGTAAAAGTTGAGGCTTCTTATTGGCCACCTTGCTATCATATGAGAATAGTCTATCTGAATAAAACAATACAGAGAAAACAGAGCTGACATACGGATGGAAGTACTCACCAGGAGACTGTTTCTGCTCCTGGATCCAGCAAGCTTGAACCCACTTCTCTTGGATTTTCCTTCATATGTACTACTACGTGGGGTACCTCTTCTGTACTATTCAAAGTCTTTGGCTCACTACTATTCTGCACATGGGTGGGTCACCCAGGCTTCTGCTATTTCCTTCCTTTGTGATCTGACAGTACCTCACTCAGGAGCTTATGCCACACCTCTCCTTCTGGCCCCAGGGCTTCTCTGATTCTGAAGCCAATGGCCAGTACTTCCCGCATCCATTCCTCAGGCAGATTGCTCAGAGATGCATCCCTAAGGATGTTCTACAGATACAGTCAACTTCTCTGGGAGTCTTCTATTGATCTTCTTCCTCTTCTCACTGGCCCTCACTCGTGCACAAATCTCTAAACAAAATAGTTCCACATCATCTTCTACTCTTTCTATCTTTGATGGAAATGGCACCAAGGTAGTTGGTACAAGAGTGGCTTTTAAAAGAGATCCTTAGGAAGGGATTATGGATATGGGCACTTTATTACTTAGATGGTAGCAGGATCCCATTACTGTTGTAGGAGTGATGCTGATAACACAATTACCAAGGCATTTATCAGTGGTGTATTGGAATAAAGTAGAGATACAGGGAGAAAGATTGGAGCACATAGCATTTGAATAAAATGAGGACAGTGGTAACTATAGGGTTTGTGGAGCAGACTATTTTTGTTAACTCTTTGAAAGCCTTTTTAAAAACAACAGACTTCTTGATGATCTTCTGCATTCTGTTTGCCATTATCTTATTAAGGATTTTTGCATCTATGTTCATTAGTGAGATTGGCCTATAGTTACTTCAAAGAACTAGGACTGGAAGTCCCATTTGATCCTGCTATTCCACTGCTGGGGATCTTCCCCAAAGAATTAAAAGAATCATACCACAGTGATATATGTTCACCCATGTTCATAGCAGCACAGTTTGTAATAGCTAAAACTTGGAAACAGCCCAAATGCCCATCAACTGGAGACTGGATAAAGAAAATGTGGGGTTTTTTTATAAAATGGAGTACTACTCAGCCATAAAAAATGAGAAATTAGAGACATTTAGAGCTAAGTGGATGCACATTGAGGCCACACTCTTAAGTGAAGTCAATAGGACACACATGTGTAAATACCGACTAGTTTCTTTGGTGTGAGAAACTGAAAGGGTAAATAAGGACTAAATGTATAATAGGTAATGTGAAATAGGAAGAAAAGGGGCAAAGGGGAAGGAAGTGGGAGGGCTAGAGGAAAGGATAGAAGGGAATGGGATTAATATGAGAAAATGGAAAAATAGGAACAAAATCTTTGTAAACAGGGAGGAATGGAGGGGTTGAAGGGAGGGCTGGGCAAGGGTGAAAAATAAGAACCAAGAGAGACTATGTAAAAGTGCAAATTTCCAATGATGAATGTCATTATATTGTATACCTAAAATGTACCAATGATTAGAATGAATAATCGATAATGCAAAATAGGAAGGAAAGGTCCAAAGGGGTAGGGGTAGTGGGAGGGGCAGGGGAAAGGAAAGAAGGGAAAGGAAAAATGATGAGAAATGGAAAATATGGAAATAAAGTCTTTGTAAATAAGGAAGGGTGGAGGGTGTGAAGGGAGGGCAGGGGAATGGGGAAAAAATAAGAACCAAGATGCATTATGTAAAGGTACAATTCCCAGTGAGAAATGTAATTATGTTGTATACCTACAATGTACCAATAAAAGAATGTAATACAAAGAAAAACAAAAAACAAAAAACGACAGACTTCAGTTACCAGCTGTGAGATTAAGGCACACTATACAAGTTACGGGGCCTCCAAGATACATTTAAGAATATCCCTTCAGTAGTTCACGGCTTTGGGCCCAAGGTTTAACTACAAAAGTAGCAGTGGCTACAAGGGAGATTGAATGCACTGAAGAGAGAACGCATTCAAGGGAGATTGAAGTCGTTCTCCTTTGTCAAAGTTACGAATCAGGTAAGGAGAGAAAATAAAGCCAGAAATGAAACAATTCAAAGGTTAACTTACTAAACTTAAACTCCAGGTTTTCTCCACACTGCTAAACCTGCAAGACAAGCCCTTTGCACTTGCTACAGGGGAGAAGTTCCCCCTAGCATGGATCCTATAAAGATAACAGTTGAGGCAGATTTCTTACACGATATATTTTATAATGGACTCTTCCTTGTCAAGATGCACACCCACAACTCATCATTGCCTCCAGACAAATATGTGGGGTTGTGTTTTAGGACAGGCCAAATGAGGAAATAAATTCTGCCTTTTGGGAGAAAGTAGGTTACATACAGAAGTTCTTGCAGCATAAAATTAAAATATGGTGGTAGCCATGGAGTTTGGATGGTTGGGCAAAGTTATGTGACACTGGATATTAAGAGAGTTGAAATACAATGTAGAGATGGAAAGCAGACTACACCTACATGAGGTGGCAGGGCATGTGTGACCCTATGACTTACAATTCAGTATTCTGGCAAACATTCCTGAATCTACTCCTAATGCTCTGTTTGGATTGCTTCTTGGGCATAACAAAGACTCAGAATAGAAAAATAAGAAACCAGGGCCAGCTTGAAATGTTAAGGAAAGGGCCAGAAGGCCAAGGGATGTGCATATTAAAACTGATTATCTAAATCCAGAAAATATACCACCTATGTTCACCAGATGAACTCAAAGAACAGCTGTTTCACTGAGGCAGTAAGACATCTCTAATAACTGGTGGCACTGGCATCTTTGAGAACCTTGGTGGTAGCTAGCCTCTGTGGGTTTATTTGATATAGAAGATGCTGCCATGGAACAAATTTTCCTAGAATCAGTAGCAATTTTAGGATTCTCCAATAACAATAGTCAAGAGACAGAGGCAAGATAGTGGGCCTCGAAGCCATAGAGAACATCAGATTTCCTTGGTCTGCAGAAGGCATAAGTGATGGCTTATAGATTATGGTGCACCTAGAGGCAAGATATATGGGCGGCTAACTAAAATGTTAATCAATTTGTATAATAAGAAAAAAAGATATTCTGTGTTCCGCAGGTACTGTATAAGTTGAAATCTAGAAACAGGGCTGAAAGCAGTGTCTTTATTGCAGGCAACTGGATGGATGCCCATTGAAGAAAAGATTGAACATGTCAATTTTAATAAATTTGTGCAAACTAAAATCAGCTGGTAAAATTGTCACTCAGCTTGCACAATAGCAAAATTTGAAAGCTGATTGCAGAAGGTAGCTGTCCTCCAACACAATGGAAAAGTGCAAATTACAGTTATCTTCTCCAGTTATCAGATGTAAATCAGTTCATAGACACATTGCCCACACAATGAAAACCAGGATGGAGTCACTGGAAGAAGTACTCTACAAAACACTACAACTTTTGATAATGTTCTCTCAGTCATTCCCTTCAAGGAAACTTCCACAATTTATCAAGGTGTCTGTAAATGGTAGAGGAAGGTGGGCAGATATTTGAGGATTGTGTGGTATAAAGTTTGAGCTAACATTAGTATCAGGAAATTCCTAAATACTGAAATTCCATCAGGGTCCTTCGAGTATAGTGGTGTCTCTTTGAGGCCAGGCGCCAAATGGGGCTCTCATCCAAGTTTCATCATGGTCTCAGACATCTGTGGATCCACATTGTGATATTCCTAGGTTCCCAGGGGCAAAGCTGATATAAATAGATTTCACATCCATATGAAGACCTTCGTTTGATCTCAGGACATGTAGAATAAGGGTTTCTATGCACACATAAAAGTCAATGAAGATACTCCCCAACCTAACCAAAATTGTAAGTCAGACAAGCAACACTCCATACCTGGAGTAGGTTCAGAAATTAACACCACCATGAAAAACTAACAGGAGTTACTCCTCCCATTATACCATTACTCAAGTCAACTGCCAATTCCTGCAAACTCCAGATGCATCTTTCCTGATTGTGGTGGGCTATTTAAACAGCTGTTATTTCTGCTAACAACTGCTATACTAGAAGTGATTTTTTTTAAGGGATGAAATATATTCTCAGATTTGTTTTGAGGTTATTGATCTGTTGGAAATGGCTTTTGCCACTAGTGAAGATGAAAAACAGATGCCTTTATACGAGGGACAAAAGTAAACATGCATTCTCTTTCTCATGACTCTTCAGATTCTCCTGATCTCTATCAGTATATAATTCATGGGGAGGAGATCGTGCTGATATTTTGCAGATGGTCACACTGTTCCCCTAGATGAATGGCATTGTTCCAACTGTACCAGGATAGTAGTAAGTAGCAAGTAACCCTGTATTCCATATGACAGACATATGTCAGAAGACACGCAGTGAACTCAAGGGAGATCAGGTGGTTGGTTAGCCGTTAACAAGTCAGTAGTGAGGGGCATGCTAAAGTAGTTCTGTGAAGGAAAGAGGACGAATTGCTGCATCCACAAAGAAAAAGGCAGGGCCATTGGAGGGACTCTGGATGATGGAGGATGCAAAAAATATACCCAGAATTTCTGCTCTGACTGGTTAATTAGTTGACTGGGGAAGTCACCATGTTTGAATAAGACCCAGAGTGGAAGAAGGTCTCTAGCAAGTCCAGAATGCTTAGGCTTCATAACCAGGAAATTTGTCTGTGCTAGAAATATCTAAAGTGGTTGAGGATGCTGTGTGGAGGATCCGACAAGCCCCAATAAGAGTCATGGTAGGTTTCAATTACTCTGGAGCAGAGCATGGTTTTTTTTTATAACTTTGAAATGTTTAAAAAGCCATTTCTGTACTATTGGTCTCTAGTAGAGACTCAATGTTTAAATATCTATCGGTCTGTCTATATAGCTATCTACCCTTTCATATAATACCTATCTATCTGAAGTAGCTATGCTCATATCAGAAACATGAATTTTAAATCAAGAAATATTACTGGATATAAAGGGAGACAGCTATATAAAGGGGCTAATACAACAGATATATATCACAACCATAATTCTCAGGCACACGGTATTTTAGTTTGAAAGTACATGAAAGCAAAAATTAACAGACTGAAAAGAAGTATCTAATGCCATGCAGTCATAGTGGGGTATTTTAATATAGTTCTCTTAATAGTTGATAAACCAGGTAGAATAAAGTTTAGTAATCACAGAGATCCAAACAGTAGAATTGATGTTACCTACTTGAAATGATTAAAACACTATGCCAAGGAATGTAAAAATTCACCTTTTTCCAAGTGTACATAGGTCACTTATCATATATGTCCAAATGGTGGGCTCTACACTTCAAAAAGTTAGCCATGAATATTTAGAGTAAGCTTAATGGTATTCATGAAACTGTGCTAGAAGTAAACAACAAAATATAATTAGAAAAACACAATGTGAAAAGTAAATATCTTTATTTCATCAGATAAACATATGAAAAATTTTTGAATAATTTGTACTGAATGACAAAGAAAATGGATACATCAAAATATGTGAGAAATAGCTGAAATATATATGAAGGAGAACGATTGACTATATCATAAATAAATTATATATCATAAAGGGAGCTGAAAGTCAATGATTCAAGTTTCTATCTAGAAAAGAAAAACAAATGAATTGTAAGGAAAGTTGAGGGAGATATTAATAAACATAACAAAAGTAAGAGTAACATTTAATTATAATAGAAATATAAAATAATTAAACTCGGTACTCCTAAGTGAAATATATTGGACATACATGTTTAAATAGCACATTGTTTCTCTGGTGTGAGAAGCCAAAAGCATAAATAAGGACCAAAATATAGAGTAGATAATTGGGAAATGGGAAGAAAATGTTCAAATGAGAAGGGGACAAGGGAGGGGGAAGAGGGAAAGGAAAAAAGGAACAAGAAAAAAAGAGAATAGAAAGAAAAAATGGAAACAAACTTTTATAAATCAGGAAGGGAGAAGAGGAGGAAAAGAGGGGAGGGGAATGAGAAACAGGAAGAAGCAGGATATGTCATGTACAGGTACAAATTCCCTCTGATGAATGTGATCGTTATGTATATCTAAAATGTACCAATAAAAGAGTGTATATAGATATCGATATATATATTTAAAATATAATTAAATTCAGTAAAAGTCATGAAAGTCCAATGAAAATATTAATAAAATTTTAAAACTAGAAATACTAATCAAAGCCTCACATTCTAATTAAGATATAAACTTTACCTGCACGAATACAGTAAATTACCAGGAAAGCAAATGTAAAAATCACATTTTTTTTAAACCCAATGAGGAACTATGGACAAAATGGAATCTAAAAATTCTGAACTGCAGTGATGAGCCCTTCTTAGGTGAGCAAGTGCTCAAGGATATTTTCATGCCTGGAATCAGTTTCTGAGATGGGGTAGTGTGGGTGGGGATAGAACCTGTCAGAGGGCATTTTTAAAAATAAAGCAACTGGATCTTTATAGACCAGAGGGCTTACACATCTGATTTAAATCTGGAAGACACCCAAATAGAAATATAATTCTCTTGCATGGGTATTTTCCTAAGAAAGACACAGTGTTAGAAAAAAACCCAACCAAACAAACAGAAAGATACTCACCGAGCTCAGAGACCTTGAACTTGGGACCCTGTAATCTCATTGTTCAACCTACTGATCTTGATGTCTTACTCTCCCTCAGTGTTATCACAGGCCTAACTCTAAAAGTTAAAATTCCACACCTTGTGAGCTACAAAATATATGAGACAGAAGAATATTTTTTAAATCGTAAGCATTTTTATTTTATTATACATAATTATGGAGTACAATGTGATCGTCTGATATATGTATATAATGTGTAATGATCAAATCAAGGTATTAGCATTTCCATCTCCTTACATCTATCATTTCTTTGTGTTGGGAAACTTTAATCTCTCTTTTAGATCCTTAAAATATACACTGTAAACCATTGTGAGCCACAGTGTACATTAAAACTTATTCCTCTTATGTAACTATTTTGGTACCATCATCTGACTCCCTCTATACTTCCTAGCCTCTAGCAACCACTACCAACTAATATTTATGTAACCTTGGACTGAATGGAGATCCCTTAAGGCATGGATGTAAACAATTTTTGGAAATAGACTGAAAATTAATTTTGTACAACGGGTTCTATGATGGCAGAGCACCTGGACACTGGCAGTAAACACAGAATTTCTGCAAAGAAAAAAAATAAAGAACTCAATGGAGAAGAAGAATATCTTTTGGGCTGGTAACAACAATTTAACAATTGCATGACAGTCTACTGGGCCACGCTAGCTCTCAGTTTTCTCCTCTGTAAAATGGCCAGACGTTGGAAGCCAGGATGTCTAAGTTGCCAAGAGCTTCTGATGATACCAAAAGATTCTAAACCAGACATCCTGGCAATGTTCCTTGTGAGTGCTCTGAGTGCTAGCTCTAATCAGCCATGCAGAAGTCTTTCCTGCCAGGAGTCCTGGAGATTCCCAAAACTGCCTGGTCATGGCAACAAGTCAGGCCAGCTGCATGCTTTGGGGAGGGAGCAGAGGGAAAACTCTGCGGAGGATTTTGGGTGAAGCTGGGCCCAGGGAGCTAGTGCAGACACACCAGCGGCACTGGCAGGGGGCCGGTGCTTGTTGTTAGAGCACCAGTGAGCTCTGGGAATAGAGGTGCAGCCATATGACAGTTTATTAATTGAAGCTGTTACTTGCATGGGAGCAATGAGTACTTATTAACTGATTAACACACTCACACTTTCTTTTTCTTTTTTTTTACCTTTCTGTCCAGTTAGCTTTTGCTTTTTCATAAAAAATGGGGCAATAATGCCTATGTCAATGGCTTATTGTGAAGATCACTGGAGAGGTCTATGAGGCCTTGCCTCTAGTTCTGGAACCAGAAAGTGCTTAGCAGAACTGGTGTCATTGGAGGTCTATTCTAGTGACTCTAATCACGAGCCTCTCAAGTCTTTGTTCTCAGCTGGCATTGACCAAATTGAGTTTTCCTAAGACCTCATCCTATTTGTTGAACTTTTCTATCAGAACAATAATGAATCCTGGTCTGTCTCCATTTAAAGTAAGAGATGGTCCCATTTGCCCAGGACTGAGGCAGCCTCAGGGCATGAGACTCCCACTTCTAAAACAGGAGCAATCCAAGGCAAACTGAAACAAGTTGGTCACCCTCAAATGAGCTGGCGGAGAACAAGTAACACGCGTGAGAAGCTGCCTGCAGTCTGGTCCATGTGTGGAGAATATGACTCATGTTTCCTGATTCACAGAAGCTTAGACTTCCTACACCCATCAAACAGAAGGGTACTAGCAGGGCAGGGTACGGGTAAAGGCCAATGGCTGGGTTCCAACCAGGTTTAGCTACTCAGAGCCCAAATTTCTTAGACGTAACTTTCTTCTACTTTGTATCCTTCACTAGATTCATTTGATAATGTCTTGTTTAGGATTTTTTAACTATACGTATTCATGATAGCTTGGTTTGAATTTTTCTTTCTACTATGGTCCTTACCTGGTTTGAATAAGGAGGTTATATTTGCCTCAAAAATTAGTAGGGGAAAAAGTACAGCAGCATTCATGTCTTAGTCACTTTCTCATGGCTGGGACACAACACGCCACACTCACAGCTTAAGGGAGGAGAGGTTCACGTTTTCAGTCCATGGTTGGCCAGCTCCAAGAAAGAACATTCCTGGGCAGAGGAAAGCTCCTCACCTCATGAAGGCAGGAAGCAGAGAGAGAAGGGAGGAACCAGGGAGAGACAGACCATCCAGTAAGGCCCCCAGTTACCCACTTCTGAGCAGAATCCACCTCTGAACAGCGAGTCAGCTGTAGTGCCCATCTGGTTCAATCTCCTTCCAGTAGTCCCACCTATGAACACATGAGGCATTTGGGGCACAGTCTTGATCTCAATCATACTATACATTAAATTGGAATTACAATTATACCTCTTTACAGCAGCTTCACTTTCCTCAGTTTTGGTTACCTGTGGTCAATCATGGTTCAAAAATATTAAAGGGGAATTCCTAGCAACAAACCATTCATAAGTTTTAAATTATGGTTCTGAGTAGCATAATGAAATGTTATGCTGTTCCAGTCCACCCACCCTGGATGGGAATCATCCCTTTGTTCAGTGTATCTACTCTGGATGTGCCCAGACACTTAGTATCCATCTAGGTTATCATATTGACCCACTATGGGATCCCAGTGCTTGTGTTCAGTAGCCATTATTTTACTTAATAATGGCTCCATGTTGACAATTCAAATATTCCAAAAAAGAAGCTGTGAAGTGCTTCTTTTAAGTAAAAAAGTGGAAGTTTTTGACAAAAAATCAAATGCTGGAGTTGATAAGATCTATACTAAATTATGTTGCTAATCTCTTACTATGCCTAATTTATAAGTTAATGGGGACCTATTTAATTTCTATTCCCTCAGTGGTTGGCAGATCTGAAACTATGACAGAATTCAAAACTTATTTTTCTAAGAATATTTTATTTTCCGTATTTTTAAATTTATTGACATGCTGTATTCATATTGTCCTGTTACTAATGTCTTCATATTTGTAGTTATATCTCTTTTTATTCTTGTTTATAATTACCCTCTATCATTTTTCATTGATCAAATTTATCACAGTCTAAATTATTAGCATTTCAAAGAAACAAATATTGTCTCTCCTATATTTGTTCCCTAGGTCATTATTTGCTAGCTTTATATTTATATTTCTTATATTTTGGGGGGGAGGAAATAATTGTTATTTTATCCTTTTTCAGATTCCCTATGGCTTAATTCTTGGATTGTAAGTCTATCTGCCCCTCCCCAGTGTAAAAACATCATAGTTTGGTAGATTATACTCATATTATTACCAATTTACAAAATACTGACAATTGTCTATTACAGTTTCTTCTTTGAACCTTGAATGATTTAGAACTTGATGTGCTTCCAGTCTTCTTAGGATGCAAAGGATGTCAGCTATTTGCCACTTCAGGTCTTGCTCCATCTGGCTTCTACCAGTTTTCTGCCTGGTAAGCTAATAAGAGGGAACCGTATCTGCTGGCTCCCTGAGAAAGGAGTGAAATCAGATATGCATTCCTCAGTCTCTCTTTCCATTCCTCTACTCCATTTGGAGCACATATATTACCCTGAACTCACAGTATTTCCCTTTTTTTTTGTACCGGAGATCAAACTTGGGTCCTTGCACTTGCGCAGCAGGCAGCGAAACCACTGAGCTAAATCCCCGCTCGAGTGTTTCCATTTTTTAACCACTCTATTCTCTGTCTTCAGCTGAAAAGGTAAATTCCACAACAGCAAAATCTCCTCCTATGAAGCACAAAGCCCACTGTGGATCAACAGACCCATGGTCCCTGGCTCCTGGGGGGAAGATGTGAAGGAGCCATCAACTGCTTCCTAGTACACCTGAGGAAACTGAGGCCAGGTAAGCAAGGAGACTTGTTAAAGGCCAAGCATCTCCTAAAAGGCTGAGCCTGAACTCACACCCCAAGCCCTGGGTTCCTTCTGGCATGGCATGAAGTTAGCCAAAGGAAGGCATGAAGTTAGCCAAAGGAAGACCTGAAGAAACAAGAGGGCAGACTGTGCCCGGACCGGAGTGGAAGAAGAGGCACAGAAATTCTGTGAGAAAGGAAGGAAGTACCCACAAATCTGAACTGCTGCTGTGTGCGATTTTTCTGAATTCCACACAGACCCTGTGATCTCTGTGCCTCTCCTATCAAGCCTGCACAGCTGGTGAGTTAATTAAATGACGCAGTGTCCAAGTGGCCTGAGAAGGTGTTCCTTTTCACTGCCAAACCTGACTTCTTTACAGTGGAGATTTTCAAAATAGAATAAACAGTTTCCCAAGAAGCTAAGGAGAAGTTATTTTCCTGAGGTCAGGCCTAAGTAGGAAATATCTGCCAGGGATAGATGCCCAAATCATGGTCTCCAGCACCCAGGGTCCTCGACTCTGGTCATCTTGAAGGCTGGCATGGCAAATTCCATTTCATCCTCCTATTCCTGTAATCCTCCAGGGACCACAACCAAAGCACCGCAGCGGAACATAGTGACACTGTGGAGAAACCACTGGGGGCTGTAGAGAGGAGGGAGCTTGTCACAAGTACTAAACAGTTTGATCAACTATACTTCTAGAAATAAAGAATTTCCAAAGAGAATTTTTTCTCATAATTAGTTTTTTTAAAACTCACAATTTGTTTAAAATAACTACTTATAAAGGATTTGAAGCCATTGATCTTGGGCCAGAGTTATAACCAAATCCCACCTCCTTCGATTCCTGTCCTCCTTGAACTTGCTTCTGACAGGAGCATTCCACCCCTGGGAATGCCTACTCTGCACCAGGTGCCTGTGCCGGCTTCACATACTAGTGCTCAGAAATGAAGCTTCCCATAAGTCCTGCCCTGGGGGCACCTTACATTTTGCAAAACCCTTTAATGAGTTTGTTGCTTATCGTTTCCTTGTAGGAGGACAACCACTGAGGTGCATGGAAAGTGAATCAATCCGCTCAGTGTCCATCCAACTACTCAGAGCCTCAGCATTAGATGCTCACCTGTCCCATGTGTTGCCCTAAGGACTATGCACATGTCCCCCTGTGTCCATAAGCTTCTTCAAACAGCTCATTCATTTCCCTGTCTACCATATTGATCCTGGCGAATGGCACAATAATAGCCGTTGAGTTAAAATATCTACATGTTGGTTTGAATGAATGAATGGAAATTTACCTCAACAGGAAAGCCTAAAAACTTTATCATGACTCTTCTGTGTGATGTCAGACAACTCAGTTCCTCTTGTTGGTCCTTGTTTAGCTACCTGTCATGAGTTCTTCAAATTCTGTGATTTCTCATTTCTTTCTCCATGGCAAAATTCTCTGTGTGCTGCAGCACAGCAAAATGGAAAAGGGGATGTCTTCCCACTTCACTAAACCAGATCAGAGACACACAGAAAGAAAGGACAGAAAACTTGGTATGAGGACCCCAGATGGCCTGGACAGTAGGCTGGCTGCATAATTTATGGGGCCTGGTGTTATATATTTTTAAAGAATTTCACAGTGGTGACAGCATTAAATTGAGAACAAGTCTGCACAAGTGGTACATTTGTAAAGCTGCCCCTGAAAGCAGCAAACACAATTGAAACATGTAACTCTTATGAGAGCCCTGTCAGAAATATTTACCAGGTGGGGTCCAGGGCTCTAAACACGTGGCTCATAGGCTTTTAGAAATAGTGGTGATGGTGGGTGGCAGCAACTTCTTCCTCTATTGGATCTTTGAATCTACCTGTTAAGTTATAGAGCCATATAACTGTAATTGATTTAGGAAAATAAGTTTCAACCCTCAGGAGATACTTGGCAACATCAGCAGATGTATTGTGCAGTCACCTCTGTGAGAGGGAATATGCAAGTTAAGACCAGGGAGGCCAGGGATTTAGCTCAGTGTTTTCGCCACCTGCTGCACAAGCTCAAGGACCAGAGTTCAATCCCCGGTACCAAAAAAACAAAAACAAAAACAAAACAAAGACCAGGGATGCCGTCAAACACCCTACAATGCACAAACCAGCCCTGGATGACAGAACTGGCTCTAAATGTACATAACCCTAAGGATGATAAACTTTGATTTGGGTGTATACTTCCTCTGAAACCTAACAAATGAAGCAGCCCTAGTCATCTTTGGCATAACTTTCACCATATGGACGGCATGAATCTCATCAGTGCCTAAGCACATATACTGCTTCATGCTCAATCAGTCCAGAGAGACTGATGCTGTTAATATGTAGTCAATAAGGTGATATTCTGTGGAATTTCAAATGGTCCAGATATCTTAAGACTATATGATGATGGGAAATCTAAGATTGCCATGACTTTGGGCAGGGCTAGAAGTATACGTGGTTATCTGTCCCATGTGAATGCAAACTTTTATGGTCCTACTTTTTTATTAAGACTTTAAAAAATGACCACGTCCACCATATTAATGGCCTTTACAAGGATACATATGAAACTTATGCAGTTTTTTAATTAAGTGGGGAAAGGGATAGGATGTGAGTTATTTGTAAATGGGAAAGAAAGAATGGACAATCCAAGCGTGTTTACACTCAAGCATAAAACCAACAGAGAGAGCTTTTATACCAGTGATGGTGACAATGGCAGAAAACAGTATTCCATAAAATTGGGGATGCGATCAGCTGGTCTTTCCCACTGGAGGTGTCCAGGCCTGCATGCTCAAGGAAGAGTTAGAAATGTAGAGCAGATCTAGAAGAAAGGATGGTGGTTGATGAACTTCCCATCTAGCACACCTGGGTACAGTTACCCAACAGGTACAACCAGAGAAAGTGAAGTACAAGGCAGCAGGGGGCAGAGTCCAGTTCCCCAAGAGAAGGGAAGCCCTGGGGATAGATGATGCCTTCAGGACAGCTGCACAGAATGAATGAGTGCAGTGGGTCCAGGAGAAAGCCCTGAGGACCCCCGATCTTTAGAGGAAGAAAGACAATATCAAGCCCATTCAAGAAACAAAAATATGCCTAAAAAAATGTGAATAACCAGAAGACTGGGACATGAAGACAGCTAGGACAGAAGAGAATATCAAAGCCCTGAGTGAACTGAAGTTTCAAAGACAATAGAGAGACATTGCAAAATAAAGGCTGAAAGATTTTTTTTTTAAACATAGCCCATGATTTGTGCTCTTATCGTAAGATAATGCATTGCATTTCAGTAAATGGGTTTCGGGAGTATGAAGTACAGAAAAAGCAAATGAGCGATCCCTCTAATACCTATCCCTGCTCCACCACTGACCATGTCCATGACCATGAATATCTGCAGCTGTTTGGCCTCAGTCTACCATAGAGAGAATCAGGTCCTCACATGTGATTTGCAAGGTTTTATAATGCTTAAGTGACAAGAAAAATGTAAGGGGCTCTTTAAACTGTTTACTCGTTCTTTAATATATTGACTGAAGCTAATGTGGGAGATTTGAGCTACTAATCATTGAATGCAGGTATAGACTATGGACTTTTTCTTTTCTTTGTTGTCTTTTCAGTACTGGGGATTGATCCCAGGGCTTCATCCATGCCAAGCAAGTGCTCTACCACTGAGCTACATCCCCAGCACTGACTGTGGTGTCTTTATGGGAAGTCACTTTCCTCATTTCCATCTGGACAACACACAGCTCAAGCCAATGGTATTTTCCAAACTAATGAAAAGGGGCTTCGAAATGTTCAAAAAATAAGTGCTGATGGAAGCATTTTCAAAAAGCTATTTCAGGTGACAAGTCCTGATCTGTCTCCACCCTGGGAAGCAGGGCTCTGAAGATACTTACACTGGTCCCTTCTGGGGCTCACCAG
This sequence comes from Heterocephalus glaber, assembly GCF_000247695.1. The sequence goes on along the minus strand of NW_004624735.1, from coordinate 17,041,853 downwards.
CCTACGATCAAGGCCTAGTCTCATTGTTATTCCCTTCCCAGAAACTTGCACATCATCTAGCAACAAGAAAGAGTCCAAAAGATGTGCCAAATGGTGGATACCAAGAAGAAGAAAGTGTACACTGAAAATAAATGAAGTAAAGAACAACAAATGACAGTTACTTGTACCCTGGAAGAACTGGAAAGAATTTGTGGTAAAGGAAGTAATTGATCAGAATTTTGAAGGAAGAAAAGACTAGATGGGTAGGAAAAACGACATTGTCACTCTAGAGGAAAGAGTAAACAACAGAACAGAATCAAGAAAATGTGGGCATGCTGGGAGCAATGACTATGTTATTTCCAATGGATCCTGAAGTTTTGTGCGGAGAGCACTTGCTATGTGCCAGGCACATGCCAGACATTTTCAGTTATCTTGGAGTAGAAAGAGCATGAGCCCCAAAGATGGCCCAGAGTGACAGGTGACAAGGTGGGCTCTGGATGTGGGCCCAATGTGTTCTAAGCCCAGCTCTGCAACCTACAAAGGCGTGGTGTTGGGCAACCTAGTGAATTTCTTACGGCCTTAGGTGTGAGGAGTCTATGATGTAATGAATCACCCAGCATTGGCCTTAGTAGGTGCTCAAACAATGTTTGCCTTATCTCTTCTATCAGAGTCCAGTGATCCCGGGCAAACTTTGGGAATGTTGAGGGCCTTAAACATTCTCATTTGTTCTTTCTGTATGGTAAGGACCAAGGGAATGCAGACTGTCATTATTATGCCAAAAAAATGCAAAGAACACTCTTTTCCTCCCAAGGCAGGTCTTCACAGGAGCCTTAACATGGTGCAAAATTCCAGCTCCTCAACTCTCTTTCCTACCTCTATTCTTATCTCCTGTCACATACATAGGATGCTTCTCTTGCTGCAGTGACTGACATGAGGAGGCAGGGCTGGGAGCAATCAGAAACAGACAGAAACCCCTGCCTGAAGGATCTGGAATGGGGGATCTAGAATTCAGGTTCCTCTGGTCCCTGCTCCCCAGGGTTCTCCCAGTACCCTTAGAGCAGGGCAGGCCACAGGCCACATACCCTCTCCTTGCCTCTGGTTTTGTGGCCCTGGAAGGTCCACTTCAAGGAGTAAATTATTGTTAAACAGAATACACTCTTATTTGAAAAATGCATGCATATCTGATATTTTATTCCACATATATCAGCCTCCATTTCTCATTTCATGATAATACTTTAAAATCAATTGAACTTTTGCCCATCAAAGCTTATGTATAAAATAGATGCTCCAAGTATAAATCCACACTGGGTATCTGTTTCCTTAGCACGCGGTACAGCTTGGAACATGCCCAGATTTTCTGAGTGAAATGTGAACCTCGGCCTGGGAAACAGGAAACTTTAAATTATGGCACTGAAGCCTGGGACTTGAAATCAATCCTTCCCTTGTTTCTTATTTCATTTTCCATGCAGTTTCATCAAGATCATCTCATTTAATCTTCATAACCACCCCACAAAGGAAGGGGGAAGGGTGGGGTGTTGTTTCTATTTCATGATGAAGGAACTGGGGTCCAGCGAGGTGACTGGATTTGGCTGCAGCCTCCTTGGTTGCCATGGTGAATTTGAGGCCAGAAAAGAAGATGTACATAGTGTCAAAGTGAGGAGCATTGTACGGTGCTCTGGCAGAGAGAAATCGAAGGATTGATGAGTCCTGGGGGTGGGAACCACAGCCTGGAGGGTCACAGCGGCCCCCGCTTCACTTCAGTGACTGGCAGCCACCACCCAGGCAAGGAGGACTTTCTCATTGCAAATTCTAGTCCAAAGGGGTTCGGCCCAACACAGGGCCAGCTGTTTAAACAAACGACAAAAAAAAAAAAAATCCGAAGGTGATCTAGTTGGCAAGATGAAGTCTCAGAAAACAAAATTACAAAAAGATCAAATTATATAATGAAGTAGCTCTGTTCACCTTCTTTAAAAAATAACAACAACAACAACAAAATAAGACAAGCAGGATGCTACTTTAGTTTCCTGCATGTAAATGTTACTGGATGATAACCCAACCCAAAGAGCAGCACTAATGAGCAAAACATCTCCAGATGGTGGCCTCCAGGTGAGTTTGTGGGTCCCAGCCTCCACCTCCAACCCTTCCATACCTGGTGAAGGTGCACAGCAGTGGCCTCCTTGCTTCTGAGTGGCTGCCTCTGCATTCTGAAGCCTGGGAAGGAGATATTCCTAGTCCTGGAGGCATCTTGGGGACAGGGGTAGCTTCGAGGTAATTGGTCCTATCTCACAAAAGTGAGTGGCTCTGCCCCATGAGGATAAATGAGCAAGCTGAAAATTGATAAGGGGCCAACAGCCTCCAGGAGCTGACTGGCAGGTCCTTGAGAACAGGCTGACGGCTAATGGCAGCAATCCTCTCTGAAGTCCTCAGACGGCCTCCTGTGGCCGTGGATTTCTCACGTGAAAATAAACATGACTCATTGTCTTACACCACCATGAGCCTGCTGGCAGAGCAGCCAGAGGAAGGGTGCCCTGCTGAGGCCACATGGCCCTATGAGGTGAGTTTGGCAAGCAAGCCTAAATCCAGGTGAGGCCACACCACATGAGCTCTGGCTTGGTGGTCTCTCCAGTTCCCTAATAGCAGTGCAGAGGCTGTAGTTTGTGGACTCCATAACCACCTGCCTCTACCTGTTTGCTAAAGCCCTTTCAGGTTTGGCCAGCACTGCTCAATGTTTTTCTGAACCTCTTGTAGCAGGAGTGGCTAAGTGGCTTAGCTCTGACTGATAAAACTTGGGCCAGCCCCAAATGGGAGTGGACCTTCTCTAATAAAATGGATTAAGTCACACCAGAAGACAGCCTTCTTTCTTCTTTCCCCTGAATAGCACCAGCCATCCTGCAACCATAGGGATAAAGCTAAATGGAAAGAAAGAGGTTGGGTCCTGGCCCGAGGCCCCAGCACTGGTCTGAGCACAAGTGACCCCGCCTTGGGTCACACCTCCTTCTGGCTTTGCAGGGGGACCACCATAACCAACCACCACACAGTGGGAGGCTCAGACAGCTGCTCTTCAATCTCTTCCTTTCTGGAGGGTAGAAGTTCGAGATCATGGTGTGAGCAGGGTCAGTTCCTTCCAAGGACGGCAAGGACTCTGTTCCCTGCCTCTCTCCTGACCATGGAGACCCCACCTGCTCCCTGTGCCTTCACATCATCTCCTTCTGGGTTCATTATGTGCAGCCGTCCTGGATTAGTGCTCACCCTAATGGCTTCATTTGCATCTAATTTCCCCTTGTAAAGACCTATCTTCAGATAAAGTCACACCCTAAAGAACTAGGGATTAGGACTCCAGCGTATGGATTTGGGGGGACAAATGTAGCCTGTAACACCACCCACTGTGGGGTTCTCTGGGGTTTTCTGCTATCCTCGAAGCTGTTTGTCCTGTGGTACCGGTTTTCAGTAGGACTGGCCACAGAGGTCATGGCCACTCCTGGTGGCACTGGTTTGCATGAGAGGAACATGAGCCCCTGCCATAGGAGAAGGCCCAGGGCGAGGTCACCTAGCCAGCCAGCAGCACACACTATGCCTGGTGAACACCTCCACAGCAGGCAGCCAGGCCACACAGCTCACCTCCCAGGACCTTCCGGGCCTTCCTGGCCTGTGTATGTGCCCACAAGGACCTCCATCAGCATGGTCCGTGCGTGGCAATTTGGCACAGCTGGAAAGCAGCTGTTATTAGCCTCTCCCCAGCCAAGGGAAGCTCCTTATGTTGTGAGTGAAACAGGGGTGCAGTGAAGGGCCAGGGGTCACCCTGGGCTGAGGCCCCAGAGCACAAGCTTTTGAACCAGAGTCCCACTCTGCTCCTTGCTCACTTGCTGTGTGCCTTTCAGTAAGCAAATGCTTTCTCTGTGCCTCTCCTTCTTCATCTCTGAAGAGGACTGATGATCCCCAAACTTACCCGCTTGGGTTATTGTAAAGAGTAAGGACAAATGTTTATGAAACCTGGAAGAGTGCCCGGCATTTAATTTAATACCCATGTTTAATATGTGTGTTTGTTTTAAATTGTTGTGCTAGCTGCAACATTTCATCCAAACCACAGGCCCTTTACAGAAAACAGAAGTCAGAGCTGCCCAAGAGCCTCCTGTTATTTTTTTTTTCAGCCTCCTGTTATTTTAAAAGTAATAGTAAGTTGAAAGCGGGAATGAAATCGAACAATGAGGTTACTTGCAATCAGGTGACTCTTGGAACTTTGATGGTGAAGAGCAAAAAATCACAGAGAAAATCACCACTGAGTCCTCTTCGAAGCCTCCCTCTTACTGCTCACAGCCTGGCATTTTAACGAGGGACCAAGGGACAGGACCAGTGCCACTGTCTGACTCTCTCTCACTTAGCCTGTTAGTTTCCAGTCCAACTCAGGGGAGGGAGAGGTGATCAGGAGTCACAGCCCTGAAAGGCCCCCTCTCCTTTCCTTTCTCCCCTCTGCAGAGAATGCTGCTTTTTCTAGAGTCCAGAATCACCTATTTCCAAGAACTGTCAATGCCGAGGACCTACCAAGTGTACAGCACCATACCCACCTCTGGGGTACAGAGATGAATGAGGCTGGGCTTGCAGGTGACAGGCACAGGGCGGTTACACAGTGTTATGTTGCGGTAGAGCTGATCCAGGATGATGGGGCCCCAGGGAGGGACATTGCACCTGACCCGAGCTAGGGAAGACTTCCTGCCAGAGTAACCTAAAGCTTAATATTCCAGCCACATCAGGTCATTTCTCTGACTCAAACCTGACAGTTAAGCTTTGAGAGTGCAACTCCTTGTCCTGAGAAAGGCCTAGAAGCTCCTCGCTGTCTCTGAGCACATCTCCACCTGCTGCTCCTTTCCTATTCCCCTGTAGCCACACTGTCAAAGCGTGTCCCAGAGCAGGGCCTGTGCTCAGGCCAGTCCCTGTGCTGGAAGGTTCCCCTCCAGACCTCACCTTCTTATCTCCACTCCATCATTGCCAGGGTTTATATGCTCAGCAATACCTGTGGTGGGCACACCTTAAAACTATACCTCCTCTTGTCTTCTCAAGAGACTCAGATCCTACTTTACCTCTTGCTTTGTGGTTATTAGGGTTATTTATAACTCCATGATCAAAATACTACATCGTTTTAAATATTTCATTCTTTCTATGCTTCATCTCCTCTTATTAGCTATATGATCATAAAAATTGTCTCTTCCTGCTCGCTGGGGTAGCCTCATTCCTTAGATCAGTATCTGGTATATAAAGTGTGCTACTGATGTTGGGAATGGATGGATGAATGAAGGTAGGACTCAGAGGGTATGGGGAATAACTATGAAGAGAAGATCCAGACCCACATAGTCCCTGAAAGACATTCCACCCTCAAGCTCAGTGAACCTTCATGTGAAACCTCAGAATACACAAAGTGTACCAGGACTCGAGGAGGCATTCAGGGCCCTTCAGCTCCACTTGAGCCAACCACAGCAAGTGGGGCTGCTCTTCCCAGCTGGCATGGGTCCCTGAGGAGTCCCCGCCAGAACAGACCCAGTCCCTGCCTTTGGGGCACTCAATGGCCAGCTGGAGGAGATGGCTACAGACACACCTCCTGGAGCCAGGAATGCTGCTTAGTGGGGGTACCTGCTGGGTTCTGGACCTGGTGCCTCAGCTGAGAAGTCACCTCAGTCAGTGAGCACTTCCAGAAGCTTGAGTACCATCTACCACCTTGATTGCCACACAGGCAGATGGGTTGGCCGATACAGACTAAGTAAGAACAGCCACTCGACTGCTTGTCAGGTTCAAACATAGGCTCTCCTAAGTGTTAATGACAGTAATTTTGATGAAAATTGGTAAAAGTAGGAAATAGGTAAAAAGTGAACCTTTCGATAGTGCAGAGAAGAAATCTTTTATACTATAAAAATCATCACAAAGGTGGTAGCTCAAAGCAACATACATTTCATCTGTTGCAGTTCTGGATGGCACATGAACTCAGTCATGGGCTAGCACCAAGGTTTGGGCAGCCCCCTCCCCTGCCCACCTCTGAATGCTCTGGGGAGAACCTGCTTCTTGCCTTGTGTGGCTTTGAGAATTGCACCCCTTGGTTCCTGGCTCCTTCCTCTGCCTTCAAAGCCAGCAGCAGAACACAGTGTGTTGCTTCCATGATCACTTCTCTGCTTCCGTCTGTGTCTGCCTTCCTTCTGTAAGAATATTCACAATTGCTTTTGCGGCCCATTGGGCTGACCCAGGATGATCTCTTCACTCTAAGGTCTCTGACATAACAACATCGGCAAAGTCTCTTCGCCATATAAGGTGATAATTCCAGGTGCCAGGGCTTAGAATCTGGATGTCTTTCAGGGCCATTTTTCAGCCTTCCACAGCTTGCAACTCAGGTAACCTTTATGACAGAGGAAGGATTGGGTTACTGGGTTGAGATTTGAAAGATAGGAAGCCATTTGTGGTGGCAAAATTGGAGAAGAACCTTCCTAGAGGGGAAAAACAGCACGTGCAAAGACTCAGAGGAGAAAGAAGGGAAAGATCATGAATTTTCCTCCTTGATGAGCCAACTGAGCCCAAACAGGAAGTTCTGGGGAGCCCCAGTCATGGTGTGGTGGCCTGGAGCAAGGTCACCTTGACTTCTAAACTAAAACAGGCATGATATTAGGTGAGATCAGCCGGGGCTATTCTCTAACACATCTTCAGAGGCACCTGCAGAAATAACTTCACGGGGTTACAGTTCACTACTCTATCATTTTCAATTCATATAGCAGGTCAAGGTGAAACTGCATTTTCCAGCATTGTTTCTTTTTAATAGAAACACAGCTGATTTTCCATGATCTTAGTCATGTCTGTCTCAGTGACCACTCCAGAGCAACTCTCTTGAGTTGGGTGCCATGTTGACCAGCATCCTCTCCTTGGCTCACTTCCATGAGGAAGAGGCATTTTCTAGGAAGAGATGGCATCACATGCACTAGTCCTGGGTCTTTTCCCCACCCAACCTCCACTCAGTGCTCCTTGCTCTCCACCAGTGATCTAGACACCTTGGCTAACGCTGCCTTATCCAGGGATGTGGCACCACAATTGCTGGACCCTGGCTTCTCTCTCTCCTATTGCTCTCTATCACTAGGTATTTTGGACCATGGCACGAGGATGCAAGGGTATGAATGCAGTTCCATTTTGCCTAAGGAAAAGGCCTAAGGTCTACACCTGCTGAAATTGGAGAAGAATAATATTTAGGCTTAGATTTTAACTGTGCTTGCTAACATCAAGTATCTTTGAATGAGCCAATCAATGATTTACGGACACCCTTGTGGAGAAAGGTTGCAACTTCTCAGGAATATCTGGGCCAAACAACTCTCAGAAAAGTGGGGAAATTTGCTAAAGAATGATGTAGCTTGAACTGTGAGCTGACAACCATCACAGACAGGTGCATAGGCAGGGGAAATTAGCAGGACTTCAAAATCATCCATGACAGTCCACCCTTTGCACAGTTCTGACCTCAGCCATGGGTATTTGGATAGGGTTCTCACTCAACATACTTAAACTATGTTCCTGGAATGTGCACGTTCTCTTTCTCTGTGTGCATGTGTCTTTTTTTCCTGTTTCTCTTCTGTGTTTCTAACAGCCTCAACTATCTGCTGCTAAAATATAAGGTGAATTATTAATTGGACAAAGTTTAACTAAGGCAAGAAAAACCCATGTTAAATGTACTGTAAAAATTTTAGATCAACAGTCCTCACCTCAACAGGTGTTTCCTATCTGCCATTATTGAGAGCTCACTAATTTGCCAGTAAACATCTGCAATCAAAGGATAGATACATAGCAGTTCTGTTGCCTAATGAGATGTTGATTTCACTGGGTCTTTCTGCTAAAAAAAGAGTCCATCCTGAAATAATGGTTGACCTATGCTCTTAGCACGCATTTCCCTTTCCCACATATACTCTTAGCATGCATTTTCTCACACTCAGTACCTCAACTGGCACCTTGAACTCCACTCACCTCCAGAATTATGATATAGAGACATGCACGGCATTGCTTCAGTCCCAGGGGCCTACTGTGCAATGAAGGAGACAAGGCAGCAGCTGCATGGCTCATGGTATTTACTGTTTCTGTGACGTGCTATGCCATCTAGAAGTGGCCTCTTTGATAGCTGATGATTACAAAGGCTTCCTTTGGATATCTAAGGAGCTTCCCCTCACTAATGGGTTAGAGGCAGTATGGAAAGTAGGAAGAAAAAAAATCACTGGAGGACACTGCACCTGAATGAAGAACTTTCCACTAATTAATTTCACTGATGGTCTCATCTCTTTGGGAAAGATGACCTATAGACAGGCAGCTTTTTTAATTTTAATTTTTTAATCATACATTGATAAAGATGCTTATAAATGTCTATGGGATTAGAAGTGATGCTATGATTTATAAATATAAACTTTGAAATCAGTAGCGTTGCTTTGTGGATCACTTGCTATGGAAAACACCTCTTCTTTCTCCTGGTCAGTGTGACCACATGCTCAGGAAGTGAGGACAAGCAAGGAAGCACTTTGTTTTGGAAACTCACTTTCAGGGTTCTTTGTTAAGAGCTTCTCTTCGCAGAAATCAGTTTGTACTCTGAATACACCTAAATTCCCACAGGATTTTCTACAAATTTGCTATGTGGTCTTGGGAAAGTTGATCAAGCCCTCTGACCTTTTCTTGATGTTGTGGAATAGATAGCATATATGTGCTAAAAGCCATCTGAGAAGCATCTAGTCTAATTTCTTATCTCACAGAAGAGAAAGGTAAGTTCCCAAAAAGGAGGAAAGGTTTGAGTGCTGTTTCTAGAAGACTTTTGCTTCTAAATCCTAAACAATTCACCAAAGCACTGCAGAGAGCACCAATAGTAGATGCATAGAGACAGCCCAACCTGACAGATACAGACAGATGTTCCCTGAGAAGTGCCTTTGAACAAGAGAGACAGAGCCCTGCAGTGTGCTTCAGAATCCTGTTCATTTCAAGCTAAGTCTAATCCCCTAGCCAGGCGCTAAGGAGGAGGACAAGCTTCCAGCTTGGCGGGGCATGGTGGAAACTTCCACCTTCCTGAGACTGACACTCTGAGACCCTGACCATCAAGTGGGACATTTTATCTTCTGAGTGTCATTGAAGGCAGCCTTGATTCTACTTCTTGAAAGAGCTGCATTAGGAGTAGAAAGAGGAAAGAATAAGTGCCAAGAAAGAACCTTGGTACTAAGAAATCTATGCTTAGACACCAAGGATTTTGAATCTGGGAGGACAGGAATATTTGCCTGTTCCCCAGTTCATATTTACAAAGAAATATTTTAATAAATACCTTTGGTGCCAACCTAATTTTTTCAGCCTCCTGCATAAATTCTGCTTGTTCTGCCTGGTCCTTCAGTGCTGACATGCAGGTTTCTAAGATCTGCTCTCTTCCTTCCTATTTTGGAGTTGTGGATCCCCCTTAGAAGATCTGATAAAAACTATTGATCTCCTTGCCAGGAAAAGGTCATAAATGTGTGAAAATGAAGCTCACAATTGCACGGTATCCAAACCCTTGGTTTATATAAATTGGAGGGTTCAATGTATTTATGCTCTAGTAGCTTCATTACACTTTACTTGAAAATCTGTCACTTTAGCTCAGAATTTTTCTCAAACATCACCCATCTGTAACCTAAAACACAGTCTTTCACCAATACAATGATAATTATAACACTATCCATATATAGGATTTTGAGAGGTGAAATGAAATATTCAACAAAAAAGGCCACAGCACCTAGTGAGGTTTTTATACAAGCAGAATGGAGCAGCTAGATTGTGCTCTTCAGTTAAAGAGAAGACCAGTCACATAGAAAGGGGATTGTTATTGTCCTTTTTATCCAAAAGGGAAGAAGAAGGAATAGAATTTTCATGACAGAATGTTTTGGAAGGGTGAGACAGAAATTTTTCAAAATTAGACTTGACCCAAAGTAGAAATTCCAAACATGGGAAGATTCATACATCTGCTTCTTGGCTGCTAGGATTGATTTTAAAGGAGAGCTCTTGGTTGTCAACAACATATTACCAAACTCCACGTATAACGGAAGTACACTGGAAGCAGGTGCTGCTCCCTTCCTGCACTGTATAGCGAAGAGTCTCCTAGGTGACAAGTGTGACCTCTAGGTCTTCCACAGAAGTAATGAGAACTGGAATCTCCACTATAAAATGCTTAGGAAATAAGCTCACAGTGCCAATACTTGGTTCTCAAACACTCTACCCATCTCTCACTGAACAGAGGCTTGGGTAAAGTAAAAGCTTTGCAATCTTTTTGATTGCATACTAGTTTAATTTGAAATCATTTCCAAGAACTAGTTTTCTGTCCCTGTTTATTCTATAAGGCTTTAACAACCTCACAAAAGTTTCAAGAAAAACTTCTCCGTAATTTAAAATGGAGATTATTTCTACATGTAGGCTTCCGGTTTATAAAAATGAGAGTAGTGTGAGAACAGACACTTGCTGAGCAGATCATAGAAGAAGAGGAGGTGTTTTACTTGCACAGGGAAGTTAGCAAATGATTTTCCTCAGCTAAGAGTGTGCCAATTACTAACACAGGCACCTCTGCACTTACAGACACTTTGTCAAGACCCTCCAAGGGGCTGGACTGGTTGACTTTTTTCTCTATCATGATGCCTGCAAAAGTTCACTTATTTGAAATTAGTGAAATCAAGTCCTTGTTAAAATAGCAAAGAACGGGAAAGGCTGTGAGTTTTAGAAGCATCCTTGAATAACGTTTAGGATCATTGGATTTAGGGGAAAAGGAGAACTGGATTTAAAGCTTGAAAGTTATCTTAACTTTCCATTTTGTCCTGTGGAAAAAGTACATTGAACATAGTACTATTTTTTAAGAGTATATTGAAGATTAAATGTGATAATGTGTCTGAAGTCCTCAGCACCTTTCTTAACTCTTAGTAATATTCCCAGTGAATATCTGTTATTAATATTCAGTACTTATAACTTTAAGTTTATTGTTAAGATGAAGTAATTTGCTTCAAAATTATACCAGAATCCAAAGGATCTAAAGTAGCTCAAAAGTTTTGAAGAAGAAAAACCTGGAGAGTACTCACAATATCTAATATCAAATTTAATATTAAGCCAGAGTATTCAAGAGATAGTAGCATTGCTAATAACAATATATAAGTAGTTAAATGAAGCAATAGGTTAAATGATATGTAATTTTTATTTCTTATGCCACTGGAGAAAGTAGTAATTTCAACAAGTGGAGCAGAGATAACTAGATAAATATTTTAAAAATCAACCCCTTCCTTATGCTATACAGAAAAATTTCAAGATGGATCATAGACCTAATAATCTAAGGTTCTAAACCTTCTAAGAGGAAATATAGGAGTGTCTTACAACTTTGAGATAGGAAAATAATTTTAATAGGACGTATGGACCTAGAAGAAACACATTAAAATTAAAAGCATCCCACCTTATCATGCACAATGCTAATGTAATGAAAATTCAATCACAGATTGGGAAAAGTACACCAAATGTATGGGTCTGACAAAGTAATTGCATCCAGATATTAAAATAAAAAACTCCTTCAAATCAATAATAAGACAAATGAGACTTCTTAAAAATGGCAAAAGCCACCTCACAAAACAAGAAATGAAAACAGTTACTATGAACATGAAAAGGTCCAAAATCATTAGTCAGCATGGAAATGTAAATTAAAAGCACAACAGATGTGTAGTTTCCTACCCACTAAAAATGGTCAAAATTTAGAAACTAGCATCACAAAGTATTGGAGCATGTATGACACTGCAGCTCCTATCTTGCTGGTCAGAATGTAAATGGCTCAACCCTTTGGAGAATAGTCAGTTTCTTATAAACCAAAGCAGAGACCTACTATGACTCAGTGGTTCTACTCTTGGGTATTTAGCTAAAAGAAATGAGAAATTGTGTATACAAAAAGTACTTGTATAAGCATATTTATAGCAGTTTAATCTATTATAGCCAACAATTGGAGACAAACAGAATATTCATCAAAGAAAGAAATGAATAAACATATTGTAATATATTCCTACAATGGGAAACTACTTAAGAATAAAATATAATCAACCCCTGATACACATAACAACACCAATCAATAACACAGATGCTGTGCTCGGCACAAGAAGCCAAGTGCAAAAGAGGAGCACACATGGCAGACTATTCCACCCACATAAATTTTAAAATAAATCTATGATGAGAGTAATCCAAATACTGTTTGCCTATAGGTGAGGGGGATTAATTTGGTGGTAGAAGAAGAGCATTTCCTGGTGTGATACTTTCTGAATTTTGATTGAACTCTAGTTTCATTAGCGTATACATTTATCAAAACACATAGAATTGTAGGCTGAAACTAGGTGTGGTGGTACATGTCTGTAATCCCATCTCTCTGGGAGGCTAAGGCAGAAGGATCACAAGTTCAAGCCAAGCTTGAGTGACTTAGTGACTTAACAAGACCCTGCATCAAAATAAATAATAAAAAAGAACTGGGGATGTAGCTCAGTGTGAAGGCCATGAGTTCAATCCCCATAAATGAATAAAAAACAAATAAATAAATAAATAGTACACTTTAGAGTAAATATCCCATTCTACATACATGCTATCTCAGTAGAAATTGTTCACTGCTAAACAATTTGAAGAGATCTTGCCTGAAGTTATGCAGTGAGTGGGACAGAACAAAGATTAGAAACCAGGCCCTCTGAGTTCTTATTCAGTGCTCCTTCCAGGATAGAAAACTAATGCTCATCCAAATCCACACAGCTCATGATGATATGCCCTATACTAGGATCTAAATATTGTCATTTAAAACTTTAATGTAATTATCATGATCATTCAATTCTCCAAAAATCATGAATGGCTCAAATTATTCCAAGGGAGAAAGTCAAGGATCTGAAGAGTCATACTAAGGCCACTAGACCTGCCATCAGAAAGGCCTTGCTCTTCAGTACCATCCTATAGAGCCTCAGGATAATTATCAGCATCACTGGGCCAAACTAGATATTCTACAAGAGTCTTTCCAGATCTACTATTCTGTAATGCAAGTGCCACAAAAGATCTGCCTAAGTTTGCAGAATTGTTTCCCCGTTGGCCCAAAGTATGTAAACCCAAAGCTTACACTGTCTAGTCAAACTTTGCTACAGCTTGCAACAAGGTGCTCTTGGAGTTCAGAAGGCCATTTACCAACCTCTGGAGAGAGCCAACACAGGCATGGCTCTCCTCTAGCTGATACAACACCATTTGCCTTTTTTTCTGCAGGTCCCTTTGCCAAGGCATGGAAGCCTCTGTAACTCCCTCAGGCTGGAAACCTGGGAACTCTCAGGTAGTGAGGTAGGCTTCAGTATTAGAAAAAATAATACTAATATCCAGTGTGCTCTTGCTATACATAAGGGACTGTGTTGAACGCTCCCTGTTCACTTGGCTTACTTAATCTTCACAAGTACCATATGAGGAAGCCAACATTATTCCTCTCATTATTCAAGTCAAGAAAGAAACTGAAAAAGAAGTTAAATGCATAAGGTCACATAGCTAGGATGTGATAGGTCCAGGATTTAAAGGAGAATTTTTATCTTCAAAATCTGCCTGTGAGACACTTTCCTGTACTGCTATCCAGCAGGGTGACCCTGCTGGGGCCCTGAAAAAACACCCAGCTACTTGGTCAAGCCACATTCAAATCATTGCTCGCAAAGAATGAGAGGGTGGGTGCCACAATGATTTCTAAGGGAGCGTTAGATTTGGAGAATGTGTTGACTTATCATTGTCATGACAATTTCTTTTTGTTGGATTCTCCCCCTTTGGGTTTAATTTCTTGTTGTGCCAGATGGACTCATTCTGCTGGGATTCCTGGGGTTGTGATCCTTGTCTTTTCCTAGAATATTGTCTAAAATATTTTGGAGGGCTGGTCTGATAATTCATGAAGTTTCTAAGGTACTTTTTGTCACGAAGGTATCTTATTTCTCCATCAATTGTGAAAGATAGTTTTGCAGGGAACATCAAACTGGTTGGAGGATATTTTCCTTTAGGGCTTGAAATACAACACTCCAATGATAAATCAATATGTATCAGTTATAACCATCAATGTTAATGGTCTCAATTCACCAGTCAAAAGAAATAGATTGACAGAATGGGTCAAGAAGCAAGATTCAACAATATGTTGCATACAAGAAACACACTTAATTCAAAAAGAAACTCATAGACTGAAAGTTAAAGGATGGAAAACAATACTCCATGCAACAGGAACCCGAAAAAAAGAAGAAGTAGCTATCCTCTTTGCAGATCAAGT
>NW_004624735.1:16996229-17023222 GCF_000247695.1 Heterocephalus glaber | reverse complement strand
TAGATAAAAATATTTTCCAAAGGTCAGAAAAGAAAAAAATAGATTTGGAAAATGTGTGCTGAGCAGTAGACCCAGGGCTGGGCCCCAGAACTTCTTCAGCGCAGTTTGAGCCTCTGTACTGAGCTGCTTCCAAGCAGCAGCCTCTAACCTTCAGTTCAAGATGAGAGACTGTCACCTTGGGGACCTCAACTGCCCTTGTCATTGCAGAATAGAGTCAGACCCAGAGGAACACCAAGGGCCTGGACATGCATTCCATATTATCTCTAGCCCTGACCCTGAAATCATTTAGATTCGGTTTTCAAACTCTAGAAACATAAGTCATCTGTAGCCTTTCTCCAAAGTCACCAGAACTTGTAACAATGAATTCATGATTTGCCAACTCCAGGGGATCCCCAGCTTAGTCATTCTGCCTTCTTGAGGGGTGCCCTGGTGTCTCTCTCCATGGCTGTATCCCCAAGACCAGAGTCAGGGACCACCTGGCTGTGGATGCTGGGTCATGTTACTGGAGCCTCTGATGAATTCACTAAAAAGCCGAGGGCTGAGCCAAACCCTGCATTTATCTATGAGGGTGGCAGCTCAGGCCGATGGGAGAGAATAACAATTAAATCCATAATACAAAACTATTGTCTACAATGTACTAGATACTGCTGTCTGAAAAAAAGATTTAATGCCAAAGCAGAACTGTTATTCCTCTCACGAGTCACACAAGGCTTCTACTGAGACTTAATATGTCATCAAGACACCTGGTGACAGGTAACTCATGATACTACAGACAGCACGTCCTGGTTTAGAAAAAGCCAAAGCCATGGGATCCCAGAAGGCAGAGACATTCAGGACTGCAGCAGGGCATTTGCAACAAGCAGGTCAACACATGAATGAGGTCCAGGTTGAGGTTGATTTGAACAAGGTAGGAGGGATGGCAGGACCTAGCAGAGTTCAGAAAGAGATCCCAGGCCACAAGCTAGAGACATGGCACTTTAGCTGCTATCTGAAATGCTTGGCATGAGTATCTGGGAGAGGGAGAGGGAGAGGAAGATCTTTACAGGAGACAAACTGAAAGCACAGAAACCATGTTGGGTTGGACCATGGAGCCTTCACAAAACTGAAAGAGTTCCAGTGAGGCTGCAGCATGAGCCAGAGATAGTGGAGCCTGAGAGCTACCAGATGTTGGGTCTTCATCCTAAGTTGATGGAAAGACACTGGAAGTCTTGAGCAAGGGCAATAATCAAGCACTCTATATTGTGAAATAAGACTGCAATCTGCCTCTCAGGACAGAGAACCAACAAATGCATGGTGGTTTCCTGTAGAGATAAGTATAAATCGCCTAAGCACCCAAACAGTGGGGTGAAATGGATATTAAATAGTCTAGAGTAGCTTTCTCTGTGAGATGGATTTAGCTTTTCCCAGTACACATTTCTGTGTGCTATACATATTGTACAAGACTACATTTTGCATTTTCTGAGAGGAAAATACAATGTGTTTTGTTTTGATTTCTTTAAAGCTAGTTCTCTGCCGACAATGCTTTCCCAGACAATAGGAATGAATTGCAGGGGAAATTGCCCTAATGTGACCCAGACTGGACTGGGCATGCTTTAAGCCAAAATAGAAAGATCTCCTGATGATGTAATTTTTAAAGTGTCCTTGACATTCTTGAAGGTTTCAGCTGGCCCAAAGAAAAGGAAAAAATAGAGTCATGTTGCTGCAAGGACCTCACAGTTGCAACAATTCAACTCACATATTTTACCCCTGAGAAGAATGAACCTCTGAGGAGCAGATACTTCAAAGAGAAATTCATTCAATAATCAATAACATCTCTAAACATCCATCACAACCAATTAGCATGTACATTTTAAGAAGGTTTCAATCATTCATAGTAGCAAAACTTTGATAAAATAAGAATAAATCAAAACAATTTATGTGCAAATTCAACACAAAGAATATGAGAAAAACTAAAATAAAAAACATGAAGTAAAATTTGCACAAATGGAGATACACACACTCACACACATGTACACAATGACCTAGGACATATATAGTGAGTCATCCGTATACCTTACTTAGATAGAATTCATTGGAAATAGTTCAATTCTCCTTGTATGTTAATCTTACATTCACTGCCATTCCAGTACAATCCCAACAGGATTGTTGGGCTCATTTGTTTTTCTTTTTAAATCAATCTTGTTAAGAAATAATTTACATTAAATAAAACACATCCATTTCAAGTACACAGTGTGGTGAGTTCTGACAAACATCTATGTCAGTGTAACCAACCACCTCCTCAGCCAGGACTCCAATCACTTCAGAAACGAAAATGGAGTCTACAGTGCTAATTATTTATCTTTTGCTTCCCCATAGTCATAGCCATGTTAAATTCTCTTGTTCCTTTTGTTCTCTCCCTTTCGTTCTCTCACATCTTTATTTAAACAAAGCATTAACTCCTCATTCTATCCCATGTTTCTATATTTTTCTATGGGATCATTTTCTTCTATCTGAAGAACATCCTTTGTTATTTAGTGCAGATATGCTGATGTTAATCTCTCTCTCTCCCCCCACCCTCCCTCCCTCCTAAATTTAGTATTTTTATTTTGCCTTTATTTTTAAGTTATTTGTGCTAGATGTAGAATTATTGCATCGAATTAGTTCCCTTTCACCATCCTATGAAACTTTGACTTACTACAAACATAATAAAAAGTATTCCTTTTACCAGGTTCCTTATAATGCTAGGACCATGAAATATGCAACTTCGATGTTGCCTGCATGTTTTCTGCCATTTTAAACTACAGTAGATCAGGTAGCCACATTCTAATTATTAGGTAACTACTAGGAAAATAGTAGCAGGTAAATAACAATTTTATAAAAAGAAAGACTAAGAGTTTTTAATCTGAAAGAAGGCAAACAAATGAAAATTGAAACATGATAAATGGATGGGTCAAATGTAAAGCAACTGGTAAGAGGCGATAAAAACCCAAATATATGAGGGCTTATTTTGTTTGGTTTTTTTGGTACCGGGGATTGAACTTAGGACCTTGCGCTTTCCAGACAGGCGCCAGAACCACTGAGCTAAATCCCCAGCCCTATGAGTGTTTATTTTACTTTAAATGGAGTAAGCATTTCAATTAAAATTCTGAAATCACAATACATACAAAAGCAAATCTGACAAGATTTTTACTTACAGGAGTCATATTTTAATTAAAAGAATACAGAAATAAACACAGTACAAAAATATCATGAATATATCAACCAAATGGAAATGGTCCCAGCTATATTAATAGCAGATAAGGTAGACTTTTAAGCAAGAACATTAGTAAAGGAAAGAAGCATTTTCTTAATTAAAAAGGAGTCAAATCACCAGGAAGAAATAACAATTCTGAATGTGTATGTAGCTTTAAGACATGTACAGCATGACATGTGATATCCACAGTGATATTGGAGATTTTATCACAATTCTCAAATAGGTGATAAGTCAAGAAGGGGAAAAGTTCATAGAGATTAAGGAAATATCAAAACAATGAACCAGAGATATTTGACACGTAATAAAAATGACACCCAACTGTCCTTGTATAATGAATTATGAAGTAAACCTGCACAAAATTCAAAGTATGGAAACTATTTAGATTATACTCCATGGTTATAGTAAAATTAAGTTACAAATACATATCAGAAAGATATTTTAAAATAATAGTTTTAAATATTTGTGAATTAATCAATATATTTTTACATAACCCGAGTCAAGTTAAAAATTGCAAAACTAGAAACCTTTTGAACTGAACATTAAAGATACAAGGTTTTACGTAGCAAAGGTACTACATTGCAACTAAAGCAGACCCTAGAGAAAAACATATTGCCTGGAGTAACATGTTAAAAATGGAGAAAGGGTGAGATGTTATTCATCTAATTCTTCTCAAGAAACTAGAAACAGAAAAATAAATTAATAGGAACCATAGAGAAGGAAATAAAATAGTAGAGAACTGAAATCTATAAAACAGGAAAAATGTAAAGCAGAAAAAAATCAAAGCCAGAAGTCTGTTCTTTGAAAACAGTAATAAAATTGATAATTTTCCAGCAGCCAATAAAATAAATCATGCATTAAGAAATCAGGAACTAAAATGAAGCAATGACTGTGAATTTTTATATATTACTGATGAGAGTCTATATAAGAAAAACTACTTTGAGAAGCAATTTGATTATGTGTACAAAATTCGAAGATCCTGTGATTCTAGGTGGAGGTCTGAGGCTAAAGCTAGCAATTGTGAAACCTATATGTGCATAAATGTTGCTTGGCAAGCTAAAAAAAAAAAAACAAAAACAAACCAAACACTAAAAAGATCAATAAATTCAATGTGGGGGGAGTGAGGGGGAGCCTGCATTTATGTGGACTTTAAAATTCTTTATGTTACGGTCATCATTGGGAAACACTGCTCAGAAGAACAAAATGTTTATGAGGAAGCATGTTCATAAGGAGTCATAAATGTTCTTTATTCTACCTGTAAGAGCGAAAAAATAGAAACTATGCAAATATCTATCAACAGAAGAATTAATAAATTTGAAAACATTCAACACTGGAATAGTGTGAAGTGTTTAAAAATCAATTAACTTAAAGATAAAAATGCAGTGCCAAAGTATATTAACATGGATAAATCTCACAAAGAAGAAAGAGCAATTTGCATTAAGACAAGTACACTGTGATACCAGATTTAGAAAGTTGAGAAAGATCCAGGTATCTGCTATATATATAAAGAAAGTGACCAGAAATTAGAAAGGAGACTGTTGCCAGAGAAGAGGGCAATAAGGGAGAAGAGGAGGGTAAACGTGGGTAATGCGGGGATGAAGACGATCAAAGTACATTGTACACATTGCTACAAAGATTGAGTAACTTGTGGGAAGGGCGGGACAAAGGAACTGATGGGAGGGGAGGGATTATCAAAATACACTGCGCTGTGAGTACATATCAAAATGAAACACATATAAGCTGTATAACCAATATTCACTAAGTTTTTAAAGACTGAAGGAAAAAGAATAAAAAATGACAAAAATATAAATAAAGTAAGTGAAGCATAGCAGCTAAGAACGCAGAATCCGATTCAGGTGTCAGCTTTCCTTCCATCAAGAAGGACCTTGGCAATTATGCAATTTCTGTGCACCAGGCTTTCTCCCTTTATAAAATGAGGATACTATTACTGCTGCCTCACAGGATTGTTGTGGGAATTGAATGAGGCAATTGATGTATATGAAGGGCCCCCAGCACATCACAAGTGATTTGTAGCTGTCTGCTGTTACCGTTGTTACAGAGCAGGCTTCAACTACAGTATATCCATAACATTTTCTTAAAAATCCCTCATAGCAAGTACAGGGAGAACTTAGGATTTAATAGAACTGGGTGGTGAGCATACACATCTGCTAACATTGCTTTCTGCTCTCCTCTGCAGTGTGAGTCTTGGAGAGCAGGTTGATGACGCAAATTCTTGACCAGGACACACTGCCCTACTTCACTGTCTCTATCCCAGGGAAGATAGTGGTCAGCCCCAGGGGTTCTGTATGCACAGCAAGCAGCATCCTAAAATCCAAAACTCATCTTACTCCAAATGTCTGGCCCCAAATTTATCAAATGTGATCCAAGTAATTAAACTCATAACATGGGTTGGAATCATTTCTATTCTAAGCATAGACAAACTGACCTGCCCAGACGGTTTCTAAAGGCTTTTGTGATTCCTTAATTAGTTTTGGGTTGTGCTGGCTTATGTTTTCACCCTGCTCACCTCTCCTTTGTTGAATGACAGCCAGAAAACTCAGTGATAAAAATCACTCCAAGGACTTCCTCCCTCACTGGGAATACAAAGCAAATCGAAGATCTGCATCTTCTATCATATATTCTGCCACCATCCTCTCCGCTCCAGCCCAGCCACACTCACATTTTTCCCCCTTGCTGACCTGCCAAGCAGTCCTCCCCAGTGTGGCTCTGCTGGGTGTCTGCATTCTGTAGCTCCCTCTGTGGCTCCCTCTCTCTCTTCTTCCAGATCCTTTCTCTGGGTTCTGCCTAGAGGAAACTTCCTAACTCACATGCTTAGATGGCCGTCTTCCACCATGACTCCCTACTGGTCCAGGCTCATTTTCTTCTCCGATCTGACCTAGGCCAGCTGGAGACCCAAGGAAGGGCTTCAAATGAAGGTCACTGTGTCGAGTTATTTGCAAGCTACAGGTTCAGTCCCCCATAAGGTACTTTCTACTCTCCTTTCTACTCTCCTCCAATGGCAAACAGGCAGTCAGAACCACCACCCAGGCCCAGTTTGAACTGAGAATTCCCAGACTCCTCGGACTCCCATAAGAATGGAGGAACAGTGCACCACAGGGTCCTGGTCCACTCTGTTCCATCCCAGCTCTGTCCCATCAGGCAGTAGGGTGCCCATGTGGGCCACCTGGCTCACATACCCAAGCCCCGTTTGCCCTCTCCACACACTGCATTTAGAATATCTCAGGCACCATGGGCCCCAGAGTGCATACAACTGGGGGAAATAGGCCCTATCTTGAAGGCCAAAGGCCTTGTGTCTTCCTAATGCAAATTCACACAGGAGCTCTGAAGTTCCCTAGGCAACCTTTTAACTAACCCTACATGTAGTTAAATTCTGCCTCCTACTCTGCATTGGTGAGCAAAGCCCATTACCCCAGAAACAGCTGGACCCATGGACAGCTGGCATGCCTGGTGCAAACTGGTAGCTATACAGGAAGTGGTCCTGGTTAAGCGGTGGTACAGGGTCATGGCAGACTCCCCTCCACCAACATGGGGAGGGTTATGAATGGGGCCTGCATAGATAGGCTCACATTCACAGTCTGGTTTTGTCTGACTGAGTTTTGTACCTTTCAACGAGTTATGTAACTGTCCCTGCCTGCACAGAGGCTGTTGGAAGTGAGAGCTCGTATTAGTGCAAGTGATTAGACCAGGTCCAAGCAGTGATTAAATCCCTGAGAGGTGTTAGGTGGCTGAAGTGGCAGTAGCCTAGAAAAGACTTGTTCTTCCTGCCACCAAATCTTGGTGGCTTAAAATAGAATCGGGGAACTAATATCCAGATTTAAAAAAAACCTTGAAAATACACTCTGTGTTCTGAAGTTCATATTTCATAAACTTCCAGAAAAAAAAGAAGAGTGGGCCCTGGAGCCCCTCAATAAAGCTTTCTGGAGGAGATAGGAGCAAGGGGAACCCTGAGGATGGGGACGTTGGGTGAGTCAGGGACTTCCAAGCCCATTTGCACTAAAGTGGCTGCGCTGAAGTGAGGACCAAGTGACCTAGGGCAATATTCAGAAGGACACAGTCAACTAGGGGTTTAAACCAAAGTGTGCAGAACAGCTATGCTGTTTCCTAGCTGTAACTTGCAGCAGGTCCCCTCCTGGGAGTGGAGAGGGATGCTGTTTTCTTAATCATCCTATCTCCTGTCCCTTGAGAAGGCTTTCTTTCATCCTGAGATGGGAGCCTTCATCTCTTCCAAGTGGTCATTTGTTTCTGCTGTTGCCAGTGAGCTTGCTGGAAGCCCTGCCTGGAATGCTAAGCAGGCTCTGTCCACAGACGACTCCGTTGCTCTCCTAATTGGAGTTTCTAACAATATGAGCAATGTGATGGGCTCTGCACAGATTCCAGGCAATCCCTGCAGCCCAGCCCACCTCATGCCCACAATCTGTTCTCTGCTAATTAAACCCTAGTGTCCTTGAGGCAAGCTACATCCAGAGGCTCTCTTTCTGCTCTTCCACTTGCCCTCCTCTTGTGTCCTGAAGGGTGTGTCCAGGAGTGGTGTCTGAAGGAGGCTGGGTAAGAACATTGTGAACACAAAAACAAGACTGGTTGGTTTTCAAGAAATCTAGTAGGCAAATATAATATACTAATAATGTATATTAGATAATATAGAATAATAGTCTCATGCTGCACCATGTCGCTTTTGCTCCAAAATCACTCAGCACATTTCAAAAGCTCTCTGCCACCTGACCATCATTTCCATCTGAAAGTGCCTCAGACCCTCCTCAACCTCCAAGCCCCTATTCTGCCACGACCCCAACATCCCTGTCCTCTGGCTCTTCCATACTTGTCTGCCTAGCTCAGACTAGAGTCCCCATTCCCAGTTTTCCTCAGCCCTTGCCTCACCCTCTCATCCTGCAGGGCTGACCACGATGCCCACGTCTCCTGGCTCCAGCACCATTGCCACTGGAACAGAGGAATCTCTCTGGTGACTGTCTTGCATGCTGTAGGACGTTGGGCCACATTCTCGGCCACTGCCTTCTAGATACCAGTGGTGCACTATTAACCACAGTGACCCAAATATCCACAGACATCTCCACATGTCTTCTAAGGGCATCACTCTCCAAGACAGTGCCTCTTCAGTCTACACTCAGTCCTGAAATGAAGAGACCACAACTGATGGCTGCCCATCAATCTCCATGTGGAACTCCCACAAGGACCCACACAGCTAGCTAGGACACCAGCTTCTCTCACCAACTCTATCTCCTTTCTGAATCACTGGTGCCATAGGTCCTGTGTTCTTCCTCCTGCTCACTGATGTTCAGCCCACTACCCCAGTGATCTGGGTCAGCGTCTCATCCTCCTTGTCTTAGTTATGGCTTCCCAAATGCTCTCTGCTCTGGGCAGAGCTTGCACGCCAGTTTGCACAAAACAGCTGGCTTGGTCTATTCACCATGAAAATTCAATCTATTCTCTGTTACCCCATGTTTTAGTTAGTTTCTCATTGCTGAGACACAATACCTGACACCTACAACTTAAAGAAGGAGAGGTTTGGCCAGGGATTTGGCTCAGTGGTTTCGCCACCTGCTGCTCAAGGAGAGGTTCATTGTGGCTCACAGTTTGTAGAGGTTTCATTCCATAGTCATTCCCAAGGCGGGGAGGCATGGCAGAGGCACATGGCAGAGGAGAAACCATTCATGGCATAGAAGGCAAGAAGCAGAAAGCAGAAGGGAGAAAAAGGGATAGAGACCCTTCCAGGCCATGCCCTCCTCTTCCCATCAGGCTTCACCTCCCAAGATTACACGCAGCTATGAACCTATCAGTGGACTAATCCAGTATCACACACCCATGATCTAGTCACCTCCCAGTGTCCCACTTATAAATGCCTGAGGCTTCAGGGGGACATCTAGATACAAAACATAACACTCCACAATTTCAAAATGGATCAATAGCTTACTTTCCCTGTCCCACAGTAGCCAAGCCCTGAAACATGGCTCTCAAAGCAGCCCCATTGTCCATCCTTCCCAGGTTCCAAGCCAATTCTTCGGCTGTGTTTATAACAAAACATTTCTAGCCCTGAAGGTGGCGGGAGTCAGTGAGCTGGGCCCGAGGATCTATTCACTTCCCGGGCTCATCCGGTCACTGACCTTGTTTGCCTGCCACGGGGGCCTGTGGCCCATCCCGCTTTGCCCAGCAGCTTCCAGCCTGGAGGGATCACAGATGGGGAGCTCTGTGCGTGTGTGTGGAGTAGAGGGGGCATTCTCTTGAACTCTTCTTGCGTCACTCACTGGGTCTTCCCTCTTGTTCCTTCCTCTGCTAGGAATGTCCTTTCCTCCATTAGACACCCAGCTGATTTCCAGTTGGCATAGGTGTGGTCTCCTCAGGAAGTCCTGACAGATTCTCAGTGCTCAGAGTCTCTGCTTAGCCTCACCACAGTCCCCACCTTCTGCACCAGATTGGGATTTGGTTCTTCTCAGCATGCAAAACACTCAAGTAGCACTGGGCACTCTTTACCCAACTCTACTTCAGCCACTGGCTAATCCCTTCTCACCCTTTACCACCTAGCTCTGTGACTCCTCCTTTCAAAGTCCTTTCAGACTTCCCCCTAAAGTCTCCCCATGTTGTTAGATAACCTTCCTGCCTACTTTCCAGAGCACCATCTCCACAGGGCTTGAGCTAGGTTCACCTTATCATCTACACATCTGCCTCTTTCCTTCTGTCTCAGGAATGACACTCAGGCTCCAGGAAGTCTGAATCTATTATTGGTTGAGTTTTCTCCCCCAAAAGATATATTGCACTCTAACTCCCAGTACCTATGAAGGTGACCTTATTTGGAAGTAACTATGTCTTCACAGATATAATCAGGACAAGATGAGAGAATTGGATAGATCTTAATCCCATATGAACCATGTCCTTATAAGAACAGAAAAAGAAACAGACTGAGAGACAAACTGGGAGCACATCCTGTGATAATGGCAAGGTAGAGATCACAGTGATACATCTACAAGCCAAGGAACACTAAGATTGCTAGCAGCCACCAGAAGCTTCAAGACTGACTTGGAACAGACATTCCCTCTGGCGCTCCTAAAGGAACCAAGCTTACTGACACCTGGAATTTTAGCTTGTAGCCTCCAGAAATATAAGATGAGAAATGTGTGTGTTTTAAGCCACCCACTGCGACACTTTGCTACAAAGCCCTGGGAGACAACTACACAGTCAGTGTGCTCCTCACCCTTCACACACCTGGCCCAGCAGAAATCCTCAGGGACAAATCCTGGACAAGCTTCATCCCATCATATGGGACAAGCATCCTGCAGCTGGTGCAGGGCCTCTTTGCACAACTCTTTTCCTTCTATTTTTGGTGATTGTTTCAACTGTGTTGTTAAGTTGCTCCTCCTAAATGCAAACACTTATGATGTTGAGTCCATTGATGCAAAGTTACCTGGGTTTAACATGAAGAACCTGAAGCATATGGAGAAACAGAGCATTTCATCCAGCAAGGAGAAAACCTCCTGGAATTGTGTCTGAAGCTCCTCATGCATCAGTCCCAACTGTCAACACAGTTGGTGTCCTTTCTGAGGACAGATACTCTTTGACATCATTAATTCCCCAGACTATCTCTTGTATTAGCATTTATTCATTTATCCATTCAACAAATATTTGTCAAGGGAACAATGCATTGTAGACATTTTTCTAACTGCTTCAGCCACTGAGGATATTGTCTTGGGCAGTGGACAATATTCCTAGTCCTCATAGTATACAAAATTCTGAAAGATAAAGCCAAACAATAAGCAAACCAATAACGTGAAAAAGATATATTTTATACAGTCTAGTATATACTTTATTATATATACTATAGCATAGATGCTGGAGAAAAACAAATCAGAGAGAAAGGATAAAAAACTCTGGGTGGGAGACAGGCAATTTCGGTTTGATTAAGTGCTTTAGCCAACTTTCTCTGCAGTGACAACCAACTGCCACATCTCAGACTTATGACAGCAATCATCTCTTTCCTGTGTGCAGGTCTCTAGATCAATTGCAGTTCTGAGTTCATTTGGGCTTTTCTGGGTTCCTCTGGTCTTCTGGGTTCAGATCTCTGAGGAGGGGACAGCCTGTAAGAGGCCTCACAACCTCTAACTCCAACCATGAGACTTCCCAGGAGCTCCCAGGCTCCTGAACCCCAGGTCTTTTCCTTCTTCCTCGTTTCCTTCTCCATCACTATCTCTTCTCCTTGCTCTCTCATATTTCTTGTTTGTGGCAGCCTTGGAGTTACACAGTGCAGACTTCTGTTGAAAAAGGAAATTGCCCCAGCCACTAGGAGTACCATAGGCCATCAGCCTTCAGTGGTGACACCTACAGACACAATGCACAATTGAACTGATAGCCCTCCCCAGGACTGAGCAAGGAGTGCCATGTACCTGGCATTGGCACCTAAGGAGGAGCCCCTCTAATGGGCAATCTTTGCTCCAAACCTCTCTCAGGATTGATGAAGATACTGTCAGACCTGTCTAGTAGTGGCTCCCTGGTCAAGCCCTCTTCCTTCTGTTTCCTCTCATAGGTAACATCTCTGCACCAAGGTGGTCTGAAGTTTCCTTGCCTCTTGTGTTCTTAACTCCAGCTTAGCATCCATTTACTGAACTCACTCATTTTTTTCCCCACCTTTCTTTCCTTTCTTGTTCTTTCACTGGACGACTGTAGTAACCCAGCACAGATGTGGGTCATGCAGGAGGATGCAGCCCAGCCCTCTTAGTAGAAGGGAGACATGCATGTCCATATACCCAGCAGGACTTTTCTTTGCTGATGGAGATTCACTAGCTCTACAGTGAGTTCAGGAGCCTGCATTATCCATAAATGCCCCCAAAGAATTGTCATAATTAAGTAATTTTGGAAATTGTTATGAGAAGTAGGCAGGCATAAATAGCCACTGCTTGCTCTCATGAGATGAACTTTGCTCATTTCTTCAGAGCCACTGCTCCAACAGTGAACACTAGGCCTGCAATAGAAGGATCATGCTTGGGCTGGAGACATCTTTCCTTCTAGAGACCAAATTGCCTCAGGTCTTAGGTCAAGGAAGGCAGGGACAACTGCTTAGGGATGAATCTGAGACAAAGTTTAAGAGTTAAAGTCACTTCCCTCATTGTGCCAAGAGCCAAGTCCATAAAAATTCCCTCTGTGAGAGGAGGGACCAAAGACCTGCACCTGCACTGCCCAAAAATCCTACCACTTTGCATCTTTATCCTCAGCCAGAATAAAACACGCAAGAGAGGAGAGGGGAACACCTAGGGGCCAGGACAGACAGATCAGGGGCACTGGTGGCTATGGAAGTTCTGGGACCTGGGACCTCATGGAGGTGAGGACATGTAATCTCAGGATAGAAAATGAGAGCCAGCCTCACACACAATTTGTCACCCAGCAGTGGATGGTGGCTGCCAGTGTCCTCCCCAACTCCATTCTCATTTCAAAGTGATGATGATGCTCTAGACCCTGAAGTCACTCTTTTAGAGTTTAATCCAGATCACCAGGGACTCCAGGGTTGGCTGGGTCCAGGTAGGGGAAGTCTGGAAGAATGTAGAAGGGAAAGACTTTCAAGAAGTAGCAGCCAGGACTGAGGGAGGATCCATAAGCAGGTGTAGAATTTGGTTACAGATATTTGTCTTGCCCCTCTCCCTTAGCTTCCCCTAAGCACACACCCTCCAAGCATCCTCAGCCACTCTCCACCCCAAGTATTAGATCTGAATCACCCACAAATCAGCCTTGGACAGAGTCTGATTAACAGCTGTGGCTGCAGTACCAAGATTTTAAAAAACTTACAGAATGTTCTGAGTGACAATTCAACTTACCCAGAGGGAACACGCATGTTAACAAGGGTGAAAGACAATGTCTTAAGCCCGAGAAAAGAATTTCAAGTAGCTAGAGCCCAGACCTGTGGGACAGAGGCTTTGCTGTGCTTTATTCGCTAATGCTCAGATCACATTGATTATTCACCCACGTCTCTCCAAGCGTCAGGAGGCCCAGAGACCAGCCATTATTGACTGTGCTCTGTGTGTGGCATGGCACTAAGCTTTTAAATACATATGATTAGCAAGATTTACCTTATCCAAGCTTTACAGCAGCCCTCTAAGACATGTATGAAAGAATCCTATTTTTCGGATGTGGTTAAAAGACTTGCCAGAAGTCACAAGGCAGAAGCAGAACTGGAACCCAGATCTAAGTCTGGCTGAACCCAGGTCTAAGTCTGCCTGAACCTGTGAACATGTTCTCTTTCCGTTAGTCTTCTGCAAGCACAAGAATCACCTGCGATACTACCAGAAATGCAAGTTCCAAAAGCCCCACCTCCAGCCATCTGATTAGAGTCTAGGAGTGATGAGCACAACCTTTCTTCCCTGGGTACTGCCTCCATCCAGTGTCCAGGCTCTGAAGAGACTCAGCATCACCGCCTATGGGGGAAAAAAAAGATGCAGCTTGGGCTACAGTAAGTCACAACGGGGCCTCCATGGAATCCAGTGGAAGCTCTAAGGCTGCAACAAGCCTTCAGGATTGGCCTGAGTTGGAAGAAGGAAGTCAGATCTTCATACAGCAATGGGGACCACCTCAGGATAATAAGTTGCTGTGGACACGGCGGGTATGACCCATGGCCAGGCAGCTGTCTTCACTGAGGCAGTTCCTAAAGTGCTGAGAGTGAGATGTTAGCCAACACTTCTCCCGGCTGACAAAACAGGCCTCAAGGGCTGCAGGGAAACAGGCAGCACAGCCCAGTACCCTGACAAGAGCCCTGGGTAAAACCCACAGTCTTAGTATGAAGTCACAGGAGAGACCCTGAACAAGTGCACAGATCTACTCCCATGGGCCCCACCGAGTTTCCGAGAACCATTAGGGTGCACCAAAGAGTTGGTCCAGTGCTAGTTGTGAAGTGGCAAGGAGTGAAGAAGGAACTATGGCGCATACTGACATTTTTGGAGTATAAGGCAGGAGATGAGCAGTCCAGGGTGGAGAAAAGAAAGGAGGCCAACAAGTGTGAGGAGGGCAGGCCAGGGCAGTACCCAGGAGACAGGAGAGGTAGCTGGCAAAGTACAGGGCTCCACAGACACGAAGCAGAATGAGCTGGAGAAAAGCCATTGGGGACATCCCCAAGAGCAACTTCAGAGAGGCCAGAGCTCAATTGCAGCACACCTAAGAGCTAGTCAGGGAGAGCAGTAGGCAGTCAAGGGGGACACGTGATAAGAAGGGCAACCTAAAGATATGTAGGCCATAGGGATGGACAAAAAGATGAATAGTTGGAGGAAGATTAGAGGATGGGTGGATGGATGGATGGATGGATGGATATAAACTGACTGACTTTTTGTAGATTTTCAGATCTATCCCCCAAGAACATACTTGTACTAGCCCATTTAATCATACATGATGTGTATTGTTGTCTCTATTTTATAAACAAGACATAGAACATAGAATTGGTGATTTTAAAGTCATGGGCATTTTTAACTTTGCCTGATAGTACCCAGCTGCTCACTCATCAGCTCTGATGAGAGTGGGATTTCCTGCAAACCCTTGCAACACACCATTTTATCTTCCAAGCTTTATTGATTCTTGACGATCTCAATGTGGTTTTAATTTACATTTCTCCAATTACCAGGAAAGTTGTGCATCTTCCTTTATAAGCTTATTGGTAATGTAGGTTTCCATGTTAGTGAATTATTTTCTTATATCTTTCGTCATTTTTCCCCCACCCAGTCTTTGTCTTTTGCACACTGATTTGAAAGAAGTATTTGTACATTCTAGGTACCAATAGTATATGTATCTTCTCCCAGTTGCTGGCTTGCCTTTCTATTTTTTAAATTTTCTTTATAGTATCATGTCACACAAAAATCTTTGAAGTTTAATTTAATACAGTGCATTGATTTTTTTTTCTTTCGTGGTCTGTATTTACTGTCTTGTTTAAAGAAATTTTCTCATCTAAAAAGTAATAAGTGTATTTTTAAAATTGTTATTCTAAGAGCTTAAATTTTCACCTTTTATATATGGGTATTTCATACCTAGAATTAATTTCTGAGCATGGTATAAAGAATCTGTTCTTTTGCATGCACACAATAATTCTAACGTCATCTTTTAAAAAGACATTTAATGACAGCTTTCTGATATATAAAGTATATCCATATTCTGTCCCATTGGCCTATTTTAGCTATGCGTGTAGCACATTGTCCTATTCGCTGCATCTTTGCACAAAGTCCCTTTTGGCCTTCTCTTCCATAACTATACCTATAAGTATTCCATACATATTAAATATGTATATTTAAAATATATAAAATATATATGTATATTAGAATCAGCTTAAGTATCAAGAGAAGAAAGTTTAACTAGAATGTAATTGTGTTAAATTTTTAGATTTAGTTATGATTGTAATCTACTATGCTGAATCTATCCTTCCATGAATGTAATATTTATCACCATTTACTCCATCATGTTTTATCCTTTAATAATGTGTCAGAATTTTCTACATGAAGTCTTTACACATTTTCTTAGATTTTTCAAGTTATGTAAATAACTAGGTCCTTTTGCCATTACAGTTTCTAAATATTTATTATAAGAGCATAGCTGTGGTGTTGATTTATATGAGCTCACATTGTATCCAGCAACCTTGATCTAGTAACCTAGTATCCACCATCTCTTTGAAGTAGTTCTAATTTTCTGTATATTCTTTTAGATTCTCTATTTGGACAAACTTGTTAACTTATTTGTAAATAAAGACAATCTCCTCTCTTCTTGTATAATTCTTTATGTCTTTTTTAAAATTCTACTTGTTTTTCTGTTCTAATTAGAATTTCCAGTACAATATTAAATAGATGTGCCTATAGGAAGCATTTAGCCCTGTTTTCAATATAATAGATAAGTTTCTAACCATATGCCATAAGTTTAATGCTTATGATAATTTTGAAAATAAATACTTTTTACCCAATGGGGTCTTATTTTCATCACTATTTTCTAAGGGTTTTCATTTTATCATTTTATTCAATACTTCTTTATGCCAAATGATAATAACCACGTCTTTTTCTCCTTAAAAGTTTGAAGGTGTTGAATTACTTTAATTAATTTTCTAGAGTTAAACTGTTCTTACATTTCTGGGATAAGATACTGCGGTTCAAAATTTATTTTCAAAATTAAAGCCTATTACCTTACTCTGTTATTATCTATGATTTTATCAATAGCCTTCATATATATTTTTTTCTAAGAGGTTTTATTTGTCTTCAAGATAAAACCACATAACTAGTTATTTCCTTTCCTATTTAAAATCTTTCAGTGTTTCTATATTCTACTATGGAAAGGTCCTTTATTGTACATGTAAGATTCTCCATGAAATGATTCCCATATTGAATCTTTAAATTCTCTGCTTATCTCAGGCTCCTTTACTTATTGAAAACCCGTCTTCAAAGTCTGTTAAATTTCTCTGTGAAGTACATCATTTTAATACACCTATGTGTGTGTCACCCTTCTTGTATATCCATAATCAGTTGTTCAGTTGGCTTCGCAAATCTCTCATCCAGGTCACTATAACAGGCTCCTAAATCGTTACCCAGAGTGATGTTTAAAGCATGAATTGGTTAATGGCACTCATTTATTCAAAAAATTTTAGCTAGCCAGGTGTGGTGGTGCACTCTGGTAGACCCACCTTCTTGGGGAATTGAGGTGGAAGGACCATATGAGCCCATAAGTTGGAGACCAGCCTGGGCAACATACCAGAATCCTCTCTTGTCTTAAACAAACCCACAAAAGACTTCAATTGGCTGTGTGCTGAAAGCTTCATAGAGTCAATTGTTATTACTAAGGAATTTTGAAAGCCAGCTGTTAATTGATGTTAGATTGAAATTAACATGGCAGGAATTGGCCGCAGAGTCTATGAATCAGTGGTTTTATTAAAGAGCAAGTATCCAGCACAGCACTAAGTAGAGCCTTTTATCCATAAAACAAAGAACACAGCCCATGATCAAGTTTCTACGCGGTGCCCTGGTCAAACTTGTAGCTTCCAGAGCTCTCATACATCCTTGATTCTGCACTATCTTCCTTCTGCTTGTAACTCTCTTCTGTGCTCCAGCCCACAGTTCCCCTGCCTAGACTTAGGTCAACAAAGGAAGCACATTCAGGACACCTTCTTTCTCTACTACACAGAGCACTCATCACATGAGTCCCTACTCATAGGTCTCTGGTTCTGTGCGCGCCTCAGTATGATCGTTCCTTAAAGGCAATGACTTGCATTTCATCTGCTTGTCTCCCCATGGTTACTGCACTCTCTGGCATAAGATAGGTGGTACATAAGTGTTGTCTAAATAAGAAAGTCATTAAAAAGGTCTTTCTGCTGTCTTTTAAGTACCCATGTCTCCCTTATACTTGCCTGTTTTCCAAACCTTGAGTTCCTGTCTGTTCCACCTGGGCTTTCTGCCCAAAAGAGAGAAATGCAGTATGACTCCACTTCTAATCCTTGCCTGAGCTACAAAGTAAAACATGTATATCAGTCCCACTCCCAAGGGTAATCAAACTGAATGAGTTTCTCTCTCCTCATTTGACTGGAGAGTACTGGGGAAAATTCTGGAGGAAAACTGGTGAAAGGGATTGCTCTAGTTATCCATTGCTTCATCACAAACTACATCAAACTTTGGTGGTTTGAAAGAATTACTTAATAATTTGAAAGAACCATTTAATTTTGCTCACAATCTGTGAATCAAGAATTTGGGAAGGTGTTGACTTGTAACTTGGTTTTTGTTCATATGGTCTCACATGAGAGAGCTGGGGTTGGAGGTCCCCCATCCAAGACAGCTTCTTTACTCCCATGTTTGCAGCTCTGTGCTTTAGCCTTTCTGTCTCTGTGTGGTACATATCATCTGCCAGGGTTTTTCCATGTGGCTTGGGCTTCTCAGAGCCTGGTGACCTCAGGATAGTTGTCTTCTAGAAAAATAGGCAGAAGCTGCCATTCCTTATCAAAGGTATCTCAGGCACATAGGAGTATTTCTCACATACTCTACTGGTCAGAGCATTCCAGGCCAGCTGTTATAGTCACTTTCCTGTTCCTGGGACAAAATATCCAAAACCTACACCCTAAAAGAAGAGTGTTTTATTTGTCTTACAGTTTCTGGTGGGTTCAATCCAAAGTCAGCTTACTCCAAGAAAGAAACAGACTGGTAAAAAAGCATGCCAGAAGAAAGGGGTTCAAACAATGGCAGCCAGGATGCCAACAGAAGAAAGCGTCCAGGACAAGAATATATTTTTCTAGGTCATGCTCACACTGGCCTCCCTCTATCCAGCATGTCAGCTATGAACTCATCAATGAATGAATCCACTGATGAGTATAGTGCCCCCATGATTGAATCAAATTCTGAACAAGTGAGACTTTGGGCGTGCAAATTTTACAATTAAACCATAACACCAGCCCAGATTAAAGGAGGGGGGAAAAGAGGTCCCATGTGTAACAAGAAAAGAATCAAATATTTCATGCCTATCTTTAATCTTCTATGGAGGAGTCTCATATCTCTTTCAGATAGAAACAAAGATAGAAAATGACACTGAGGAAAAAACTAAGCAGCCATGGTTCTCCCCTATGGAATTAGTTACTTTTGCCATCCTAAGGGGGTGAAACCTGGCATGAGACATATCATCAAATTCCAAAAGAAAGTACTAACCTCATTTTCTTTCTAAAATTGACCCCAAATCTAGCTCAGTCAATTTAATACCCTCTCAGCTAACCTCTGGCAATTCCCTGAGCTGGATGAGTAGATAGAATATGTTCTTGAACTGTAGCTGTTAGAGAAAAAGTGCTGCTTCACGCAAGATGAGCAGTGAGTCAGGAAATCATCCTCACTGTATGAGAGCAAACAGAAAGAATGAAGCCACCTAAAAATGACCACAGTGGGAAAAAATGGCATGTAAATCAGGCAACCATCCTACAGAAAAGGGAAGCAGCAAAAGCATGCATGCAAAACATGTGTGGAAAACTAGATGTTTTCCCCAGATGTCTATATTTAAAGGACTGAATGTGTTTCTAAAGGAACATAAAGTTTAATAATTAAGGGTTTTTTATGCTTATGGATCAGTGGAGGTCAGACAGGAAATTGCTGGAATGCTCAAAAGAGGTGAGGAGAAAATAGAGCTAGTAGCCTATTGACAAAAGTGCAGCAAGCACAGGGGAACCAACACAAGCCAAGCCAGTGAAGCCCAATGAGACAACAAGCATCAGGAAGATGTCCTGACCCTGACCTGGGGAGTGAGGAAGAGGCTACTGCTGAAGGCCAGAAAGAGCTAAGGCTGAGGGGGAGGGGGTCACCCAGCAGGGAATGTGGCATCCTAGGAGCTCAGCCTCCACCTACAGGAGGGAAAGGGAGAAGGCTTTAGTGCCACATTTCCTGGTCTCCTTCTTCTATTCTCCTGCCAGTGCTGTTCATGACTGAATCCAACCAAAGAGAAAAGCCAGGAGGCCAATTGGACAGGTCCAGAGTTCAGCCTCCTGCAGCCCAAAGCACACTGGGAAAGTGTGGAAATTGAACCAAAAAGGACAGTGTAAGTTATACAACTGACTCAATCACCATATTTAAGTTGATTTCTGTAATATCTGAATGTATGTAAATGGTTATATCACATTAGATGAAAAATCTGGGAAGTATCATTCTCTTGCCCCTTTACATACTGAGATTTAAGTGAATCCATTTGATTCCTTATCTTAAACAATGCCCATGAAATATTATTTAACGTGGTAGCATTAATAAGCTTATTCAGCAGAATAAACATAGTTGACTATTAAACCATTGACCCAGAAGATAGATTTTAAATAGTAATTTTGATGAAAAGGAGAAATATTAGTGCAACTAAAGATATACTACTAGGCTGTATGATTCACTTATACGTAGAATTTCAAAATATTAAAGTCACAGATGCAGAGTAGAGTGGCAGTTACCAATATCTGTATGGGTGTTGGGAAATTGAAAAAAGGTTGATCAAACCATACAAAATTTGAGTTAGACAGATGGAATACGCTCACAAGATCTACCTGTTGCATAACAATATGTTGTATACTTGAAAATGGCTAAGTAGATTTTAAGTGAGTTAGCCACAAAAAAACCAGTATTAGAGGTGACAGCTGTATTATATAGCTTGATTCACTATGCACATACAATGTAAATATATACAATTTTTACTTTTCAATGAAGAAATTTTTTAAACATAAACTAATAGATACGTAGGACAGAAACAAGCCTACCCAAAGAGAATTGATGGCTCTAAATTGGAAACTCAGCAAAGGTTCAGAAGATACATTTAAAGGTAAAATAAAAGAAATTCTCTTTAAATTATAAAAATAATGGTAAATGAAGGTTAGAATAAATATATAACTCAGGAAAATCATTTTGAATTCCTCAACTCCATGGCATGTCCTAATGGATATACTGAACTCAACAATAAAAATGTTTTTCAGGGAGAGAAATAAATCACAGACAAAGGAAAGGAAAATACCAGGGAAGATTCAGATATCTTCAGATCACTATTAAATATCATTTCTATCATGTTTCTATCAAATTAATAAAATAATGTCTATAAAATTCCAGAATGAAAAGGTTTAAGTGAAGAATATGATTAAATTAAAGATAAGGTTATCCAATAGACCAGCAGTCACACTCTTATCCCTGGCTAACAGATTTTGAGTTTCGATTTCTGGCAATAATGTTCCCATAAGCCCAAGATATGAAGCATGCTGGTCTAAGGAAAGCATAGCAACATAAGCCATCAATGTAGCAGTTATCCAAGGTCTACTTCTGGTGACTGAGACTTCCAAAATAGTTTAATTGAGCTTGCAAGAAAGGATTCCCCCTCCAAAGATTGGTAAGAAAAACATCTTTTCTATTGCTCCTTTTGATTCCTGCCTTGGTAGCTATGGGGTGAGAACTCAGATGGCTAGAACTACAGCAGCTATCTTGAGATCTGAGGGACCACCTCAACATTTGGGGATGGCAGAGGAACCTCGCCCAAAGAAGCTCCAAAGTTTAATAACATCTTTAAACTTGCACATCAGTACCAGCACTGCCTGATTCTGGGCTACTTGTTAAGTAACTCACATGAGTCTAGATATGCTTATTAGCCAGATATCCATTTACTTGGCAGTGAAATTATTCTAAGAACATTCTTTCCATTAACAAAATCCTCTGCATTGCAATTAAATCTGAGCTCCTTGAGGGCAGAATTTTTTGTTCACTTTGTTCACTAGTATCTCTCTAATGCTTAAAAGAGCCCAGTGACATAGCAGGTATAAATGTCTGTTACATGGATTACAGTAAAAGGGAAAGAGAACAAACATGTTATATCTAGGAATCTAAACATTAGAAACATCTCAGCAACAGAATCTTCTTGATATTTCTTGGGAATGATCTCTAAAAACAAAAACAGAAGCCTGGCTTATTCATTTAAAATTTACTGCTTAGCCAGGTATGATGGCACATCCCTTTAATCTCAGCACTCTTGTAGGCTGAGGCAGGAGGATCACAAGTTGGAGCCTAGCCTGGGCTACTTAGCAACTTCCAAGACCCTGTCTCTAAATGAAACAATAAATTTCAAAGGGCTGGTGATACAGCACGGTGGGAAAGCCCTGGATGCAATCCAATTCCCAGTGTCAGAAAATCAATCAATTAATTAATTAATTAAAATCCACTGTTTACGGTACACCACACAGTTCCAGCATATGTAAGAAAATAGTGAGTGACGGGCTAAGACTGTCTTGGCCATGCCCTGCTGGTCACATGGGTCAGATCACATAGGTCCACTGTGACAGCACTGCATGTTCATGGGTGTCCCACAGGAGTGACAGTTCATTTCTATGTTTTAGTGAGAAACAACCATTCCTAGCCATAAATTTATATATATATGTTTGATGTCGCATTTCTTGATTCTTATAGTAGAAGGAAAACCCAAGAAAACTTGTCCAGAAGATGCAGAACTGGATTTAATCATCTAATTTAATTTTTATATACCTAAACAATCCTTACTTTGAATCAATTGGTCTAAATTCCAGAAATATTATTTGGGTAGAACAGAAAAGGACATCAAAATTCCAGAAAAATTATCTTCTAAAGAACCTTCTCGGATATCCGCTGTCGACTAGAAGACCAGTTCCCAAATATAGTGTCAACTCTCTGGTCCCTCTCAATGAGCTGAGAGATGTGTCACAGTAATTTGAGGTTAATAACCATTAAAGAACTAATGTACTTTAAATGATGTACTTTACAAATAACTGAGAGAAAATCCAAGGTTACCTCTGAGAAAGCATGCCTTCTGCTTGCTTGGCAATGTATCTCCTTAAGTGCTATGCTGGATATCACCCACTCCTGGCTCTCACCCTATGTCTCAGAGGCTGATCTGAATTGGGTGCATGGATGGGATCTGGTCACACATGCCTCCCTTCCCTGCCTCCATAACCCCCTGCAGTGTGGTTTGCTGCTCTTCCCAGCAAGAATAATCCAGTCACTTGCTGTTTCTCTTTCAGCCCCAGAATCTGAGCTGCCTCGTAACTTACTTGTGACCTCTTAAACATGGCAACAGTAAATTTGGGGAGTTGAGATCATAAGTAGAAGAGGCCTTGCAGCTTCTGCACTCTTTTGGAATCCTGAGGCCAGTACATGTGGGAGCCTGGGCTGGCTTCCCAGGAGAGATGCCTAGATGGGAGCCAGCATCACCTACTACAAGTGCCTGAGGCCGTCGTACACCACCTTTCCCCAGGAGAAGGACCAGATGAGTATGATCATAGGGGCAAACTCAGGAGAAGCCAGTGAAATTGCCTAGATAAGCCCATTCTAAATTGCTGAGCCACAGAATCTTACATTCAAAGAAAATTGTACACAAGTTCTAATGAGTCCAGTGGCCTTGGACATGTTGATATATTCCTTCCAACAGGAAGTACAGATTGCTATATCTGGTCCTTCCTAATCTTTGCAAAAGGTATAAGTCCTAGTAGATCTCTTTGGATTTTAGAGACAAAATATTCTTCATTTGTTTAAGCTACTCTGGGGACTATAAAGTCAATAAGGGAAAATTCTTGCAGTGACCAAAACTTCCAACAGTGGGTCTTTGGCTATTACATGTGCCTTAAAATGTGATAGTCCAAAGCTGCAGTGAATGCTTACATTTTAAAAGAATTAATAAGAGCAAAAATCACATTCCCATTAAGCTCCTTACTTTGAACACACTTATCCCACCATTCTGCCACTTTCTGAAGCAGTTCTGAAAAATCTTCACTTGTGTCTTTAGTTGTGCTGTCATGATTGCCTTGATGTCTAAAATCAATTCAAAATGTTTACCTTTCATAGTTATTTTGACTTGGGGGAAGGACCAAAAGTCATACAGTACCAGGTCCAGTGAATAAGGTGAATGAGGACACATTGTCATGTTTTCATAAGTCTGCCTATGTGTTGGATGGCATTCAGCAGCAGCTTTCACTGTATTTTTTAATCACATCTCATAAAGAAACTCACATGACTATTACATTTGCTGAAAATATAGGTATATAATCAGAATTTTGTATTTATACTGGTTCATGAACATGGACTAAAAGTTTGGCTGGAAAGGCAAGGACTTCAAAATAAAATGATTGGAAAGTGGTGTCAGGGAGAGGTAGGAAGAGGTACTTGGAGAGACCTCTCTCACTGGGCATGACTGGAACAATTATGTCCTGGGGAGTTATTCACTGAAGAGCAGCTGTCATGCTTTCAAGGAGAATCTTGAGACTGAGGTGGATGCAGTGACTGATTCTGAGTGCCAGTAAATCTCTTTTCCAGTCACCACTGTCTTTGGCCAATAACTCATTAACAAAAGGCGTGGAGCAGCACTGGAAATTATTTATGGGCTCAGGGAATGCCTATTTTCAGCCATTAAAGCCAATCTGGCTGCAGCTTCTGATAGACAAACATGTTTCTACAGATTGACTAGTTAGGGTCTCTTTTATTATCTCTTACTCCTCCAGCAAATGGGAAGGTCCAGTTCCACTTCTGAGTCCCCACCTCCCTAACCTGATAGTATCTTTGCTCCCAGAAAGAACCCTGACTCATGCAGGTGTTTTGCATCCTGACTTCTAGATGAGTTCAGTTAATGCAGACTAGCTGAGGAGACCAGAAAGAAGAGGAGGTCAGTCAGAGAACTGACTCTCCTCTCCTCCCCACCACCACCAAGTCTCCCTGAGTAGCAATGTCCATCCACCCATGCTCACAGTTCCATTGGTCAGCCCTGTCCACAGAATTCACTCTATGTCCAGCCTCCTGGCATTGCTCTTTCTCCTTGTCCCTTCAAACCCTGGTATGACCAAAGTTTCACTCTATTCTTAGCCCCAGGCAACTATACTATCTCTTCTGTTTTTCCTTCATTCTCCCTCTGTAAATATTTACTTTGGTAAAATCTCTTTAAATATGCTTCGTATACCTAACTATAAGAGCTAAAGCTATAAAATTCTTAGAAGGAAACTTAAATGTAAATCTTCATGACCTTTGGTTAAGCAAGGTTTCTTAGGTCTGGTAATAAAAGCTTAAGAAAAAATATACAATTGAGGTTCAAATTTTTTAACTTGTGCACTTCAAAGAGTAGTATTGTAAAAGAAAAATGATAGGCCCGGGACCGCACACCAGGAAGAGGCCCACCGTGGGCCACCCTGAACCATGCTGCCCTGGGCCACCCAAGATTGAGCTGTGTCAGTATCTGGATCAGTGTGGTAGAGGCACCAGGGGCCATAAAGTTCAACAAGATAGAGCAGCAGTGAACAGCAGAGAGAGAGCCTCTCTGAGACTTGACGAAAATTGAAGCCAACTGGGAGAGTGAAGAAAGTCTATGGACTATAGCAATTGGTGAGTTGGTGGGTTAGGCAGCCCCTACAGGAACTCTGACTCACTTGGGGGCAAGGGTTTCTGGAATCTACAGTAGAACTTTACAAAGTTCAAACCCACAGGAGGTCAAGGAGCTCAACTTGGGCCTTGCAGCCATAAACCAGCCTGAATCTCATCGGACTACGGCTGTCTCACCGAGACTAATCAACTTTGATCTGTGCACTGCCGCCCATACTGTCTACTGGTGACAGCATAGACTTGCCCTGAAGACCCCCACTTTTTATCTTCTTTCTTCTCTTTTTTCCTCTTCCTGCTACTCCTTTTTCTTCTTCTTCCTCTTCTTCCTCTTCTTCATTTCTCTCCTTTCTTCTTTCTGTTTCTGCCCTATTTTGGATATTTTTTCTTTCTTTTTCTCAATCACTCTTATTTTTAAAGGAGAGTGAGGAGTTTCTAGTTTTCCTGTGGCTGTGAAGTTGCTCTGTTCTTGTTTTTGCTCCTTCTTTCTTTTCTTCCTGTCTTTACCAGTTCCCTAATGTTTGCATGATCTTCCTGTGCCCTCTAGCCCCATTTCTAACCTTTTCCTCTCCTTCTATCTCTCTATCCCCCCCCCCATAACTCCTTCTAAGTCCTCATCCCAGAGGGTAAATTCACTATATTGAAGGGCTTATTTACTGCAAACATATTTCTGGTTTGTCCTTGATTTTAATCTAGTTCGTGTGGTTAAAGATGACAGATCAATAGTTATGATAATTTGTCATTTTCTAAGGTGTGTTTGATGCTATGGTTGATGGTGATTGTATTACTTGAAGGGCCAAGGTGATGTGTTTGTTCTAATCAGTTGTCCTTCTTGGTATACCAAAACTGAGATTGCCTAAGTGTCATTACAGACTCAAAACCTAAAGACCAGCTATCCCTGGAAGACAGCTCTGAGAAGTAACTATTCCCTAAGAGTTCTAAATACTAGCAATAAAGATATTCACAATAAGCAATATAGAAGTATCAACACAGGAATTAAGCGAAAACTGTCAACAACAACAACAACAAAATAAGAAGACACCTAAGCAATCTCAAACCCAGACTTCCAGCTCATCAAAGGCAAATTCTAGGGGCAATGAGGTGGAAAAATCCAACAATCAATGACCTGGACAGCCTGAAATGATAACATGGGAAGTAACAAAAGAGATAAATGAAGCTCCAGAAAAAATCAAAAGGGGAGTAATTTCCCAGATGGTGAGCAAAATGGAAGGCATGCATAGAGATTCTAGAACAGAAACAGATTAAAAAAAAAAAAAAAAAGAGGACTTGGGACTCTGATAGAAGCCATGAATGCCAAGCATAGGAAAGAAATGGAAACCAGGAATGACCAGCATATGAAAGAAATGGAATCCATGAAACAGATTCAAACAAATATCCAGATTAAAACTCCACTGAATGTATACACAGCAGAATGAGCCAATGTGAGGACAGAATATTGGATATAGAGGTCAGGATTGCAGTTAATGATGATGAAAAGAGAGATATATTAAAAATAGCAAAGGACCATGAGAACTCAATCCAGCAGTAGTGAGATGACACAAAGAAGAATAACATAAGACTGATCAGAGTCAATGAAAAAGCAGAAGATACTGTAAATGACATTAAAAAAACTGTTCACAAAAGTAATGGTAGGGAACTTCCTAAGCAGAGGAAAAGAATTTGACATACAGATAAGTGAGGCATACAGGACTCCAGCTAGCCATAATAAAAAAAAAAATCTACACATAGACATATAATAGACAAAATTCCAAGAAGGGAAAGGAAAAATGATGAGAAATGGAAAAAATGGAAATAAAGTCTGTGTAAATAGAGAAAGGTAGAGGGCATGAAGGGAGGGCTAGGAATGGGGAAAAAATAAGAACCAAGATGCATTATGTAAAGGTACAATTCCCAATGAGAAATGTAATTGT
>NW_004624735.1:16949684-16985944 GCF_000247695.1 Heterocephalus glaber | reverse complement strand
TCATATTAATTCCATTCCCTTCTTTCCTTTCCCCTACCCCTCCCACTTCCCCTTCCCCTTTGCCCCTTTTCTACCTATTTCACATTATCTATTATGCCTTCTCCACTGTTGGTGGGAGTATAGACTGGTGCAACCACTGTGGAAATCAGTGTGGAGATTCCTCAAAGTACTAGGATTAGAGGTACCATTTAACCCAGCTATTCTCCTGCTGGGTATCTTCCCAAAAGAATTAAAAGCATCATACCACAGTGATATGTGCGCAGCCATGTTTATAGCAGCACAGTTTGTAACTAAATCTTGGAAACAAATCAAATGCCCATCAATTGGAGACTGGATAAAGAAAATGTGGTTTTTTTATAAAACAGAATACTACTCAGCCATAAAGAATGATAAACTAGAGACATTTATAGCTAAATGGATGCACATTGAGGCCATATTCTTAAGTGAAATAAATAGGACAGACGTGTAAAAACTGAATAGTTTCTCTGGTGTGAGAAACTGAAAGTGTAAGTGAGGACCAAAAATGTATAATAGATAATGAAAAATAGGAAGAAAAGGTCTGAAAGAGAAGGGGCAGTGGAGGGGGGAGAAAGGAAGGAAAAAATATAAGAAAACAGAAACAAAAGTTTTTGTAAAGTGGAAGACATGAAGGGTTGGAGGGGAAGGATGGAGAATGGGGAAGAAACAAGAACCAAGAGATATCTTGTACACATACAAATTCCTAATGATGAATGTGATCATAATATATACCTAAAATGTACCAATTAATTTAATGGAAAAAAATAGTAAAAAGACAAGTCACAGAATGGAAGATATATTTGATAAGAGTCTAGAATCTAGAATACATATTTAAACACTCTTAATATTCAACTATAAAAGGACAAAAACAATTTAAAATAAACAAAGATTTGAATAGTCATTTACCTAAGAGCATATATAGGTGGCTATTATATACAGGAAAAGCACAATATCATTAGCCACTAGGGAAATAAAAGAGAAAACCACAATGAGACACCACTTCACACTCACTAGGATAGTTAAAATAAAAAATAAGGACAATAACATGTATCAATGATGATTGGAGAAATCAGGGCTCTTATGCATTGCTGATAGGAATGTGAAGCCACCAAAGCACTAGACAAAGAGTTACCACAAGATTCAGCCTTTCTCCTGGTTATTTATCCAGGAGACATATACTCAAACAAAGCTTGCACATAAACATTCATAGTAACATTATGCAAAAGAGTCAAAATGCAGGAACAACCCAAATGTCCATCACATTAAAATGAATACACAAAATGTGACAAATCCATACAATGGGATAACTGGCAATTAAAAAGTACTGATACATTCCTGATATACATGAACCTTGCAAATATTATGGTCAGTGAAAGAATCTGGACATTTAAATCCCACAATTTATGCTGTCTTTGATAGGAAATGTTCAGAATAGTTCAGAGCATACAGAATGATTGCCAGGAGGTGAAGACGGGAAAATGCACATGCTTGCCAATAGGTATAGTATTTATTTTAGGGGTAATAAAGGTGCTCTAAAGTTAAGTAGTGGTAGTGACTGTACAACTCTCTGAACATGCTAAAAACTACTGACTTGTACTTTTCAGGAGGGTGACTTTCATAGAATGGAAGTCACATTTCAATCAACCTGTTATTAAAAAATTAACTATGTCATCTGCCTCCTGCTTGTACTCTGAGTACAAGCTTGAAATAACTTATGTCCCAGCTTATTTTATTTTAAAATCTGGTTTCACCCATCAGAGTCGGTCTTGAACCTGACAAGGTACATCATACATGTTATGAGAGAACAAAGGTAAAATTGAAGTCCTCAACCGTGCTCTACAAGGCACTTCAGAAACAATACTTTTTAATAGTACCACCCAGTCACAGGGAAACATCCAGCCACCAGCCCTGGGGAGAACCTTGGGTCTTTCTGTACTGCTCCATCTTAGTCAGAAAAATAGAGATCCAGGATAGGAAGTCAGTACACAAGAGTATGTAAGCTGGATCAAACATGACTGATGGGATGTCATGATTTAATGCAAAATTGTATACTAAGAATGAGAAATTTGGAATCTCCATTTTATTCTTAAGAAAAATTAAGCCATCAGATGCCCAATGAAGTAGGGTGCAGGAGGGGCTGAAGTTTGAGTCAGAAGCTGTGTGGATCATGCTAGTGAGCCCCCAACAGCAGTGACCTGGGAGGATCCAGGGGACAGAGATGCTGCCTCATGTCTGTCAGTCATCCTCTCAGAACCTCTGTGGTTACATATTAATCAGTTTTCTGTTGCTATACTAAAATACTACAGCTTGGTAACTTATAAAGAAAAGAGGCTAATTTAGCTAGCAGTTTTGGAGGCTGAAGTCCAAATAGTACTTGTGGGAAGAGACTTGGGCTAAATTACTATATAACAGATGATATCACAATAATAGGGGC
This sequence comes from Heterocephalus glaber, assembly GCF_000247695.1. Next base: position 16,983,492 of record NW_004624735.1, on the reverse strand, counting down.
ACCTGTGAGAGAAAGAGATCATCACCAGACAGGAAACCAGTGAGCATGAGAAGGGGCAGCATTGGGAACTCCCACTAGGCCCTACCTTTTCTATCTTAAAGGTCTAGCCACCTTTGACATTGCCAAGAGATAGAGCAAGCTCACAGGGACCTCAGGGTACACGTTCAACCATGTCCAAACCATAGCAGGTAGAAATGTCACTACTGCAAGGCTGTCCAAAAAGAGTATACATATTAGAAAGAGAGAAATGAGAGATGCTATAGTATGATGTGAATAATCACAGATAAGTCTACCCATCTCACCTCTAGACCTCTCAAATATTTCTGTTAAACTGAGTCAGTGATTCCTAGGTCAAACATGCATCAGATCACCCAGAAACTTATTTAAAATAGAGACCTCTGGCACCCAACCCAGGCCTACTGGCCTGGAATGTGCAGGGCAGGAACAGGGAAACTTTGTTTTCAAAGAAGCACAGGAGGGTAATCTCATCCACAGACAACTCCATGGACCGCACTTGGAAGATGCTGCAGAAGATGCCCTCCAGGGCCCCGCAACCCAAATGCCTCTGGCTTCATGCCTTGCAAAGCGTCACCGCTGGTCTATTTTCAGAGCCACCTCCCCGGCCTCTGCCAGAGTCTGTGCTGATCTCACTGGACACTTCTTCCTCTCCATCACGCTGCTTCCTAATCTAATTATCACAACCAAATGTGACAGGCTCTCTCTCAAACCCATTTAAATGTCTCCAAAGGCACCTCTCAGTCTTCAGGTCTTCTGTAATTTCCCTCCTCCTTCCCCTATCCCAACACCTTGGCTCCTGATGCTAAATTAGACATGAAGCCGCCTTCTGTCGAAATAATCCGATTACGGGGCACTGAAGAGCAGCCACCGTCTGTCACATTCAAATTCATGTTCACAAAGAAAAGAAAACTGACCCTCTCAGCATCCTGTGGGGTCTCCTGGAATATGATGCCACCTTCCTCCAACAGGCCTACTTCTGAGCTCTTTTGCCTGTCTATCTCTCACACTTTTGAAAATGGAATAGATCTAAAGGTTTCTGTTTGAGTCTTTTTCCTACTTTAGTAACAGAAGATGACAGACTGGGTAATTTATAAGTAATGGAAGTTTATTTGGCTCATGGCTCCGGAGACTAGGAAGTCTGAACACATTGTGCTGGTATGTGGTGAGGGTCTCCTTGCTGCATATTCCCATGGCTGAGGAGCATTAAACTCCCAGCCTCAAGCCCTTTTCAATGGTCATGAACCTGTCCATGAAGGTGGAGCCCTCGTGACCTAATCACTGATACACGGGGGGTTGTTTCCAACACATGTCTTTTGGGGATGGATTCAAACTATAGAGGTATCTCTTTTAAAAAATGGTGCATGTGTGCATTGCTTTATCCATAGTCTCTAGAGCTCATGCCCCTTGGAGAATATTCCCAACTCCTGGTCCACCCTGTGCCTTTGGTGGCTGACACACTTTCATCAAGTCTTGTTACTCACCAGCCACAATTTCTGTTCCTCTCCAGACCTTTCTTTATGAAGGCGTTTTCCTTTTCTTTCTCAAATAGTGTATTCTTACTATTCCTTCATTCTGCACTTCCCTCTTTGCACGCAATAATATCCTCTCGTGGTCTTATCCTCAACCCCATGGGTTCCTGTGCCCTCCATCAGAAGAATCAGGAAGAGGCACAGTGAAGCAGGAATAAACAGGGCTCTTTATTCTGATGCCCAAGCCAAGGATGAAAGCTCTTGGAAGACAGAAAGCTGACTTAGCCAAAGGACAAGGGAGTGCAGTACACAAGTGCATCTGGAGTAGGCAAGGACAGGACTTCCTTGATCCATCACGGGCAGAGGCAGAATGCCAGCTGTACCTGCGCTCTTCCTCAAGCCTCTTCATGCCACACATGACTCCTTAGCTGCTTGCCTCCAAGATGTGTGCTTTACTATGATAATGAAGCCGAGGTAACTGAAGATTTTTAGTGACTATTTTACATAGGTATTTGCCTCTTACGTATTTGGGGGGTGGGGTGCTAACCTTGTTCTAAAACAAGGTAGGGTGTTGTTCTTTCCCAGAGGGTCTGATTGATAGATACTTTAACTACTTTAGTTTTCTTGGTTCTAACATCCTGGTACCTGCTAACCTCTGTCCCACCTCCTGCCACTTTCACTGACCACTGCAGGTGTTAGCAACTATCTCAATTTTCCCCTGGCAGCAATGTTCCTGCCCACTATTTTTAATTCTGTCCCCACCACATGGTGTGGATTTTTCTTACCACCAATAGATATTTAATAGACTGCTCCATTTTAAGGCAAATAATGCATTGCTACCATATGGACTTTAGAAATCATCGTGAACAATATTGATCACAAAAAGATTCACTGAAGAGCAAACAATATTCTAAGACAACACTAAGCAGAGAGCAAATCATGCTAACAAACAGGCCAGCCATAGGATGTCATTGTCTGGCAGAACAATGCACGGCCCTTAGAATGACCTGATTAAGGCCACCACCATCTGGCCCTCGCTGCCACTTCAAGCTTCACCACTAATGCTTGCAGCAAAGCCTCCCCAGGTTATTTGTGATTTCCTGAACAGCCTGTGTCTTTTCTCCTGCTATTTCCTGTCTGCAGGGCTCAGCTTTCCTCTCCCTTTATTGCAAGCTTAGATCCCCACTGGGAGATCCAGGAGACAAATTTACATATTAAAGGCATAAAGATGAGCTACAGGAAAGGGACAGATTTAACTTCCATTCACGTATTCATCTATTTCTTCCTGCAGCAACTTTTCTTTCACACAATCCTGCCTCACCGCACCAGCTCCAGGAGCAAAAGAGGGGCAATGTGGACCTGGCCTCCCCCTCCACAGGCTTGCAAACCAGCTGAGAATACATAGGCACAGCTCAAAGTCTGTGAACAAGGACCAGTCTTCTGGTCTTCTAGCAGCTGCTCAGCCACTATCCAATATTACATATTTCCAAGGTCTATAGTGTCATGGACTGGAGGGGCAATTTGTTTCTACTGGCCCACAAGTTTTACCATCTTCTGTTTCTGAGGACTTGCTTAACTCCTCCCAATTTCCTCCATCAGCCTTGCCCCAAATAGAGTTTATCAAGTCTTCTTCTCTTCCATGTTGGAAACAGGTTTGGCTAGAGGAAGGTCATATGACCCAAACAGGGCCAATCAAAATTCATTCCTGGGGTTACTTCTGTGGCTCAGGGTAAAAGGAGCCCTCTTCCCAAGTGGTGGCCATGCTGCGATTTGCCCTGGTGAGTTGGGAGGTGCAATACATTGATATAAGGAAAATAAATGTAACTCAACCTGCTACATATCAGATATGCTGAATTCGTGATCCGCAAAATCAAAGAATGAATTCTGAGGAACAACAAAGGAAAATTTATTGGGGAATAGGAATAGCTCCTGAGAGACAGAAGGGGTCCCAAGAGGGTTGCTGCAGACCCCACTTTACACAGGAAGTTTTATAGAGCAAAATCACAAGGTGGTACAACTCTGGACAAAACTATGATCAACCAATAAGATTAAAAGTTTAGCTGTTTGGATAATTAATATTGATCCAATGGGGAAGAGGGTCACACAGCAAGTGTACATAGAAAGAACAAGGACCTTTTTAGGAAGAGAAGAAACAGGGGGGTCCCAGCCACCCACTGGGGGTACACAATCACTAATCCATTTCTCATTCCTTGGGGAGGCATGCAGGCCAGCTCACCCCATCTCCATCTTGAGGCCTGGCCTCAACAAATGCACCTCCAGCCACAGTTGTAATGTGTTCTCATCTTCTTGATGAGAGAATAGCCCTGCCTGACTGCCTATAATATTTTTACCTAACTTAGTTGTCTATAACACCACTGTGCAAAAGGAAGCTGAGCCTCAGATGTAGACAGGGAAAGGGTCCCTGTGGATGTTGTAGCCCTAGATGAAGTCCCTGAGACTGAGCTGCTGATGTTCATCCTTGTCTTGAAGCTAATGGGTCTAGCTTGCTTCTCACCAAAGTAGAACAGTGGGTTTTTTAAAAAAAATTAAATCACTTTGACTTGGAGTCCTGGCACTTGAAAGTAAGTGTTATGACAAATATATAAACAGTTTAGCAGCTACATGAATCCTTTTGATTTGATTAAAAGGCACCACATCCACCAGGCTTTTCCACCTCTCTGAGTTCCCCTTTTTGCCTATATCCAGGATAGGCATATTTATTGCCTTGCAAAATATGCTTAAGGACTTACAAAGGCAGCTCTTCTCCAGCTTCCCGTTTTCTTTGCCCAGATCTTATAGTGAGCTTCTTATTATTCAAGCACAAGTTCGCAAGTCACCTCTCAGGAAAGGTCTCTCCACCTCCAGTTTGACAGAGTTTCCTATGATTCCTATGGGCCTGGCTCTGATCGGGACCTGAGAGGACCTGATCATGATTGGTGCACCCTTCAGAAGCTAAGCTTCAGGAGAGCAGGTATCCTGTATGTGGGTTCTCAGCTGCATCTCCAGCATATAGGAGGGTTTCTAGCATCAGACATGAAGTCAAAAAATGTCAACCAAATGAATGAATGAGCAACATAACAGATTAAGGAATTAACATAAAGCAGTGGACTCAGGTTTTGAAAAAGATGACCTGGCTTAGGGCTGCTAGAGGAGAATGCCATAGGCTGCATGGTTTGCCGTCTATTGCTCACAGCTGTAGAGGCTGAAAGTGCAAGACATTGTGCCAGTGTGGTTGGAGATTGACCTCAAGGGCCCCTTTTATACGCCACTCCTCCTTAATCACCTCCCAAAGCCCCGAACTCCTAACACTATCATGTTGAGGATTGGTTCAACATATGAAGGGGCGGCCCAAACTCAATCATTCCATTGCATGACCTAAGATCACATACAACCTCACTGAGAAGTTTACTTTTCCCAAGACTCAGTATCGGCAGTGGCGGGGGGGTTAAAATAGAAATGCACAGTACAGTTTCATTGTTTTACTCTTACTTTTTATTTTACCTGAAACAAGACTAGAATGTATAGACATTCTATGAAAACTAAAGTGTTGGCCACATGTTGATGATTATGCTAACAGCAGCTAACAGTTTTTAAGCACATACTGTATTCTAGACATTGTGCTAATAGCTTTTCTGTGCTAATTAATTCAGCTCTCGCCATGACTATGAGGCAGATAATAGTATTGCAGTTATCGTGGTAGAAAAGGGAAGCTACAGTTTAGAGTTTCTGAGATCAGCTTGAAAACGTGAAGCCTGAGATTGGGGCCACAATCTACCAGGACTTGCTGAATGGAGGGTACCACACAGGGAGGAGGCTGGACTAAGTGGCATTTAAGGATACCTTACAACTCCAGGATGCTGTGGAGCTCAGAGTTGACCAGCTGCCAGTTATAATCTATTTCTCTAGCAAGGCCATGCTTATTCTAGGGCAGTATTTCATCAACTCATCCTGACACCTCTGACAAGGAAGGCTTGGGTAAGTCCAGGATGTTCCATTACTGGGGGAGACTGTTGGGGGAGTCCACCTGTGAGCTCTCAACTCAGAAGGCCGGAATTTGAGCCAGACTTGCCTCTAACTAGTGAAATGACCTTGGGAAAGTTATTAACTGCTTTTTGTCTTAGTTTCCCAAAGACAAAGGGGGCATATCAAGGTTCTCTCTTCATAGGACCTGAGCCAACATAACTGAAGCACTTGGACTAGTGTCTGCCCATAGCGAATATTCAGTAAACATTCACTGTTTTAAACAAGTCTGTGGAAATGGAAGGAAAGTGAGCCAGAATTAGTACAGTGGTTCAGACTAACCCACACCCTTTGGGAGAAGACAATTGAAGTAATCTCAGAGCCAACTCAATACAATGCCCTTTTGAATGCTTGTATTTCCATGGGGGAGTGGGGTGGTGAGGAGGAACTGTTGATTGAATTCAAGAGCTTTGGAACTGAGCTGGAGCCCCAGCTCTTTAAATTTTGAGACAAGTCTTACTAAGTTGCCCAGGCTGGGCTGGAATTTTCCATTCCTCCCAGAATGCTGCATTTCCTTTATAATATTTATTCAGAAAATAAAAGAAACTTACTGAGCATGGAGACCACTTCTGCCCCCCACAACCCCGCCCCACCTGAGTGGCGTACAGTTATTTGCCTGGAATGAAGATAGAGAAAATTGTGATCAACAGAGTCTGTGTATAGTTGGGACAAACCTTAGGGGAGCCTCCTGGGGCAGGGATGCATCCCCAAAGGAGTTTCCCTGCTTGGTTGTGGCCACTGGCTTCTAGAACACTAGGTGACTACGCAGGCAGATGTGGGAGAAAAATGCCCAAGCAGAGCTCAGCTTTGCATAATGGACGATGAGGCTTTGATGATGGAATTGGAGGTGAATTTACAAAGGAAAGGAAGGAGAAGCTTGAGGTTTTCCAGGGAGGAGATGGAGAAGACAGAGAAAACCACAAATCCAAGCCAGCCTAGCACAGGCCCAGACACTAGGCAGAAGCACACCTTCACCGGCTGCTCAGTAGGGTGAGCGCTAAGGCACAGGGTTGAAGCTTGGGGGAGGGGGGTGTCTTCCAAAACAGCTTCATTCTCCATACAGGGAAGATTTGTTTTGACTCAAGCAAATGTTAAAAAATGGGAGTTTCTGCTTGATGAGATGCTGAGTTTTCTAGCAATGAAGGTATTTAATCAGGATGGAAAGCTCACTAATTGACCTAGTTGGAAAAGAAGAAAATTGATCCATGATTGTCAGCTGCATGCTAAACATCTGTAAAACCCTGTCTTCATTTTCCCTGTTAAACCATCAAGTGAGGTCTTGCTGTGGGTAGATTATTTTAATCCCACAGTGATGGGATAAGGACCAGGGTCATGTATCTGAACAGAAATAACCCAAGGGGAGAAGGGTATTATGGGCTGAATTATGCCCTTAAATTCTTAGATTAAAGTCCTAATTCCCAGTACTTCAAAATGTGACTATATTTGGAGACAGGGCCTTTAAAGAGGCAATAAAGTTAAAATAAGGCTTTTAGAGAGGTTCTAACCCATTCCCAGATGTCAGAGATGAAGCAGCTACAAGGTTACAGATGAATCTCATGCAACAGTAATTCCAAACTCCCTCCTTGTTACACTCAAATTAGATTAACCAAGACTTGCCTAGTCCAATTAGTAAAACCATCCTTAAAAAATGAACAAGCATGATTTGAAGTGGATATAGCTTGGCATCTTTACCAACTCCTTGGCACAGGAAATGATTCACCACCAGTTTGCTTTCTCCATGAGCCAAAGACTCACTGGGAGTGACCTGGAGCCTGGACTCAGGCTGCCAATGCACAAAGCAGTGAAGTGCAAAGCGCCATCTGTGATATGGAAGACGAGTACCTGAGTGGTACATGGAGAAAGCATCTTGTCTCAAAACAACAGAGCCAGTCTGAGGCCCACAAAATCCATGGGAAGGTGAGTCCTGTGAATGTTCACACTGTAGCACACTGGCAGTTAGGGGAGTGGACAGTGCTGAGTTAGCTGTTACCTGCCATGTCTGCCTCATTCACTGACTGTCATCCCCCAACCTCAAGCTTCAAGTCATTCCAAATCATCATCAGGTCCCTGCCAGGAGAGAAAGGAGAGACCATGTGCTGTGAGCCATGCTGGAGCCCAAACAGAGACCAGCAACTACAGGGGCTATGGAAAAGGCTGAAGAATTTTGAATAGAATCAGCAAAAGTACCAGAAGGTGCAACCTGGACCCCAGGACATCTGAGAATGCCTACAAGTGCCAAGCGGGAAAGGCAAGCATGAACGATGGATGTGCAGGAGTCTCAGGGGTGTACTATAGATGTGACTACCTAATGAGATGGTGGAACATGCAGAATTAAAAATACTTTCAAGAGACATATAATTTTTACTTTCAAATGCATGTAAATACACAAAGGAAGCTTATAAAGGAATGCATAACAAAGGATCTCTGAGAACTAGCTTTAAGTTGCTCCATTAAGCATTTCTTAATGACATCTCTGGTGTGGCTGAACATTTACTATTAGATCCATTAAAACATTCTTCTCTCCTAAGAGTGACAAAAGGGATGAAATGCCTTGACAAGCTTAAAATAAATTAGCACAACCTATTGGAAAACAAACAAAATAATGAAAACCAAAAATACCACCTCCCCACAGACTAAAATCTGACAAAAGTTTATTGATGAACAGAAGCAGATTTGAACAAATGGAAAATTGTTATGTGTTCCAGGTAAGCATACTCAATATTGTAGAATTGTCAGTTCTTTTCAACTCCATCTTGGAAAAAATAAGAACGGGGAATTAGCCATGATGTTTTGAAAAAGAATACTGGTGAAGCTCACCCTTCCAGGCTACAAAGATAATAAAAGTAAAATTATTTAAACAGTGTTGCACTTCTAAATATATACAGAAAACCAGAATGAAATAAATATTAAATTATGAAGTGTCAGAATATTAACGGTAATATTTCAAATTAGCAGGCTAAAAAAGATTTTCATTAAATGCTTCTTTGAAAATTGGTATGTTTTGGAGAAGAGTCAACTTAGAGTCTCACCTAACTGTACAAAACTAATTACAGAAGACTAAAACAATAAATATAGTTTTAAATATAATCATAAAAGTGCTAGAAGACAAAACAAGTCCATCATTTAAAAAATAGTAATGCTGAGATTTATAACAGTAAAAATGAATAGTCTAAACATCAAAATGGAAATACAGATTTTCTAATTAAAGCTTTAGACTTCTATATTTCAGCAACAACAAAAAATAGGTAAAAGGAGAACACACCAAAATTAGTGTTTCATTATGTGATGTGGGAATAACTCATAAATATTAACTAAAAGTATAAAATGGGAAAACTCATGTACTAGGATTATTGCTTTATTCTCCAACTAGTATGGTATTTGAAAATATGTTTCTACCTTGACAATAAGTTCTACTATATTGGATATTTCAAAAGCATGTCTGGGGAAACACTTCAGGACATCACAGTAAGCAAAGATTTGGACAAGACCCAAAAAGTACAGAAAGGAGAAACAAAAACAGAGAAGTGGAAATACATTTAAAAGCTCCCAGGTGGGCTTGGTGGTGCATGCCCCTAGAACTCAGGAGGCTGAGGCAGGATTACCACAAGTTCCAGGCCAGCCTGGGCTTCATAGTGAGTTCCAGGCCAGCCTGGGCTTCATAGTGAGTTCAAGGCCAGCCTGGGCTTCATAGTGAGTTCGAGGCCAGCCTGGACTACATAACAAAATCCTTTCTCAAAAAGCAAAAAAGCAAAAACAACAACAAAAAGCTTGTACACAGCAAAGGAAATAATATAGTGAAAAGAGAACTTAAAGAATATGAGAAAGTATTTGAAAACTATACTTCTAACAATGAGTTAATGTTTAAAGAATTTCAAGTACTTAATAGAAACAGACACATAAACACATGGATCCAGTTTAAAAATAGGCAACTGACCTACATAGACATTTCTCAAAAGAAAATTTATGAATAGCCAACGGGTATATGAAAAAATGCTCAGCATCCCTAATGATGAGGGAATTGCAAATGAAAACAACAATGAGATATCTCCCCAGTCGGGTAATGAAGATATTATTAAAAAGACAAGAGAAAGCAAGTTTTAGTAAAGATATGGGAGGAAGGCATAGTGTTGGTGGAAATGTAAATTAATATAGCCATTATGGAGAACAGAAAGATAGTTCCTTTAAAAATCAAAAATAGAACTACCGTAAAGTCCAGTTATCCTATGCCTTTGTATATATCCAAAAGAAATGAAATCAGAATGTTGAAGGAACCTCTGCCCTCCTGAGTTCATTGCAGCACTATTTGCAATAGCTAAAGGTACACACAACCTAAGTGTACTTCACTTGATGAATGAATAAAGAATATATGGCACATATACAAAATGGAATACCAGTCATTCACAAAAAGCATGAAACTATCATTTGCAACAACCCAGAAAGAACTAGAGATCATCAAGTTAAGTAAAATAAACCAGAAAGACAAGGACACACAATCTCTCTTATACGTGAAATAAAAAAACAGTTGATATCATAGGGTTGAGTATAAAGTAGTGGTCCCCAATGTCCGGGAGAGTAGAGGTGTAGGGAGGGATGGAAGGGGATGACCAACAGCAAAAGTTAGACTTATGTAGGAGTAGGAAGTTCTGGAGTGGTTATGTTTTTCAGTACTGGGGTTTGAACCCACTACTTTCCTAATACATGAGTTTGAGGCCAGCCTGGACTAAATAGCAAAATCCCATCTCAGGGAGGAAAAAATATATATATATAAATATATATATTTTTATATATATATTTATATATTTATATATATGAGTTTATTTTTTATGTTCAAAGGAAGAATGGTTTTAATCCACATTTGCTACATACAAACTACTCTAAAATTTAGCAACTTAATGATATCATTTATTGACCTTTTGAATTTATAGATTCACAGCTTGGGTGGCCTCAGCTAGAGGCTCCTGCTTATCTACCCAGGCTTAGCTGATCTTGACTAGGGGCCTACAAGTGAATCTGTGGCCAGCTCCCAGTATGATGAAGGTGAGCAGAAAGTTTTTCTCCTCCACTTAGACTCCATCCCACCAGCAAAAACTACATTGCCATAGAAATTAGATTTCAAGAGGAAAAGAGAAGTTTGCAACTCCTCTGGGGCCCAGGCTTCCAATGACATGACATTACAGCTTTCTGTTGGTCAAAGTAAATCAGAGGGTAGAAAAATAGATGATGCTTTCAATGTGCCAGAAATGCTGCAAATAACTGTGACCTTCTTCTTTTATTTTGTTTTGCAATTCGTCACAGAGATCCGCAGAATTTCAGAAAGCTCTAAGTTGTCCATTTATGTTTCCAGTTCTAGATTCAGGACAAACTGAATATTAAGTGTTGGCAAACTATAACCTATAGACCAAATCAGGCCTGCTGCCTATTTTTATAAATAAAGTTTTCTGTTTTGATGGCAAAACAACAGAGTCTAATAGTTGCAAATGAGAGCAGATGACCCACAAAGTCTGAATATTTATTTTCAAATCCTACAAAGGAAAGTTTGCTGGCCTCTGATCAAAAGCCTCGTGCAATGTTAAGGCTCTATACACATCTTTATTTATTACCATATTGGTACCAAGTGGCTGGTAATACTGCATTAACTGTCTAGACAGTGAGAAAAGAACACAGCAGATTGACATGTAAATGAGGTATTTGTATATAAGCAAAATAAAATAATATCATGGTAAGCTCTATTTATGATAGTAATTTTTTCAATAGTTTGGAAGGACATATGTGAGAGGAAATTGTCTTCTTCCGGCAAGAAATAAGGCCATGGTAAAGTCCACAGCTTGCCCTTGGAGCCACAGCCATCCAGCTGCCATTAGCCATTACCCTGAAACCAAACAATCCCCTCCCCCAGTAATACTGTCATCTTGAGTATCACTGTTTGCATATGATTTTGTTTGTATTTCTCTTCTAAAGTTTCCTTGTTTCTATTGTGGCATTAGGGAGTTTAGTAAGAGCAGAGACTTTGCCAATCCCATTTTTGATATAATTCACTAGGATAAAACTGGATTAGATGTTATGAGATAAGGGAAATCTCTTTTTCTCATCTGGGCTCCAGTTGGTATCTAAAATTTTAATTTGAATACCAATGCACACATTAAAAATGTGCAGTTATGAGCTTTAGCTCCAGAAAATCTTATTAAGCAGTAAAAGGTAAGACAAAAATCAAAACTAAACAAACACATTTTAAGATCATGCAGCAAAATCCGACAGCACTAAATGTAGAAATAGTTCAAAGTAAAAGCAATCAGATGCTTTAATACTCCACTTCCAAGAATGTACAGAAGCAGCACACAGGAAGATGAGCAAGGAAACAGGTAAGGCAAACAGGTCACGGAGGCACCTGACCCAACAGGCACCTGCAGGACTCTCCGTCATCCTCTCAAGTGGAGGTTCTTGGGTATAGCCCACACATTAGGCCATGAAACATGTCCGAGTGAATTAGAAACACATTAAATCATACAAAATGCAGTGACAGACCAGAATAGAGTGAAACTGGAAACCAGTATCAGAAGGAAGTTTCAGAAGTTCACAAATAGGTGGAAATTAAACAATACCTTCCTAAGTAATCAATACTTCAACAATGAAAATGTCATAAGAGGAAGTAGAAAGTACTTAGAAATTAAAGAAAACAAAGAAGAAACATAACATACCCAAGCATGGAGTTTGGCTAAAACAGTGCAGAGAAGGAAATTTATATTTGTAACTGCTATACTAAGTTTATAACCTGACTTTCTAATTAGAAAAAAGAAGAGCAAAGTAAACCCAAAGCAGCAAAGAAAGTGAATAAAAGTATAAAGCAATGTAATAGGAAATACAAAATCAGAAAATCAACAGTTCTTTCAGAAAATCAAAATGGACAAATCCATAAATAGACCAACCAAGAAAAAAGAAAAGAATCCATTAAAATCAAGAATAAGAGACATCACTGGAGACTTAAAAAGGACTACAAGGAAATGCCATGAAAAAATTCATGCCAACAAATTAAATGTACTAGATGAAATGGACAAATTTCTCAAAGAGAGAAACCAAAACTGATTCAAAAATGTAGATATCTGAATAGACCTGTAAGAAGCTGAATCAGTAATCAAAAACTTCCTACAGATAGAAGTTAGAGACCAGGTGGCTTCATTTGTAAATTATACCAAACATTTAAAAATTACACTTAATTATCTTCAAACTCTTGCAAAATACAGAAAAAAAAATTAAACACTTCCTAACTTATTCTATGAAGCCAATATTATCCTGGTATGAAATTTAAACACTCCCACAAGGGAAAAACGGCAGACAAATATCTTTTGCGAGTGCAGACCTAAAATCCTGCCTCCACCAACTACTCACAAAAAAAGCAAAAAACATGTACACACTTTAAGAAAAGAAAAACTTGTATAAATATTTTAATACCAAATTTATTGAGACATCATGAGATTAATACAAGTTACCTTTGCCCTCTACAATTACAAGAAGTGCTCAAGGGCCGGGGATTTAGCTCAGTGGTTTCACCAACTGCTGCACAAGCACAAGGACCCAAGTTCGATCCCCAGTACCAAAAAAAAAAAAAAAAAAAAAAAAGAAGTGCTCAAAGTGGTGGCCATTAGTTCCAGACATTTATTAGTATGGCAAATTGCTTGGGTAACCTTGATCACTGAGATTGCTGCACATACATTTTCAATTTCATCTCTAAGGACCGGCAGTATAGTGGGTTTTCTGCAACATACGACATCCTCCAGGGTCCCCTGTATGAGGGTAACAACATCTGTTGAAGAAACATCATATATTTTTCTTTTCCTGAAGTGTGTACACATAGAGAGAGACAGAGAGAGAGAGAGAGAGAGAGAGACCAATGCCAATGGTATCTATCCCAGGAATACAAGGTGGTTGGTTCAATATACAAAAATGGTTAATGTGACACAACATACTAATAAAATACAGGGTAAAAACTACACTATCATCACAGCATATTTAGAGAAAGCATCTGACAAAATCCAACATGTTTTTATGAAAAAACATTTGGCAAACAAAACATAGAAGGGGACTTTTGCAACTGACAAAAGACATCTGTGAAAAACCTGTTGATATCAGGATAATTAATGGAAAATGTGAAAGACTTTTCCCTCTAGAATCAGAAAATAGATAAGGACATCCACACCCATTTCTATTCAGCACTGTTTTGCAAGTTTTAGACAGAGCAGTTAGACAAGAAAAATATATAAGAAAGCAAGAGGTAAAACTATCTACTTGCAGATGACATTATCGTATAAAAATTCTAAGGAGTCTATACAAAGACTATTAGAGATAATAAGCAAGTTCAACAAAGTAGCAGAATATAAGATCCATATCCAAAAATCAACTGCATTTCTATATACTTTCAATGAAAAATCTGAAAAGTAAGAAAACAATTTTATAAGAGCATCAAAATAATACTCAGGGATAAATTTAATAAAATAAGTTCAAGGCTTGTATACATATATAATGATATATATGACATTTCCCTTAACTATTAATGGGATTGATTAGAATCATTTATAATGATAAATAGGTCAATCTATAAAGAAAACATAAAAATATTTAATGTGCATGTGCCTAAAAAGAGTTTTTCAAAGCATAAAGCCAAACCTGATAGAATTAAAAAGGATAATTAAAAATATACCATTCTCTTCAGGCATTTCAGCACCTTCCTCAACAACCAATAAAACAAACTGAATGAAAATTGCTTAAGATACAGAAGACTTGACCCATACTATCAAGCAAAGTGAACTGATTGACATTATGGACCTCTCCACCCAAGTACAGCAAAATACTTGTTCTTTCTAAGTGTTAGTGGAATATTTACCATTAAAAGCCATATTCTGGGCTAGGAGCAAATCTTCACAAATTTGAAAGGAGTGAAATTATACAAAGTATGTTCTCTGAGCACCATGGAATTAAATTAGAACTCAATAACATAAATACATGCAGGGAACCCCAGATAGTAGGAAAGTAAATCACAGAATGATAAATTATCATGTGCCAAAAAAGAAATCATAAGAAAAATTAGAAAGTATTTTGTAGTGAATGAAAATAACAACACAAAATTTCAATCTGTTTAATGTTCCTAAGCAGTACTCATGGACAGTTTATACTACTAAGTGCCTGATTAGAAAAGACTCAATTACTTCAGTTCTACCTCAAGGAAATAGAAAAGGAAGAGCAAATCAAACTCAATGTAGACAAAAGAGAAGGGTTAGGGACAGAACCAACCATCAGTAAAATTGCAAAAAAAAAAAAAAAAAAGAATAATAATAAGAAATATAACAGAAAGAACCAATTAAAATCCAAGTTTATTTCTTAGAGAAGATCAGCAAACTGATAATTCTCTAGCCAGAAAAAAGCAGGAAAAAAGCGACCTGTAGTGATGTCATTTTCTCATTTCTCACATTACAACTGCAACCTTCTCTTATTTTCTTCTACATTCTTACAGACTACCATTCAATAACTTTTATCAATTTTAGAGGAAAGGTGTTGATGAAACCCCTTTTGCAGGCCCCAGTGATCAAGTGGAAATTGTAGGTCTAAGGGTCTTGGGCTCTGTGTCCTCATGGATATTAATATAAAAGATAAAACAAGAAATGTAGCAAATTTTACACAGCTAACATATGGAATAAGCCTATCCTAAAGAAAACAGGGTGCACAAATGGTATGAAATATTACTCAGCCGTAAATAAGAAGGAAATACTGTCATCACTATTCTCTTGCTCAGAGGCTACTCTATAAGGCAGGTAAGGCAAAGATAGGCTGACTGTGGCTGGCATTTTTGGTCTCTAGTTTTCAAGAGTATTATTTTTTATCTAGATCTTATTTTAGGGAAACACAGTAGTAACAAAATGAGTGGATCTGGGGGATACCATGTTAAATGAAATAAGCCAGACACAAAAAACAAATACATAGCATTTGGTCTCTCTCATACATGGAAGCTAAAAACTCTACCCTATAATAGAATTGTGATTGCTAAAGATTGGGAGGGTTAGGGGACAGGACAAGTGGGGATAAGCAGATGAATAAAGGGAAGCTGAATTTGATCAATATACTTTGTATGTGTAAAGGAAAATATCACAACAAACACCGTTAATATGTACAACGAAGGCATATTCATAAAAGCTAAAGATAAGAAAATGTAACAAATCAGACCAACAGCCTATAAAAAGATAATATAACTTGCCTGAGTGGGGTTTATCTTAGGATACAAGACTGACTTAACATTCAAAAATCAATCACGATTTACCATATTCACAAACTAAAAGAGAATAATTATCTTAACAAATTCAGAAAAAGCATTTGACAAAAACAAACATCCATTTCTGATAAAAAATCTGGGCAATCTAGGACTAGAAGAAATCTTCTGTACCATAATAGAGGCCTCTGCAGAAATCTGCAGTTAACGTCATACTTGACAATGAAAGACTGAATGTTTTTCCCATTATTGAGAGTGAGACAAGGATGTCTGTTCTTGACACTTTTATCCAACATTTCATTGTAGTCAACACTTAGTGAATGCAACCAGGGGAAGAAGAGAAAGAAATAAAAGGCATCTAAATGAAAAGGAAGAAATAAAACCTTCTTCACTCACAGCCAACGTGGTAATTTACATGAAAAAATCCACTGCGTCTACAAAAGTGTCCTGAGAATTAATCAGTGTGTTTAGTAAGGCTACAGGATGCATGATCAATATTTTAAGAATCAATTGTGATTCTGTATACTAGCAAGAAACAATAAAAATTGTATTGCTCACAGCATGATGACTATAGTTAATAATATATTGTATATTTCAAAACTGCTAAAAGAGTAGATTTTAAATGGTCTCCTCACAAAAGTAATAAGTAGGCAAGGTGATAGATGTTAATTACCTTGATGTAATCTTTATACCATATGCGTGTGTGTGTGTGTGTATATATATATCTCCTAAATAATACATTGTACCTCATAAATAAATACTATTATTTATCAATTAAAATTTAAATATCTAACTTTAAAATCATACTGAGTCTTCTACTCCCAGGAATATGAACACATGCTTTTCCCCATATCCCTCCTGCTATTTTCAATGGAAAATCCTGAGCCTTATACAGCTGTTCCCTTTATTCATAGAGGATGAATTCCCAGACCCTAAACATACCAAAATCTCCAGATGCTCAAGTCCCTTATGTAAAAAAAGAGAACCTATGCAATCCTCCCATATACTTTGAATAATCTCTATATTACTTATAATATCTAATACAGTACAATGTAAATGCCATGTAAATAGTTCTTCTATTGTTTAGGAAATAATAAAAAGAAAATCTGTATATGTTTCATGTTTAGTACAAACCTTTTTTTTTATTACTTTAGATCTGCAGTTAGTTGAATGTGCAGATGTAGAAACCACAGATACAGGGCTGACCTATATAAAGGAAATGCAAAAATCTCTAGAAGGCGGGGGTAAGAAAGAAACCTCAGGACCTGAATCACAGCAGGAAGTGAGTCCCTAGGGTTTTCTTTCTGGCTCATTTATCTCAGACCTGGAGTACAACATGGCAACTCAGGTGCATGGTAGGCACAACCCCAAAATACCCCCCCCCAAAAAAAGCCTGTTCTTTCCAACCAAAACCCTAGAAAAGAGGCAGGCCGTTGAGACAGAAGACTTATAGACAATAAGTACTGTGCCCCAGCCAAACACCACAGAAGGAGCTGTGCCCCCACCCCACCAGCAAAGGCTGACAGGGGAGCCCAGGCTCCTTGAAGGCTGTAAGGATGGACCGCTCCCTATACTACTTGTCCAAGAAGCCCAATATGGGGCTGGGACTTTCATCCTTGCCAACCTGTACACACATAACAGTCCTTCCCACCTCAGTGGACCATGAGGAGCCTGACTTCCTCCTCCTCTCACCCTGGTCTACCTCGCCAGAACTCTGGCACAGCTGTTGGCCATGGACAATTGTTGGAAAATGCTGTTTCTTGAAAAGATAAGCATTCACCTGCCATGTGAGCTAGCCATTCTACTCAGATATTTTCCCCAAGTAAATGAAAGTGTATATCCATGCAAATATCTGGAGCCACGTATCTGTAATAGGCAAACACTGGATACAACCTGAACATCCATGGGTGCTTGAATGGATAGACAAAGTGTGGTACATTCATACAACAAGATATCACTTAGAACAAAGAGAAATGGACTATTTGTACGTGGAAAAAGGTGGACAGATGTCAAAATAATTATGCCAAGTGAAAAAAGCCAAACAAAAGAAGTGCATACTGCATGATTCCATTTTAAAAATTCATTGTTTATAATGACAAAAAGCAGATCAGTGGTTGCCTAGGAACCAGGGAAAGGTGGGGAGAAATGTAAGGAGGGGAATTCCTGAGGGACACAGGATGCTTTGGGGCTTGATGGATTTGTTCATTATCTTCACTCTCTTTGTTCGTCTGTATTGACTAGAACAGGAGGGTCTGGAACATTGATAAATTAAGTAATCATTTTCATTAGTTAAAACAAAAAAAATCCAGAAAATTAATTTCTCCTCTGTCTAAATTTGAAAAAAAGAAGTGGACACATTTGGAGTAAAATACAAGACATGCATGAAAAACTTTTCCTGTCTACAAGTAGCCAAGTTTAACAAATGGCTCATTCCTCTCTGCATGGTTCTGCAATTGGGGTTGTAAAGGTCTCTGTTTCAATCCAGAGAGGGGCTGAGCATGACAATTAACACAGCTAAAACTCTGGGGGTCCAGGAAAACCCATTAACACCTTCACATGGAATAAACTGGAATGCATAATGGATCATGACTTTACATTTATTTTGATAAATAGTCCAATAAATACATTTTGGAGTTAAAATATATAATTCACCCTCCCCTCTTCTTCAGCCTACAACTTCATTGATATATCATAAGGTGAAATCATGCCACAATCTTCAGCGGATCCTTTTACTGAATTTCAGGCTTTGATGATTCCTAATGAATGGCAATCCCTTTACCACTCAGGTTTGCTGAATACTTTGATAAAATTGCATTTGTGGTCTAGCAGTGCCCCAGGGATAGCAGCAGAACCTTTCTATTCCTGCAAATTAAATATCACCACTCCACCCTTCCCTCTGTCCTGCAGAGAACTGCTTGGATCACCCATTGGGAACCTGGCTTTGTTGTTGAATACATCCCTTGCACTTCTACTTTGTGTCTTCCTTTCTCAGAATGTAAACCCAGTGCACCTGAAGGTGGGATGCATACATCTCAAGGCTTAGGTCTTTCCGTCCCATGAAGCACAACCAAAGAGTATCTTCATCTGACTCATAGAATTATTTGCCATCATAATCAGGATTTCTATTGAGCATAAATATTTGTTTATTAAACTCTTCTTGCATGAAAAGTCAATGAAACAAAACCATGTTCCAAACAGAATGTTTCTGTTTGTGTGTTTAAATTGTGTGTCTCTGTGTGTGTGTTTAAATTCCGCTCTCCTAAATATGGAGAAGAGACAAATTATTTGCTATTAACAAAATACAGATTCATCTCCTAACATACTCATTCTACAAATATTTATTGACCACTTACTATGTGCAGATCATTTCTCCAGCCTACCAACATGGCAGTGAGGATAGACAAATGCTTGTTTGTCAAAAGATGTTCTCGAGGGGGCAGAGGAAGCTTGCGATAATTAAAGTAAGTAGATGTTAAAGTCTATGAAATAATAATACTACCTTTTCTGGAAAGCAGTGACATGGGGAAGGTAGATGAGGAGTCCTAGGGATGGAAGGGCTGTGACTCTGTAGCAGGATCAGGAAGGCCCAAAGGAAGGTGGATTCTAGCTAGAGTTTGCAGGAGGTGAGGAGGGAGCTGTGAGAATACTGCAGGAGAGGGGATTCCAGGCAGAGGAAAGAGCAAAGCCCAGTTCTCAGGTACCTGCAGTGTTGAGGCCCAAGAGGGTGGGTTCACAGATTACTGAGCACCTGAGTGTAAGGACTTTGGCCTTATTCTGACTGAAAGGTGATTACTGAGAAGTTTTAACAGGAGTGTCACGATAGAACTTTAATTTGTTTAAATTGTGATCAGATCCACAAAACATAAAATTTACCACTTTCACCATGTTTAAGTGTATAGATCTGTGGCATGGAGTGAAGTCACATGGTGGCACATTGCCTCCTCCATTTCCTAAACTCTTCATTTTACAAACTCTGAATCTCTGTCCCTACTAAATACTAAGTCCCCAGTCTACCCTCCCCCAAACCCGCCAGTCCCCATTCTGCTTTCTGTCCCTATGAATTTGACACCTCTAGGAACCCCATGTAAGTGGGATCATACCGTAACCATCCTTCTGTTATGGGCTCATTTCTCATAGCAGGAAGTCTGCAAAGTTCATCCATGTTAGAGCATGCATCGGAATTTCCATCCTTTTAAAGACTGAGTCATAGTCTATTGTATGTATATTTCACGTTCGCTTCATCTATGAATGGACGCTTGGGTTGTTTCCAACTTTGGCTACTGTGAAACATACTGTAGTGAATGTGAGTGTGCTATTTTCTTTTCAGGACCTTGCTTTCCATTCTTTCCATTGGGATAGCCAGAAATGTAATTGCTGCACCAGATGGTAACTCTATTTTTAACCTTTTGCAGAACTCCCATGCTGTTTTCTTACTGCAGGTTTTAGGGATAGGCTAGGAGTGGACAAGAAGGATAGTAGAGGGGTCACTGAGGAGGGTGTCTTAAATCTGTCCCACCACCAGACCTGAGATGGAAATTTGTATGTAGAAACTTGCCTAGGGATTGCACTGGAAGGGAGGGATATATGTGGCAAGGGAAGAAAGTAGGATGTGGTAGAGGAACGGTTTGAACAGATGCAATTGCAAAAGGTCCTCAGGTGATTGTGCAGGCTTTAATGTGTGAAAGGCCCATCCTGGTCACTGCTGCTTGTTGACTCTAAGACATAGGTGTGACTTGAATTAGGGAGCTCCTTTCAGAAGGACAGTTTCCAGAGAGGGACTCACTGATATCCTTCGACCACCAGCCCTGCTAGCAGCTGAGGAAGTGTGGGCTTTGGTTCTGAGGGGCAAGAATCTGAGGAGCCTGCCCCAGTGTCCACTACAGAGGTAATGTGATGGTCTGTGAAGCTGCAAGTAGTGGCTTGGCCAAGGATTTTAGCAGATGAGTCATGAGCAGTTTTGAATTTTTGAACTATTTTGAAGGTAGAGCAACAATTATTCACTGAAAATTTTTATTGTCGATATGAGAACAAAAAGATTAAGCTAAAATGACTCTAAGACCATTGACCTAGCAATCAGAAAGATCAAGTTGCCACTAATGGTGATGGAGAAGACTGTGGAGGGACTGGGTTTGGGGGGATACTCAGCAGCTTAACCTTAGACATGGCACACAGGAGGTGCCTGGTAGATACTGAAAGACAGATACTAAGCAGCAGGCAATTGAATACAGAAGAGTAGGTTTCAGAGGACAAGTCCAGCTTGGCAAATAAATGCAGGCAGAGGGTCTTCAGAATATAGAAGGTTTTTGAAGCCTTGAGACTGACCGGCATCATCTGGGAAATGTAGATAAAGACAAGACGACTGAGGGTTGAGACCTGGGAGTCCACCTTTTGGAGGTGAAGGTGCTCCAGTATTGGATGATGGAAGGGAGAGCCATCACAGAAGGACAAGCAGAAAATGTGGTGTGTTGTCTACTTTCCACCACCATTCTGTATTCATGCTTGATCCTTTCCAACTGTGATGGGCCCTAAAAGGCTGCCCTGCTTCATCCATCATGGGGGATTCCTTACCCTCTGCCTCCCCTTGGGTTTGGCTAATCCTCCACACTTCTGGCAGGCACTGTCTTACTCCATCCCCACACCTGTTGCCTATATCCCGGCTTCTTTGGCTTGAACTCTCAACTCAGTCCAGGGAACAGCATTTCCACTATATACCCCTTGAGTCTAGGAGTGTTCAGAGTTTACTGGGGTCATTACTTTCTGTGTATATCCATCCCTTGCCTTTATCCTATTATCCTTCTAGAAATAGTCCACTCAGTGCCATGTCTCTTTAAAAACTGCTGCTTGGAATTTCTTCTGTATCTGCCAAGACACTGACAAATGTACATATTATCCGGAAAGAAACTTTTAAAAAAATAATAGTTTGGAGAAAGAGAAGAACAAAATGAGCTTCTTCAAGAGTACTTGTAGTCTAAAAAGTGCACTGAAAAATGATCACAAGGTTTCATGGCATGAAAAAACGGTAGATTGTATCAAAAGCAATTTCCTTAGAAAGTGGTAGGGGACAGATGCTTAGAATATGATTAAAAGAGAAAAGGAAGAAAAGAATTTGGAAAAAGCAAAAGTAGGCAACTATTTTAAGGAGTTTTGCTGTAAACAAGAATAAAAAGCAGAGCAGTTTGGGAAAGGAAAATGAGAGCAACACTAGGTTTTAAGAAGAGAGAAATATTAGCATGTTTCCATGCATATTGGAATGATCTAGTATAGTGGGGAAATGATGATCCAGAGATAGTGGAAAATTACTGTAGTCATGTCCCTGAGTAGCAGAGAGTAGTTACTTAATCATGCAAAAAAGGAGGGCTCAGCCCAAAATGTGGCTTAGAGAATCCACCTACAGTACTTGGAAATAAGGCACAGGTAGAGGTGCAGGTACTGATTGGGCAGCAGGTAGGGGTATAGAAATGTGTTGCGATCCTTTAGTTAGCCCTTTTAACCTAGAATCGATGGCATCCCCTGAGAGTGAGGGTGAGTGAGCCTTTGTCTGAGGTTGGAAGGGAGAAGGGTAGTGTGCAATTGGGAGAGTGCTAGCACAGGGGGAGTCACACAGACTGTGGAACTCCACTGAGGGTGTTTAAAGAGTGAGCTACGCTTTCAAGATAAAATCATGGTTTTCCTATGTTTCACCTGCTGTATTTAGTTACCTGGGTGCTGGTATAGGATAGAGAAGAGATTTTCTGGCAGGTTTGGGGTTTTCTCAAGAGAGACCTGAAAATTAAAAAGGGCAACTTCGTCAGCATTTTAGGCACAAAGAGAACAACACCTGTTGCCCAAGAATCTCAGAAAGCTAAGGTGGAATGTGGACAGTGGCATAAAGGTGTGATGTTTGGTCCTAGAAGGAACAATCCCAAATATGAGTGGTGTGTGAAATACAACAAGCCCCACCCAAAGTACACAGAAAGACACAAAATGACTTTTGTACATACAGCATTTCTTATTTTCAGCAGGCCTAAATTCTAAGAGGTGAGGATAAGTCCCCCAAGGTTTAGAAAGAGCGTTCACTAGTTTTCATGCATACCTCCTAAGTGCAAGGAACTTTGCCTTAAAATTCCTGATTTAAGGCATTTTATAGAAGCAAAGTGAGGTAATATCATCGTTGCATTTTATAGATGAAGAACTTCAAGCTTAATGATTTGCCTTATGTTGTCAAGACAATTCAAGCGGAGTGGCTTAGCTCAGGTTGTGTGGCAGTCAGATTGGGTCAACTTGAGTAAGAACTGTCCGACTAAACTGGCTCAGCATAGTTCTGAGTATGGAAGACTCACCCTAGGGAGGACTGTCACCAGAATGTTTTTAAAGGGAAACGAAGAAGGAAAGATTTCTTCTGTTTCTTCAGAGGAGCTCCAGAATTTGCCTTCACCTTGGACGTCATCTCCTGGCTTCCAGCGCAGACTCTTCAGCCTCCAGCACCAACCCTTCAGGCTCCTGATAAGGACTTGCACAGGACACTATAGTGAGCTCCGGGACTTTGACGGGTCCTTTGGATCCCCAAGGCACAGCCCTTTTGCACTCTTCCACACCTGACTCTGGGCAGCCATTGTGAATCAATCTTGTAAATTCTAAGACATTTGTCATTTTGTATTAAATCTAGCAGTGTAGTAAGCACTGACTGCTATACATTACAAAGACAAAATATTGCAGACTAAGAGACTTTAACAACAGAAATTTATTTTCTCAAATTTCTTGAGACTGAGAACTCCAAGGCCAAGGTGTTACACAATTTTCTTCCTGATGAGACTGTCTTCCCAGCTTGTACTGTAGAGAGCCGCCTTCTTGCTATGACCTTACATAGCAGAGATTGGGAGAGGTTAGGTCCCTCCCTCGTTCTCACCCTCCTCCTCTTCTTTCTTCTTCCTCCTTTTCCTCCTCCATCGTCTTGTTCTTCAACCACAAAGCTATAGGATTATGATACCATTATGACCTCATTTTACCTTCGTTTACCTCCTTAAAACCCTATCCTCAAATCAATCACATGAAATGGTTAGATCTTCAAAATATAAATTCTGGGGAAACACAACACAGTTCATAGCACCCATATATTTTGATTCCAAATCTCCTTGCTCTTGCCATTGGGTCTATGATAGACAAATTCAGCAAGCATTTCTAGATGAAGCTACAAACAAATTCACTAGACATGCATTTGTACATTGATATCAAAGTATTTCAGTTATCCCTTTATACAATGAAGCTATAATATATTCATACTCCATCATTAAAAAGAATGACATAACAATGGATTTGTAAGTTCTACCATAGATGTTCCTGATATGATAAGTGAAAAAGGTAAACTTCAAGTAATCAAAATCATAGAAACAAAAAATGGAATGATAATTTCCAGTGGCTGGGGAGAAGAGAAATGGAAGGTTGTTCAAAGGGATATAAAATTATAGTCATGCTAGTTGGATAAGGTCTAGAGGTCTGCTGTATAACAGTGCCTACAGTTAATAGTATTATTGTAGATTGAAAACTTTGTCAAGATGGGAAGTTACATTTAAGTATTCTTAACACAGAATGAAAAAAACTCACAAAGAGACAAAAGAAAATATTTGGAGGCAATGGCCATGTTTATTGCCTTGACTGTGGTGATATCATCATGAGTGTTTGCATTTGTCCAAACTCATGAAATTGTATGCATTAAGCATGTACAGTTTTTCTGTATATTAGTCATGCCCCAGTAAAGTGGTTTATATAAAGCAAGCCTCAAAACACAAGTATGGTGCTTTCCAAAAACGTTGTATTTGTTTGCTAGGGCTGCCATAACAAAGTGCCACAGACTAGATAGCCTAATCAACAGAATTGTATTTCCTCATAATTCTGGAAGCTAGAAGTTCAAGATCAAGGTGCCTACAGGATTGGTTTCTCCTGAGGCCTCCATCTTTAGAATGCAGATGATCTTGTTATTCCTTACGTCTTCACATGGTCTTTCCTCTGTGTGTGTGTGTGTATTCAAATTTTCTCTTTTTATAAAGATTTTAGATTGGATTAGGGCTTACTCTAATGGTCTTGTTTTAACTTTGTTACCTCTTTAAAAAGCCATCTGCAAATACAATCACATTTTGAAGGCTTGGGGGTTCGGGACATACAAATTTTGGGAGTCACAATTCAGCCCATAACAGACATCAAGATTGCATATATGGACTTAACATATGTGTGAGCATTTATATTAGTAGTAAAACATGCAGGTGTATTTGTGAATACATAAAATAGCATTTGAAAAAATTCACAAAGATGAAGAGCCTCTAACTTGATGATTTTGAGATAAATGAGAACCATTGCTTTTGATCCTACATAGATTTTCATTCTTGATATTTTACAATAAAAATATATTCATTCATATTGAAAAGAATAAAATGTTTTTAAAACAACAAGGGGAGAAATATGGAACAAGGGCATTTGGCACTAAATTATGTAAATGAGGTTGTGACTGGTATTATAGCTCATCATGGGAATTTATGATGTCTAAGTGAGTCCCTAACTCCCCTCTCTGGACCTAAGTGATTTCCTGTGAAAAGTCGAAGGTTGAGCTGCTGTGCAAGGCCTCCTACATTTCTAAATGTTTACAGTCCATGGTCCATGCAGGCAAGAGTGAGAAACTAGACAGGAAAGAACATCAAGTAACCATTAATGCGAGTCATAATCCTTATGTTGATGACTGTATCACTGTGTGGATTTGGAAAATTCACTTTCCCACTCTGAGTCTTGGTTTCACCTTTAGTAAAGAAAAAAATGTGAACTAGATCACTGCTTTTTAACTTAGCTCTGGAGTATACTAAGCAGGAATTATTTCACTGGTGACTTGAAAGATCAGTCAGGGGAATTCTCTTGGACCCATGGGCTGGTCCCTGACCAACTCAACAACTGTGGATTCTACAGTTTGGCTCAACCACCACTAACTTGGAGCTAGCTCTGCATTGTTTCCCCTCTTCATGGGACAGCGGAAGTGCCAGCCAAACAATGGACCTGTTCCTGGACCAGGCAAAAGTCTGGAATAGGAGATTCAACATGGCTGACTAGAGGAAGAGTCACATCAAGAAGCTGAGGTAAGATTCACTGAGAAGGAATCACCTGGAAAACCCAACATGGCTGAGTAGAGGAAGAGCCACATCAGAGAGACTCAGAGGACACCAACAAGAAACACAGAGGAGAGAGGATGAGATCACAGAACAGCTTCTCCAAGACAAGGTATCTGAACCTGAAGTTGGAGACAGTGGGAAGAATGTGTGTCTCTGATTCCTGAGCAACCTTCCAGTGGTAACACGTGGTGAGTCTCTGCATTACAACCATCCCAGAAAATAGCTGCTCAGTGCAGGTGTGGGGTGGGAACACATTATGGGAAAGAGCTCAAACTTCAATCCCAGACCAGCCCCCTGGCAACTTCATACTGCCAAAATCCCAGAGATGATGAGGAAAAGATAGTCACTAGAGACTTTTGGAAGTTGGAAAGCAGATTCGGGTGAGTCCCACTGAAAGGCAGGGACTGGTAGTCATAGACCCAGAACTTTTGATCAGGCACCATATTCAGCCTGGTTACCTAGGAGTGGAGGCTCACACTGGTGCCATGTTCCCACTGCTAAAAGGAGACCCAAAACAGGGGCTTATAGTATGCTATTTCTTAACTAGTCCTGATAGACACCACTGAAATGGATTAGCCTGTTATTCCTGTAGTTAAATTGATTGCATAGGAATAATCCTGACTCAGTGGACAATTTAATTCTAGTGAACTTGTCTGCCAATTCCACCATCACACCCCGGGTCAGGGACAGGGAGAGTTCCCACACCAAGAACATGGACCAGATGAAACTCTGCAAACATGCTTGCAGCCTAGCAGAAAGAAGTTCTGAGTGCGCATTAACTCCAGTTTTGCAGTGGAGGGATCATAGGAGTAATTGGGAGTGTGAACTCTCAGACTTTCTGAAAAAGAAGCTACTTGGGAATCACATATCCAAGGGCTCATTGGAATATCTAATCTATGTTCCCATCAGATATCTTACTGGTTTAAGTTTTTGTATATTTCTTGAGTTATTTAGTAATGTGGAATTATGTTCTTTTATGCTTTCATGAGTATATAATGTGGTTACTCTTGTATATCTGTGCTTCCATTGGCTCTGATTTAATAGGTGTGTAGGTTCTCTCCCACGTCTAGAGAATAGATAAATAGAGGAAGAGTAACTGCAGGGACTGTCATATAGAAATGTTGTAAGATTGAATCTGTGGATGCTATTGTAAAATGAAACAATTTTGTGGTGAAACCTAGGGACAGAATCAGAACCACTTAAAGTAAATAACAAGAGGAGTAAATACTAGAAGTGGACATACAAAGCTAAAAATTTTTCACAAGAAGTAGCATCCTTCTGAAAAACTCCATATAACCACATATTCTCCTCACTTCTCAAATCCTCAACCTGCAGTAAATCCCAAAAAAATGAAAGAGGAAAAGATGGAGACACGTATAATACAGATACAAGTAGGAAAGTGGGGAGCCAAGGAAATAGAAGATCTCCTAATGCCCCCAACTCCTCCAAGACAAAGCAGGGGATTGCAAAGGGAGAAGAAAACAAATATCACATAGCAGAAATTGATGAAAAGTTCTTAGGTGTGATGAAGAAAATAGATGACTTCAAAGAGGAAATGAACCAAAAGTTTACAGCAATTGCACTCAATATGTCCACAGTGAAAATAAGTAAAAAGCTAGACAAGCTAACCAAAACAGTTCAAAATTTGAATGACAGAGTCAAAAAGGATATGGAATTCTCAAATGTCAGAAAGAAATACCTGAAATAAAAAAGAATATAGCATTCATACATTCCAGAGAATGTGAAGATAGAGTGTCTGATATTGAGACCAAAATAGTGAATTATGATAGAGTTCAAAGAAGCCAAAAGGAAAATAAGAGAACAAGAGAAGACTATCCAGCAGCTACTAGACAACAAGAACAATCTAAAGCTAATCAAGTTAGAGAAAATCTAGAAGATTCCACAGATGAATTCACTAACATACCTACAGAAATTATGAAAGAAAACTTCCCAAATATAAGAAAGTATTTTAAAATACAAGTAAGCGATTCTTATAGAATTCTTATAGAATTGCAGCCAGTTATGATTAAAGGAGAAGTTCACCAAGGTATATCCTCATTAAATTCATAGATATCCACAAAAAAAAAAAAACCCAGAAAACTACAGTACTCTGAAGAAGGAGATTGAAGAGGGCATAAGAAAATGGAAAGATGTCCCTTGATCCTGGATAGGCAGAACCAATATTGATAAAATGGCCATACTTTCAAAACTTTTAGACTGATTCATAGCAGTCTCAAATGAAAATACCAACAGCATACTTTACAGATGTGGAAAAAACAATCTTAAAATTCATGTGGGACAAGAATAGACTCCAAATAGCAAAAGTAATTTGGGGCAATAAGAGCAAAGCAGGCTGCATAGCAATAGCAGTCTTCAAGCTATACTACAAAGCAATAGTGATTTTAAAAAACAGCATTGTATTGAACAAAAACAGACACTTGGATCGATGGAACCAAATAGAGGATACAGAAACCTCCCCAGACACATTCAACTATTTGATCTTTTTTTTCCATTAAGTTTATTGGTACATTTTAGGTATAAAATACAGTTAACATTCATCATTGGGATCTTGTACCTTTACATGATGTATCTTGGTTCTTATCCTATCCTAATTGTGTTATTTTATTGCCAGACTATTTTGGTGGGGCTTCGGTTTCAAAGTTTAATGGACAGATAAAGAGTAAACATATCTGCCCTTGTTCCCCACCTTAGGGAGAAAAGCATTGTATCTTCTCCATTCACATAAGGCCTTCTCACTGAAAGTATGGAGTACATGTCCTTAATCTGTTGAGAAGGTTCTGTTCTACTTCTAGGATACAATTGGCAAGGTAGAAGCAAAATCTTTATATGTAGATGAAATGATCATCTGCAGAGAAAATACTAAGAAATCTCTAGGAGCCCCTAGAACTTGTATTTGAATTTAGCAGGATTAGAAAACACAAGGTATATATAAAAATTCAGGTCTGTGTATACTTGGTATAAATGAAGAATTGGCTATTGAAATTTAAAAGTTATGCAGAAGTACAAAGGAGCTAGAAAAGTTTTTAAAAAACCAAACAAACAAAACAATTCAACTATCTGATCTTCAAAAAAGGGTCCTAAAGCATATGTTGGAGGAAAGACAGCCTATTCAACAAGTGGTGCTCGGAAAATTGTTTCTCTGTTTGTAGAAGAATGAAACTGGATCCTTATCTCTCACCAAGTCGTAAATTACAATGGATCAAAGATCTCAACATTAAAATAGGAACATTAAATGATCTGGTAGATAAAATGGGTAAAACACCTGCAATAAAGGTGTAGGAAAGGATTTTCTAAACAGAACTTCAATTGAGCAAGAAATAGCAGCAAGAATTAACAAATGGGATTATACTGGACTAAAAAGCTTTTGCACAGCATAAGAATCAATCAGTAGAGTGAAGATAAAAACTACAGATGGAAAAAAATTTATTAGCTACTCCTCAGACAGAGGATTAATATCTACAATATACAAAAATTCAAAAATTTCAAACAGCCTGAAATTAAAGACCCAGTCAAGAAATGGGCTAAAGAAATTAACAGAAACTTCACAGAGGAAGAAATACAAATTATTAACAAACATATGAAAAAGTGTTCGACATCTCTGGCCATTAGATAAATGCATATTAAAACAACGTTAAGATTCCATCTTACTCCAGAAAGAATGGAAATGATCAGGAAATCAAACAATAACAAATGCTGGCATGGCTATGGTAAAAAAGGAACCTTCCTGCATTGTTGCAAACTAGTACAACCATTATGGAAATCAGTATGGAGATTTCTCAAAGAATTGAAATTAGAAATTGTATAGCTATCCCTCTGCTAGGTATCTTCATCATACTATAGCGATACATGCATACTAATGTTTATAGCAGCACAATTGGTAATATCTAAATCCTAGAAGCAGCCTGTATACCCATTAGCAGATGATTGGATAAACAACATGTAGTATCTGGATATAATTGAATACTACTCTGCTATAAAGAATGACAAATTTGAGGCATTTGTAGGAAAATGGACCTGGAAAATATAATATTGAGTAAACTAAATCAAGCACACAAGGTTAAATACCATGGTATCTCTCATTTGAGTAAAGCAAAGTACTAAAACAGAAAATGATGAAAGATGGCTAGAAAGGGACAGAGGGACAGGTCTCATCCAATAGGGAAGTGGTCCAAAGGAGCAAGAACGAGGGATGAGGAGAAGAGGAAGGTGAAATGAGAGGAATTAAGATGTGCTATGTACAGAATCCTAATAACTCCAATCAATCTAAACATGATGTGCCATAACATGAGCTAAGACAAATAATATCAACAAGTATGTAAAAGGTTGTAGGGGAATCGGAGGAAGAGGGGAGGGGGAGGGAAAAGGAAGGGACTAGTACAAAATTAGCTATAATGTGTACAGGTAACCGCTCCCCAGGATGAGTGTAAACTTCAGGAGTTGCAGACATGTACCAACAAAATAAAATAATTTTTTTAAAAAGTTCAGTCAGTGAGGCTCTCCCCCCATCCTTCCTCCATTCTTCCTCCTTCTCTCCCACCTCTCTCTCTTTCTCCATTCTTCTCCTCATAGATAAGATCAATTCTAGAGGGTTAGAGGTAACACTGATATAGGCACGATAGGGATACAGGAGATGAGTTAAAGGGATGAATGAATGATAATTCAAGGTGTGAACAGTCACCAAGAACATGAGGCAGCAATTGTCTTCTACTGCCAAGATCTGCGAGCTTGGTTTCAGGTAGACAGACCTAGGTTTCAGTATGGGGACCTCTGCCTCTCGAGTCTAATAGAAAGTCCTTTTGCTTTCCTGGCCCTAAATCCCACATGTGTTAGATGGGAATATCAGCCTATCCTCTGTGGGCTTGTGGAGAGGATCAAATGAATTAGCACAGTGCTCGTCACAGAGTAGGAGTAGAATGGGAGTGATGGCCAAGTCCAGTTCATTCTGAAGCTCTTGTTTGTTTCACATCCACATTCTGCTTCCCCCTGCAGTTCACTGGGCCTCCAGAAGCAGGTGGGACTTGAAAATGTCAAAAGAAGATGGAAGCAGGTCTCAGTTAGGGAGAAGGCTGTAAACTCTGGAAAAGCTTTCTTCAATTTTCAGCAGTTTTTATCCCTAAAATATTTTCTATAATTTGGAAATAAAGCAAACTTTGAAACCAACAAAAAGAGTATGAAGGTAAGGGCTACTTCTTCTGTTTCTTTTCTTTTTTTCATGCAACTCTTGTAATTAAACACAAATCTTGAATAATGCAAACCTACAATTCATGCAAATTGATCCCTAATGAGATGGAAACAAGCCAGGTTTTAATTTGTTGAACTTGTGGGAGACAGTATAATGAGTTGGAAAGAACAGATGCAAAAACATGTCCTGTTTCAGCTAAAATCAGCCCAACATTTCATTTCTGTGCTCAGTCTCATAACTTTTTAATGCCTTCAATACAATTTTAAATTTTTCTGCTAAGGAGCTGTTTGTGTCTCCCAGATACATTGGGCTACCTTTATGAAAACTTTACAGTTTTCCCAGTTCTTTCTAGTTGTTCAGAATCTCAGTGACCTCACTTCCTGAGACTCAAGCCACAGAAGAGAATTTGATCCATTAATGGCCTGTAACAAGTAAATGTTCAAACTGCAACCACTTAAGCCTCAGGAATTTTTTTTAAATGCTTGGTAATTGGTTCTAAATATGGGCAGAAGGGCAAGACATTCACAAACTCTGTTCTGGTGGTAATTCTGGAGTTGAAGCCAAAAAAGACAAGCATTTCAGGCAGAAGAACCATGTAAGCAAAAAATATGGAAGCATGAATATGCATAACTTGTTTGGACATAATTAGAAGACTGAGCTTGTTCTACTGTTTATATTGAGTCCTCTCAGGTACATAAGAAGAGGTCAGGCACATAGAATTTTTCAATGTACCCCACCTTCACTTATAATCATTTCAGGGGTCCAACTTTTTCTTCTTAATAGTAAATAATACTTGACTCCTTGAACAAAGAAAGAAGAAACTAGAGTAACTTGTATCCACCCTATGCTGGTTAAGAGGTGAGTACTCAAAATATGAACTCCATCTAGGTAGTGTTTGCAACTTCACAAAGATATGTCTGGGTCCCCAAGATAATTCATATAAGACTTCGCAGAAGTCAACATATCCTATACGCATGGATAAACATTACTACAGTGAAAGAATACAAAGAAAACTCTGCAACTGGAAAGAGCACATGGAACAATGTCCAGGGGAAACCCAGTGCAAGTCTGCAGGGACTTTTTCCAGGGAGTCATAGAGGACAGGATGCCCACAATCCCCACAGCAAGGAGTTATGAAACAGAAGTGAAATGTTGTCTATCAAGGAAGCACATTGCTCATTAGAAACTCATTATCCATGTTGTTACTAGGAGTCGGCTTGCAGCCACTCTCTGCTTAACACATACTAAAACTCCACATTTCCAGCAGGAGGCAGAAGTTCAGCATAAACCACATAGTTTGTCCATTTTATGCACAGTACACACTTAACAGTTCTGGGCATAGTAAGAACTCTCTTCTGAATCCAAGTTTCTATCTTCCCTCTAAGAAGGCCCTTGTTAGATGGAATTCTCAGACTTGCTCTGCTGAACATTTTCTTCACAGGAGGTTATAAAAGTATTCAATCAATTATTACCCAGTGAAGAATGCAGAAAATTCTGGAAAGTACAACCTAACCTAAATAGAAATGAGGGGGG
Organism: Heterocephalus glaber; assembly: GCF_000247695.1. The sequence goes on along the minus strand of NW_004624735.1, from coordinate 16,950,870 downwards.
TATTTCTACATTTGGACAATTCAACAGGTATTCCTTACAGAGCAGCATTGAGACAGTGAACATTTGGGGAGAACAGATGGAGAAGAAACCACTAGCAGCAGTGAGCAGGAAAGTCTACTCTGAGCTGAGTCTTGAAAGATGAAGATGGAGAGAATGTGGGAAATCCAGCAACAGAGGAGGGACAAAGAGAACAGGAAAATGAGTGATATAGCAATGGTGTCTGGTTAATTCATTCATGTGCTCATCCAGCCCATAGTAGTTTCCTAATGGTGCTGTAACGTATTACCACAAATTCAGGGCCTTAAAATAATAACACACATGTATTCTCTTACAGTTCTGGAAGTCAGAAATCTGAAATGAGTTTTGCAGGGTAAAAACTGAGGTATCTTCAAGGCTCTTTCCATAGACTCTTGGCAGGTGCATCCATTATCTTGCCTTTCCTAGCTCCTGGGTTGCTTAGATTACTATTCCTTCCTCAAAACCTTCTGCCTCATCATCACATCTTCAGTTACTTTTACTTCTCTCTTATAAGGACCCTGTGATTACATTAGGACCACCTAGATGATCTAGAATTATCTCTCATTTCAAGATCCCTCCTCTAATCATAGCTGCAAAACACCTTTTGCTGTAGAAGTAGCATTTGCATGTTCTGGAGACTGGGGCATAGGCATCTTTGTGAGGATGGCTGTACTCAGGCAACTACACAGTCATCTACCCATTCATTTATTAATTCAACAAATACATATTAATCTTTTCTACATCATTCCCTGTCCCAAGCAAAGGGAGATTTTTAAAAACCTTGTCTGTTGATAAGTATTCGTGTGTGTGTGTGTGTGTGTGTGTGTGTGTGTGTGTGTGAGACCTTTGGTCAAGATTTTCCTTAGTTTGGTAGGAGTACAGGCAAGTTTGAGTCCATACCACTGCAATAAAACGAATATCACAATAAAGTGAGAAACATGAAATTTTTGACCACCTGATATGTTTACGCTATTTTAGTTTAAGAGTGCAATAGCATTATGACTAAAAAAATCTGTGAGCCTTAATTTTTGAAACTTCCCTATTACTACTAATAATTGAAGCTATTGGAAAAATGGTGCCAATAGACTTGTTAATCACAGGGCTGCCACAAATTTCTTTTTTTTTTAATCAGCGTATACTTTATTTTTGAAAAAATATATATTTATTG
>NW_004624735.1:16926000-16938676 GCF_000247695.1 Heterocephalus glaber | reverse complement strand
TTCTAGCTAGGAGTATACCTTCTTTAATAGGTGCTATTCAAATTTTATATTTCCTCCAGAGTTAGTTTCATTAATTTGTCTTCCAAGGTACTTCTGAGAAGTTGTCAAATTTACATCAAAACAGATTTTTGAAATATGCTTTCTATATCCTTTTAAATTCTGTAAAATCTGTGGTAATGTCTAGTCTTGATATTGTAATTTAAAAATGTATAATTGATATTGTATAACAGGAAGAAAATGTCTAAAGGTGCAGGGGAAGTGGGAAGGGTAGGGGAAAGGAAAAAAGGGAAAGGAAAAAATATGAGAAAAGGAAAAAAATGGAAACAAAATCTTTGCAAATAGGGAAGGGTGGAGGGGGTGAAGGGAGAGCAGGGGAAGGGGAAAAAAATAAGAATCAAGATACTCATGTAATGGTACAAGATCCCAATGATGAATGTAACTGTATTTTATACCACAAATGTACCAATAAACTTAATGGGAAAAAAATAAAAACTTTACAAGTAAACATAATGCCTAAAGACCAGGATGGAGGAGGTACTACTAGACCTTCTCACCTGATGATATGTCACTTTGATGGTTCAGTAAAGGATATTTTGCTAACTCCAAAACATAGCGTAATGAATGCTAACATGTTCAAAGTGAAGAGGGAAATATATGAACAGTACTAACCTGTGCTCTATCAAAGGTACAAGCAGATGCTAAGTAAATGTGCTTAAAGAAAGATTTGTTTGCTTAGAGGTTTGCCATGCAGTCACGAACATATTTCTGCAGAAGATCAATGCACAAAGACATGCAAAGGCATATCTCTTGCTAGGTGCTGATTCTATTATCACTCACCCTGCTTTATTCCTCCAGCATCAAAGAATGCCAGGCCTGGGTCACTGCACTAATCCCCAAATTTCCATTCTGACCCAGTGTAGACCATAAAGTAGGTACTCCTGGTTCATCATAAAGTGACAAAAGTGGGAAGATTTTTACAAAATTACAGAAACTAATGTTACTCAACTGAGAGTACTGGCAGGATGGATGGATATATAGCACTGGAGTCAAAACCACAGTGAATTCTGGACCCAGATGGCTGGGAGGGTGCAAATCCCAGCTCTACCACATATTAGTGACATGACCTGGTTGTTGCATAACTGACTCCTCTTGGCCTCAGTTTACTTACCTTACTTACCACCAGGTCAGCATAGTAATTTGGGGACTAGTGCAATGACTTCCAGCCCTGGCATTCTTTGATGCTAGAAGAATACAGCAGCATGGATGATAATAGAATCAGCAACTAGCAAGAGATGTGCCTTTGCATGTGTTTGTGGGTTGAGCTTCTGTAGTTTACTCATTTGCGAAATGCAGATAATCACAATGCCATAGCTTTGTCTTGAGGACTAAATAAAGTAATGGGTGATTTTCTATTCCCAGATAATTATCTATAAGTATATAATTTATTACAATAAATTGTGAAGCATTTAGAATAGCAGTAATTCCCTCTAGAGTAGCACATGGTGAGGCTACATAAATGTTTGCTACATGAGGAGAATTCCATTTAGTCTTAGATTATGTTCCAACTGTTTTTCTGGTATTTTTAATCTTTTGTAAAATTCCGGTTTTAGCAAATTATTTGGCTTTGTGTTGATTTGGTTTTGATATTCTTTTTTAGTATTTATTTGTGGGAATTGATGTAGCCATATAACATGCTTTGATAGTTTTCTATCTCTTTATCCTCTTCTCTTTACCTCCCCTCCCCCATCAACAAAAATTCTGTCTTCTTGCTTCCTACCATCACTCCTTTATTTTACTTATTTATTTAGGTTGTAAGGTTTTCATATAAAAGAAACCATGAGATATTTAACTTTCTGTGCCTAACATATTTCATTTAGCATTATGCTCTCAGGGTCCATCTGTCTTCCTGAAGATGACATTATTTCATTTTCTTTATGGATGAACGATATTCCATTGTGTATGATATATACATATAATATGTGTGTACATATATACATATGTTCATTTATACGTATATATAATCATATTTTTATATTCTTATTTGAAAGAATAAAAATTGGCACTTATCTGGAAATGGATGGTACATGCCTATAATCCCAGCATCCTGAGAGGTTAAGGCAGGAGGATCACAAGTGTAATCCCAGCCTGGGTAATTTAGCAACTTAGCAAGAACCTGTCTCAAAATAAAAATAAATAAATAAATAAGCAAATAAATAAATGAAAAGGGGCCAGAGATAAATGTAGCTCAATGGGAAGGCCCTGAGTTCTGGAATCCCCAGTACTAAAAAAAAAAAAAAAGTATGTACCCAATCTTCTACAGCATTTAAACCTATTTTTAAAATTCTTATTGAAATCTCCATGTCTGCAAAATACTATGATAGTCTCACACCTCCCGGCCCCATTTTATAAACAGAGAAACTAATACCCAAGTATGGAAATTAGATGAATTGCCATACACTGACAGTTCTGCAGGATAGCTCCCAGCCCCTACAATGTCCTGCCTGGCCCACGTGTTTCTTCTCATCATGACCTTCCCACAACACTGGTTTGGTTTCTCTTCCTCCACTACTCCATGTTTAGTACCAAGGTGGAGCCCACTTTCTTACTTAGGAGGAGAGTTATGCAATAGCCATATATTCTCCGGCGAACACGGGCAGTTTTTTAAGGTTGTTTTTCATGATGAAATCTGTCTCAGAGGGAAGGAGTTCTAGTGGAATATACATGGGATTAAAATTGCAAAGGCTGTGAAATCATGAAACTTTCCTGAGATCTATACATAAGTGAGGTCTCTGCTCCCCAGCAAGCTCAGGCTGATTCCACCAATGCAGGAATTGGTAGAAATGTGGAATTATGGATGAGAACTTCACTTTTTACCCTTTACAGTTTTTTAGATTCTTTAAATTAAATAAATGCTCACTATGAACACCAAATATTTCCACGTATGTTAATTACACATCAAATGTGAAATGTACAATTTATTACAAATGTGAGTGAAGCCTTCCCTCTTCAAAAGGAAGTAGTGGAAATCATCAGAGAAGCATTTTACAACCTACCGCAAAATAAAAACAAACCTCTTATTTTCTTTTTCTTCCAAAAAAATAGTCCTACTAAACATACTCTAGATACCCACAGATACAGGCTAAGAAATGCCTCTGATACCATATTGCCATGTAACTGAGAGTCTGAAGTCTCTGTGGCTGTGCCCTATGATACTGGATATATTGCAACCAGCCCAAGGAAGAAGCAATGGTCATTAATCTCTAGTAGTGAAGTAAAAATAGCTTCATGGATTTTATTAAGTGTGGAGTGGTGATACAATCTAAGCTATGTATAATAATCAATATATGTCTTAAATAAGAATCCTGGCTGTTTTTAGGTTTGAGGATATGGAAAAAAAAAGAATTACGTTTCCCTGAAATGTTTCCTGACGATAGATCTTTATAAAAATAAAGCACAAAATCTGGGATCTCCAATTGTCCCTGAGCAGAAAGAAAGGCATACATCCTTGGTTTTCTCCCACAAAATGGAGCCAGGTGCAGATCTTCGATGTTAGATCTGCAGTCAGAAATCTGTTTTATTTGTAAAACAAGAAACGGATCCCATTGTTCTTATTTTTAGTGATTAAAAGTAGGTTATAACAATGAAGTATCCTGGCTAATTTATCAATCTGAAGAGGATGTTTTCATGAACAACAGGAGCTCATGTTTTCAAAGAAAAGGAGTCAGGAATGTCACAGGGCTGGTGGTGGAGTTTATAGCAAGAATCCTACAAGAGGTGCACATGGGAGTAGGGAAAATGCAATGGTTTCAGTTGTGTGAGCAAGACCAAGAGATAATCTGACATCAACATGCGGGGTCCCTGAGCCTTGCTCTTCTAGCAACCTATCTGGCATTAGTAAAGAAGAGGAGATCAAACTTCTAGGGGTATTTATCACTTCGGAACCTGGAACACTTGGAAAAAATTTTTAAATGCTTCTTTATGCAAAAACTCCGTGAATCACTGAGAAAATGGGAAATGACTAATAAAATGACTACTCTCATATTGTGGTTCCTAGTTCAAGACCTACTCCTTCTCATGCCCTCTAGAAAACAGAAACAGACAATTTAAACTGATCTTTTGTTCCTCCCCTGAAATTCTGTAGCATAACACATGTCCGTACCATAAAATTGGTTTCATAATTCAAGCTATTTTATCTTTAGCTAGAATTTTTGTTCATTAGACAACTGGGACCTGATCTTCTACAGAATCACTGTGGTCTCAAGGTCCTGGGAAACATGACCTCTTGCAGCCTGAAGGCACCTGCTCTGTCAGTCTGCTTCATCTCCCTGTGGTGAGCCCTCGGCACCAAAACTTGCAAGGATGCTCTGCAGTGCCAAACCCCTTATGGGACCAGATTGAAGCAGTCACTGCAATGTCCACGGTTGAGTTACCTGAGAAGATACAGCTGAGAACTATGTCAAGTACACCTAGCCTTTCTGACCTAAAACAGCTCCTGTTCCAGTCCAGAAGGAGGAAGTGGGTTGTGGTCCCCAACAGAAGAGGAAAAGTGTAATCATCAGTGCATTTGTTGAGTAACAATGAATTATTTCTCAACAGATTTCTTCAAAAGTACCTGCAGTCTGAAAGCATGGCCTTGGAATCATATTAATTGTGATCAAGTTCCAGTCTTTCACATTCTAGCTTTGTGGCCTTGAGCAATCACTTCACCTTTTTGAGCTTCTATTTTTTCCTCTGTGACATGGTGATGTTAGTAATCCATATCTGCCCCTCTTGGGGTTTGTGGTACTCAAAGACATTTCTTACCCTTCTCTCTTGCTGTAACTGTTGTCCAAAGGTAGTGCTTGTTTCACATTTAGCTTATGTGATTATTTACCAAAGAATGTCCAATGCTGAGGATATATTCTATCAGGTAAATAAGACGACTCAGCCTCTGATGCCAATCAGCATCTTTCCTTACACTGGAGCTTGAAGAGATAGAAGTATTACATAAGTTCACAGACAGGGACATGTGCTCAGCAAGGATGCTATGGCTGACATTCAAGTTCTGGGTCCAGTTTGACAATAACACAGACCACTGTGAGTCCCCAGTGTGGGTACTTGCCTGGAGAAATCAGCCAACCACCTAGTATCAGGCTGACCACATTAGACCCTGTAAAACACAGTGGAGGCAGGATTTACCATCATTAGAAAATATGCTTACCTCGCTCAGAACTTGCCCTTCTCAACAGACTTCTTCAACAGTACTTGCAATCTCAAAGCATGGACTTGGAATCATATAAATTATGTTCAAGTTCCAGTCTTTTGGAAACCACTGTGCTTCTGCTGACACTTCAGTCTGCAGACATACAGAATTCTTTACATACATTCCCATGGTCTAACATGTATTGACTTAGAATTTGACTTCACAAAGAATACCAAAAAAATGGACTCACACCTTTCTGGGACTACCACCTATGGTGGCCATATCTAGAGATAGTGGCCTACCAGACTGGTGAAATATCCTACTGAAGCCTAAGAGACAGCATTAACTAAGATAAAACTTTGCATAGTTGGGGCCCTGTACTATAATATATCATATACTTTTGAATGAGAAACCAAGATACGATGTTTCTTCCAAAGCCAGAAAATATAGGAATCACTCTAACATCTAGTAATCCACTGACAAAATGGCTGAAACTTTGAGTGTTACTAAGTTAGAGCTTTTAGATCCCAGGAAATGAATTCTTCCATTACAGGATGCAAAATTGATCTAATTAAATCAGAAGCTGAAACCACTGCCTGGCTATTTTTGGTTCCTCATGTCATAAAACACCAGGCAGAGATGGGATTTACATTATGGCTAAGATGGTTGATTCAAATTACCATGGGGAAATTGCTGGCTGCCACAGTGTAGGGCAGGAAGAATGATGAGTGGTATCTGGGGAAGTTGTCAGGGTACTTCTTAATGTGCCTATATTTGATAGTAAGCACCAATAGGAGATTATAGCCATCCACCCAAAAATCAGGACCACTAAGCACTCAGAAATTTCAGCCATAAAGACTTAACCATACTGAGTTCTAAAACTGGTGTTTTTAAATGCCAAAGCTGATATTTTTAATACCAATATTTTTTCCATTGTGGAGCCCTGATGAGGGGCTGGTTAAGAGTAAAAGTAACATGAAATGGTGAGTACTTTGTCATACTCAAGTGAGAGATACCATGAAGCATTTAAGCTTGTGTGTCTGGTTTATTTCACTCAATATTATATCTTCCAAGTGCATCCATTTTCCTACAAATGTCTCCAATTTGTCCTTCCTTATAGCCCTGTAGTAGTCCATTATGTATTCCATTAGATATCACATTTTCTTTATCCAATCATCTGTTGATGGGTATACAGGCTGCTCCAGGCAAAGAACATAATAAAGAATGGATGGAAGGAGACAGGGGGATGAATTTCTTGCAAAAGGGAAGGGGTCCAGGAGAACAAGGACCTGGGGAGAGGGAGAGGGGAAGGGGAAATAAGTAGAATAAATATATGTCATATACAGGAACCTAATAATCACAATGAATGTAAATAAATGTAATAAACATGAGCTAAGATTAATAGTACCAGTAAGAATGAAAATGGAAAGAGGGGAATTAGAGGAGGAAGGAGGGAGGGGAGAGAAGGGGATAAAAAAAGGAGCAAGCTGTATTATGTACATGTACCCACAACGCAGGATGATTGTAAACTGCATGTACTACAAACATGTACTAAAAAATAAGTTTAAAACAACATAAAATGGTGGGAAGGGGAAGTAACAAATATCAACTATGGTGTCATCACTATCACATATAATGGGAAATGTAGTGTTGTGCGTATCTTGGGAAGAACAAACACCTTTCTTTTTTTCTGTGTTCCTCCACTCTTTGAATGAAGTGTGTTGTTGATGCTTAACATTATAACTTAGTTCATAGACTATGAAAAGTCTCCAAGGAGTGGACCATTTTCACCTGCAGTCCTTGATCTCGATATCATTAGTCTCTGACATTTTGTGTTCCCCATCAGTACCCAGATGGCAGGAGTGCCTCCACTGACACTGGACATCCTTCCCCTGTGTTAGGTTGAAGCATGCAAGTGTTTAGGGGAGTTATAAATGAGTGATAAAAGAGAGTGTACAAAAGAAACGGACTCTGCCTACCCTGTGCCTGTGTTTTCTTAAGTCCACTCCTCACTCTCCCCACCCTGCAGTGTCAAAGGAACTGACCCCAGAAGGCTGATTTTCAGTTACAAGAAACACTGGTAACAGATGACAGATTTGAAGGGAAAAGCAGTTTTTCTCTTTCTCTGTGTGGCCAGACAGAGTTTCTATAGCAGCTTCATGCCTCATGCAGTATTCCTACCCCAAGGAATATGGGTGCCTGGAATCCAGTAATGACATCTCCTCACTTTGTCTCTCCAGAAAAATGAAGGTAGATTTCTGGTGTTACTAAATCTGTGCTGGCTTACCCTCTCCTATGGATTTCTCAGCCTTAACGATCACCTCTGTTACTAATTCCCTGCATTAAATACCTTCTTTTTGAAGTCCTCAGAATGGTGTCTGCTTTCCTGGTTTTGTACTGAGAAACAGACTAGCTTTTTTGATTATTATGAAGTACCACAGTTAATATGCATATGTACATAGCATAATGCCTAATACATGGCAGTTGTCAGAGATTCATTGCTTAGTATTAAATGCATGGATTTGACTGCAGGGTTTGAAATCTCGTTCTATCACTTACCAGACTGAGCAAGTTATTTCAAAGTTCTATGCCTCAACTCACAATAACCAAGATACGAAAACAGCCAAGGTGCCTGCCATTAGATAAATGGACAAAGAAAATGCAGTCTACATATACACAATGGAATATTATTCAGCCATAAAGAAGAATGAAATTTGTCATTTGCAGGGAAATGGATGGAAGTGGAGTCCATCGTGTTGAGTGAAATAAGACAGACTTAGAAAGACAAATATCACAAATATTTCTCCCTAATATGTGAAATCTAAAAAAGATGACAAGAAAGTAGAAGGAGGACTATTATTATCCCAGAGGAAGGGAATAAGCGGGAGGGGAGGAGGAGGAAAGTGAAAGGGTAGGTGGTAATAGGAAGATGGATATAATCAAAATAAATATGCACTGAAACCAAAAGAGGGAAAGGCAAAGTGGTGATGAGGGGTGTGAAAATGATCAAAGTATGTTATATGCATACACAAATCTGCCAAATTGCAACCCATTAATCCATATAATCAATATACAGTAATGAAAAGATATGAAAAATTGCATGCCTTATTTTCCAAATCCTCAAAAATAATACCTACTCAAAGGGATGTTAAATATGAATTAGATTCGTGTAAAGCACAAGGAGTAGTCCCAGGTAAAAACAGGTCCAATAAATGTGGGTGATTTTTACCTGCTGTCATTTACAAAAAGTCTGTTGATTTTCAACAGAAAAGGAAACAAGGGTCTTTGAGCACCTAGTTTGTACCAGTTAGAATCACATGATTCTAAAAGCAAAACACTTTGTTTCGGTATAGTTCAAGCGGTAAGATGTATTACCCTGGGAAAAGTGATAGCGGCAAAACTAGACTCTCTTATCCCCCATGGAAATATGGAATTGGATGTGGTGTGTGTCTGTGTGTGTAGTTGTAGCTGCCCGCTATCAGCTACCAAGGTGCCTATGGTTTGGTCCTGGCCTGGATCACTGCATGCCTTTCGTGGAAAGAGCACTAGTTAGAGGTTAAAGACTGGGAGTCCAGTTCTGTCCATACCACATAGCTCTTATGTGTCAGGAACGAGTTAAAAAGTCTCTGACTTTAATTGCATTCACCTATAAATAAGATAAATATCTACCATAAGCTTATTACACTGAAATGGAACTTTTGGCTATTATAACTACAAATTATGAGAGAGATTGGGGGTTTTCTCCAGTAAAAAGCTGAGGTGAACTGTCAATCAGAAGAAGCCAGGAAACATGGCTCTATCTCCTTGAACATTCAAAATAATTCTATGGTTTTGGTTCTATGATTAGGCCCCTTTGGATAAAGAAAGAGATTTACAAAGATCTTTGCTGTGTTATCCAAGATTGTTAGCAAGTTGCAGAGACTGAACGTGCATGCAGAGTCAAGAGTCAGAGCTCAGGTTCGTAGTCTTGATGCTGTCACCCATCTCTAGCCAGATAGGGTGCTGGGACTGGATTATGCATTTCAGGGGTCTGCATGCAACAGAATGTCATTTGTGTGCAGTGAAACCATTGCAAAGACAGCTTGGTGTGGGGTGGAAAGCAGAGAGATGGTAAATCTATGGAGTGCTTTCTGAGATCATTCTCAATAAAACTTCAGGCCCACAGGAGAATTTTCAACAATGCAACTCTTGAGGAAAATTTGATTTATGGAGAAAAGCGGTGAATGACTGGAGTCTACACCAACTCACGCAGGGTAACTAAGTGGACAGTGAACAAACACCCAGACATTAGCAAATAAGTACAAAGAAGACTGTGATAAAGTTATGATAAGACATGACAGACATAGGAGTGAGTACCAAGCCCACAGGGGCTAAGCTCTAACATTGGAGATTCAGGCTTTTGGAGGGCTTTTGTCATATTTGTGCCTTAATTGTGCAGAAAGAGAATCTGCAGCTGTCTCTGGTACCAGGTGACATGGGACAGGTGCATCCATCTGTTAGCACAGGTTCTTCATCTATAATCTGGGAACATCACCTGTCATGTCATTGCCAGACCTTTTAAGGAGACAACAGATGGAATCATAAGAGCTGACTCATTATATACATGTGTCTGCAAAATGTTTCCAAATACATCATCCCAGCTGAATCTTACTCCAATCCAACATTATTGATACAAAACTGATAGTTACTGGAAACATACAGTGGACCTGCCAAGCCAATACTGTGGTAGTAAGCTTGTTGTCTGTTATTGTTTTGTTTTGTTTTCTAAATCTTTGCCTGCTTTTATTCTAATTTTATCCTCTGGTGGAACTTGGATCCCCACGCTGAAAGTGAGCTCCCAAAAGGCCTTGTTGGATAGGCATGGCCAGCAAAAACTCCAGACCACCAATGATAGAGGGGCTGTGGCGTTTGGGTGACTGATTAAGAAATGACTTTGAAAAGTATGGAGTGCTTGGCAAAGGGATCCCTTTGATGCAAATGCAGACCTCATTGCCAGTGACAAACATCAGACACAGACACGAGTGCCAGAGTTTCCTCTGCAGCACCCGGGCCAGATTACAACCCTTCTGGTACATCTGTAATTAGCTGACTCACTTGATAAGTGGCCTTCCAGGTGGGTTTCTGAGAAGAGGAGCAGGAAGAACTCTCCAGCCATGGCTAGACTGACCCGATGGCCTCTGCCATGTCATTTGCACTTCAAGCAGAGTCTGGCCTGTTCCTTTCTGAATATTTTATATTAGCCAGGTCAGGAAAGATGCCTATTGTTTAATTTATACCTGAGTGTTCACCCTTTATCTTTTTATCATTCTCTGGAGATGGAGTTAGAATATGAGAAGAGTCTGGAGTTGGATTTAGGAAGAACCTACAGCCCAGAAACACTCATTTTAGGGGATTATTGTGAGACCAGCTGCAGGTGAGTACATGAGTAGTGGCCCTCACTGCCTCAGCTCAGGAGAGAAAAAAGGCAACCACCAGAGGCCCAAGAATGCTCGCCACAGTGCCACTAGTATCTCTTTCTTGACCTAGGCTTTCCTTAATCTAATAGACTGAGTACTGCTCCCAAATGCAGGTAGGAACAACATAGAAAGAACTTTCTTGGCCCCCCAGTACTGAGGAACAGAACCACAATCAACAAAGAGGAGATGAACCTTCCAGGCCACCGAAGTGCTCAGGTGATCCTCGTGAGCACCAGCAGCACACACACTTCCCCCCACCCCCTTTGAAATAAGAAGACACCTACACAAGTCCCAAAACCAGACATCCAGATCACGTAACGCAACACCAAAGGGAAACAAGATGAAACAATCTGATATTCAACCACCTGGACTCCTTGAACTGGCAACAAAAGAGGATATGGAAAAACTGAAATCAGAAATAATTTCTCAGATAACAGCAGAGAATGTGCCCATAGTGCAAGACATGATCAATAAATCTAGAGAGGACATAGATAATAAAAATAGAGGAGCTGAGGAACATGATGGAATCCCAACATAGGAAACAAATAGAATCCATAAAACAAATGCAAACAGAATTCCCAGAGATTAAAAACTCCATTGAAAGTTTACAGAGCAGAATGACCCAATGTTAGGACAGAATATCAGATATAGAAGATAAGATTGCAATTAGTGAAAAGGAAAAGAAAAATTTCTGTAAAATAGAAAGGGATCCCCAAGAAAGCAATTCAGCAGCTGCTAGATGATACAAAGAATAATAACATAAGACTAATCAGAGTCAACAAAGAAACAGGAGAGAGTGCAGATGACATAAAAAAACTGTTCACAGAAGTGATAGCAGAAAACTTCCCAAGCAAGGGAAAAGAACTTGACATGCAGATAAGTGAACCATATAGGACACCAAATAGCCTTCATAAAAAAAATCTACACATAGGCATATAATAGTTAAGATTCCAGAAACCCAAGAGAAGAACAAAATTCTACAAGCAATTAGAGAAAACAAACAAATCACATTCAAAGGAAAGCCCATCAGAATTACAGCAGAGTTCTCAACGCAAACCCTCAAAGCAAGAAGAGCTTGGAGTGATATATTTCAAAGCCTAAAGGAAAACATCCTCCAACCCAGATTGGTGTACCCTGCAAAACTATCTTTCAAAATTGATGGAGAAATAAAATATTTTCATGAAAAAGGGCACCTTAAGAACTTCATGAATACCAAGCAAGCACTCTAAAAAATTTTAGACAATATCTTGGAAAAGACAATGAGGATCACAACCCCAGGAAACCCAGCAGAATGAATCCATCTGACATGATAAGAAATTAGTTGCAAAGGGGCAGAATCCAACAAAAAGAAAAGGTCATGAGAATGATAAGTCAATATGTATCAGTTATAACCATCAATGTTAATGGTCTCAATTCACCAATTAAAAGAAATAGACTGACAGAATAAGTCCAGAAGGAAGATCCAAAAATATGCTGCATAGAAGAAATACACTTAATTCAAAAAGAAACTCATAGACTGAAAGTTAAAGGGTGGAAAACAATACTCCATGCAACAGGAATCCAAAAAAAAAAGCAGGAGTAGCTATCCTCTTGGCAGATTAAGTGGATTTCAAACCAACACTGATTAAGAGAGACACTACATCCTTGTAAAGGGAACAATCCAACAGGAAAAGATGACAATCATAAACATATATGCACCAAACACTAGTGCACTCAACTATATAAAACAAATATTAAAGGACATGAAAAATCAAATAAGCACTAATACAATAATAGTGGGGGATCTCAAAACCCCACTGTCACAAATAGATTAGCTAAACAAAAAATAAGGAATGAAACACTAGAACTCAATCAAACTCTTGAACAAATGAACTTAAAGATGCTTACAAATTGTTCCACCCCACAAAATCAGAATACATATTCTTTTCAACTGCACATGGGTCATTCTTCAAAATAGACCACATACTCGCTCATAGAACGTGTTTAAGTAAGTGCAAAGGAATTGAAGTTATCCCCTGTATATTATCAGACCATAGTG
>NW_004624735.1:16913486-16923569 GCF_000247695.1 Heterocephalus glaber | reverse complement strand
TGAGATTCCACCTCACTCCAGAAAGAATGGCTACTATCATGAAATCAACAAATAACAAATGCTGGCAGGGCTGTGGGGAAAGAGGAACACTGCTCCACTGCTGGTGGGAGTGTAGACTGGTGCAACCACTGTGGAAATCAATATGGAGATACCTCAAAGAGCTAGGACTGGAAGTCCCTTTTGACCCACCCATTCCCCTGCTAGGTATCTTCCCCAAAGATTTAAAAGAATCATACCACATTGATATAGGTGCACCCATGTTCACAGCAGCACAATTTGTAATAGCTAAAACTTGGAAGCAGCCTAATTGCCCATCAACTGGAAACTGGATAATGAAAATGTGTGGTTTTTTTATAAAATGGAGTACTACTGAGCCATAAAAAACTGAGAAATTAGAGACATTTATTGCTAAATGAATGCACATTGAGGCAATACTCTTAAGCGAAATAAATAGGACACACGTGTGTAAATATCAAATAGCTCCTCTAGTGCGAGAAACTGAAAGTGTAAATAAGGACTAAAAGGTATAATAGATAATGTGAAATAGGAAGAAAAGGAGCAAATGAAGGAGAAGTGAGAGGGCTAGGGGAAAGGAAAGAAGGGAATGAAATTAATATGAGAAAATGGAAAAATAGAAACAAAGTCTTTGTAAATAGGGAGGGGTGGAGGGGTTGAAGGGAGGGCAGGGGAAGGGGGAAAAATAAGAACCAAGAGAGATTATATAAAGGTGCAAATTTGCAATGATGAATGCCATTATACTGTATACCTAAAGTGTACCAATAAAATTAATTTCCAAGAAAAAGAAAGATCCTTCTCACTCCAGGCTGGATCCCCTCACTTTCAGTTATGTTGCTTCTGTCCTTCACATCGTGTTAGGAAGCAGCTGCACCCCACGGGAAGGCCATTTTTATCACTGCCTCCTGATACTCTCGCCTTCTGGCCCAGCAGAACTTCCCACAGTTCTTTTAGAAAAAACAACCCCAGTCTCTCTGGTGCTAGCCAGGCCCATAGTTCAGCACCTCTGAGCCAATTAGCATAGTTTCTCAAGCTCAGCATCTGTGCTCACAGCAAAGTCTTTGGACCAGGTGATTGAGCAGGTGACATCCTTCGTGCCATAGCCTTGGACCAGATCAGAAGCCCACTCCTCACATAAGAGTGGCTGAGGCAGTAGGGTTCCAACTGCCTCTAGGACTCTAGGACTCTTTTGTTCCCACTTCTACCACTACTACTACTGCTACTACTGCTACTACTACTACTACTACTACTACTACTACGTCATTAAAAAGCTAAAGGGGAATAAATGTTAAATAGGATGCTGATATCATTGGTATAAATTTGTCTGTAGGAAAGACAGGCCCTTCATCACTAAAGCTATAAACCACATAAAATTGAAGCAAATATGGTTCTTGTCCCCAAATAGCATCAGCAAGTGGCTTAAATTCCTTGAGCACACATAAACATTTATTTTATAGCATATCTAGTCTCTTCCTTGGAGCCTAAAGACCAGTGGAATGAATTGGTCTTTAAATCCAGTGGTGGGGAAGGGAATGGAGGGTCCTCATGAATGAGGTTACCTTTGAGCCTCAGGAATAAGGATGATAGAGTAGTAATACCCCTTATCCCTGGGAAGAGTGTGCAAAGTGGATGGGGCACTGGCATTGGGTGTTGAGGGAGTGATGACAGCACAGGACTAAGGAAGAGAGAAGGAGAAGACATGAAAAAGGATTTAGCTAGGCCTAGAACCTCTCTAGGAAGTTGAAATTTGATTCCCAGGGGGATGTAGATCCCTACAGGGGTTTACAGTGGAGTGGTCCAATTAGACCTGGATTCAAAGAAACCCCTGGCAGCTCTTTGTGTGTTTCATTAGGGGAAGAGGAACTGGAGGTGACCACAGGGAGGAGGTCAGCAGGAGGGAAAATGGGAAGGGAGAAAAGGGAGAAAATCAGCAGTGCTCAGTGTTCACCCACTGGCCAGGAGATGGGCTGAAGTACATGAATAATAGATGAAGTGCCGGGTTGATGATGTAAATTAGAATGAGCATTTTAACAAAGTCCTTACATGAACATTTCAGGGCTGGGATCATCAGAGGTTCTTTACTTTTAGTGGTAGCAGCAGTGGTGCTGAAGAGGAAAGAGAGGGCATCTTTTTCCATTTGTGGCTGCCAGTCTTGTGACATTCAAAGGAAAACAACCAATGTTGTGGCAGCCATGAGGCAGCTGACTCTGGGAGAATGCAAGCTCTGTTAACCTGAAATCAAGCTAATTGTCTCCAATATTATTTTCAATAATAATGAACAATGATTAGTGCCAAACTCTGGGATAAGTGATTTATGTACGCTGCATCGTTTAATTCCTCCAACACCCAAGGAGGTAGATTCCATTGTCTTCCCTTAACATCCAAGGAACCTAAGATAAGAATGGTTGACAGTTCACTGAAGGCCTCCCAAGAAATGAGTAGCAAGCAGGAAATTGATTTCAGTTCTTTCTAACTCTGAAGATCTTGCAAATATGTACGATGGGGTTTTATGCTTAACATACAAATGTCAGAAGCAGCAATTTCTGTCGACTTTTTTTTTCAAGACACCACAAAGATGTTACTATTAATAGTCTCTTCATCTCAGAGAGCTTAAAGCAACTCATTTAAAAGCCAGACAGCTTGAAGGTAGCTTGCCAGGGATTTGCAACAAGGTTCTCTTACTCCAGAGTAGATGAGGAATCTAATACACAGCCCATTTTCTCCTGTTGTAGACTCATTTCTCCTTTATTTACCCTCTATTTTTTGTTCATGGCATTACCAAACACCCCACCTCCAAAGCAGAACTATCATCCACCATAACCAAACCTGTCTTCTTTATCTCCTACAGTTCTCTTTCCTTCTCTCTGGTCTGTCTCCTCTGACTTAAACAAAGCCCACCTCCAACAGTCCACTGGGCTTTCTCAGTCCTCACTCCACTTAACCAGTGGTTTTCGAATTTCAGCATACCTGGTACCTGAAAAATGTTCGGACACAGCCTCCTGGGCCTCAGCTCCAGAGATTCTGGGTCAGTGAGTGCTATGGCTTGAATATGACTCAGCTCCTCTGAAACTCAAGTTGAAACTCTCTACTCATGAGATTTTAAAACGTAAGACAAGCTGGCATCTTTCAGAGGTAACTTCATGAGTGAATTAATCTATTCGTGCCATTTGAGGATTAATGGATTGATGGGCTTAGAAAAGGCAGTCTAGCCAGGCCACTGGAAAGCTCCCTGTCTCTCACTATGTGATTCCCCTGTGCCACCCTGAAACTCTGCCAACAAAAACCCATCACTAGACATTGTTCCTCAACCTAAGAGCAGAACCATAAGCCAAGATAAATCTCTCTTCTTTATAACTTAGTCTGCAGCATTGTTTTATTAGCTACAGAAAATAGACTAAGACAATAGGTATGGGGTGAGACCTACAAATTTGCATCTCTACTAAATTTTCAAGACGGGCCACTACTGCTAAGAACCTCACTTTGAGAACTTCTGCCCTACACCATGCCTCCCAAAGTGACCACTTCTCTTCTGTGTGTATAAATGCTCCATGGTTTCTCATGACCTAGAGAAGGTAAATGTTCAGCATTTCATAAGCTTTGGTTCATGTGAGCCCAGGTAGGGGAATGGTAGATCAAAGATGGATCAGAGGTAAGAGCTGAAAATGCCACTCAGTCTGATGGTACTACTAAATTTATAAAGATTTTCCTAGGCTCAGAGAAAGAAATAGCCCTGAGCAAAAGAGAGTGACCAGGTAAGGGGGAAGTAATCTTCATCACAGTCCTCCTGAATTTTAATTGTTCAACTGTTTGTTTGACCATTCACTTACTATTCTAGGCAATGGACCAGCATTAGGGCTGGATGCTCCAAGGATATAATGACAGGCTTAGAGAACCTGATGGTGAACTATTGCCTGGATAACAATTTATCAACTAATATATTACACTATAATTAGTGTACTAAAGAGGAAAATCACATGATCATACTAACTGCTGAAGAAGCATTTGACACCAACAAAATAGTCTTATTTTAAGAAGAAAGAAAGCACAGTCAGAAAACTAGGAACAGAGTCCACCCTGATAAAGTCCTTCATGAAAATCCAAGAACTAACATAATACTTGATAGTGGCAGACTAAGTGTTTTGCCCCTCTGGTCAGAAATAAAACAAGGTAGTCTGCCATTACCAAGTCTAGCCAACATTTTAGTGGATGTTCCAGCCAGAACTATTAGGCAAGCAAAAAATAAGTGAAAGTCATGGAAAGGAAGAAGTAAAACTATTTCTACTTATAGATGGCATGATCTTAGATAAAGAGAATATGTAGGAATTCACTTTAAAAAACTACAAAACTATAAAAACTTAGAGATAATCACCAAGTTCAGCAATACTGCAGATATAAGATCAATAAAACCAGCTGTATTTCTATATCCTGGCAATGGACAAAGATGAAATCAACAAAATAATTTACAAGAGCATCACAAAAGAATAAAAAAAGACATTTAACAAAAGTGTAATGCTTTTACACTGAGAAACACAAATATTATTGACAAAGAAGATCTAAATATAAACATAAAGAAATCCCATGATTGTGGATCACATTATCAATCATGTCAAATGACAATAATCCCTAACTTGATCTCCAGATTCTATTCAATTCCTTTCAAAATGCAGGCTGGTATTTTGCATAAAGAAAAGATACATCTTCATAACCTTAGATTAAACAATGATTTCTTAGGTAGAATACAAACAAAATATACAAAAAGAAAAATTAGATAAACAGGACGTCAATGACATTTTAAAAAATACTTTCATCCTAAAATTCTACCATTAAGAAAATAAACAGACAACCCACAAATTGGAAGAAAACTGTACAAATTATATATCAGATAGAGGACTTTTATCTGGAACATATTTTTTAAAAAAACTTCTGTGGTAGTAACAAGAGCTAAAAATTTAAATGGACAAAGAATCTAATAGGCATCTCTCCAAAGAGGACACACAATTGGCAAATGATGCTCAACATCATTAGTCATAACAGAAATGCAAATCAAAATTACATTTTGATACCACTTCACACCCACTAGGAGAGCTATAATTAAAAAGACAGACAAGAGTAAGTGCTGGCAAGGGTGTGGAGAAATTGCAACCCTTATATGTTGTTATAGTAGATAAACAGGACTTCAGGATTTGTTAGTGGAGAACAGTTTGGTGGTTGCTCAGAAAGTTAAATAGCATTACCATGGGATTTGACAATTCCACTCTGAGGTATAAACCCAAATGAAATGAAAGCATGTGTCCATGCAAATAAAAGGCACATGAGTGTTCATAGTAGCATTATCCATAATATCCCTAAATTGGGAATGATGCAAATGCCCATCCATTGATGAATGGAAAAGCAATATGTGGTGCATTTATACAATGAAATGTTATTCCATGATAAATAAACTAGTCATTCATGCTATGATACAGGTGAACTTTGCAAATATTATACTAAGTAAAAGAATCTAGACACAATTAGCCATATATTATATCATTTCATTTGTATGGAGTGTGCAGAAGAGGCAAATCTGCACAGGCAGAGAGCAGGTTAGTGGTAGCCTGGGACTGAGGAAATGGGAGGAACCGGAAGTGACTGACAGGTGTAGGGTTTCTTTTTTTTTTTCTTTCTTGCGGTACCGGGATGGAACTCAGGACCTTGCGCTTGCGAAGCAGGCGTGGTGCCACTGAGCTAAAACCCCGGCCCCAAAGGGCTTCTTTTTGAGATGATGAATATGTTCCAAAATAAAATTGTAATAATACTTTATGCACCTCTCTGAATATGAAACAAAACATAGTTTCAGGTACATTGAAAGTGGGTGAAATATATCGGATGTGAATTACAATTTTATAAAATGATTCACATGAGGATAATCTTAATTTTTAAATTGTTAATTGACATATAGTAATTGTACACATTTGCGGGATACAACATAATATTTCAACACATGTACATGCTATATAATGATCAAGTCGGGGTCTTCCACATTTCTGTTACCATAAACATCATGTCTTTGTGGTAACAAAATTCTCCTAGATATGTTGCAATACGCAATATTTTATTGTTAATTATAGTCATGCTACTCTGCAATAGAATATTGGACAGTGTTTCACTTATCTAAATGTAACTGTACCTGCTGGCCACTTCTCCCCATTCCTCTCCCTCCTGCCTTCCCCTGCCTCTAATAACCACTATTCTACTCTGTTCTTCTATGAGGTCAACTTTTTCAGCTTCCACATGTGAGTGAGATCATGTGGTATTGGTCTTTCTATGCCTGGCTTATTCCATTAACATAATATTCTCTATCACCCATATTGTCATAAATGACAGGATTTCATCTTTGTATGGCTGAATATTTTCCACTGGGCAGAGGTTCCACATTTTCTTCAACCATTCATCTGCTGATGGACACATAAGCTGATCCCATGTCATGGATACTGAATAGTGCTGCAATGGATGTGTGAATTCAGGCTTTTTTCAACAATCTGACTTCATTTATTTTGGGTATATACTCTTATTTTTGTTTTTTGTTACTCAATCTTAGAGTAGAGAAGTTTATAACTTTATTGGACATTGACTTGTTTCCTCTCACCTGAAATAAGATAAAGGTCTAAATAGAAGTCCCTACATTTTATTGTATAACTAAATACATTATATCATTACTGTAAATTTATACTTCAATAAATCTCAACTATAAAATACATGTCTTACAATTATTATCAGAAAATCTATAAACAGACTCCATTCTGGCTCCCTTTTCCACCAGCTGGCCTTGCATTTATTACTATGCTTTTTAACAGGTTCATGTAAATTTCACCTTCCATTTTAAAATTTGATCCACACACCATATATAACCCAAATTTCTGGAGCTATGAAATATTTGTATTCACGTGATCATTTTCCATGCAGTAATACCCATTAAAAAAAAAAAACCTTTTCTTGTGTTTAATATTTAACTTTCAGAGTTTTCCTCTAAACAGTAGAACTACAGTACTTAGAACTCTCAGTTGAGGAGTATATAATCCTACTACTACAATGTATTACTGGTATGCATTATTTTAAATGTGTTAAGAATGAAAATTTAAGAAAATAGTCCAATCAAATCTGATCGTTAATAAACTGTTAAATATAGTTCTGGAAACATTAGCCACAGCAATTAGAAAAGAGAAAGAAATAAAAGGAATAAAGATAGGAAAAGAAGAAGTGAAACTCTCATTATTTGCTGATGATATGATACTTTACATAGAAGACCCAAAAAACTCCACCAGAAGACTTCTAGACTTAATTGACATATTCAGTAGAGTACCTGGATACAAGGCCAACACTCAAAAAAAAATAGCCTTCTTGTACACAAATAACAGACCCACTGAGAGAGAAATTAGGGAAACAATTCCTTTTACAATAGTATCCAAAAAAATGAAATATCTAGGAATCAATCTAACAAAGGAAGCAAAACATCTCTACACTGAAAACTGCAGCACTCTGAAAAAAGAGTCTGAAGAGGATACAAGAAAATGGAAAGACATCCCTTGTTCCTGGGTAGGAAGAACCAATATAGTGAAAATGGCCATACTTCCAAAACTACTATGTAGATTCAATGCAATGCAGATTGAAATTCCAACAATATACTTCACAGAACTAGAGAAAACAATCCAAAAATTCATTTGGAACCATTAGAGACCTAAAATAGCTAAAGCAATTCTAAGCAACAG
Organism: Heterocephalus glaber; assembly: GCF_000247695.1. The sequence goes on along the minus strand of NW_004624735.1, from coordinate 16,915,809 downwards.
AGACATGGCTGGGGGTATCACAATCCTCAACTTGAAACTATACTACAAAGCTACTGTGATAAAATCAGCATGGTACTGGCAAAGGAACAGACCTGAGGATCAGTGGAATAGGTTAGAAGATGCAGAAACAACTTCAGACATACTCAGCCACCTCATTTTTGACAAAGGAGCCAACCACCCTCATTGGAGGAAAGATAGCCTGTTTAATAAATAGTGTTGGAAAAACTGGATTTCAACCTGCCAAAGATTGAAACTAGACCCATACCTATCAGCATGCACTAAACTAAGATCGAAGTGGATTAAAGATATAAATATTAAGACAGAAACACCAAACTTGCTGGAAGACAAGTTAGGTAGAACTCTTGAAGACATTGGCATAGGAAAAGACTTCATGAACAAAATCTCAGCAGCACGGGAACTACCAAAAAGAATCAAGAACTGGGATCTCATCTTATTAAAAAGCTTCTGCACTGCAAAAGAAACCACCAACAGAGCTAACAGACAGCCTACAATATGGGAAAAAAATTTTAGCAGCTGTACCTCAAATAAACTAGTTGTTAATAGCCTCACTGCTTATTTTTAAAGCATAACTAGTCCACTCAACCCTACTATAGATTGTTTAAATGTTTTTAATGAAGATTCATAAACCTCCAAACTTTGTCTTGAAATCACCTTTGAGAAATGCTGGAAAACTGGCTAGCTCTGTGAGTGGAGTCCTCCTTCCCTGCCAAACAACAACACCCTTGTAAAAGAAGTGAGGCTCTGGGAATCTCAGAGGTGACCTCCCCTGGGAATACTGACAGGGAAAAGAGACCAAGTATATGAAATATCTTTGCACCAAACCCCCTGTAATTTATAGTAGAAGAAATACCTACCTACTTATGGTAGGATTATGGGACATACCACAGTGCCTTGTGGGTAGAAAATGTTTTAATAATAAATGCATGACTGCTTTAGCCCAATATTCAACCATTTTGTACCAAAGGGATAAAAATAGTAAACCTGATACTTGTTGCCCACCTGTCAGGGACCTTTCTGTCCTTCAAAAAGATGAAGGCAAAATAATGATGAATTAGATCTAGACCATTACCTTATGTTTACATTTACATTCCAACACTGCCATTTACTGCAAATTCTTCCCTCGTGTTATAACTTCTTCATTCGTGGTTTTATCATTTTTAGACTGTCTACTTTTTACTGACACGTGGCGAAAAATGTTTTCATTAGTTAGATGCCCCCAAATTGAGAGAATGAGCAGGGGTTTTTTTCAGTTTTCCTGTAAGAGGGTGCACTTAGAGAAATTGATGTACTTTGATGCTTAGATCAAAGTATGTGTATATCTTTTCCCATCTAGATGTCTGTGCCCTCTCTCTGAAGCTTTATCACCACCACTTATTATATGAGATCCTAAGGCTCACTTTATTTTGAAGCTTTTAGCCATTCTTTATCTCCTATTTTCTCAAATATATATTTAAATTAGGTAAAGGGAAACAGGTGAACCTTTAAAAGATGGTGGTAAAATGTTTTCAGAGTGTTTTCAGACCTTGTAATGTCTATGCTGCCTTTTAAAGTAGAAGGGAATGTATCCTTACAAAGAACATTTGCAATGATCCACACAGAAATAAGATTTTTATCTAAAAAGGGAAACTTAAGAAAGAGACAAAGAACCAGATAGTTGATTATTTTGGGGAAAATAAAGCAATATAAATATCACATGGGAAATTCAGGCATTAAAATATGAATTAAGTTTAAAATTTCTACTTCTAGGCAGGTAGCACACCATTTCTTCTGAGATAAAATGATAATGAATGAAGATTTTTTTAATACTTCTCAGTGCATTGTCTGACAGTCAATAGGGAAAAACACTGTTCTGTATTACTTCATGTTTTTAATTCTTTATTCATTCTGAAGAAAAAGACCTAACTGCTGTGGGGGGGGGGGTTAATTTCTTAAACATGCACAACATTCGAGAGTTCTTTTGTCTTGGGTCTTCCCTGCTGCCTAAAAAGATTTCATTTTGTTTTTGTTTTTTTGTTGTTGTTCTTTTATTGGTACATTTTAGGTATACAATTCGTTTATATTTATCATTGCGTGGTTCTACCTGTACATGATGTATCATGGTTCTTATTTTTTTTCCCCATTACCTGTGCACCCTTCACCCTGTCCGCCCTTCCCTATTTACATAGATTTCATTTCCTTTTTTCTTTTCTTTTCTTATAGTTTTTCCTTTTCCTCTTTTCCTTTCCCCTTCCCCGCCCTTCACTCCTTCGTCTTTGGACCTTTTTTCCTATTTCAAATTATCAATTATTCATTTTAATCATTT
>NW_004624735.1:16890077-16906681 GCF_000247695.1 Heterocephalus glaber | reverse complement strand
CCAGGGAAAGACCCAAACCAAAAAGAGAACTACAGGCCAATCTCCCTAATGAACATAGATGCAAAAATCCTCAACAAGATACTGGCAAACATAATTCAGAGGGTCATCAAGAAGATCATACACCCTGATCAAGTCGGATTTATCCCAGGGATGCAAGGATGGTTCAACATTTGAAAATCAATAAATGTAATACACTATATTAACAGAGTCATGGACAAAACTATATGATCATCTCAATAGATGCAGAAAAACTATTCATGAAAATCCAACTCCCATTCATGATAAAAAAAAAAAAACCCTACAGAATATTGGAATAGAAGGTCTTTATCTCAGCCAGATTAAGGCTATCTATGAAAAACCAATAGCCAACATCATACTAAATGGTCAAAAACTGAAAACTTTCACACTAAAATCAGGAACAAGACAAGGAAGGCCACTACCACCACTCTTGTTCAATGTAGTTCTGGAAACATTAGCCACAGCAATTAGAAAAAATAAAGAAATAAAAGGAATAAAGATAGGAAAGTAAGAATTTAAACTGTCATTATTTGCTGATGATATGATACTTTACATAGAAGACCCAAAAAATTCTGTCAAAAAACTTCTAGACTTAATTGACAGATTCATTAGAGTAGCTGGATACAAGATCAACACTCAAAAAACAAAACCCTTCTTAATCACAAATAGCAGACTCACTGAGAGAGGAATCGGGGAAACAATTCCTTTTACAATAGCATCCAAAAAAATGAAATATCTAGGAATCAATCTAACAAAGGAAGCGAAAGACCTCTACACTGAAAGCTGCAACAATCTGAAAAAGGAGATCAAGGAGGATATAAGAAAATGGAAAGACATCTCTTGCTCCTGGGTAGGAAGAACCAATATAGTGAAAAAGGCCATACTTCCACAACTACTGTATAGATTTAATGCAATGCCGATTGAAATTCCAACAATACACTTCACAGAACTAGAGAAAACAATCCAAAAATTCATTTGGAACCCGAAGAGACCTAGAATAGCAAAAGCAATTATGGGCAACAGAGACGTGGCTGGGGGTATCACAATCCCCAAATTGAAACTATACTACAAAGCTACTGTGATAAAAACAGCATGGTACTGGCAAAGAAACAGCCCTGAGGATCAGTGGAATAGATTAGAAGATGCAGAAACAACTCCAGACATACTCAACCACCTCATCTTTGACAGAGAAGCCAACCAACATCATTGGAGGAAAGATGGCCTATTTTATAAATGGTGTCGGAAAAACTGGATTTCAACCTTCTAAAGATTAAAACTAGACCCATACTTACCACCTTGCACTAAACTAAGATTGATGTGGATTAAAGATATAAATATTAAGTCAGAAACACATAACTTGCTGGAAGATAAGTTAGGTAGAACTCTTGAAGATATTGGCATAGGAAAAGACTTCATGAACAAAACCTCAGTAGCAGGGGAACTAGCAGAAAGAACAAACAACTGAGATCTCATCTTACTAAAAACTTTCTGCACTGCAAGAGAAACCACGAACAGAGCTAAGAGACAACCTACAATGTAGGAAAAAAATTTTCAGCAGCTGTATGTCAGACAAAGGACTACTATCTAGAATATATAAAGAACTGAAAAAAATCAGAACCCCACAAACTTAAAGACTCATTTCAAAAGTGGGCATCTGAAATAAACAGACATTTCTCAGACAAAGAAGTAAAACCAACAAATAAGCATATGAAAAAATGTCCAACATCACTGGTTATTTGAGAGATGCACATGAAACAACACTGAAATTCCACCTCACCCCAGAAAGAATGGCTGCTATCAAGAAATCTAACAATAACAAATGCTGGCGGGGTTGTGGGGCGAAAGAAACTCTTCTCCATAAGGGTGGGAGTGCAGACTGGTGCAACCACTGTGGAAATCAGTATGGAGATACCTCAGAGAACTAGGACTAGAGGTCCAATTTGAGCCAGCTATTCCCCTGCTGGGTATCTTCCCAAAAGATTTAAAAGAATCATACCACAGCAACATTTGTGTACCCATGTTTACCGTGGCACAGTTCGTAATAGCTTAAGCTTGGAAACAGCCCAAGTGCCCATCAACTGGAAACTGGATAAAGAAGATGTGGGGTTTTTTTATAAAATGGAGTACTACTCTGCCATAAAGAATGAGAAACTAGAGTTATTTATAGCTAAATGTATGCACATTGAGGCCATACTCTTAAGTGAAATAAATAGGACACACATGTGTAAATATTGAATAGTTTCTCTAGTGTGAGAAACTGAAAGTGTAACTAAGGATTAAAATGATTAAAATGAATAATTGATAATTTGAAATAGGAAGAAATGATCCAAAAGGTTAGGGGTGGTGGGAGGGGAAGGTTAAAGGAAAGAAGCGAAAGGAAAAATTATGAGAAAAGGAAAAAAATGAAAACAAAGTCTATGTAAATAGGGAAGGATGGAGGGGGGAAGGGCACACGGCAAATGGGGAAACAAATAAGAACCAGGACATGTCATGTACAGGTACAAGCACGCAATGATAAATGTAAATGTATTGTATACCTAAAATGTACCAGAAAAGAATTTAAGGGGAAAAAAAACTTAAAGAGTCTCTGTCTCAAAATTTGAAAATACAAATGAAATGGGGGTGTAGCTCAGTGCATACAGCTTGAGTTCAATCCCCATTACCACAGAAGGAGAGAGAGAGAGAGAGAGAGAGAGAGAGAGAGAGAGAGAGAGAGGAGAAGAGAAGAAAAAAGAGGAGAGGAGACAAGAGAAGGGAAGGGAAGGGAAGGGAAGGGAAGGGAAAAAGGTGCTGAGCCCTGACTCAAGTCTTTTGTATATTCATCACATATATGCTGTTTCTGTCTAGAAGCGTTTCTCTCTGAACTCTGTCCTTCGGGTACAGGCTTTTCTCTATTTAAGCTCTTAAAGAACACCTACATTGAGGATGTCAGGAACTGTACTGCAAAGCAATCTCCTGCTTTGATGCCAGTACTCCATTTTGCATCGCAGCATCATCCTCATAGTGCAGCTCCGATGCCCACCGATGCCAGTCCTCCACAGCAACAGCTCAGAGGAGCTTGGGAATCTTTGAGCTTCCTCTTGGGAAACTGCCTTGCCCACCAGCACTTCCCATGTCCACCTGGGAAGAGGTGTCCAGGGGTCATTCTGTCTGTTCTCCAAATCCTCTGACAATATCACTGTTTCCTCTCTGCCCTCTGGATGATGCTCTTGGACCCAAATGCAACAAACTGCTCCAGCACCACTAGCTCCAGGGTGCATCCTCTGTGTGCATCTCTGGGCTGAGCAAAGTTCTTAGAGTTGGTTCTGTTGCATCCGGCAGGAGTCTGGGAGGCTAGAGGTCTTCTCATGAAGAGACCTTCCAGCTCTCTGGTTCACCTCTCCTCACTTCAGAGAAGAATGCAAAGGGTGAGGCAAGGCTGACTCAAAACCAAAGATCCAGCACAAAATGAAGAACTCAGAAAGTGAAGCTAGTGTGAAGCTGAGGTTTGTTTATGATATTGCGAAAGCAGAAGCAGAGGCTGCTGAACAATAAACTAGTCTGGCAGGGAGATGCTGGGAAGATGAGCTTCTTAGCCTGGGGTCTTTGCTGTGCCCATTCTTATAGGAGTCCTAGGCCAATTAAGGTCTGAGCCTTTGTTGGTGGGGTGAGCTTGCTTCTGGGATGAGCTAAGATTCATAGAGTTCTAGGAGCTTTCCAGTGTACTCAAGTGAGTACCAAAGAATAACTGTTCTACACCTGTGAGTTTTTCACAAAGGGCAATTTCTACTAAGCAGGTGATGATTTCTATAGCAGTCTGCCACATCAGCCACCCCATGTCAGCCATTTCATGCCCTACATCCCTGCCTGTCTCCCCTTCTCACTGTCCCTACAGTTCCTGGCCTCGTGGCAGCCTGGTGAACCCTGGTACCCAAACAGGCTGAATCACTGTCCCTAACCCTCCAGATGAGAGTTGTTACTTCAGGTGTTACTTCTAGGTGTTACTTCAGCCTCTTCACATCAGGATCATCTTTCCACACAATTCTGTATTTTTCCTCTCCATCGCTGACTCAAGAACCAAGCAACTTGAGAGAAGGGATTTCCCATAAGCCACCAGTACAAACTTCTCTGGGTGTATACTCTTGACTAGATACAGCAGAAGAATAGAGGCATGGAAGATAGGGCTGGTGAAATCTTCTAGAATACAATATAAAGCAATAATGAAATTTAAAGGGATTTTTTTTTTGTACCAGGGATAGAACTCAGGTCCTTGCATTTTCAAGTCAGGTGGCGCAACCATTGCACTAAATCCCCAGCAATGAAATTAAAAGGGAAATGAAATTGCTGGTGAGGAGACAAGATTGGTAACCTCCAGTGTTTCCATAAAGAATGCTAGAAGAAGGAAATAAATGAGTTGACCCAGTAGGAAATGTCCAGAACTGTTCTAGAAGTTAGAGAACTTAAAAGAAGACATAGGCTCTCACAGTAGAAGAGAATATTCTGAGTTCTAAGCAATAGGCATAGATGTCAAGAAACTGTAACATGAAGAAAAATGAGAAAGTCTTAGAAGCCTTCCAGGGAGAATAGATTACCTACACAGAAATCTGAGAGCAGATTTCTCAACAGCATGAAAACAGTTCCAGATGGAAATGAAATAATATCTTCCAAGTGCCAAAGGGAAATTACTGTCAACCCCAAATTCTAATCATAACTAAGCTATAATTTATGTGCAGTGAAAAGTGGTGGTTGAATTCATAACTCTGAAGACAAGCCACATGAATATTTTACCCAGCTTTGTTATCTGGCATTCAGGTAGTCTTAGGCAGTATGCCTCAGTATGCCAGTGTACCAGTCTGGCTGGTAGCATATAGATAATCACTTTATAAAGAGTTGTGAAAATTAAAAGAATTTGTATGTGTAATGGTACTCAGTACATGAAAGCATTATTTAAGGGTTAGCTATTAATTCAAGAAATATAATTTGACAGTGAATACAGAAAAACTTTATAGTCATGTAACCAATAGTTATTTTAGCAATTGTTAGCAGTGGACCTAAATAGACAAAAAATATTAAAGAATAAAAAGATCAACTCTACAAAATGATAGAAAAAACTATTTATACAAAATGTATCACACATATTGTGTGGTTTATACCTTTGTCCACAAAATATGGCCTCAAAGTATAAAAAAATTAGAAAGAATGGAAGAAAAATGAAAAATTCATAATTACAATGGTATATTTGAGTATAAAAGATTAGAACAGAAGTAATGCAACTGAACAAATAAACACATAAATTCTCTCTATCACAAATTTTATAGAAATGTTTCAATGAGTTGTTAAACAGTCCACAGTGGTTTTTTGTTTGTATTTTTTGCAGTGTTTTTATACACAGCAATTAAATTAGAAACCAACATTAAAAGAGTAAAACAAAACAAAACAAAAAAATGCATATTTAAATCACAGAAAACAAACAACAAAGAAAGGATATACATATAAATGGGCTAGGTGTTTAACAACCTAGAAAAAAATCGAATAAATGAATTGAACAAATAATAGAGAAGTTTATTGAAACTTCAGAATTTGGAGTACACTAATATTTGATTTTAAGATCCATTTCCTAGTTTCTCTCACTTTTAAAATATAGCAACATTTACTTTCTACCCATATTTTCAAATTTTTGTTAAAGTCATTAAATTTATGAGAAAAATCTCATAACAACATGCCTATGTGCCTGAGTTTGTAATGCTTCATAGAGACTATAAATTCCAGGAGGTAGATTATGATTCATTTACTACCATATCCCCATTCCATATAATAGTTGTCTGACATCAAGCGGAGCAATAAATATTTGCTGAATACTGTAGTTGACTATGAAGTAAAATGAGTCACAAGCTAACTATCAGAAAATTTTTCAAAGTCAAACAGAACTGGATTATAACCTGGTCTGGAACACTTTGGCCAAAATCTGGGAAAGTTTGATGTCTCTCAGCTCCAATTTTCCATGACACAAAGTGGAAATAGCAGTAGCTACTTTGCAAGGATCTTCTAGGATTTAGAAAGAAAACCAGAACACACAAGCACCATCTGGCACTCTTATTCCTTCTTCTAATATCTAGACTTTAGTATGTATTATTCTGACCTTTTCTTTTTGTCCCTGCACCCTACAATTCCAAACTCTGTGATATTTTAGAGGTCCCCTTCTGTCTTCCCTGTTATTTAGTCAACAACTTTATGCCAAATTACATTAAATTCTTTCTGTCCAAGTAACTGGTCTAGTCTCTCTCTCCTGATAGGCCCCAGATTGATAAAGAACTCAAAGCTCCTAACATGGCAGTTCCTATCTCTTTTCTTGAAGCACATTTGTGTGCCTCATGTATGATCCCCTTTGGTGACAGGGACTCACCAAGTCACTAAGTTGTCCAGCTTGGACACAAACTTGGGATCCTCCTACCTCAGCCTCCCAGAGTGTGGGGATTACAGGTATATGGCACTATGCCCAGCTTTCTATTTTCATTCTACTACGTATTACATTCATTATCACATGTGATTCTCAGAACAGTGCTGGAAAGAAATCCTATAGTTAGCTCCCCATTATACAGATATGAAAACTAAAATTTACAGAGCTTAACATTCTCAAGGTAACACTCTAATAAATGACTGAGCCAGAACCAAAACCAAACTATTTCCAGGATGCCATCTTGTGTCTTGTGATACAGTCTTATTCCAAATTTTGTTGGCCATAATTTTAATATAACAATTTAAACTAGATATGAAGTTAATCTTCATTGATTTATTTCAGCAGAACACTGAATTTTATCAAAATCTTTCTATTCTTTTGAAATTAATTTCTTTAAAGTAATATTCAAAACAATGTTAATGTGCTAAATTGCAGATGTTTGGCATGTGCAACCACAGGCTTTATTCACTTCAGTAACAGCAGGCTCTGGAGTCTGAAAGGCCTGGGTTTGCATCTGACTCCCACAAGCTATTACCCATGTGAATTTATAATAAAAGATTCCTAAGTTCCATGCCTAAATTTATCTGCTCAGATGTAATGTGGCTAATGCCATGTGAATTTATAATAAAAGATACCTAAGTTCCATGCCTAAATTTATCTGCTCAGATGTAATGTGGCTAATGCCCTGGTTGAACTTTTGAGAAGTTAAATGGCTTCTGTACAATTCCTGGCATATAAACAGCCTCAAAAAATTGCATATTATAGAATATATAAAATTTTCACTATTCTCAAAGTGAAACAAATCATACTGTCTTTAAATTTTCTATAAAATATACATGGACATTTACACAGTCCTCTGCGTTCAGAGAATGAATTCTTTTCTAAATTTTGCATCCATAAATGAAGAGCTGTACTCAATCTGTGGTTTTGATTTGCATTACTTTTTTTCCTGATGAAATAAAAACTATCAGTATAATGTAAATTGAACAGGAGAAATAAAATTATATATATAATAATTATAATTAAGTAAATATATGTTAAAATAATATGACAAAAAGGAAAACATAGAAATGATGCACAACATCCTTTCAAATCTCATCCATTCTTATGACTCCAAATCTAAGAATAGCATACACAATGATAACTCTGTGTGTGTGTGTGTGTGTGTGTAAGGATACTGACTCCAAGAACTTCACACCAAGCTGCATCCCCAGCCCTTTTTAAATTTTTTTTTGAGACAAGACCTCACTAAGTTGGCTGAAACTTGTGAGGCCTTCTGCCTCGGCCTCCTAGAGTTTGTATTACTAGCAGCAATGATGACTTTGGAGGTCACCTCAGGGACTGACAGCAACAGGAGACACCTGGGGAGACTTAAGCCCATCGGAAAGATTCTGGCTGCTGGCAAAGGAATCAATCACTAGTTAAAATGGTATAAAATCAAGGAACGTTATCAATTTATATATTAAGTCCAGAAGTAAAATAGGCGTCTGTTCTTTAAAGACACACACAAGGATCAAGGTTGGGTTCTTGTTTGGTTGGGTGGTTTGAGTTTTAACTTCTCATCTTGCCATCCTCGGCACTGATTCCACCATGACGCCAGGAAGTTGTGGCTTACAGTGTTATAGGCTTCACATTTGATCCAAAGACATTCTGTGGAACCTTCTGATTTTCTATCAGGATCAAAAAACATCTTCCAGAAGGCTCATTAGACTACTCATAACTCATCTGCCAGAGTGAGGCCCTTTGTTTCTGCATGAGACAAGAATGTGTGCCGTCAAGCTGGAAGGGCTTCAGCTTTTCCTAAGGCACTTTGCTGCTTGGAAGGATAGACCTTCAGAAAGCTCAGACTCCCATCAGAAAGGAAAAAGGAGGCTATGGAAAAGAGATGTCATTACAAGTCAACTTCGGGAGATCCCTGATCCCAGTGCACCAAAGGCTCTTCAGGGTTAGCCCTTCTATGAAAGACACCTATACCAATGAGAGCCCTAGAGCTTCCGCAACAGGTTGCCCCTGGGTGGTTCAAAACACATTTATGCTTTTACAGTTCTGGAGTCCAGAGTCAGAAATCAAGGTGTTGGCATCTGTGTCTAACCTACGGCCCAAGCCCCCTCCCCTCACACACACAAACCCACACACACACACACACACACACTCTCATTGTTTTGAGTGAAGAGGAACTAAATCGGGCCACATGTAAAATATAACACAGTTAATTGATATGAGCAACAAAACTTCTTAAATATATTTTTATCACAGTATTTTTTAAAAGAGGACATGAAAAGGTATCCATGGGTTGGACCTGTCAACAAAGATCTCAGGAAGAGCCCATCTTTGCCTTTTCCAGTTTTTGGTGGCTCTAGGCATTCCCAGGCTTGTGGCTACATCATTCCAGTCTCTACCTTGATGGTCACATTGTCTGTATCTCTTCTCTCTATGGCAAATCCTGTCTCCCTGACTGTAATGAAAAGTCTTGCCATCAGATCTAGGACCCATCTAGACAATTAAGGATGATCTCATCTCAAGATCTTTAATTTAGCTGCATCTACAAACACCCTTTTTCCAAAAATGACAATATTCTGGGGAGTGGGGCATAGACATGTCTTTTTGTGAAATGAGAGCAGTATTCACTACCCTATATCACAGATTTACTGTAGGGTAGTATATTTAAACACTTCAGAAAAGGGCTGGTACCAAGTAGGTATGTGACAATGGCTGGATTTAAACTCATTCACATATTTTTACAGCCTTAGCCAGCATCTCACTTACTCCCTACACTATTACTTCTGTTTTTTGTTTTTTGTTTTTCCAAAACTAGTACTCCCTTAGCCTGAAGAAGAATGTGAGCCAACAGGACAAAGGGCATGAGATTCAGATGCAGAAGAGAGCAAATTGATGCAGATGACAAGGTGAAAGGACAAGATGATCATCACAGCAAGAGTGTATGGGGGTGTTAGAATAAAACAAAGTACACTGTGCATGCAGAATTTCCGGCCACTCTGTCTCACTGCTTTTCCTAGTCTTGGCAGGGGCTATAAATAACTTATATGCCTCCTGTCAAGCAGCAACCCCAAGAGTATGCAAACTTCTTCCTCTCGAAAAATTCACAATTTTGTAAAGGGTACACTTTGCAGACCCTATATCCTAGCTTATTTTTCTTCTGAGCAAATACATCAATCTTCCCAACCGTTCATTTTTCAAATGAGCCAAAGCAGTTTTCTCATTAGTCTGTTTTCTGTTTTTCAAAGAAAGGTGATGTTGAAATTTCATACTTAAATTTCACGCTCAGAGAATCTCCCAGCTAGGATGAAGAGACATAGGAATTATCCACCCTGGCCCTGCATCTTAGACAGAAGTGATCTGAGGCTGAGAGACATCCCATTACTTGCCCAAGGTCACATTTAGTGGGTTGGAAGGAAAATGTACACTGCCAGAAGTTGGATGGAAGCAAATCCCAAGTGGGAAAAAGTTCCTGGGAACCTCATCTGTCAGCAAGATTGGGACTATAGAATTATTGACAAAAGTGACAAGCTTATCACCTTTCAGGGTCAACAACTCTGGTAAAAAATTTCTATATTTCGTCCCTTAAATTATGGTCTACTACTCTTTATGCAATCTCATTTGCCAAGTAAAGGTTAGACCCTTAAACTGTAAAAGGGTCATTATTCATGTTCTGGAGCCTCTGAGCAAGTGAAGTGAATCCAAAGTATGAAATAATAAGATCCATAACTTTGTCATCGATTGTATTAAATGTACCATTTATCAACATCCACTGACATGCAGCTACCACCCTCAAACTAGTCCCTATTATACTTACCTTTTTATGAATACAACTTTTTCTTCTCTTCAGCAAAAAGCCAAAAGCCCAAAGTGGCATGATGAATGGAACAGGTCACTAACAAAAGAGCAACCTTGAACTAAGTGAGTGAAGTTGCAAAATGGCATCTCTCTTTGCCCTTCTGTTCAAGCATAGGCTTTGACAGTCGTCACAAAGCCCAGGGGACTGTCAGGCTGCAGGGACCTTCTAGAGAACAGTGCAGCCAACATCCTAATCTGTCCAGAGGGAAAGACCCAGGAATTTTAATGTACAACTAATGACTTTACATTAAGCTGGCAAAGTTGGTGGCCAGAAATTTCTATTGTCTGTGACTACTCATGGCTTCTATGATACCACCTTATTAAACCAGAAACTGAGAGTATAGCTTTTCCTCAAATAAAAGTGTCAGCCAAAGGTTTTGGAGACTTGCAAGTAAAATAATTGCCATGGCAACAAGGTAGTTAGTCAGGATTCAATCAGAAAAACAGAACCATTAGGATATATGTGTGTGTGGAGAAAGAGAGAGAAAAGAGAAATGAGACAGAGACTGACTTAGCACAAGGGATTAGATTCACCATTGTGGGGTCTCAATGGGCAAGTTAGAAAGGTCTGTAGGGGAGGCCACAGGCAGGAAGTTCCCAAGCAGCTGGAACTCAACAGACACACTGTCAATGATAAAAGCCTGTCTCTCCGGGAAAAAGCATAAGCACTCTCTTAAGGATTTTCAACTGACTAAGTCAGGCCCATTCAGGATAATTCCCCTTATTTGAAGTCAACTGACTATGAACTTGATATCTGCCAAATTCATTTTCAGTTGTATCTAGAATAGTGTTTTCCTAAGTAATTGGTGACCATGATTCAGCCTGGTCAAGCTGATACATCATAAGCTCATATCCAAATGCAGGATTTCCACAGGGGTAAGATGGAAAGTCAGAAACAGAAAGAAGTACTTGTTGGTGAGAAATATTTTGAAGGTCATGATGGAGGTCTCAGATTCTGTTTACAATGAAAGAGCAATTTCAAGAGACGCCAAAGTTCCAGGGCCATTATTAGATACAAGTTAGTATATTGTTGAGTTCAGACACTTTCAAATGCCAGCTGACAATAAAGGACTCAAATTTGGCTCAGAGTGGTGGCGATTCTCTATAATCTCTCACGATTAAGTATAACACTATTTCCATAAAAATAGTTTTTCTTTATACGTTATGGCAAAGATTGCTTCACCTGCATTCTACCATAATAGCATATTTTCTGGTTTGCCTCTACATTGCTGTTAGGTCCTATTCAGTTTCAGTTTCCTTTCATTTATTCTTAACCACTTGATTTTTTTTTTTCAGTACTGAGGGATGAACCAGGGTTTGTACACTCAGCTACATCCCCAACCCTTTAAAAAAATTGTTTTAAGATCTGGTCTCACTAAGTCACTAAATTTTCCACAGTAGGTTCAAACTTGTGATCCTCCTCCCTCAGCCTCCCAGAATGCTGAGATTATAGGTATGAGCCACCACACCCAGTTTCATTCTTGATTCTCAACAAGAGATAACCCAGGGAGAAGTCTCTGGACTTCACTCTGAGCTCCCTCCATGACTCTATCCAGGCATAATCTTGACCCCTAACATGGCTCTAACTATTATTTGTACATTGAAAGTCCCCAAAGGTATCCAGAGGTGCAAAAGGGTGTGTTCACCTGATTCCCCAACACATCCACCCAGATGCCTGAAAGGCATTTGCAACTCACCATGCAAAGTCTGAATCTCCCCTCAAGCATTTTCCTCTCTTATTCTCATCCATCTCCATGAGTGGCAAAACCCAGGGTTATCCTCAACTTCCTTCTTTTACATCTTCAGCAAATGCAGTGGGCTGCATCTTCAAACCTATCCTAAATCCATTACCTCTGCTGCCACCACCTCATTCCAACCACCGGAGCTTGGCGATGAGATGCCCACTTATCTCCCTGCTTATATACTTGCCTCAAGATCTATCTTCAGAATACCAAAGTGACCCTCTGCCTTAGACCAGGTCCCCTAGAAGTGGAGCCTGAGCTGGAGACTTTGGATGCACGTTATTTATTGAGGGAGTTCTCACAGGAAAAAATAATCTGTAAGGCATTGAGGGAAGCAGAAGAGAAAAGGAGAAAAATCAGACAAGGATGGTCTTGGCTTGATCCCCTGGGTGGGGAGAGGAGTTTGAAGCTTCAACTGCACAGCATAGTGGTCAGTCCTCTAGGTTGAAAGTTCAGCCTTTTGTAGTTCCCATCAGTCATTGGCCACTGGTCAGCAGCAGCTGTCCAGAGGGACAGTGGAGAACCATCAGTAGTCAGGATGTGCAAAAGCTCATTTCCTGGCTGGGAGATAGCATCAGGGCCAGACATCAGCATCTTGTAGAGCAGAGGATTCAAACTCCAGTGTGCGTCAGAATCACCTGGAGGCACAGTTGCCTCATTATTAAACAAAAACACAGGATGCCTATGTTAAATTTGAATTTCAGATGAACAATGAATAATCTTAATATAAGGAATCAATATTGCATGACACATACTTATTCTAAAAAATTACTCATTGTTTATCTGAAATTCAAATTTAACTGAAGGGACTGTGATTTCTCTTCTTGGGGGCATAGCTAAAACAGATTGTTGCTGTTGCTGATGCATCAGGCCTGAGGTTGGGGTGGGAATGGACCCTTCTGAGAGGTTCCAGGTTTAGTTGACACAGGGACCATGCACATATTGGAAACCACTGTTGTAGTGTATCTTTTATAAATATGTCACATTTTATAACTATGTCACATTGAACTGCTCAAAATCTTCTGGGCTTTTCTAAGTCCTAGGAAAAGCCAAAATTCTGACCATGGCTTTCAAAGGTCATTGATGCTGCTTTAGAATCTCCTCTGCTGTCTCCTTTTGTCTTTAGCCCCATTCCCAGATGGGATCTCACTATGTTGCCCAAGCTGGTCTCAAATTTGTGAGCTCAAACTATCCTCCCCTATTAGACCATGGCCTGTATCACCACACCAGCTTCCTCTCTTGTCTCATTCCTTAACCATACCCCTCACAGCTGTCACAAAATGTGACTACATAGCTGTTTCTGGAACAAAGCTAGTGCAATCCAACCCAAGGAGCTTTGTACAAACGGTTCCTCCTGATTAAATGATTCTCCCCTAAACATATCCAGCAGTAAGTCCTTTACCAGCTTCCGCCTTCACTTAATTAATGCCAGCCTTTCATTCCATTTTAAATTGCACCCTGAGAACACCCTCAAGCCTATGAATCTGCTCTGTTTTGTTTACCTCTGCAGTCCTGTCTCCATCTGACAAACAAGAAACATATCATTTGCTTATTATCTACTTCCCTGAGTAAAATGTAAATTCCATGAAAGATTTGTGTTTATTACATTCACTGCTACTTACAGTAGCGATAACATTTCCCCATACATAAAAGGTACTCAACAAATGTGTGGAATGAATGTCTAAAGTCAAGGAGATGCCCTGATCTGAGACTGCTGGCCTGACATTCATTCATTCTTTGATCGCAGGCGTTAAGCAACCCTGTGTACAAGGAATAAAGAACCAACTGCAAAAACTTCTCATTTGTATAAATGAGTAAGCCCAAATCACCCATGGGGAAAAGCATTAGGACTACAAACAGAGATGTTATTGCAGAATTACTTGAGGCAATTTGGATCATTCAGCAATAGTTTTTTGTGTTGTTGTTGCCTTCAATGTTTAAGGCTTTAAAATCAATAGTGAGATTCTAGAGGCAGGTGGAAGGAATGTCTGGTCTCCCAAAATCCAATCCTACGTCACAATAGACTTAGGGCCCATTTTGTTTTCCTCTAGCTTTATAGATATATGAAGAACAAATAAAAACCGAATACATTTATCACATGAAGGTGATGTTTTCATATGTGTGTACACGGTGAAATGATTGCCACAAACCATTAAAGCCCATTCAAGAACCCTACACAGACATATACCCTATTTTCGTGCAGTCAATTCTCAGGCATTCCGAAAACTGGGTGAACATTTCACTGAGAGGCAGATGTGGCAGAACTAGCCGAACCTTCCATGCCTCCAGGGGATTTGAGGCAGGGATCTGGAAGGAGGAAGAACTCGGACCCTCAGTGGCCTTGGGCACAGTGTACAGCTGGCTAGTGGGGCGGACATGCTGGACCATGCCCAGACCTTGTTCCTCAAGGAGGTGATAGCCACACCATCTTTTAAGCCATCCACCAAAAAAGCAATTACTTCCAAGGTCCCCTAGAAACAGATAAAGGTATTTAAAGTGTTGAGCAATCTCTTCTAGTTTAGAATCTCATTAACTTACTTTCAATGTTAACTAAAGGTACACAAATTTGTTATACTGTTAATACATACAAATTCCAGAAAAAAAGTAAGGTGAGTCCTGTAAGTTTAAGGTTTCTTTTTTAGCCAAAATCATCAACACAAGTATGAATTAAAGGGAAATGTTACAAATGGAATACAGTTCAAGATGGTTTGATTTAACTCTAAACCTGGCAACAGAAACTAAAACTATTTTAATTCATCAAGCTTACTGCATTTCCCATTCCTGAGGGCAAATAAAGTGAAAGAAACAAACTCACACATATTGTATAGTTAATATTCTAAATGCTTAACTCTAGCCATTTATATTCTGATTTTAGGATCACATTTCTTTTATATCCACAAAATCCTAACAGTAAAAATTTGACATGTAACTCTTCAAAAAGGGCCTAATCAAACTTCTAAAGGTAATTTCCATGGACACGATCAGGGAGTTTATAAATAAATCCTCAGAGGTATACATTCAACAAATCTCATTTTAAAAACTCCTAGCCTTCTTACAAAAAAAATTAAAATAAAAATGAGAGTATTAATAAATACTTATTATCTTTAAATAGGCTGGGTTGGTTGAGATTATCTAAGGTAATTTTTAATTCTAAGAAGTTTAGAAAAACTTGAGTGTCTGATCGCTGCAGAATGTCACCTTACAGCTACCTGTCCAGATCCTGCTGGCTTTGTGAGGCCAGTCCAGACCCTTGTACCACAGACTGCTGCAGCCCTGGGCAGGCCACATGACCAGCCCCCTAGTCTCTCTCCCAGCATGACCCCTAGTCTTACTGGATCTATGCAGAAGCTTCAGTGCTAAACCAGGACAGTCTGGGGTCAGTGCTACCTAATCCTCATCTTCCTCCCTACAGTGCCCCTCCCACATGGCTGTCCCCAGTGAGTACTTTTCTTGCTTGGAGTTAGCTGCTGAGCCTCCAAGAACTGTTTGCAAACCTCCCCCTTTCCCTGCTTTCATACAACATGTACACCACTGCCCCTCATTAACTCAGGAAGCCAGTGGAGGGCAAGTGAGGCATTACAGGGCCAGGTGGTTGTAATTCTAGTTAATGGGCTGGGAGAAGATATACAAAGAGGCTACAACCTCACCCTTCTCTTCCTGTCATCCTGGCCAGCGTGAGCTGTGCTGGGGGCTCCATCCTGCAAGTGACTAGCTTCCACAGCCCTTGGGGGTGTTGTGTTTGCTCATGAGATTAGCTCTTTTTCCGCTAGCTCCTTCCTGAAGATGCTCAGCTCTATCTCTCAAAGTGTAAGGAGATGGCAACCCCCAAAAGCCTTTCCTGGCCCAAGTGAGATGGATTATTTCTTCCTGTCACTGTCAGAGCCCCCTTCTTCCTGAGAGGGACTCTCCTTAGCTCCAAGCCTTTTCTTTCCTTCCTAGGAAAAAGGTGTCTGTAATTCAGGGAGGGATCCTGAGTGACGCTTTCGCTACTTTGCCCAAAGAAACACAATTGGAAGGACCTAACTGGGTACCTGAGGACCTAACCTCAGAGGGGATAATGCAGCAAGGTCTGGTCACCACAAAAACCCACACTGGGAAAAGACAATACGCAGGGCTGCTTCAAAGCATATGGCTCAGAAGCCGGGAAATGCTGGGCAGGGCACTAGGTAGATACAATAAGCTCTGTGGCAAAGCTACACTGAGTCAAGGTGGCCTGGCTGTAACAGCACCAAAAACACAAAGGGAAAGTGGCAAGTGGTGTAAAGGCTGGCATGGGCCCCTATGGTAGGTTGTGAGATGGACATCTGTCACCTTCAGACTGCTCCCCTCCTGCCCAAAAATGGCCAGCAGCTGCTAGCGAAGCAAGGACTCTGTACATGACACCATCTTCTCCATGCCACACCATCTGACACTTCTTGGGGCTTCTCACAGCTGCCATATTATCCCTTGAGCAATCCCCTGAGCTCAGAACAATTCAGGCAGAACTGAGATAGGTGAGAATCTTGCCACAGGCTTTTCCTGGAGTTCAAACCACAGGTTCCTTCTCCAACCAG
>NW_004624735.1:16791290-16879416 GCF_000247695.1 Heterocephalus glaber | reverse complement strand
GGTGGGCTTCAGTTTTCATCAAGGAGGCTGAGAGAGGCCCTTTCTCTGTTGTTCACTTCCACAGCTCTGGACAATGCCCTCTATGCCCCCCTGCACCATTGTGGTGTGGAGCCAGGTAGCAGCACAGCCAGCAGGCCAGAGTTGGGGGGGCGGCGGTTTGCAGGTGCCCCTGCTACTATGCTGGTTGGTGGCCGGTGGGTGTGCCAAGGGGTCCTCACCATCTCACTGGTTGGTGGCAGTTGGGCATGGCAAGCCAGACAGAGTGGGGCTCCAGCCTGCCAGGGACCTCTCAGCCCGTGCTGCTATGCTGGTGGCTGGTGGGCGTGCCAAGGGTGAGAAGTCAACTTTAGGGCTTTTGCTGTCAGCCATTCTGGATGTACGCAATGGGTGACAGTTTATAATCATAGGTGAAGTAACAGCATATAGACTCCTCAAAGCTTTACACTGCTTCCCATTTTAGGTTGGCATTAGAACTGTCATGTGCAGTATTCAGTACACAGTGAGTGAGTTTATATTCACAGTGTCAAAAACCTTACATTGTTCTTGGCTGCCCCACAATCCCACTCTTGCCACAGTCACGTGCTATGTGTGTGGTGTGGTACATAGAGGCCACTTGCTGAGTACAAGTTGTGTGGCCAGGAGGCTGGCCTCACTGGGGAGCTGTTGGGAGCCATCTGGGTGCCATCCTACAAGGAGCTGGTGGGCTCAGGTGGTGCTTGTGTTTGAATTAGGAAACAATAAATCCCCAGAGGACAGGCTTATTCCTGCAGGGTAACAAAGCTTTTAACTGCTCATTCCAAAGGCAGACTGGGCTGGCTCAGATGGAAATCAGTCTGCAAACTCTGTCTCCAAAATGAGACTTGATGTATCCTTCCCCGTTGAGGGGATCCCTTGGAGTATAAGTTAACAGTAAAAAGTCTTGAACATCAGGCCTTGTGTAAGATAGTTAGATACTTAGGATATCCCACCTGAGGGCTTGCAAAACCTTGAGCCATAGCAGGTGCATAGCTTGGTGAAGGACAGCACAGCCCCAGTCTCCACCCGAAACTGTGCCTGCCATTTTAAGGCAATTTCTTCCATCTTCGGAACCTCATCTGATGGCAGGCACTAGGGGTACAAAATCTAGACAATGCTTCTTGGAAGGTTTCCAAGATGCTTTCAAATTAGAACTCAAACTGAAGATAAATGGATGAGAGCAAACAACTTTGTGCTGAAGCTGTCTCTTTACAATTGGCTCAGGTCTCCACAGCTTTGGATTTACCTCAAATTCATTCAGGCCCAACTGTTTCTCAATGCCTCCCCTGTCATATGGCCAATACCTCATCTTGAGGTTTAAAAAACATACTAAGAGGGTATTCTAAGACACTCATGGGCCCTTTATAGTTGTGTTTTCTGGCTTATGATAATGGGCTTTAGTCAACTCTATCAGCAAATATGGATTCCAGAGCCAGGGATTTAGCTCAGTGGCACCGCGCCTGCCTCACAAGCGTAAGGTTGTGAGTTCAATTCCCCAGTACCCTCCGCAAAAACAAATTATGGATTCTACTTGTGAAAAGAAAGCTCATAATGAATGCAAATGGTAAAGTCGCCAAAGCTTGAAACAAGAGTTCCCATGCTAAGTGGTAGTCACGGTCTCAGAATAAGAAGCATGTGATAGACCGTGAACCATGGGTCTGCATACAGGTTGAAACTCCAGTCTAGTGGGGACCTAGAAGGATCCTTAGCTTGGGGCAAGGGCCTATGGGGATACCTCCAGATGGAACATCCTTGTTCCTCTGATTTGCAGATAGGGAAAGCAGGTAGGGTTAACACTGGCAACTAAGTGTGACACCGAGTGGCAGATGCTGAACTTGAAGTTTTATAGGAGTTCTTCTTGCTGCTCCTAAGCTCTATTTGGTGAGTCATAAGAGCATGTGAGTGTGGCATGGTCATCAACCAGATCCTGCTGTTAGTCTTGTTCCCATCTAATGAGATTGATTGGGGTTAATAATACAAGGGGCACATGAAATGCTTGTTAGAGCTATGCCCTTGAAGATGCATCCAGTTAAGATGTACTGCAAGGTAACAGGGTCCCCATGAGTATTCAGTCTGGGACAGACGACATGTAATTCAACAGAGTACTTGTGTGTCTGGATCAGCACCCTGTGTTCTTGGGAAAGGGGTGGTCCAGATGTTGTCCTGATGACAGGCACCTGTTGTGCAAACACAACACGATGGTTGTGTAAAGCAAGAACAGAGAGGTGTCCTGGAGATCCAGGTCTCAAGCACTCTCTTCTCTCCCCTGCCTGCATGGGCTTAGTAAAGTCAGTGAGAGATGACTAGAGAACAGGAATCCCAGAATCACTGTCCTTTAAGCATGGCTGGGTGTGCCAAAGCGACAATGACGAAGAGGATCTTAGTGATATGAAACTAGTCTGAGGACCTCAAGTCGGTTATGGTGGTACCAAAGGTAGGGTCACGGAGGTACAGTCCCTGCCTGTAGCTTCCTGAAGTAGAACTGTAGGGACTACTGGCGTGTCTGTTTTAAACAAGTCAAAGCATTCATCTCTCTCCTGTCTACCAAGGATGGGTTGCAAAGAGCTTTCCCCTCTTAGTCTACATTGGTAGACTGGTATCTCCTGATGATTCTCCTCTCATCACTGAGCAGGAAGCATAACAATGTCACCTAAATATAGTGACACTTCTGCTCCTGAGCCATCTTGGGTGACAAATGATCACTGACTCTGGGAAAATGTGCTTACACCCTCTATTTTCATGGTATCAAAATTGATCATCTGCCCAATAGATCTCTGATCATAAGACAGCTGTGAAAATGAGGGTTTCACAAGCATGGTGTCATTCTAAATGCATCAGTGTGCCTTTGCAATGGGTGAGGGGTAAGGAGAAAGCATTTAGAAGAATGGAATGAGTTTTAAGTTCTCTGATTTCCTCATTTCTGGAGCTGGGAGTCTCTAAATGAGAGCTGTTAGTTAAGAATAGAGTACAAATTTCCTAAAACCATAATTAACAAAACCAAACTGCCCGTGGCCACATGGTCTGGGGTATAAACAAGCTCAGAGAGCCAGCATGCTTTTCCTCTTGCAAATCCTGAGTCAGAGTAGATCCCAATGCTAGAGGGATCTCCCAGGAAAGTGACCAGATTAGCATGGCCCAATATATGGTACCCAAAGCTTAGTGTCACTAGCAGGGATGAAAAAGCCCTAAGGATGAGCAGTTGAGGGTAACAAGATCAAGGACTTAATTGAAAAGAGTTAGACCCACCAGTTTTGATTTCCTATATTGCCCTGCTTCATGAGTGTCAAAAAGCACAACTCTTTGACTTCTATTAAGGGCCATAGATGGCTTGGTTTTTTTCTTTTTCCTTTATTTTTGGAAAGAGGATAGAGAGGAATAATATCATTGTGAAATGTTAGGTAACCTGAAGAAGCTAAAGTGGTTTGTAAATGTATATTATCATCTAAGGATTTAAAATACTGTGGCATGTGGTGGAACCACTGAGCTAAATCCCTGGCCAACCAATGCTCTTGTTTTGACCCCGCAGTTTAGTCCAAAAAATGTTGATCCCATGTCACTAGTAAACTGAACGTATCCTTTTGCTTTCCTGTTTCAGAATTGAGAACCAGATCCTTCTCTGAAATCAGGAATACTAGGAGTGTGAGGAATTTATCTTTTGCCATATGTGAACTTATCATAGTGAGGATCTGAGGTGAAATTAAAACAGAGCAGGGCTGTCGCCTTGTTCCCAGGGCTCAAGTCCTAGATTCTATGTTCTTTCCCATGAAATGAGAATGCCTCCACACATGTGGTCCTCACCATTTTCAGTGATGAACTTGGGGCCTGTCTAAGTGCAACCAGGATCCTCAACCTTTTGAGGGCTCAGGTCTAGAGTTTCTCCCTTCGGAACACTTGGAAGTAAGGGGAGAGGCTTTGCAGTCTGAAATCCAAGGGCCCGGATAAGTCTTAACCCTGCATGATTTCTCCTTTCCTTACTAATACTTACCTGGATGCTCCCTCTGCCGCCTCTGGAGACCCAGGCCTGTGGCCCTTCCTGTTTCTGGCCTTCCTGTACATCAGTAACCCTAGGGGAATCATTCCAGGATTGTCGATAGGATTTCTGGTCACCCAGGATACAGTATGCCTGAAGTTCTCTGGCTGCCCCCTAGAGCCTGGCTCACTGGGTTGGATGAACATGTAGTCTCTGGCCTCCATACCTGAGAGTTCAGGAATTCTGCTAGGCTATTCTGCCCTTTTTTTCCTCCTCATGTTCCCTCCAGGGTGACTTCTCAGTTGTTGAAGGCATGTTGGAGTCCACACCATTCTTCTGTGTTTTCTCTGCCCCAGAGAAAGGAATCTTCTGTCCATTCTGCACCACCCTCCCACCCTCTCATGGAATCTGTCACCTGATTCACCTGATTCTGTCAATCTCATCTTACCTTAGGACCAGGATCTCTACCCTGATAATCTCCCCTGGTTAGCCATTTGCCACTGGTAGTTATTATTGTAGATAGGTAAGTTAATTAGATATCTTGTAGGCAGTTAGACAGGGCCTCCCTTAAGGTGTCAGCCCTCAAGGCCACAGTCCTCAAGGTCCCAGCCCTCCAGGAGCCAACATAGCGAGGAGCCAACATGGAAAACAATTGAGCACATTCACTGGCTAGGGTTATAAAAAGAAAAAGAAGTACTACTTCCCCTAGAGATAGATAGCTGTGATTGATATTCTAAATGGGAAATTCCTTGTATGTGACTTGTTCTTCCATTTGAACCCCATTTAATCAATATCACCTGGGTGACTGTACTTGTGATCTTATTGGTTGGTCATGCCCACCTTGTAAATGTCCTTTGGGTCTTACAGTTTTGTGACATTTTGTACCCACCTCACCACACGGCTTTGCTGTATAAAACATCTCTGAAAAGTGGGATGGGAGGGCAACCCACTTTCCAGGCCCCCTTCTGTCTCTCTTAGACAGAAGCTATCTTTTTCTCAATAGATTTTCCTACTCTTAACCTCTGTTGTTCCTAGAATTCATTCTTTGATTTTAGAGAACACAAACGCATGTTTCGGATATCCAGTAGGTTTGAGAGTTATATCTCTTCCCCCTATATCATTATGACATGGCACATCTACAGGACTTCTTCAGGTCATGGGCTCTAAACTCATGTAATTTGAATGACCCCATTCTCCTGAGTGGATTCCAAACTCTCCTAGATGTAACATGACAGTCAGGCCTGAGGGCTTTGGTGGACGATGTACCACCTGGCCAGAAGGTTTGTGCTTGCCTGGCCACTCTGTTTCTATTCCCTGTACTGCAAGGTGCTCTCTGGCTAGTTCTCATGCTCTTTTTTTTTTGAGGAAAATTTTTCCTTTTTTTTTTGCTTAAATTCTTTTATTGGTATATTTTAGGTATACAATACATTTACATTTATCATTGGGTGTTTGTACCTGTACATGATGTATCTTGGTTCTCATTTTTTCCCCATTCCCTGTGCACCCTTCACCCCTCCACCCTTCCCTATTTACATAGACTTCATTTCCTTTTTTTTTCTTTTCTCATAATTTTTCCTTTCCATTCTTCCCTTTCCCCATCTCCTCCCACCACCCCTACCCCTTTGGACCTTTTCTTATTTCAAAGTATCAATTATTAGTTTTTAATCCTTTTAGTCCTTATTTACACTCTCAGTTTCTCACACTAGAGAAACTATTCGGTATTTACACATGTGTGTCTTATTTATTTCACTTAAGAGTGTGGCTTCGATATGCATCCACATTTTGTAGCCCGTAACCTATGGCTTCAAATAATGGCTGTGTTCTGCATCCCCTCTTTCCATTCATACCCCTTGTGCAGCTCTGCTGAGCTCAACCCACCAGCCTCAAACACCTGCCACCAGTCCCTTTTTTAGGTCTTCCTTATGTGCTTCAGATGCTGGTGGTTGTAAAAGAATTTATCACCTCTCCTAAACCAGGGGAGCTGACAAGCATCACTCTGCAAATCCATCTCACTCTGCTGTTTAGACTAGAATAAATATGGTTTTTTATCTTAGCTTCCCAGTGTCATTCCACTGATGGTTTTGATGTCATTTCAGGGATATAAGGAGCTATGTCATAGTCAACAGGAACTGAATGAGATACTATTTCCTTTATTGAATCTTAATCAGGTAATCATGCCATGACCGGCATACAGGTGCAGCATTTGCTTGGGCAGGGCAATTATCCCTCCACAGCCTTTACTAGTATTCATCATGAGACCTAAAAGTCTAGCCAGCTGAGGTCCCTGAGAGCAGGAAAGGCATTTTGAGGACTTGTGTGAAGCCTCGCATTGTACTATACACAATGAATAAGTGACTGAAAGGAATGGAGTCCAAGGTGTGTCTAACTCTTAAGCCTTTCTGGACAAGATGGGTCTGGAAAGATGCAGTGTGAGAATGGTGGACCATGGAGATGTATCAGACGAACAACCTTGGCAAGTGTCATCTTCACCCATAATACTGATGCTCTGGGGTGGCAAACATTTTCTTGATCCATCAGATTTTTGGTTATAACATATTTGGGTAAAGGCTGGCTACTCACAAAGGAAACACACAAATCAGTGAAGTATGGTACTGAAATGAAAGCTCAGATTTTGTTAGGAAGGGGATACCTTGGTATCATCTTACAGACATGAATCCTTATATCTCCAAACCAGTGCTGCAGTACACCTGCTCTAGCAGTACCAGAAATTCCACAACAAACTTCCTTATACAGTCATTCTGGTAGGTATGGGAAGCTCAGGGATCCATATCACTGCCTGGAAATTAAGCCAAGCTCAACCCATGTCCTTAGTGATGGGTCTGCAGTCATTCTCTAGGACCCATCCAGAAAACCTCCAGTTTCTGAGAATTAGAGTAGCACATTTGAGGGTAGATTTGCCAAGTTAGGAATGTTTGGAAATTCATCAGCCTATGAACCTGTCTTTTTTTAGCATCATTTAACTAGTAGTCTAAGTTAGATTGTGGGAACATTAAAGTGAACATATCCATGAAACCATGGTCGAGGAAGGTGTGGACTCTGACCAGCAATCCGCACGCTTTCCCTCACCTCCCTAGGCATTGAACCAAGTTATAACTGCTCAACCCTGACAGGTAAGAAAAATAGTGGTTTGCATCTTAATACAGTGGCTCCACTTACACATTATCTTTCCTCTCTCACGTGCAAGGCTTATGCATGTAGATGGATCTGCTCATCTGTCTGATTTGTATTCTGTCTTACACACACACTTCAGCTCACCATTCTAACACTGAGAAAAACTTAGGGGACAGCTTCGGCACTGTTAAAATTAATGCCGTCCAGACATGTTTGGGTGCAGTAACCGAGGTACATACATACTTTCTGTTTGTGTATAAACTGCAGTTAAAATGTTTGCCGTTGTTGTTTGACTTTGGGGGACACAATCCCAGTCCTCCAAAGAATGTGCCATTTACATTACTGATGTGAGGGCTGCTGTTGCTCAATATATTTGCCAGAGTTTAGTAATCTGTCTTTAATTTCAGGTCCTCTCATGGCTCCCATGGTAATATTTTCTATTAGTGTTTGGAACACCTAAAGATTCATTCAACCACAAGTAACTTTCTGTTTATATATTTATAAAATAGTCACTTTCTTAGTCACTTTCCTCATTGCTGAGACAAAATACCCAGCACCCACAACTTCACTGAGAGCTTTACGTTGGCTCACCTCTCAGTCCATAGTTGGCTGGCTCTAAGGTAGGATGGCATTGCAGAGGAGCATGTCAGAGGAATCCTGCTAACCTCATGGCATACAAGAAGCAGAAACCATCAAGGGAGGAGCTGAGACTGGAGATAAAACCTTCCAAGTCAGGACCACAGTGACCCATCTCTTCCAAGGGGGCCAAGTTCCTAATAGAATAGGTCAGCTATAATGCTCCTATAAACCAGCCACCTTCCAAAGGTCCTGCTATGATTGCATGAGGCTTTAGGGGCATATATACTCATAAACCATAACCGTCAACAAGCCCTGTATGTTGGAATTTTAGTTGTAAGAAGAAAGGGGAATGGCTCCCCCCACCCCAACCTCAGGAATTGTACATCTCTCATCCCCCTTCCTGGGGCTCTTGCCTGTCCATGGATTTGGGTTAAATAGTTATTTCTCTCACGCACTTGGACCCAGAGCTGAATTTTGGCCTTTGCTAAGATGCCACTGTCTTTTCATGGGTTATGGGGTTGCCACTCTCATCCAGCCTCTGTCCTGAGGGTCACAGGCTCAGGATGGCATCAGGCAGTCTGAGGCCCATCACCTACCTGGGTGGAAGGCTTACTCCTTGGATTTAAGTGTAGGGATGATGGGCGCTGTAGGCCTTCTTCCTGAATTAATCTCCAACTTATTTGGACAGAAGGAAAGTGGCTAAGAATCCTAGAGCCACACCATGACATGACACTTCAGCAGGAAATATGTGGGTCCTCCCAGTCACTATTATACAGCCACTGCTGGTCTCCCCACTCACTTCTGTTCTGAGTTACTTGTGCTGCTGCTGGTGAAGACAATGCACCTGCCTGATAGAGCATTTTTTTAGGTAGGGGAAGGATAGGGTAGATCACTTCATCTATTCTTCCAGTAAGTCAATCAATCATTTACTCTGAATGTTTGGGGAACCTGCTACAGCACTTTTCACATACCGTGTCTACAAATGGAGAACAAAATTCAACCAATGTTAATTTGAATAACAGTCAGGTGGATGAAAGGAGACCCGTGCTGAGATTACTAAAAGAAGGACCAACATGATCTTGGGATGCAGCACAGTTAGTAGGAATTCCAGCAGGGAGTGCAGGAGGTTTTCAAGCTGAGATTAACTGGCTTTTCACAGAGACATATTTACCTGACATTCTGCATAATGTTGGGAGACATGCTTGTAATAGATTATACTTGAAAGGAAGTTTTCATCTGGGTACTGATACTCTATGGTAACAAAATGACCATGAAAATAAAAACTTGAGGTAAAGAAATAAGCCACTGTGCTAGGTCATGAGGCTTCTCAAACCATATGGCTTAAATCCAGTGACCCTGAGTGCTCAAAATCAAGGAGGTTAAGGGCATCCAGTTCTTCCATGGGATTTTTCCATCATAGGATAAATCACTGAGGAGACTCGGTGTTCTCTGCAGAACTCATGTCACCCCAAGTTGACACTCTTCATACATTGTCTCAGTAGATTCCAGCTGAAGGCAAAGTCACTCCTGTAACATCAAATAACACTATCTCTGATGGCAAGGACTCCCACACATATTCAGATCTGAAGGATAGCACCTTAGAAGTCATTTTGGCTCAGGAGGGATGGAGCACCTGGGCTTCACAGAACACAGTCCTATTGGGACTGCCAATGACCATAAACAATAAAAGAAGGTGAGATGAAGCAGGCCATTGTGAATGAAAGAGCTGTGGACACTGAATTCCCCATGAAGTTGGGAGAGAATCTCTTTGCCCAGCAATCATGGAGGAGAAGCCACTCTGCTCCTGTTTGCTACATCTTGTTACATTCTGAATTGATGCCCACTTTCCAGTGTACAACTCAAATATGAGGGTGGGGTAGGCAGAGAATGAGGTGCTATATCTTCAACTCTCATTCTATATTCAAAAACCATGGTGCAACTGGCTCATCCCTTACATTCATGAAATTGGGAAGAACATCTGACTGTGGTTCTTCAATAACACATCAATTTCATTTCTCTGAAATCCAAGTGACAAAGTAGGGGCCACATTTCTCTAAAGGAGAATTGAGATGAACATAGACACCTGTCTAACCTACAGAAAATAAATGGGAAAAAGGGAAGCTCCTTCCTTTTAAGAAATACACAACAAGAGTGATAAGAGGGGCACCTTCTGCATGAGTTTAATGCTAAGTTTAGGTAGTAGGTGCCAGGACACTCAAAGCGGGGTGAGTTTCTGCATCCTCTAGGCTCCACCAACGTGTCCCTGGTTCCTGCCAGTATGGGGTATTAGGCTGCAGGACCCATAGCAGCAAAAAGGCCTGAGCTGTTGGAGCCTGAAGGAGCACATTGTGCCCGTTCTCACTTTGAGAGCCAGTTACACCTGTTCCCTGCAGTTTTCACGGGCGAAGTCCTCCATAGGGACCACCATCCTGGGTCAGAGATCTGCCATCAAAAGTCCAGAAAGGCCTCCAGCTGAGGGGAATAAATGTGATCAATCAGCTCCTCTAAAATAGCTAGTAGCTGGAAACTCCCTCAAGATCCATTTCAAGGCTTTCTGTTCTTTCTTCCCATCTCCAACCTGCTCCCTATGTACATGCAGGCCCTGAAGAAGTTTTCCATGTGGTCTAATTCTTGAGCATGGCCAAAGGGCATGTTCACCTGCGACTAGTTGGAGATACAAAGGGATGTCAGTGCATGTTATTTTGGCTTCTCCCTCAGAAGTCATTGCCAGCTGGCAATGTCCCTCAGTGGAAGTTGCTGTAACACAAGGCATCATCTCAAGATCTTCCAGCATCTGCTCTCTTTGTATTTCCTATCCACTAACTCTCTAATTCTAGTAATTTGGCTCTTATTCTGGCTCTGGACTGGGAGTGTGAACTCTTTACCAGTGATTCTCCAAATGACCTTAAACCATTAATTCCATGAGAACTTGCTTTGAAAACAAATCACTAACACCCTCTCGCCCACACACACACTCCAGGTACACCCTCAAGCAGAAGTCCTGGGGAGTTAGCAATCTTGTCCACACAAGCTCTTCAGGAGATTCTGATGCCCACTAAAGTCCAAGCCCTTGCTCTGAACAGCAGCACCCCCTACCGGGTGACATCCCTTGTGGGGCCCATCTACTCCCATCTCTCCACAGAAGTTCTCACTCTGAATTCCTTCCTTGAGCTCAGGAAGCCATGGTCCCTGTGCGGAGCCTATTTAGTGCCTCAGGGGTGCCATGGAGCTTTAGTTGTATGTTGCCAATTGAGCACTATTATGTAATGTACTGTGGGCAGCAAGGAAAGACAGACACTTTAAGCTTTGGGAGTAAGCCCTGCAAAGAGAGTAGTTCCAGATTAAGTGTCTTCTACTTCCTCCATTCTGACTAAAGCAGCTTGGGAATTATAAAGATATAGTACACAGAAGGAGTTGATGTCAAAAGGTCAGACTCAGAGACAAGGAAGCCCTGGGTAGAATTACAGGAGTCAGAACCTTCTATGTTGTATTTAGGCCTGGGTAGTTTCTCTAATTTCTAAGGTATGATCAACTTTTCTGCAGATAAAGGCTATATCTCTCTTCCATTTTTGGTACTGTTAATGAGATCAATTTAATTTCAGAACCTGTGAAATACAATTTGGAGTTTCTCATTGAATCCTAGTTGGATATTTAGGTTCAGAACTCATCATGCATATTGTATGGCTAATAAGAAATCCTTTGGGTGACTGGCTTGGGCACATCCAAAGGGAAGGAGACCACTGGGTTACTGCAGTTACCACCCCAGACTTCAAACCTGATGCTGTAAACTCAGCCTCCTGGACCTTAAGCTGTGGGGTTTAAACTAGTGGACAATATAGGGAAACAACTGAGTGACTTCTTATTAGAAAATGTGAAGAGTGTTGGCTTGGCCTTTCTCTCAAATTCTGTGATTAGAATTTCTGTTCTCAAGAGTTAGAGACCATGAGTTTCCAAAAATAAAGACAAACTGGAGAAATGCTGTCTCTCAGGACAGCATTGCTTACCACAAAGCCAAGGGTGTCAGATGAGGAAAGTAGAGCTCAGCACGAGGAACAGGTACCATGGCTGCTGTTCTTGCTGGTCATGTCCACCTGGCCACCCAGCTGTAATGTGCCCAGTCCTCTATGTGATGATTCTAAACTGAAACGGCATTCTGTGCAGTGTGATTTTATGATGTAGGACATCACATGATACCCAGCTGTGACAGCTCACCCACTGAGTATTCCCATGCTTTGGGTGATCCATTTTTAGGTGTTTGTGGCTGCCAGGAGCTTGTTTCCAATGCAGCATATTTGCTGGTAGGAGGAAACATACCTCTCCTCTTCCTGAAAAGTAGGATGTGGTATCTACTTGGAGGAATTCCTGGAGATCGACATAGCAACTATCTTTGCCATACATTCTTCCCCACATGGTGTGCAGCTCATGTCATGGTCTGCACATGAAACATAAGCATCACCTGCTCTGTGGCCAGGTCAAAATGGCAGCTCTAAGAATGACCTTGGTGCATCTACGCAGCTTTCTCCCCTGTGGCTTGTGTCCTCTGGTACTTAGGAGACCTACCAAGCAATGCCTCCTGTTACAGCAGATGAGTCCCTTACTCATCATTCTTATGAAGCTGTCATCAGGAGTTCCAGACCCCTGTACTCAGTAGTGATTCTGGAACTTGCTTCTCCCTGGAGACCTGTATGACTCTACCTGAAGTACAGCCTGGTTCTCAGCCTTCCTAAGCCCTCAAGGCATGATGTCTTGTCCACATATCGATTCCAGGAAAAACAACTGACAGAAAGCAACCCAGCCCCAAGAAAGGTGTGTCCACACCTGCTCGGCCATGATGTGGCCCAGTCAGAGCAGTTCCTGCCACCCAGCCCTGTGGGCAGGAAACACTTAGGAAGAGCATCTGCCTCAAGATGTGATCAGGATCCCTCAAGGCTGGGAGACTTCCTCTGAGCCCCTGAGGTTGGCTGCTGTTCTGCCTCTTACTGCTCTATATTCCCACAGATGGGGAGAAGGACAGGAATGTGCTAGGAAAAGGCCATCTGCTTGTCTTCAACCCTTTGGCCAAAACACTGACACAGGATGCCACCACTAGGTGCAACTGGATGAGAGCTCCTTAGGATAGCTTTAAACTCTCCTAGGGAACATTTGCAGGTTCCTGGCTATAGCTGAAGTGGGAGAATGTCAATTTGAAAATGGGTCCTGTTTGCAAAGACCCATTGGATTGTACCAATATAAATTGCTTGTCCATAATTTATCATTCCATAATTTATCTGTCTTCAAGTTCATTCATTCTACTATCATTTCCATTTTGCTATTCTGTTTGCCCAGTGAGTTTTAACTTTTATTATATCCTTCAGTACTAAAATTTTTTTTATTTGGTTTCTTCTGAGGTCTGCTTTTTTAGATTATCTTTTTCATTTATTTCAAGAGTGCCGCTAATTGCTCAGTGGAATATTTCTTTAAGTTTATTAGTATAAGTTTGCTGTACATAATGATTATATTGATCATGGGGAATCTGTACACATACATACACATCTCATCTTTTACTTTCCTTTGTCCTTCTTTCCCTCCCCTTCCTCCATCTTTAGTACTGCTTCTCCTTTGTGAAGGATCTGGTGTGTTTTCTTTTATTTTGCTCTTTAAATAATTTATACTTTGGGTTTCTCATAATTGAAACCATGTAACATTTTTGTTTGTATGTCCGATTTATGTCATGTAATATTATGGTCTAAATGTGCTTCCATTTTCCTATAAATGATTCAAGTTTATCCTTCTTTATGGCAAAGTAGTACTCCACTACGTATAAATACCACTTTTTCTTACCCATTCATCTGTTGATAGACATATAAGCCACTTCTAATATTTAGCTATTATGAGTTGTACTGCAATAAACACAGGTATGTGTGCCTCACTGTAGTATGATGTCTTTAACTCTTTGGGGAAGATACCTAGAAGAGGGAATAAATAGGTTGAGTGGAATTTCTATTTTAAGGTTGTTTTTTTTTAATGAATCTCAGAGGTGTATTTCTAAAATTCCTTTCCTGATAATTCTGATTTGTGCCTGTTCTTGCCCACCAAGTCTCATGTATCTTGACCAAGCTGAAATATTTCTGGCTTTTGGTATTATGGGAAATTTTAGACTGTATCTCCGGTTTCTGGGTGTTCTAACACTGGTTCATATGAAATCTTCCATTTTAGCATCTCATCAACCTGATGAAAAGTGGTGATCAACAAATATAGTACATGTTTAAATTTTTTTAATTACTACAGTAAAAAATACATTACCATTACCCCCCCCCCCCCGCAATACTTCAACTACTTTCTGAAGCAGTTCTGGAATTGTGTGATCAAAGGTTTGGAGAATGCTGCTGCCCAGGGTTACTTCTGTTTTTGCCTGCTGTTGCTGCTGCCTTCTGCCTGGCCGGCTGTGCCACACTGCCTTGAAACCAGCTGACTGCTGACTGAAACCTCTAAAAACTGGGAGCCACAGTAAACCTTTCCTCCTTTAACTTTGGGTGTTGGGTATTTTGTCTCAGGGATGAGAAAAGTAGCTAAGATGATGATCGTGGAGAAAAACAGTTTGAATCAATTTAGAACACTGAGGCAGCCATGACAGTGCAACTAAAGACAATGACAAAGATGACTTCCAGACCTTCTTCAGAAAGTGGCAAGAACAAAGGATAAGTGGGTTAGAAGGGAGAGGGAGTATTTTGAGAGGAATTTATGGCAATGTGTCTCATACTGTCATAAATTTTATATACCCTCTATATTTTTGATTGCAGTAGACAGTTGATCCATAGCCTATGACAATGTTGCTACTTGTGAACCTGCTGTTTCTGTAGTACTATTCTGGCCAAGCTCGCCTGTTAAGAGGAAAAGTGGATCAACTACAGTCAAATGATTCCTCCATGACTAGCAAAAGGATGACTCAAATTCCTTAAGGACCACAGATGGCTTTAGTCCAATTTTGCTCTGGGGAGTGGTGGGGTCATTAGTATTGATGTGAAATGTTAGAGACCATAAAGAACACAAAAGCTGTGTGTGTGTGTGTGTGTGTGCGCGCGCGCGCGAGCGCGCGTGTGTTCTTGAAGGGTTTGAAATTCCTTTGGCAGTCACTGGGGGTGCAAAGTGTCTCCAAAATTCCTGTTGTGACCCTGTAGTTCAGTCTTGGCAAAGAACAATGACCCCACTCACTCCCATATACACTGAACACATCTATTTCCCCCTTTCAGAAGAGGTGACCCCAAACCTGATCTGAAATCCTGAGAAAGAGCAGGTGAGTGAAGAAGTCCTTCGTCCTGGGTAACTTGACTTTAATGAGGATTGGAGTAAAACTCTGGAAGACTAGGGCTGTCACTTTGTTCTTGATCCCGGACCCTTGCATCTTTTATCTGAAACTGAGCCCTGTGACAGGCCACAAACCCCTGCTAGGCCCCTACCAAACCCCTACCAAAATGACTTACAATTGGAAGCAGGTATATCTAGCAGCTCAGAACCATCTCTCAAGAACCTGAGAATCATTCCCAAAAATGTAATCATCAAAAGAATAAGACCTGTGTATCCAGACCCTATGGGAAGATGGAATCCTGACTTCGGTAACAGCCACCAACAAGAGGGCTGACTTAATCTCATGTACACTAACTACCCCTTTAAACTTTCTCTTTGACTCTACTGATCCTTGTCCCCCACTCCTTCTAAAATGTCCAAATTAGAATAGAACTCTTTCCCCTACTATATGCATTCTTAAATCCCCACGACCGATTATGGTATAAGATGGTTTACAGAAGATGTCTCCATAGGCACCTTGCATCCAACAAAGACCCAGGAATGTCACTGGGCAGCACCAGAGAAATGTGACTTTATCTCCTATGCAAGTTGCCTTGTGTGTGTTTCCAACCCAACTCTCTGCTGCAAGAGCCACACCCAGTGCTTATTCTCTGCCTTTGGTGAAATCAAAGGGATGATCAAAAACTATGGTCAATGTTTCTTAAAAATCTGTTACCCTAAAAGATGCTGAGTCTTTTCTCATGAAGTGAATGAGGAAGCTCCATGTGTGCCTGGGAGTCTGGTCTTCCTTTCTCAGAGTTGAAGAATCCAGTGAAATGCTTCAGGAAGAGACCCCTTCCTCAATAAGGGTTGCATTAAGAAGTAAGAGTCAAGATAGTAAGTGATCAAGGCCAGGCATTTTAACCCTTTCCCTCTGGATTCTCTATTTTCTTCATAAAATTTCAGAAATGGTATTTTAATAAAATGGTGTTTAACTGCTGTTTCCTTTCTTGCCTTCTGAATTTCCTGAGGCTAATGTAGAACCTGGAGATCTAGATCCATTCTTCTTTACAATGTTTTTCTTAATCATGAAGAATATCTGACTTTCCCATTTACCTGATGATTTTATTGTTGCAAATTATCCAGTTGACCTAAGCTTTGGTTCTGCAATTTTGTATAATAGGTTCTGAGTAAGAACATAGAAGTGTATGATATAGAAAAATGGTGTTATATCAGAATCCCTGGGTTGGTCTATTTTGCATATGTAGCATTCCACTTTCCTGGCTTCTACATTCTTAGCTATTCAAGCAACTCCCGTTAAGTACCAACCCCAAACTCCTTAACTCAAAAGGAAAAGTAATTGATATTAGAGCTAAATAAATTAACCAGAGACTAATTTTCATTTGAAGACTGAAGTCTAGATCCAAAAGTTGTGCCAGGGTTTTAAACTAGAATCAAGTGTAGCAGGACTTGAAAAGAACGGAGCTCAGAGCCATCTGTCTCATTCTATGGGACTAGTCTGAGGACGATCCCTCTAGGCCACTGGTGCCCACCTAGTCTTTAGACCTCCCTCTGTATTCCTGTGTGAGAGGGCTCTAGTATTCATCTACCTTGGACATTCTTGTTTGCCTCTAAAATCCTTTCTCAACTGGCAAAGTCAAAGGGGTTGTTTTGCATCCTTATACTGTCTTTCGGGGCTGACAACTCAATAAGTGTCTTGGGATTTGAGATGGTTAGATACTGAGTTTCAGAAATAAGAATATTTTAGTAAGAGCATGAATACCTAAAATCATTTGACATGGTTCTTCAGGGAACTAAGAAAAGGGGCAGGTGTGTAGGAAGTTGGGCTCTATGGTAACAATTGGCATTGGCAAGCAGTTCCCAGATGGGCTGAGCTAATTGAAAACGTTAGTGAGCTCACCTGCAGGGAGCAGGTGGTCCTGGCATGAAGAAGATGGGGATCTGACTGGCTGGGAGATAGATAGGTTTTCCCACAACAGAGGTCCTAGAAAACTTGGAAAAACTGAGGCTAGAAAGCACAGGACCAGTGATGTAAGTCGTAAAGAGAGGCCTCGCAAGGACAAGAGGGATCGCTCTAGGGAATACAGCAGGCTGGCCTCAGTTCCTAGGGCTCGGTGCCACATCTGCAGCCTGCCCACCAATGGAAAGGCACCTGGCATTTCAGCTGAATGAAGTTCAGTCCCAGTTAGAGGATGGCAGGTGGCCCCTAGATGAGGATCTGATGCCGCCTGGATTCTAGGCCACAGATCAAGCCTCCACACTTTTCATTGCCAAGAAAGATCTAGACCAGGCTGGACGAAGCAACACAGAGGGTGCTTCACTCAGCCTGGGGCATGTGGTTGGCTTCTCCAGGTGGTTTATTCTAGCACAGGTTACCCAGAGAGTTATACTCCTAGCAGGAAGCTCTTCAAAACCTCCTTCTGGCTAGGCTCCAGCTTTGAGTCCTAATGCCTATGCATAAATTGAACAGAGACAAGGGAGGTCAATTCAAACCAGACATTGATGAATAGACAGCTGTCTAAGATCACAAGATTGCATTTAGAACCTTGGCCTGAAAGCAGTAACATAATTAGAGGGTAAATAGGGTTTACCTTGCCGTCTCTTTAGCTCCTATTAAGAATCTTCCACAAATATGTTTAATTTGAATGAACTTGGGACACTGATGGATACTACAGAGGTCTCAAGTATGAGGAAAAAAAGTTTTAACCTATCAAGGCCCACTTTTGCAGCTCTAGGGTATTAGGGAAGTATCACATCAACAAATGCATCTTAAACATAGGACTCAGACACTTCCTGGGCACAAGAGATCCCTCTTCGTATCTCCTGGCAACTGTCACTGGGCAGATGTAGGTCTAAGTTCAGTCTTTGGAGCAAGTAGTAACCTAGCATTAGCACCCTGAGCAAAGTCAGACAGGCATCAAGTGAGTGGCAAGTAGGGACTGGGCATCTAGAAGCCCACTGTGAGCAGTAGGAGATGTCAATCCTGTCATCAACATCGACTCCAAAAGCTAGATTATGGGAAGGACTCTTGGCTCTATCTCCCCTGATAATGGCAATGAAGGCATAGCAAAGCCCTAAGGAATTTGAGAGTCCACCCCAAAACTGTCAAGGGTGGAGCTCATGTCAGTAGTGACTTCTGCGTGCTGCCTGTGCCTCGGGGGCAGTTACTCGATGGAGCTAGGTGGGTGGGAGTGGAGGGAACTTGGGGCTGTCACATCAGAGACAATTTTATACTATGAGAACAACTCGGGCTGTGGAGCCTGTAGCAGCTAGAGGGCCTGGGCTGTTGGAGCCTTAAGGAACAAGAGAGATACCAAGAGCCACGGACACTTACTTCTTACAGCTTGCCTCCCCAGGGACAAACCTCCTGGTACAGAGATTGTACACCAAAGAACAGGAAGGCCTTGAGGGTAGGCTTAGCTGAGGGAAACAAATGAGAATTCAGCCCAATATGATACAGAGAGTCTGAAAGCCTCTAAAATAACTGATACCTGGAAATACCCTTAAGACCCATCTCCATGGGCAGGACCTTCCGTTCAGTCCCTGCATCTCTCCATCCTACTCCACACGCATGAGCTGGCCCAGCAGGGTGACTTCTGCAGCAGTTTCTCTGGGCTCTGCTTCCTGCTGGGCTTGGCCAAAGGGAAGCTCCACATGAGAGCTGCATGTGAAACTCCATGAGTGAGTTTCCTAGACCAACAGTTACTGTATCTGGGAACTTGCTTCAAATAAGAATCATTAACCCATCCACACCCCTGCACAGCCTCCTAAAGTAGAAATCCTGGGGGACTAGCAATGTTGTATGTATAAGGTCTCAAGGAGATTCCAATACTCACTAAAGTCCAAAATCCTGCTCTGGACCACAGCCCCCAGCTCCCCAGGTGACATCCCTGGGGGATCCATCTGCTCCCACCTCTCCACAGAGGTCGTCATCTGGAGTCCCTCCTCGAGTCCTTGAACTTAGCAAGCCATGCATGTTCCCTGTGTAGAACCTGACTGATGTCTTCATGGTGCCATGAAGCTTCAGCAGTATTCTGGGAATTGTTCATCACTGTGTTAATATGGACAGCAAGGCAAGACAGACATTTTAAGCTTTGGGAAGGTCGTATCCAGAATGAATGTAGTTTTCCCCATACCACCTAGAGTGCACTAAGATGTATTTCAAAGCTGTCCCCCCATGGTCTGACCTGAAAATCAGAGCTCTTCTCATCACCCTGAGCCACCCACCCTACGAGCAGAAGATGATTGGGGAAAGTACCTACCCTGAGATATTTTCGTAATCAGGATGAACAGGAGCTAGGGATGACTTCTGTCTACTCCCTGGCTCTAAGGGTGTGGCTGTTCTGCTTGCTCTGCTTGTTCTGCTCTCAGTAGAGAAGGGGGAGAAAGTAATGTGCTTAGAGACATTTGCTTGTCTCTGGGCTTTACCGGAACAGTGAAGTGGTGTCCCACAGCTCCCTGCAGATGCTTTGCCCAATACGATTAGTCCATGTGAACTTGAGCCCCCTCAACATAGGTAGTCTTGGAGTATTCTGAAGGAGCATCTCCATCTGACCTGCTCCACAAATATTTTTGGAGACCTGCGTTCAGAGTGGAAACAGTAATGAGAACAAAACCTAGAAGCTAAAGGCCAATCCAAGTTCCTACATATGGTGGAGTAGGAGATGATCAATAATTTGAAAATAGGTCCTCCTTGTACAGACCAACTTTATTTTGTTAATCTATTTTCTCTCTGCAGATTATTTTGTTTCTATTGATCTTAATTTATTGACTCTTCCCTCTAGCTCCATCCTGCTTTGTCCATGGTGTGAGTTCTAAAATATCCATGTGGTTCCTTGTGGAGGATTTCTATTTCTTTTCTATTTTCTATCTTTCTATATATTCTAGGAATGTTTATAATTGTTATTTGCAGTATTTTGAAATCATACTATGATAACTCAAGCATCTCTACCTTGTCAGGGTTTGCATCTAAACTCTTATTTGAGATAAAATGTCTCTGGCTCTTGGTATAAACAATAATCTTGGACTCTCTTGGTTTTTGAGTTTTCTAAGGTGGCATCCTACTGAAATCCTTCTTTGCTAGCATGTAGTCAACCTATTTAAATGGACATTTGATGCACAACCTTCCAAAAGTATTATGTATTCTGAGCATAAAGTTGCCTGCAGCCCTGTCCTGGCCTGACCCACATGTTTCCCAGATGACAAGACCCCTACTCATCATGATAAAATTCAGCCCCTCAACTCCAGCCTCCATGGAGGTGAGGGGTCACCTAGTTACTGCAGGAGGGAAGTGCAGTGGAATGCACTGGCTCTGAGACAAAGGGGCAGCCCTTCATTCCCTCAGGGGAGGGAATGAAGATCATTTCCTTAAACTCTGCTGTAGCCCACTCATCGAGGTGGGGAAGAGTTGATTCTCCTTGCTTCAAAAACAAGCAGATGCTTAAAGACCTTGTCATATTGAGGTGTCCTGTTCCCAGATTGTTAGCCAGAGAATAGATCTTCCCAATAGCTTTCATCTGGGCCTGACTGGCATGTCCCTGCTACAGGCTTCTTCTTCTACATGAGGCCAGATAAAATCCAGTAATCTCACTGGTGGCTTGATCATGTTCTGACTTCCCTACTAGCATGCGCTCTTCTATCCACCTTGCAGAGACTTCTGGTGGTGACTTATGCAGGGAGTTGACAGCTTTCAGACAAAACTTCAAGCTGATGTTGCAAGGTGGACAGTGAAACATTAGTTATCTGATTTGCCTAGCATTTGTGGTTCCCCTTCACCTACTCATTGTACTTGCTTTTGTATGTCAGCACTATCTAGTGACCAAGTAAATGCTTCTCAATACACACTTCAGCTTTTTAGTTTATACTGCTTACAGTCTTTAGATACTGAAGCAGAAATGAAACAATATTATATGTTTTTTCTCAGGCTATTGATGCATTGTGAAGGGAGTTGACTGAAGGTTTAAATCATCTATTCACCCATTGGTGAGGAAGAGATTCTGCTATAGGGCCGTGGCACAGGACAATCAAGACCAGCAGTTCATCATATACAGGATTCCCAACCTAGGTGATGACATCATGCCACTCATGCAGGACCACACAAGAGTTATGTTTGTGAACAGAGTAAAGCCCTGGGGCTTCTGGAAGAGGTGGTGTAGTAATAAACAGGCAAGGTGCCCTTGGTTCCTTGGTTTCTGTGGGAAGGTGTCAGTGACTTCTCTAAATAATTCCATGAACTGGAGGGGAACAGAAACCTACTACTTGCAGGAGAAGTAGGAACTGAGCCTGATCCCCACAATGAGGAGGGTTGTTTGGCTGGGAGACTTCATCTGCAAGAGCGGAGAGAATCTGCACCGAGGCTATTTCAGGCCCTTCTAGTCTCACCTAACATCAAGATAGCACTTAGTTCTGGATCTTAATTCTAGGCCTGATACCCCATCGAGACTGCAAACCAATTTAATGGATCTTCCATTAAACACTTCGGAAGGTAGTTTTTCTTCTACAGTTTCCATTTGGTATTTGAATTTCCCTCAGTGTCATTAATCCTCATCTCTAATTTATAACAACTGGGACTTCTGAATCATGCCAACATTATTGGCAAAACCCAGCCCATTGGACATGTGTACTATCTGGCTCTTTACTAAAATAGTCACCTGATTCTCTCTAGAAATATTTCTATCTGCTTTGCAAGTACTGTTTAATATACTCAAAATCTGCCCACCTAGAAAGAGAAAATATAGACTAATTCTGAGGTTGATAATGCTTATGCATCCAAGACAGTATACGTCCAACTCATTAACTACTTCTATGCAGTCACCAGGCTTATATTTGGGTCACTCGTTCCTCATACACAGCACACTGAATCACCCTATGTATTGGGGTAATTGTTAAGACTTTGAAATAAATGCTTCCACTCCAACAGCCTATGGCTCCCTGAGGATACCCCAAATGAGACAAGCCTAGGCTACTCATAATTTACAAGAATAATTCACTTCTCATGCACACAATGCAAGTTTTTATTCTCATAAAAAATACCATTTGGAAGTCAGTAATTTTTCTCTCTCCCTGGAGGCTCTCGCTGCTCTGAGATCCCAACAGTTCAGCTTAAATGCCTTGGCCATTATTGTGAAAAATCTAGCACAGTGGTAAGTTGGCTCACAAACTTAATTCATTCCAAGATTCTGGGAAAGATAGCCCCACTCGTGTTTGTGCCCCAAAGACACCCAGGGTTGTATTCATCACCTGATGCAGAGTTCCTGAATGGAAGAAAAAGTTTGCTGAATGCTTCTGTTTACAAACCAAATTGCTTGTGAACAAAAGTGTTTGTGAACCAAGGTATTATGGTATATGGCTTTGTCTTACCTAGGCAAGGAGGAATTTGGGCTAGCACAGATACTTCTTTCTGGGGCTACATCAATACAGACAGTCCAGGATAGCAGTCTATGATAGTAGTTACTTGGTTCTCTGCAACAGTAATCTCAGCTGGGTTGGGGGACGTATTTTCAATGCATTTTTATGACCAGAATTCTGTTATCCAGCTATCTAGCTATTAGTCTTATGAGGACTTAAAAGGTTTTTGTTTCTAGTAACTTCCTCTATGACAGTTGGTAACAGTCCTGTCCAGAGTCCTCAGATCTACTGTGCAGCCATTAATTTGGATTCTACAACTTGTATGTTAAAGATGTGTGAGAAATGAGCTCTCTGCTGCAATCGGGAGGATATGGATGGTCTTTGTCCACCTTTAGCCTAAAAGAGAAGCTGGGGAAAGAGCTTGATAGCCTTCAGCAGATAGGACCAGAACCAATAGTTTACAGGTTGCTGACATAAAGTCACTTGAACAGTGATGGAAGGAGGCCACACGATCACTCAACAACTGTGTCCGAGTGCCCACAGAAACACCAATATGACGAAATACCTTCTTACTAACCAATGTGGCTTTAATCTGATTCTTGTATTTCTGTTTTGTCCATATTTCACAGGTTACACTCTCCACTAGTAGGTGTACAGAAAAAGACATTGGCTAGGCTTTAGAACTGGGAAAAGAGGAGGGAAGAAAGGATCAGCAGAAGAAATATTGAATTTTATAGGCCCAAAGACTTGGGTCAAAATAGCCAAATCTTTATATGCCTTCCCCTTTGGCACTCACTTGTTGTTGAATACCAGAAGAAGGTATGATTGGGAAGAGCAGCTTAAATGACACAGGCTGGCCCTGGCAGAGCTGACACCTGAAAAAGGACTGTTTCAAACTCAGGCAGCAGGACCTTTTTTAAAGAGGGGATCCTGTATACACATGTGTTTCTAGATCATGGAGCTTACGCAATAACTGGCAATGAATAGCTTTTTTCAGAATTGTTAGTTGCTATTACTAACCATTCTAGAGTTCTAGTGATGTTGATCTAGAATCTTAAAGGTATTGATCTATTTCAAAGACAGATCAATACAGATACCCAGTTTTTCCAGATTCCACTTTATGTCATGCTGTTGCCAATCTGCCCAGGATTCATTTGCTCAATTCAAGACAGAAATCACAAAGAGAGGAGAAGGGAAAATTTTGGAGCCATGAGTGCCAGCAACTCGGCTTCTCCAGGACAAAGTATCCAGAGTCTGGAAAACAGTAGCTTGGAGAAGAATCAAAGTGAAAGGAGGTTATCTGGGACAGGAGGGAACTGACAAAGGAGATAAAAAAAAGTTTTAAGTGATACCTAATGAATCACATTGTGGAGGAGAAAGAAAATTCCTGCAGACCGTGTCACTCAAGCAGAGACTGGCTGGCTGCCTGCCTGCCTGCGGGAAAACGGGGTGAGGTAGAACTTTTGACTTATGGAGAACTGGAGAACCACAGGTCTGCACTGCAGCTGAAAGAATCTGCAGCAGTTGGAACCAGCAAGGAAAATGTGGGACACTGCCCCCAGCATGGCTCTCCACAGCCAACACTGTTGAGTGACCTCAGTGCAAAACTGGAGCTGACTGGTAGCCATTGTAGAGAAGGGCTGCATGTTTGAACCTGGGTCCCAGAGCAGCCCCTTGGTTGTAAGCCACAGTCCACACCATCGGTTCCCAGAGCTGCTGAGGGAAGGACAGCCACAGGAGACCCAGTGGTTGGAGAGCAGGCTACGGGGTGCCCTGCAGAGGGGCTGGAACTGGTGAACTCAGACCTGGCTGGTATAGGCAGAGGCCAGGCTCAGCCTGAGTTACACAGGATTGGAACCTCACATTGGCTCCCTGTTCTCACTGTGACTGGATGCCTGAGTATAGCAGTGCCCCGGAGGCAGAGTGCTGCCTTACACTTCCAGCATAAGCAGATATGTCCGGGCTGAGCTTTGCTCTTTAGTCCTAGGCTGAGAAAAAGAGCCACATG
Organism: Heterocephalus glaber; assembly: GCF_000247695.1. The sequence continues at coordinate 16,855,081 of NW_004624735.1, read as the reverse complement.
TTCAAAAAATAGAAAATTTTCTTTTACTATTTTGAACTTTATTCTATTTTTTTAATTTTTAAATTTCTGGGGTTTTATTCCTTTGACACTATTCCTACTGCTATTCATCCCTCCCCATTTCTCTTCCAGTATTTCCTCTATTTTCTTATATGAACACATCTCTTTGTGTGTGCATGCTTCTCTTCCTCTTGCTTTTTTTCTTCCAGTATGGTTTATAGAGGGTTAGGGAATTCTCCCCTGTCCTTTTATATCCCTCCTACCTTTATCCGCATCGTTTTGCTGGATTTCTTTCCCTTATTTCTTATTTTGCTTCTCTTTCTTCTCCCCCTTTTCATTTGTCTCCCTTTAAGTTTTTTCTAATATTTATATCAGTCATAGACTCTCTTCCCATCCACATTTCTCACTACCAATTTTGCACTGCTTTCCCTGTTAGCCCATCTGAATACATAGCACACCTTTACCATCTTTAGGACCCTTTGGGCCCCAGCCCCTCCTCCCCATACCACACAGAAGAGGGCCTTTTTTTAAAAAACTTTTTTCCTTACTTTCCCCTATCTGGCATGACCCAGTCCCCAATTCCCTTCAAGATAATTGACCCTATACAATTACAGTGGAATGTTGTTTCTCACCAGTAAAGGAGACAGCCATTGCACTGAGTGCATATTAACTGTGGGTCAATACTTAGGCTGTTATGATGCTTGTACTATAACTAGGGATTTCTTCTCTAGGCTAAACAGAGACCCAAAATGGGGTCTCATGGTATATTATTTTGCAACTAGCCCTAATAAATACTACTGTACTGGATTAGCCTGTTACTACTGTAGCTGATTCGATTGCATAGGAAAAATCCTGAGTCAGTGGATTAGTCCCAGTGAATCTGTTGCCAATTCCACCATCACACCCAGGGAGAGGAACACCAAGAGTTCTGAACCCAAGAACTCAGACTGGATCAGGCTTTGCAAGAATGCCTGAAACCTGGCTGAAAGAAGTCCTGAGTTAGCTTCAGTGTTATAGTAGAAGGATCAGAGCAGTTACTGGGGTGTGAGCACTCAGACTCTGGCAAAGAAGCTTCTTGGGAATCATGTGCTGTCTCGTTGGAATATTTCATCTGTGTTCCCATCAGACATCTTGTAGGTTTAAGTTTTTGTATATTTCTTGATCCATTTAGTAATGTGCGGCTATGTTATGTTCTTTAATGATTTCTTGTATTTGTTCTCTCATTAGCTCTGAGTTAATAAGTAGCTAGGTTCTGTCCCTTATCTCAGTTCACCTCAAGCCCCTGAAATAATATTATTAACATATCTCTTTATTCTTTTTCCAGGCACACAAGTTCCTCCTCTTGCCAAGTTCTTCAACTTCCCATCCTTAGCTCCCCCACAGTCACTCCTATCTTCTCTAGTATTAACCCTCAATCCTCCCCATCATGAGCCTCTGGCTCTTCTGTATCTTACCTAGCCTATTGTCCTCCCTATCAGCAGGTTCTGCCAACCACGTAGCTTTCCTCAATCACAAAATTTACCTCTTTTCTCCTATATCTTACTTTTGCCATCACAAATATCCTCTGATAACTCTCAATATGAACCCTTTAACTCAACTAAAAGCACCCCAATAGAATCAGAACTGCATCAACCTTGTCTTCTCTTCTACCACTGTTCCCCTTTTCAAACCTCCCCCTTAGTGTCTGACACTCCTCACTCAACCACTTGCTATGCTTCTCATCCCACCTCACCTACCTCATTAAGAACAACCACAAATAATAAACTGTCATAATGTGTATAGAGGATAGACAAAGGGGGAAGTGTAACTCCAAGTACTATCATATAGAAAGAGGTATTATAAGATTGAAGCAGTAGATGCTGTTATAACCAGGAGTAACTCTTTCAGCAAAGCATGAGGTCCGAGTCCAAATCACTTCAAGTAAATAACAAGAGGAAATAATAGCACTGGACATACAAAGCTGATAATTGTTCACAGAGAGGCAACATCCTACTAAAAGGAGGATATATAAATATAAAACAGATCATATAGATATAGATAGATAATCACAGGAGCATGGGGAAGCAAGGTAACAGCAGATCCTTGAATTCTCCCTCCCCTCCCAAGGCAGAGAAAAGGGAGAAGAAAACAAATACCAGGTACTAGAAATCTATGAAAAGTTCACAAAAGGGATGAAAAAAATAGATGAGTTCAAAGAAGAAATGAATCAAAAGTTCACAACAATCTCATTCAATATGCCCACAGTGAATTTGGGGAAATTGGTAAAAAACTGTACAAGCTAACTGAAACAGTTCAAAATTTGAATAACAATTCAACAAATATATGAAATCCTCAAAAAAATGTCAGACAGAAATATCTGAAATAACTATCTAATTCATAAGTTGCAGAAATGATGATATGAAGAGAGTTGTTGGATATTGAAGAAAAATAGTGAATTATGATGAAGAGCTCAAAGGAACCAAATAGAAAATAAGGAAACCAGAGAAGATTATATAACAACTAGTAGATAACAATAAGAAGACCAACCTGTGCCTAACTGGAGTCATGGAAACACAAGAAGATAGCACAGATGGATTTACTAACACGTTTACAGAAATCATAGAGAAAATTTCCCAAATATCATAAAATAATTTAAAATGCAAGTAAGCAATGCTTATAGAACACCAAACAATTATGAGAAAAAGGAGCTCATCAAGGCATATCCTTATTAAATTAACAGATATCTAGCAAAAAAAAAAACCACAGAATGTTAAAAGGAAACAGAGAAAAACAAAACACATATAAAGGTAAACCAATTAGAATCACAGCAAACTTCTCAACACAAACCCTAAGAGCCAGAGAGCCCAGAATGAAGTATTTCAAGCTCTAACAGCAAATAACTTTCAACCCAGATTAGTCTGTCCAGAAAAGCTATTCTTCAAAATAGATGGAGAAATAAGGTAGTTCCATGAAAAAGACCAGCTCAAAAGATACATGAGTACTAAACCAGCTCTTGAGAAAATACTTGAGAATATTCTTGACATAAATAATAAAATGGATACAGCTAAAAATGTAGAGGAAACTAGTGAAGTCAATGGATAAATAGCAACAAAAAAGGCCAGGAAAGAGAAAAATAAAGGATTCACCAACAAATAAAGAAGTAAATAACCAACATATCAATTGATGCATAAAATCCAACACCTCTTCATGATAAAAAGCCTGAAGACAACAAGTATAGAAAGACAATACCTGAATATGATAAAAGCTATTTATGACAAACCCATAGCCAAGATCCAGCATCATACTAAATGGAGAAAAACTAAAGACATTCCCCCTAAAACCAGGAACAACACAAGGATGTCCACTATTACTTCTGCTATTCAACATAGTACTGCAAACATTAACCAGAGCAATTAGATAAGATGAAGAAATTAAAATGACACATATAGGAAAAGAAGAACTGAAATTATCATTATTTGCAGATGACATGATACTTTACATAAAAGATCCAAAGAACTCCACCAAAAAATATCTTAAATTAATAACCAATTTCAGCAAAGCAGCAGGATATAAGATCAACACACAAAAATCTTTAGCATTTGTGTACACCAACAATGAAGGTGAGAAGGAAATTCTGAAAATACTACCATTCACAGTCACTTCAAGAAAAAACAAATATCTGGAATTAACCTAACCAAGGAACCAAAAGGTCTCTGCAAAGAAAATTGTAGAACTCTGAAGAAGGAGACTGAATAGAACAACAGAAAATGGAAAGATATCCGCTGCTCCTGGAGAGGCAGAGACAATATTGTTAAAATGGCCATACTCTCAAAAGTTTTATATAGATTCAATGAAGTCCCAATAAAAATACCAACAGCATGCTTTACAGATGTAGAGAAAACAATCTTAAAATTCATATAGAACCAGAAGAGACTCCTGATAGCAAAAGCAATTTTGGGAAACAAGAGCAAAGCAGGAGGCATAACAATACCTGACTTCAAGCTATAATACAAAGCAGCAATGATAAAAAAAGACATGGCACTGGAACAAAAACAGATACATGGATTAATGGACCAGAATTGAAGATACATAAACTTCCCTAGACACATTCAACTATTTGATCTTTGACAAAGGGACCAAAAACATATGTTGGAGGAAAGACAGCCTATTCAACAAGTGGTGCTGGGGAAACTAGATATCTGTGTACAGAACATTGAAACTGAACCCTTATCTCTCACCATATACTAAATTAAAATCAAAATGGGTCAAACAGCTCAACATTAAAAGAGACATTAAACCTATTGGAAGATAAAATAGGTAAAACACTTCAAGACATGGGTGTAAGAAAAGATTTTCTAAACAAAACCTCAATTGCACAAGAAATAACAGCAGAATCAACCAATGGGATTGTATCAGATTTAAAATCTTCTGTACAGCAATAAAATCAATAAATACAGTGAAGAAACAACCTACAGAATGGGAAAAAGTTTTTACCCACTGTTCCTCAGACAGAAGAATATCTAGAATATACAAAGAATCAAAAAAATTAAACCATGTAAAATTAAAGGCCCAATCAATAAATGGTCAATAGAGATAAATAGACACTGCACAGAAAAAATGCTCAATATCTCTGGTCATCAGAAACATGTAAATTAAAACAATGCTAAGATTCCATCTTACTCCAGAAAGAATGGCAATCATTAAGAAATCAAACAATAACAAATGCTGCCATGGCTATGATGAAAAAGGAACCCTCCTGCATCGTTGGTGGGATTGTCAGCTACTAAAAACATTATGAAAATCAGTATGGAAATTTCTCAAAGAACTGAGATCAAAAATTCCACATGACCCAGCTACCCCCTGCTAGGTATCTTCCCCCAAAGAGCTTAATTTCATCATACTAAAGTGATACATGTGTGCCAATATTTGTATTAGCACAATTCATAATAGCTAAATCCTAGAAATAGCCTGTATACTCATCAACAAACAACTGGGTAAAGAAAATGTGGTATCTATATAAAATGGAATACTACTCAGCAATAATGACAAATTTGGTACATTTATAGGAAAATGGATGCACCTGGAAAACATAATGTTGAGTAAAGTAAACCAGACACACAAGCTCAAATACATTATGGTTCCTCTCATTTGAGTAAGACAAAGTACAAATGAAAAGAATAATAACAGATGGAGAGAAGGGGATGAGGGCATGGAGCTCTTGCAGTAGGGAAGTAAACCAATGGAACCATGGTGAGGGGTGAGAAGAAGAGGAAGAGCAAATGAGTAGACTAAAGATGAGCCATGTTCAGGAACCTAATAGCCACAATTAATGTAAACATTATATGCCCTGACATGAGCTAAGATTAATAATATAAATAAGAATGAAAAATAGGATAGAACTGGAGGAGGAAGGAGGGAGCAAGAAGAAGAGGAAGAGGATTTTAAGAAAAAGAAACAAGCTGTAGTATGTACATGTGACCACTCCCCAAGATGACTGTAAACTGCATGAACTGCAAACGTGTACTAATAAAGGAATTTTTTAATTACAAAGAGGCAAACAATATGAAATGAGCAAGGCTCTGTTGGAACTTATCCTCAAGCATGAGGAGGACAGCATGGGAGATAGAATTCCTCAACCGATTACTTGAAGATAGGTCAGGGAGAGTTTTTATGGTTTAGCTGCTGTCCCTACACAGCCACCCTGCCAGTTTGGTGCACAGTTTGGGGTTCGTGCACACGTCTCACCTGATCTTCGCTCTCGGCACTAGGTTCTGCACTTGGCACAGTGCTCATAGGCATTGTGTCCATTGTAAAAGGATAGGGGAGAGCTCACTATTGCCCCTCCCCGCCCCCAGGAAGTCATAGGCATTCTGCACATGTGGAGGGGAAAGGGAAAGTCGCTTTGTAAGCTTTGAAGGAAGCAGGTGGGATAAATAGGTTATTGTAGGAGGCATATCTATAAAAATCAGTTTTTCACTAAAGACAGAAAACATAGTTGGGGAATCAGGACATTTTTATTCTGTTTTATTCTCCCACGCAAGTGTTTTATCCTCAATCTTCAGGAGTCATAGGCGAGGGTCTTTATCGTCTGTGGCTTCCTTCTGATGACTGCAGACACTGACCTCTGGTTCCCTGAAGACAAAAACCTTGCACTGACCTAGTGACTGGTGTGGGCCCCCGTTCCTTTTCCAATTATAGGCTGGAATCCCCAAATAAACATTTATTTGGCATGGGACTGCTGTAACCTACAGGAGACAAATTTTACCAAAAGGCTAAAAATTTAGGGATTAAAAAAATAACAGTAAGAGAGCTAACAGGGTCCCAGAAAGGACAGGGCCAAGATTATGCCAGGCAAACCATCACATACTGTGTTCCAAATACTTTGGGCGTCCAAAAGAATGGAGCCAGCCAGCCTGATAATATACCTTGTTCCCCTCAACTTGTCCTGTGGTACTTAGTCAATTACAGCAGGAAGTATTAAGGATAACACATCCACCACCATGTTCTGCCAGGATGTAATCTAATGTCACATGGCTGTCAAAGGTCGCATTTGCTAAGAATTTAAGAGAAAATTTACCCCATGGTGTTTAAGGTGAGTGTTTCAATTGTTGCAGTAGGATTGTACAGGGTGGCTTTGATAAGCAAATCTTCCCCACAGGGCAACCCCTTTTCAGCCCCTATACCTGCCATGATGGGGCTTCTGGGCCTTTTATTACGGTGAGAAGAAGTATGGGGGATCCAGGAAGTATGACAACTCCTTGGAAGCAAGATACTCCAGAGTGCAATCATCCTGAACCACAGATTATCAGTACAATCATAGACTAATGCCTCATCCATGAAGCAGGCCAGGTGGGCATTTTCAGGTAGGCTGTATAACCAGACCCTCCCTGGGATGTGCACCTGGAAAAAGCAGTTGAATTATTCCTAGCTTCTCGAAGAGCATGGCCTTGCTAATGATCCATAAATTCCCGTAATGAAGTTTAAGTTGTTAGCCTTTCCCAGGCAATGGACTTGGTAAGATTTGGTAAGTACACATCTCCAGCTGATGTATGTGGCCATATAATTTGAGTTTTGTTCCTGGACAAATGTGAATTTGATTAGGTGTACATTTGGTAGAGGTCAAATGTATATTGGAGAAATTCACTTGGTATTTGAGCAAATGGAATGACCCAGATTGATTACCTACCCTTATTAACCTGAGTGTTCCTGACACCATTTATAGATTTGTCATGAGTTAAAAAAAAAACTTTAATACTCGTGCTGATGTCATATTTTAGATTAAGAGTAGGCACTAGTTTATCAGACCAGGCTATCATTTGACTTTAACGTCTCCCTTGTTGCTTTCCAGAAAACTGTTACTAGGAAATCCTAGGTACTTGCTCCAGTGATTACCCAAGTCTGGATCCTCTTTTTTGTCTAGGTTTATTTTTAAAAGGTCCAGCAATTAGTATTGTTATTTCTTCTTGCCATTTTTATTTGTATTATCTATAGCATTGTTTTCTTGTTAACCAGAAGAACAAACAGGGATATAAAAACCTGGGCATATTATAGAGAAGTTTATATTCAGCAAGGATAGAAGAGATGTTTCCCATGGAGGGGAGTGGTGCATAAAGTGACAGAAGGTAATAAGTTATTGAGATAAAGATCAGTGGTATGATCCATCACAGAACTTAGGTTTTTAGGTTCATTTGCCTGTATAGGTACTTGAGATCAAGCGATTTGCAGATGTATGGGAACTCTTTTGGAAGAATCTGTGTATATGCAGGAAAAGGTTTTGGTCAGGAGAAACGGTACCCACTGAGCACTAGCAGCAGTATGCATTGTCGTGATCATCTGGCAAGGACTCCTTGGTTTCGGATCACTGGTCTTTGGGAGATTCTCCTTTCCAGGTTTGAGTAGGACAGAGTTTCCTGGATGTATGGAGGTTTTGATGTGTTTTATCTAGGAATTATCTAAGCTTGCATTGCTTTTTGCACTTAAATCAGTAATATAGTTTAAAGCATGATTGGCTTCCTCATTATTTAAAGGTCACAAATGAGGAATGCCTGCCATACATTATCAAACAAGGACTGAATTTCAATCCTATTCTGGGTGTGGTCCAAATGTGGAGGAGGATAATGGGAAATATCTTAATCTTGGGTTTCTTGGTAGAGTTAGGCAATGTTCTTTTCCTGGTCTCATTCATCTTTTTAACTTTTCCCAAACACTCTGGCTGCCATGAGCCATGTAGTGCCTAGGTTAGTTGCCAGTCCTGGAGTGATTTGGGCCACAAAAGACTCGTTGTAACCCTGGAGAGATGGGGAAAGTCAAATCTGGGGGTTGCTTCCTTTTAATAATCATTTATTAGAGACTTTAGTTGCTTGCTCCGTGTGGCTGGGAAAGATTCCTAGAGAAGTGTCTATGAACACAAAGAGATACCTGCAACCCATTTTGAGAGGCATCTGAGTAAAATCTGCCAGGCCTCCCCTGGGTTGACTGATAGATTCCCTGATGCTGGGCAGAGTGAGTTAAGGCAGGAGGAAGAGAATAAGACTAAGGGTTGTTTCTAAGGCGTAGCTCACAATTAACAGTTACCTTTTTAATTGCTCTTTTGAGTCTCTTTCCAAGGAGGCTATAAAGCATAGGTGCTGTAGAAAATCATGTCCCTAATGAATTGTAAGATAAGGTCCCTCAACAAGCTTTCATTGCTTGTCCTCTTGAAGGAAGATTCAACCTTATCCTCCACTGGCCAGAGGGGTTTGTAAAGTATCTTTTGTTCCAGGGCCTGGTCTATCAATATGGCCAAAGTTCTTTTCTGATTTTGTTGTCCAGATCACTTGCTTGGTGACTTTGTTTGGCCCAGTTGTCTCTCCGACTTCTAATTTATCTTTCGGATGACCTTTACAGTGGATGACAGTCACCTGTTAGGGAAACATCACTGCCTCTAGAACTAGTATTATCCCTTTGTTTTGTTACAGAATTTTTAGCTATTTGTCGTCCTTTTCTTTCCAGATGGCCATGTAGGCATTTATCACCAAAAGTTCATAGTCTATAAACATTTAGTGTTTTACCTTGTCAAATCTCTAGGGCTCTAATTAAGAAAATATGTTCAGCCTTTTGAAGTGAAGTATGTGCCAGAAGAGTCTTGGGCTCTATAATTTTCAATTTTTATTTGTATTAGTACATGTTGATTGCATTCGTAATAAGGAATTAGTACATGGATACAAAACATTCTAATTCTTTTTACAACCCCTCGCCTCCCCTTCCTCCACCCTCTGTCTCTTGGTCCTCTTCCCATGTGCAAAAGAGCTATCTTCCTGTATCCCATTACCTATCTTTTATCTTGTTGTTTAATTTATTTATACTTTGAGTTTCTTCTAAGGGCAACCATGTGATGTTCAAGCTTAGGTGTCTGATTTATTTTACTTAACTGGGTTTTTTGGAGCAAAGTGGAGGATGGCTATTAGGAAGAAGAACTTTTTCAAATGAAAAGGGGAATGAGAGATGGGGGAGGGAAGAAAGGATTTAAACAAAAAAAGAAATTAAAAAATGTAAATAGAGCTTTTGCAAATGAGGAGGGGAAGAAGGGTTGGAGGGGGAGAGCAGAAGAGGAGCAAAAATAAAAAAATTAAGATGTGTTATGTACATGTACAAATCCCCCACAATGAATGTGATCATTATGTACTGCAAACATGTACTAATAAAAAAACTTGCAAAAAAATATTATAGTTCATACTATGGCATAACCTGCTTTTCAGATTCTGCCTTCCATGAAACTGCTGTCACCCATAAACCATTCAGCTTCTGCATTTTCTTAATTTGCTATTATAAATGTTACCTCATTAGTTTAAAAATTGTTTCACTGTAGTTCTTCCATGTATCAGAGAGGGCTATCTTGGAGGATCAGGACTGACAGAAAAGACTTACTCAACTGTGTCTGCACACTGACACTATAATTACTTCTATAGTAGGAAGGTGACGGGATTTAGAATATGACAGGTCTTCAGTGTGAGATCAGAGGTATATAATAGCTGAGCCTTATAGTAAGTTCATCTCCTGCCAGTCAGTGGAATCCTTTCATTACAGGATGGTTTGTGCTTGATGGGACATCTGGACCTCCAGGGATCTCTTAACCAGAAGAGCTGTAGCAGTTACCACTTTCAGACAAGGAAGCCTTTTGGGACAACGGGAATCAGCTGTTTCAAAAAGCAAGCAACTGGCCAGGGGACTGGTCCAAGCTTTTGGGTTATGACCCTTAGGGCAATTCTTATTTTTCACATGCATGAAGAATATAAGGCTTTTCTGGGTCAGGGAGTCTCAGTGCAGGGGTTTGGCTTAACTTAGATTTGAGGACTCTGAGTGCCTGCTGGCAGACTTTATCCCAATGGAAGAAGGGTTCCCTTTCATCCCCACTTAAAGCTTCATAGAGCAATTTTGCCACTAACCCAAAGTTGAGAATCCAGATTCTGCAGAAACCTACTATTCCCAGAAAACATCAAAGCTGTCTTTTAGTTTGGGGAGAGAGTAATGATATGACTGTTTATTTTTGATCTGTGGCTACAGTTTGGATCCCTCATGTCAGTACAAGCCCAGGTATTGTACTTATAAGAAAACATGGTCTTTGGAGAAGAAGACATTGTATTTCTGCTCTGCCAGCAAAATTAGGACTCTGGTGGTATTGTTATCTGAATTTTGAGTGGTGCTACCAATCGGCTGCATATTGCACCAGTATTCTTTTTAGTGTCAGTTCTCCCAATTCCTTAACCAAGATGGAGGTTGCTCTTAACTCCCTGAAGCAGCACACACAGTCTAGGTGTACTGGGGAGCTTCCTATGAGTTGGGATGGTGCTATTCAAAGACACAAGTGCCATGCTTGATCCAAAATGGAGAATATAAAAGAAAGCATCTTTTAGATCTAGGAACTTTAAAGTATTGAGCTATTCCCCTGCTGGGTATCTTCCCAAAAGAATTAGTGGAATATGCACACTCGTGTTTATGGCTGCACAGTTTGTAATAGCTAAATCTTGGAAACAACCCAAATGCCCGTCAACTGGTGACTGGATAAAGAAAATGGTTTTTTTTACATATATAAAATGGAATACTACTCACCCATTAAGAATAACAAACTAGAGACATTTACAGCTAAATGGATACATGTCAAGGCCACACTCTTAAGTGAAATAAATAGGACACACAAGTGTAAATACCAAATTGTCTCTCTGATGTGAGAAATTAAAAGTGTAAATGAGGACCAAAATCCATAATAGATAATGTGAAATGGGAAGAAAAGGGGCAAAGGGGAAGGGGAAGTGGGGGAAGAAAAGGAGGGAAAGAAAAAATATGAGAAAAGAAGGAAAAACAAACAAATCTTTGTAAATGAGGGGTGGAGGGGTAGAAGGGAGGGAAGGGGAATGGGATAGAACAAGAACTAAGAGATATCATATACAGGTAAAAACTCAATGATGAACATGATCATAATGTATACCTAAAATGTACCGATAACATTAATTTAAAAAAATAAAGTATTGGGTATGCAGAGGAACATAGGTGAGCAGGGTATAAGGATTAGGTACCCTAAAATATATAGGGATTACTGCTTCATTCACCACAGGGAGGTCCTGAACAAATCAATTCTCCCTGTTAGGTTTTTTCTTTTTTCTTTTTTCCTGGAAACGCCAAGTTAGTGCAAGGAGACTGGCAAGGCCCACTGAGCCTGAGTTTAAGAAACCTCTGTATCAGGGGTTGGATTCCTCTCCAAACTTTGGGTTTAGGAGTAGCATTAGTGCCTTCTCCCTGGGTAGTCTTTTCCAGGTGTTTCAGTTCAGCTTAATTGTTCTATGTTTATAGCACAATTTAGGGTGTCAGTGTCCCAAACTGAAGCCTGTACTCAGGCTTTATGTCATCAGGAATGTGTTGGAGTTTAGAATTGGACTGTCAAAGAGAGGTATTAGAGGATTTCCTTATTGTGACTCTACAGAAACAACTTTCGGAAATGGAGGCATGTCACTTGCTAAGGAGGTCCCTTCCTAACAGGGACACAGGACATTCAGGAACACATAGGAGGAGTAGGTAATGGCTGTAGACCCAACTTCACAACTGAGGGAAAGAGTAAAACTTCTTACCTTAGGCTGGCAGCCTATAACCATCACTCTACAGTCAACTTTGGAAAGAGGGCCCAGACGCGGAGGGGGTCAGAATAGGTCATTTCAATGCCAGTAAATGTTTTCCTACCTGTAACGTCAAGTTATCCAAGGCTGTGCTGATGGGAGTTCTCTCAAGAACAGTGGTGCCTGAAGGATCCTTGGCCCTCTTCATCTCAGGTGCTAATTTTTACCTCTTGGGCGGTGGGGTACCCAGACTTGGGCTCATATAGTAGGTTGCTGCCTAGCCAGCCCTCTCTGAGGTGATCTGGGCAGTCTCTTTCCCAGCACCCACCCTTTAGGGAGTATGTACACTGGTTTCAACCCAGGCATTGCAGCCCCTTTTGGAAACTGGTTATAGTTCTTTGTAGGCTATATTGGTTAGTATTTTCTAGAGAGGACTAGAACTGAAATATATATAGCCATTTATTAGATGGACCCACAACATCAAGGCAGAATCCACAATGGCCATCTACAGGCTGGGGAGCTGGAGGATGCAGTAGCAAGAGGGATCTATCACCAGTCCAAGGTTGAAGGCCTAGAAGCTCACTGGAGAAGTAGCTGGTATGGGTCTGTATTAAAAGGCTGAAGAAACTGGAGACAATGTTCAAACGTGATGGCAGCAAAAAGCACACCCACTCAAACAGACTGGAGCTCTTTGGAAAATGCACAAACCTCCTCCTTTCCATTTTCTTATTCCACTCAGTCTACAAGCCTATTTGTTGGTGCCACCCACAACTGGAGTGGGTCTTCCCTCCTCGGTTTGCTGGCCTACATGCAAATCATCTCCAGAGACAACCCAGATCTATAGTTTACTAATCTGCTAGCTGTTTCTGAATCCAGTCAAGTTAAATCATGATTAATGGTCACAAGGGGCTGGTGGGCTACTCTGAGGTGGTGGTCACATTAGAGTAACCCAAAGCTGTCCTTTATAGTCTCCTACACTTGGGCTGCCTCTGCCCAATTTGTTAGAGTCTCTGAAAGCTTCATCTTCCAAGGCCAACAGTGGAGCTAGGAGTCTTGCCCCGAGTTTTTTGTCATTTGCTTTAAATATCCGGGGAAGCTTATCATAAAATGCATAACCAGCAAGGCTCTCCCAATTCTGGATTGGTACTGGTGTGCTTTCAGAAGGCCTCTGTTAGGTGGTTTATGAATACCACAGAAATTTCCTTTTCTGAGGTTACTTCCTGAAATTCATCATAAGTAATAGGTCTGATAGGATTGACCAGACCAGACATCTCTTCTTCCATTGGAGATACAGGTTATAAAATGCCCCATTCTAGCCCACAGATGAGGTTCTCACAGTCCCTATTGAGTTCTACATTCGGGATGGCATCTTCCCTGTATTGTCAGAAATTGTGTCCCAGGATGTTAGCTGCTAACCCTTCAGCTAAAGGCTTCAGCAGCCTTTTGGGGAATTTGTCCCCATTCATCAGGAATTCAGTAGTAAATCAATACTTAGTTACAGCCCTCTAAGTCAAGATCAAAGTCAAGTTCAACTTAACTCATCTCTGTGCCTATTTCCGCATATTGTTCCATGTCCATTACTGAGAAGAGGTCGTGTACCCTGATAATCTCTCCATTTCCACCCAATACCTCTCATAAGTAGGACAGATTCTTGTTGAGTGTACTGTGGGGCAGAAGTTTATTTCCTCACCTCAACACTATTGCAGATGAGGTCAGTGGGGTAGGCTATAGAGGAGAGTGGGAAGAGACTCCTGCCTTGGGTGAAGGGGAGAAAGAATCCAGAGAGAAGAAAGGTGGTGCAAGGGGAAACAGGGCACTGGGAGGTGCAGTGGCCTGTGGAGAGGAACGGGAAGCTACTGGCTCATGATGGGCCAGTCAGGACTTAAGTTTGGCGACTGTAGCCATACAAAGAGGTGTTGCTCAGTCCAGGATCTTGATATAGGTTCACAAAGTCCTGGACATAGGGGCTTTCTCCATTTTTCCTATCTTACAGGATAGATTGAGTTGGAGGATGACACGGTAGTTTAGAGACCAATTTCCTGACCAACTATCTTTATCTCCCACCTTGTATTGAGGCCAGACAATATTGCAAAAGCTTAATGTCTTTGTTTGAGATCATTAAGCTCAAAATGGTCCCAGTTGTATCCAGACATCCAAGATGTGAGTCCTTCTGGAATCCCAGAAACATTTCCCACAGAATCAGTGGCCACAAATTAGAGGTGCAAAGGATGGATAAAAGCCTTAAGAGCTGACATCTATGTGGGTATTTGACCATTCCCAGTTCCACAAGTTCTGTGAATGGAGATATTGGCAAAAAGATAAGCAAATAGGAGAGAGGAAAGGGGAAAAGAGATTTCCTTTGCAGCCATTGCTGCTATCCTTGAACTTTAAAGAAACACTCAAGAAACTCAATCTTATACTAAGTCCATGTTCTGTTGAGCCTGTGCCTTCTCTCAACTGAAAAGCAGAAAAAGAAGTTTTATATGATGAGCAAAAACAGGAAATACGGGAGCCCCAGTACACAAGGACCATCTGCCAGGACATAGAGACACAGTCCCCATGAACAACATAGGGGTTGCCTAGAGATAAGACTATGATTGCTCAAAGGGCACAGGACTTGACAGCCTTCAAGTCCTCACACAAAAGGATGCAAGAGAAATAGTAGAGAGAACTAAAGACAGCCCCAAAACAAGGGCACCAGACCAAGATCAGAACTAAAACCAAAACAGGCACTTCCAGAGAGGTGCAACCAGTCCTATAGGCTAAAAATATCAGGATGATCAAGCCCAGGGCCATTATGGACTCAATCCATCTCCCCACAGATGTCTAAAAGGCAACACAAGTTTCAAAACTGTGCCAAAACAATAAACTGAAATTAAATGGTGAGAAAATGGGGAGTCCAAACAGAAGATAGAAGCAACAGAATCAAAAGCAAAAATGTTTCTCAAGTGGAGAAAACCACACAGGAGGGATGGCTAGGATAGAACCTACTTGTCATAGTGACCCTGAAGAAAAGATTCAGGCAGTTGCATTATCAACCGTGAGATGGGTCCATGTCAGTGCCCATCACTGTCAGTCCCCCTCTTTGCGACCCTCTAAAGGGATAGGTCCCATCTGGAGTGTCAGTAATGTTGCCAGTTGGTCCGGGGTTTTTTTGTTCAAGGCAAAAATCACAAAGAGGCAAGTAATACTATGTGAATAAGACTCTGTTGGGGCTTATGCTCATCACAAGGGAGACAGCATGCAGGAGAGGGTCCCCAGACTGACTTTGAAGGGATGTCAGGCACAGTTGTTAGAGTTCAGCCATTGTCTCTATGTAGGTAGAGACAGGCTCAGTTGTACATGGCTCAGGATTTCTGTGCACATTTCATCCAGTCTTCACTGTGCACTGGGGCCTTCACTCCACATGGCGATCCACTCACATGTTGGATCCATTTGTATCTGGCTGGTAGATGGGCTTACCATGGCCACCCTGGGAAGGTTATTAGAGTGATCATAGATGGGTATGCTGCACATGTGGAGGCCAAGAAAAAGTCCTTTTATGACCTTTGAAGGAAGCAGGTGGTATGCATTGGGCTCTTAGAAACATATTCTGTAAAAACCAGCTTTCACTAAAGATGGAAAATATGATTGGAAAACTGAGCCTACTTTATTCTGTCTCAGTTCTGTTAATTCTTTCAAAATGAAGTTCCAGTGTAGAGAACTAGACTGGATTAGCAAGTATACATGGAGGCATGAGGTGGCATGACATGCTGCGACTAGAGAAGCTCCAGGGGGCAGATCTTCTGACAGATGCAGATTGCCTTGGAGGTGGCCACACCTTGGAATAATGACCTCTGATTATGAGGCTGAGGGACTGGACAGATTGGGTGAGGGAGAATGAATCCATTGGTAGGAGAGCCTAAATCCTGAGTAAAAGCAAGAGAAGCTGAGTGAAATGATTAAAAAGAAAGTAAAATTTAGGGGTGGGGATTTATCTCAGTGGTACTGTGCCTGCCTTGCAAGTGCAAGGTCCTGAGTTTGATCCCCGGTAAGGAAAAAAAGAAAAGAAAAGCAAGTAAAATTTAAACTTTTTCAGCATTCCCTGGTTCATCTAAATCCTGATCTGTATGGACAATGGAGGAGAGGAGAGCTAACCTGAAGGTTTACATTTGCTGTGCAGACAGACCCAAGGAATGAGGGAGGGAAGAAATACTAAGAATCAGGCTAGGGACTGAACTGTCTTCTCTCAGGTTCTGTCAGAACTTTGAAAAGTAGATACTGGTTGATCCCCAACATGTACTTGGGAGAGTTGGTTGCTAAAGACAGAGTCAATCCTAAAGGAAGACGCACCTAGAATATTTAGTATTAATCACCAATTCACTCTACAGGCTTGTCTAAGTACCTGAGGCATATGGGCCTGTGGATATTACACATTCATGATCAGCTGGCCACAGGGAATTACACAGGAAGTGTGGTAGGTTTTACTTTCTTTGGAGTAGCAGGTTTATAAAATTCTGCAAGCCACTTATAGAAGACTTAAAAAAAATTTATATCAATACAAAGAGATCAGTGACCGTTCTGGGAATAAGGGCAACATTAGCAAAGCTATAAGATTAGGAATTACTCCTCACCTTTTGCAAGAGATGAAGTTAAGATCCATCTCCACAGTAACATGAGAGTTGAGGCCTTTATTTCTAGTAACACGAGTTCCACACTTACAGCCTGAAAGGTGCCCCTACCAGCCTCTTGAATTATCTTTAAAATGATTGTGTCCCCCTGTACAGATTCTGATATGTGGATTGTAACTGAAATGTCACCAGGATCCACAGCTGGAGATGCATGACTGGCTCTACCAGCATCACTGTCTCTGAAAACTGACATATTTGCAGCTTACCGCTGTCACAAAAGTCCCCAGTTGCACACTCGGATGCCTTCTAATACTATCTAAAGAGCTAGATGAAAAGACTCAGCTGTGAAATATCAAAAGAAATCTCAGAAAATATGATACTAAGATATCAGACTGAACAAAGTTTTCAATCACTTTTGGAAATTCTTTACTACAAAATGTGATGAATGTGTAGGCATGATTTTAGTTCAGTGGGACATTCCTCCTGCCCCTGTTGCTCACTTTCACATGTCGATGGGCCTTCTACCTGGCCATGGTTAACATACCATGGGAGGATTATCTAGGGCAGGCAAACTATTCCATGGCTTGAAAGGCTCAAAAGGAATTTAAACAATGGAGGTAGATTATGTGCTTCTTAACTAAATTTCAAAAAAAATGTAGAAACTTTGCACTCACTATACAAAAATCTGCATTTTCTCCAGGGGTAATGTAAAGGAAATACCTTTTCTACTATGCAGGTTGAGATGTTCTTGTACTTTTCTCTTAAAAGCAGCTTTTTCATTTGCTTTTATAGAAGGAATATCGACATGTTAAGTAAATGGCCTGTAGTCATTTTTTTTCTCCCTATAATACAAGTTTTTGAAAATTGTGTCAGAGGGAAAGATTTTTAGAGATGTAAGAGGGTATAGAATGAAACAATTGCATAAGAAGCTAACAGTTAAATTAAAGGAAATTGCCCAAAAAGAGAAAGAGCCTTTTCTCAAAGAAGATTCAGGAAAATACCTGGGTAGACCATGATAAATCGATACACTTGGACTTTATTGAAAGGAGAAAATTGCTTCTCAGTTTAAAGCTATTTTTACTATATATGAATTCAGATCCAGTATTGCCAGATAATTCTGCTTTTATAAGAGCTGGAAATTTAGATTTCTAAATGAAATCTCAGGAGGGAAAGGAAAAATTATGAGAAAAGAAAAAAAATGGAAACAAAGTCTGTGTAAATAGGGAAGGGTGGAGGGGGTGAAGGGCAGAAAAAAATAAGAACTAAGATACATCATGTACAGGCACAAGCACCCAATGATAAATGTAAATGTATTGTTTTCCTAAAATGTACCAATAAAAGAATTTAAGGAAAAAAAATAGACAGAAGAAAGAAGAAAAAAAAAATGAAGACTTTTCAAACTGAAAAGCCTGTCTTAGTTACTTTTCTCACGTAGCTGAGACAAAATATCCAACACCCACAAGTTAAAGGAGGAAAGGTTTATTTAGCTCACAGTTTGTAGAGGTTTCAGTCCATAATTGGCTGGCTCCAAGGCAGGGTGGCATGGCAGAGGGGTATTGCAGAGGAGAACCAGTTCCTGGTGGCCAGAAGGTAGGAAAAGCAACAAGGGAAGAGGAAGTGGCCCTCAACAGTGTCTTTCTGCCCCTTTTATCTTATGCAAATTGCTTAGGGCAGGGCAGGTAATGGTCACACCCTCAATCCTAGTGCCCTTGAACCTAGCATTGCACCTTGAATCAATCCCAGAAAAAGCTTCACCTATGACTGCATGAGGCTTTGTGGGAAGGTCAAGACACAAACCATAACAAAGCCTGATACAAACACACACACACACACACACACACACACACACACACACACATTGTATAATTCTATTGATATGAAGTGCTTTAGAACATGCAAAAGTAATTTGTAGCAGGCAGGGAAGCCAAACTCCTCTAAAATGGAAAAGGGTATTGGTTAGAAAGGGTTACTAAGGAAATTTTTGGGATAGTGCTAACTGTCAGTGTTACGGGTTTGAGTTATTGGTATATGTGTTTACTGAAATTCATCACGAGGAGCACTTAATGTCTAAATTTCATTGTGAGGATTTTATTTCAATGGGGGAAAATAAAAACTAAGCAGATTTTGAACTCTAGCATGAATACTAAGTAACTTAAGTATTTATGAGAAGGAGCTAATGCCTATAGCTCTGGAATGCATCAAAAATAAGTTATTGGCTGGATATGTAATGGAGGGAATACTAGAAAATATTAATTATAGTAAGTGGTCAATCACTATAAAATTGTCAACATTTTTGTATATTTCTTTTTCATAATGATAAAGTGAAAACAAACTGTAGTCCAAAAAATGGCTGGAAGTCAAAGCTAATAGCTTAACAGCTTTAGCATTTATTTACTTATTGAAAACACAAAATTTCAAGGAATTCCAGAACTTTTCTTTTCCAACTGACTACATTAATCATTCTTATATTTCTGAAAATGAGGAACTACAGTTCATGTAGAAATAAATTATAATCATCAATCATCACAGGCATCATAAATGATTGTAAAATGGAAATACAAGCCATTTAATTGGTCAGGACTTTACATGGTCTCAATTCTCTCAATAAAGCTCCCAGGCAGTGACTCTCACCTTATGCATGTGGAAACTTAGGCCTAAGTAATTCAAGTCTTAGGCAAATTAAGAAACAAGATTCAAATTAAACATCAGTTTATGGGCTTTGCCCACTGGGGACATCTGGAGACAGGTACCGTCTTTGTCTGAGAGTTGGACAGGAATATTTGCACGTGGTAGGCAAGTGTTCTACCACTGAGTCACATCCCTGGCTTGAGATTCATTGTTTTCTTTTTTCTTTCTTTTTTTTTTTTTTTCCGGTACCAGGGATCAAACTCAGGACCTTGCGTTTGTCAGGCAGGTGCAGTACTGCTGAGCTACATCTCTGGTCCAAGATTCATTGTTAAAAAAGAGTTTTGCTAGAAAAAACAATCTTTATAACTTAATGTTCAATTTATAACTTAAGATTCAAACAAAATTCCAAACTGGTAAAATATTATGAAGTAGAGTATTGATGTATAGGTTCATTAAGGCCAGAATATGAGAACTTCTTCGAAGTTTACCTTGATCTACTTTACCATTTTTCTGTAATTATTTCATCAGATAATGATTGTGGTAATAACTTGTAGCAAAAGGGAAACTTGTTACAATGCAAATAAATAATTTAGGGTTATATATTTATTTCCCCTGAATATAAGAAGCCGAAGAAATTAAAGGAAACTCTGAGTTGCCAAGAAGAAACAGGCAGACAATGAATTACCCTAGAGAAGGAAGCTGTGGGTAAGTGAGGCAGGTCTGTGGGCACAAATGAGGCAGGAGGCAGAAGAGAAATTCCTGGAAAGAAGGGGCCTGAAGGCCACAGGGAGAAGGAGAAAACCAGCTCTCCAAAAACCAAAATGGCCAGTTCTTTAGCTAGACCATAGCTGGGAAAGACAAGATGGCATGCATGTTATAGGCTTCTTGGCCCAATGTAAGCTCTCTAGAAACTACAAAAAGCACCTACCTCTAAAGATTAAGCCATGCCTGGGATGCATGCTCTCTAGAATATCCTAAACAACTGAAAGTGACCCGACTCAATTATAATTAATTATAATCTCATTTGCTTTTTGGTTTTTACCCCTCTCCCACTGTGGGCTTTGGGTGACATGCTAGTTCCTCAAAGGTCCATATAGGGACAAAAACTACCCCTTCCAACAGAAAGGAAGAGACTTGTCCTGACTGGCTTGAATTACCATACCAGTTCAAAGAGCTACTCCCTCCCTGTAAAAACCATATATAGGCTCTGACACCTAGCTTCTTTGTGTCTGTCAGCTCAATTCGTTGACCCTCTCCCATCCTGAGAAATATAACCTGACTAATAATTCTATGCCTTCACTTCTACCTGTGTATTCTACAGAGTGTTAAATACCGCATAGAATGGTGCAAACTCACTGCCAAGTGGTGTCTAGAAGCCTGAAGAGCCCATCCTGAGCAAAGTTTTTGAATTTGAGTTGCAGTGGCAGACAGCAGAGAAAGGGATAAAGAAACTCAGGTTGGGTATGCTGGGCTGGCAGGGTGGATGGAGTCTGCTATGTGAGTCTAGAAGATAAATAGAGGGTTGTGTTTGTGCAAAAGACCAGAGGACACATGTCTCACAGAGGCCTTTGAAGGGCACTGGTGAGGGAACAACACTGTGATGTGCAGGGAAGCTCCTCTGGTGGCCAAGGCTGAAGGCACAAGAGGAATGCTCAGAACCTGGCTCAGCGATGGCACCAAGGATGCTTCATACACCTCTTCCCACAGAAGGAATAGAGGTTGGGCAGCAGCACCTAATACCTAATGGCTGGCAAGGTGACTGCATATCCAAGGGGACATGACCTGCAAAGAAAAGTGCAGATGATTGGTAGAAATATCATAGCCTAACCAGGACACCCAGTTGATTGTTTTGCCCCTTGGATGTGATTCATCTGAAAACAAGAATGAAGAACAGAAAACTAAGAGCGGTCTTCACAATGGTCTTGATCTCCTGCCCAACTCCTATACCTAAGAGGACTTTTTGGACCCAGAACCCATTGACTGAAGAAGTATAAGATACAGAGAGAAAGAATCTTCAAGACAAGTGTATAGTCTTTTGATGTGATCAATTCTTTCCCAAAGAGATTTATGACCATTTGAGACTGTATTCTGACAAAGGGGATGTATTTGAAGGTTGTTTTTAGATGTAAGATATAAATGTACATCAATGACCAAGATCTCTCCCATCTTCATGATTGGGTGGAAGTATGGTTAGATGCAAGCATTTGAGAGCCAGTTTGTAACTGGCCACTTGGATATGGTGAGCTCCTGCTGGGTCCACTGCCCTTGTAGACACACATAGTGGTTACTTTTCAAGTCCCTGAAAATGACTGGTTATGGCATCTTTGAGTTAGAGTAACCCTCATATTTGATCCTTGTCCTGTGAGGTAAGAATTGTCACTGTAGACAAGGTCAAGCAGAAGCTGCTTAAATTTCTCTTCCCCAAGTTAACATTCAAAATAATACCATTACATGCTGAGGTAATTGCAAAGTTGTCACTCTTAAGGAGACTAGGGGTGCATGGGTGGTGTTTCCTTTTCACATCTCTGCTTTGTTCACTTATTTTCCTCCTTCATAAACTAGGGATAAGCTGCAGAACAACTGTAAAGCACCCTGAGATCAGCAAAGTAGAAGTCCTAATCCCAGCTACTGGGCCAAACATAGAATCATTGTGACAGCTTGGTTGGTGCTTTGCATCTATTGAGGTGGAAAATGTGTGAATTCACACCCAATGGGGAAAGGATGAGAATTGTCTGAATTCACACAGAACATTGTACAATATGCATTAATACTGCACACTGTAAACCTCCCTTCTCTGTCAGATTATAATTTAAGAAGGCTGAGCTTTCTGAGTATGGTACAGAACATCACACCAATCTATTAGGGACATGCCTTGCTGATCGAGCAGGAAGAGCAGGAGAAGGGCCATGGGAGGAAAAACCTCTTAGGACAGAGGAGAGCTATAAAGGAATTTGGGGCCTGCTACTTCAGGAAAGATTTTAGAATGCAAGAGGTGAAAGGCAGGTTACATAGGAAACAACAAATTGTAGCCACCCACATCTATGATCACAAAGAAGCATAGTGCCTCATAGGCTCCTTAGGGCTCTAGCAACCATTCTCCACACCTGGGTCTCCTTTCCCACCTACATACAGGGTGACACAAAAGATTGTGCCAGTTTGGGTGTGGTGAGAGCAGGAAAGGAGTCTGTAGCCGTGGGGACAAAGGTCCTGACACTGGGACTATGCCATCAGGCAGACACTAAGGTGCTAGAAATGTCAGTGGTGGGAAAGGGTACATTGTGCAGTTGATAGTAAACCCCAGGGAGAAAAATCAGAGTACAGCATCCCCAGGGTTCCATGCCATGTGTCTGCACCACATAGGACAGCCCTGATAAATTAATTAATAAAGTGATTGTCTGCTCCATCAGTGGCTGAAGCACCAGCTCAAAGGCAATACTCTAAGGATTCATGCCAGCCTCCAGGATGCAGAATGCACACTGAATTGGAGGTTCTACAAGGCCTTCTACCCTAACAAGGAGGGTAAGTCTAAAACCAAGGTGTGGAAGCTGGTGGCCTCTCTTACCATCATTCCCAATGGGTCATGGAGACTGCAGGGGCCTCTTACAATCTGGGTGCTGCAGAATTGGAGGTCCTAATCCTAAGCAGAGTAGCTCTGGAGAAGCAGGAAGAAAAAGGTTCATTCTTGCCAGGGTCACAGCAAGGGTCCACATGCACTAAGGTATGACTCCAGCCCATCTACTTCAAACTCTTGTATCTAGGCCCCACCAACAAGAAGAGTTGGTAGGGAAAACTGGTCATCTGAGGTAGGGGTGGACCTGCCATCATAGGAAGGCAGGGAGGGGCCCATGTGCTTAGGTGAACCACATGGACAATTCTCAGTGTTTTCTTCTTGTGAATGGACAATGTGCCAGCCTGAGAAGGACGTGTCTACCATGGGCTTTGATTCCTCAGAGATGAGAGTTAGTTCTCACTACCTTAGCTGGGGGAGGAGGTATAAAACTGAAGTAGTAGTTCAGGGTCAGGAAAATCTCAGGAGAGAGAGGTGATGGGTACCAATGTGGTCTTGAAGCCAACTTCAACACAGACTATAGATCATCTCCCCTTTCCTTTATTTTCCCTCAGGAAGGGAGCCATCTGGGCCCAGGAAGACGAGTCCCATAATTAGACTGTAGTGATACCACTGTGCTCTCTGCTCAATGTGCTTCGGACTGTGCCTCCATTAAGTAGCTCTGTAAATGTGGATAGACATAATTCTAAAAGGTTTAGGGGCTTCGAAAAAAAGTCAAATAGATCACCTTTCCAAGCTAAGATTTGCTTTCCTCAGAATTTGGAAGGAGATGCTGTCCTTTGTCATGTAGGCATCTTACCGTGGATATAACTTTAAACAGAGCAGTCAAATACTGGAGTTACTGATAAACAGATGAAAAAAATTTCTTCTCATGGCGGTCCTTAACCAAAGAAGTGAAGTTTCTTCTCAGCTGTATTCATGTATCTCACCAGCAGTGCTCAAAGCAGAAGTGCCCATAGAGAAGGGCATATGCTTCAGAGATCATATGTGGCTCTTACTTTTGAGGAACAAGCCTGATCCTTGGTACAGAGGACCCTTAGTGGAAGCAGATCTGCAGCACTTCTTCCTGACACTAACATTATCCTGGAACAATCTCTACATACCACGCTTCCCTGGACATAGAGAAGAGGAGAACCCGGAGAGTCCCCCAAATAAAGGAGGGTTCCCAGTCATAGGCTTTAGAAGAGAAGGGCCAGACATTGGTACTGAGATGAGGGTATGAGACAATGCTCAGAAGGAAGATAAATGGAGCCTTGGCCTGAATGTTTCCCTATTCTAAGTAGGTACTGGGAGCTCTATTACACACCCACAGATTGTTATTCTGTGTCCTTGAACTTCTACTTGAGGCATCTCTCTAGGTTTCACACAGTCTCCACATAACACCTTATGACCACACCAAGAGCTTTCTAGGGTTTAGTGCCTGGTAATGTTCACTGAGTGTAAACCTGGGCTGTATGTGGACCATGTGCACAAAACTGGTCCCTTGGAATATAGCATTCAAGTCTTCCTTTGGTGGAAAGCTTCTTAGGCAGCCATTGACTCCCAATGTGAATGCATTCTACTTACATGACTTCATGTAATGTTTTAGACCTTAGAACACATTGATTACTTTATGACCATCTCTGAGAGGCGAGCTGATCTGTTGCATGTTGCCTTTCTACTCTTAGATGTGATTGAAGCAGCACAACACAGAGTAGGAGACCTGGGTTCTTGAATCCACTGTAGGGGCTAGAAATACAGAGTCCAGCTCTTCACAGGGTAAGCTTTGACCTATAAAGAAGGAGATGGGAGGAGCAGGATGATACATTCTCCCTTGTTTCTTTCTTTCCTAGGCTATTCAAAAGTGCAGTTGCCCACTGTGACTGACCCTTCTGGGCCAGGGGAAGATGCCTGTAAAGCAGTATCTATGTCAACTTGACATCTGTGACTACAAAGCCAGAGAGGAAGTGCAGTGCCTTGCATTGATTCCCATCTTCCTTTATACCACTCATTTCCTTGTCATCTCTATTTTTGCCATCCTAGGTGGCCCCAGGCCATACTGTCCCAAAGTAGGCAATTAATCCAGGCCCTCTGCTCCAATATGCTTAGTGGTTGGCAAGAGCTGCCCAGAGATAATATAGCTTCACCTCAGATGCTGAAAAGAATGCTAAGAGCACAGAGGCCATCTCCAGCTCTCGGTGCTGATCTCAACAGAAGACCCAAAGCATATACTTCGTGCCTGCCCCAGCCTCACTGTGCCACATTGGCCTACTTCTCCATGTGTGCGTAGAAAGGTCTCCCCATCCTCTAGGGTCTTATCTTCTCAGGCAAAACTTGGAGGGTTTTTGGAGGAGTAAGCCATAGCCTGTTTTCTGCAGAAGGTCTAATCCATTCCCATGAGAATAGCATTAATCCATCGCACCTTAAAGTGTCCACTTCTCTACACTCACGTTAGGGATTAAGTTTCCAGCACATGAACTTTGGGAGACACGTTCAAACCATAGCACCACTGATGTTCACACACCTAGCTCTAGAACAACACTGATCTACTTTCTGTCTGAATTTGCCAGCTCTAGACATTTCCTATAAATGGAGTCATGTAAAGCCTGTAGCCTCGTACGTTTTAGTTCTCATGTGGCAAAACATGGTTAAGGTTCATCATGTACTACTCCTTTGGCTTGGCCTCAGTGACATCAGTCAGATGTGAAGGTGACAGCCCCACCCTGTCCTACCATCTCTTTCATCTGAATTTGATGGAGGCCTTTGAGTAAGAGATGTTTTCCTGTGCCACGTGACACAGGCACCAAAAGGCTGTTGATCTGGCTTCCTGCTCAGTAGAAAGCTTCTCCCAAACTAAAATGAGTCTATGACCTCAACAGACTTAAGGCAACCTTCAAGAACACATCTTCACCATGGAAGAACTTTGGTTTGTTACTTAAAGTCATGAAGTGGCACTTACTCTTTTATTGTCAGTTTATGTCCAGAGGTAGAAAAAGCCACAGGTTTTAGAGCTTCTGATTAAAGGTCTTGGTGACACATAGGACAAAGGAGTTGGTTTTAGGTCATCAACATCACTGAGCATCAACAGGAGAG
This sequence comes from Heterocephalus glaber, assembly GCF_000247695.1. The sequence continues at coordinate 16,829,141 of NW_004624735.1, read as the reverse complement.
TCTGGATTCCTTCTAGGCCATGCTCAGGGAGAAAGGTCCTCCACCCTTTGCCCTGCTGTACAGCTGATTCACACCTGATTGCAAGACAAGTGACATTTGTAGCTTGATGCCATTAGCCAAATCAGCTTTGTGGGACTAGGAGCAGATCCCCAGTCCTAGTCAAGCCTGGGACTGGGCCTCCCCTCCCAGAATAGAGCAATCTGGAGCTCCTCTTCCAGAATGGAGCAATCATTGGTCTGGATGTTACTGAAGAGAACGGGGAAAGATGTTGCCAGGCTGAGCTGAGCACCTGAGGCTGCAGTATGTATGGATATATGGCCAACCCCATGTAACAATCCAGGAACATGGCTCCCCAGGATGACAGTCTATCTCAGGTAGCTGATGACTTCCAGAATGATTTCTCTCTGGGTTCCCCTGGCCACAGCCATTAGCTGTTTCTAGAAATTCTATACAAAATTTCACCCAAGTCAAATGGCACAAGGTGTTCTGGCTTTCAGTGAGGAGGGGCAGCTGATGGAGAAATGGCCCTGAGAAGAGCAGCAGGCTCTTCAGAGGGATGAAGAGAAGAGCCTATTCTCTGTGGAACAATCTGGTCCCTCCACCTGCTGCCCCAAAGTCCTGAGCACTCTGACCGCACTTTCTCCACCAATACGTGCTGCTCAGTGACCACTGCTCTGAAATCCACCCACCTGGGATCCTCTGGGGCTGAGATCCACAGGCACCCTTGGAGCTGGACCCACTCACCTGACCTTCTGCATCGGTACTTTCTCTCCTTTCACTGGCTGACCTTAAGAAGTGGGGAGAACAACCCTGGTGCTTTTGGTCTTTTTGAGGCTGGTTGATTTGTCTTGTATGACCTTGAATTTGGTGATGCTAATCATCTCCCATGATAGAAATCAGATAAAAAAGTAACATAAAAAGACCTAATTAAAAATCAATGTGTGGTTTCTTTCTTAAATCCCTTCCCACCTGCTTTCAGCTTCTGATGGATTCCTTTGTGCTAATGTGGGTATAGGAGGGGAGTGCATCCTTTGTACTATAAAATATTAAATGATATCCCATTTATTAAATTATGTTCTCTCAAAATGAATTTGAAGTTCTAATTCCTGATACAAGACTATGATAACGCTGTGAGACTATTTATCTCAAATACTTAGCTACTCTATAAAAGAGCATAAAATGTTTAAAACAAAATGCTTCCAGTGTCTAACCTTTCTAGGATCTCACAGTAAATGCAGCCTTGACTTAGAAGCCCTAACTTCACAGTTGCCATGATGCAGCCCACTCCCCATTTCCTGTCGCTGATCCACACAATGAGGCCTGAGGGACAGGTAGGCAGTATCTGCCAGTGGCACTGCCATGAAGATGGTGATGGGGTTTGGGAAAGTCCTAGGGAGACAGAAGAGTATGTCCCACTCCCTCTATAGGAAGTCACATAGAGGCATCTTCCACCTGGAGTGCCACTAACTCACTCCAATACTAAAGGAAAACCTGGGCTCAAGGGTCGTTGGGCCACGGGAAGTGGGATGCTATGGTGGTCTGACCCCAGCATTCTGGTAGTGCAACTGGCCCAAGCCACAGTGATAGCCCTGCTGACCACTAAGTCCATGGATGGTTGGGAATTGGCCTTTTGTGCTTTGGAACCCTGGAGAACCCAGAAGGGCAGCACACCTGTCCTCTTAGGGGTTGAAGCTATTGAAGGAAGCAATCTTTTGGTTGCTTACAGTAGAATCAAGACCAGGAAAAGCCTCTTGGATTGTGCTTGGGGAAAGAAAGTGAAGTCCTATGCCTTAGTTCCAAGCAGGGCACTGAGGTAAAGCCCCCATCAAGTCCTATGGCTGTTGCTGGGGGTGGTAGAGGATAGGTCCCCAGGCAGATGTGTAGACTAAATTCTCATACAGTTGGTGCAGCTCATGCCAGGTATCCTGACAATTACTTCAAGAAGTTAGAGCTTAGGCAAATTCTCTCATTAATTATCAGATGGTGCATTGAATTTTACAGATATTGAAGCATCCCAGCAAACTTTTTCCAAAAAGCTATTTTTACCTTGCCAGTATCTCCGTATACTTTTCTGGAGTACAGATTTTTGTCTTGGTCTTTTTCTTTTCCTTGTTTTGTTTGTTTAGTTTAGTTTTAGTTTATTTGTTTTGGTATGATGCTTCTTTGTTTTTCATTTTTTGTTTTTTGACAAACTCTGGGTTGGAGCCCCTCAGTCCTCCTTGATTCTAAGTGAGTCTCCCTGATTCACTCCAAAACTACAAGGCCTTCTCTTCTCTGTCGACTTTCTGTCTTTTTCCACCATGTTCTCATGAATGGTTGTGTTCCGTGGGATTCTAGACTTCCTTGCTCAGGATGCACGGTCTTCCTATGTATAAGCAATAGAAGCCCTGGGTATGATAATATCGATATATCCCACTCTTCTCCAGTTTTCTATCTCCAGCCCAGTGTATTCATCTGCATATTTGAGAGTCTCATAATCCTTTCTGATTCAGTTTACCCTAAATATAGCTCATACTCTTTCTCCATTGTTCCCCTTCTGTGTTTCTCAGCACCTAGAGGGCTAAGGCAGAAATAGCCTACTTAACTCCATTCCACCACCCTAACAAATCTCCTCTATCACCTAATCCAGATGATTCTAATTCTCAATCTCTTGAATTTGCCTATGTTCTTTTCTACTGCTTAAATCCAAATTCAAACCAACCTCATCTCTCTCTCTCTCTCTCTCTCTCTCTCTCTCTCTACTCACTTTAGCAGCAGCCTTACTTAATCCCTCCTTACAGGCTTACCTCCCTCTACCCTTGATTGTGTTTGTACAGGCTTTGTTCACAGCTACATTCCATTTCTGTATACTGTCTTATATCCAGCTGTCATGTTGCCAAGCTGAAGTTTCAGAAGGAGGATAAAAGGACTCTGTAGTTAGGTTACCTGAGTTCAAATCTTAGCTCTGTTTTAATAGATATGACCTTGGACAAGGAGTTAACATTTCTGTTTGCTTCCTTATCTAAAAATTAATTCCCTTCAGAACAATGCCATGCTTTCCTTCCAAATTACAAGTATTAAACTATATGACATCCATAGAACAGTGCCTGACACATGCTAAGTAAGCAAATTAAGTCATAATTAGGCAATTATTCCTTCTAATGTTAATGGTCTTCCTAAAAGATATTTATCCCTGTTCATTTCTTGCATTGCATTAGCTTGATATCTGATACTTTAGAAATGTTCACTATACTTTACTAGATCTTAATGTTTCTAGGAGTTGTTAACAAGAAATTGTTAACAAACTCCCTAAATTGAATTTTCTAAAAATTTGATGGTAGGTGAATTTATACTCCTCCTGCCACCTCCTTCGGGCAGGTTTTAAGCAAAGTCCTATCTTTTGGTTCCTTTCTGGTAATTAGTACTCTTTCTATTTTTTAAAAAAACGTCAAAAATTTTTGAGAACTGCAAAATCACATTCAGATGTATGAAATAGAGATTGCCTGTACCCTTTACTCAACATTCTTTACCAAATTTCCCCATTGGTGACATATTCCAAAGCTATAGTACAGTGATGGTGAACTTTAGTGTCCAAACTGCCACTCAAAACCCACTTATTTTTCCCAAAGTGCCCACACTGCAATTAAACCTGAATACTCATACTTTAACATTTTTTGTCTTAAAAGAAAAATAAATAACACATGTGCCATAGATTTGTCGCCAGTGCTATAGTACAATATCACAATCCAGATGTGTTGACTGATACAGTCAAGATACAAAACTTCTCCAACTGCACGAAGATCCCTCACATTGCCCTCCATAGCCATACCCACTTCTATCCTACACTCACTTCCTTCTTAACCCCTGGCATCCACTCATCTCTTGTATATTTCAATCTCTTTGATATCAAGAATGTTACAGAAATGGAATAATACAATATGACCTTTATGGAATGGCTTTTTCTTTCCACATAAATCAGGTTGCATTTGCTAAAAGTAGCTCTCTAGTATTATCACCACAACTTTAAAAAAATAGCTATGTAGGGTGATGGATATGTTAACTAGTTTGACATAATCATTTCACAATGTATATTCACACTTAAAATCACACTGTACACTTTCCATATATACAATTGTCAGTAATATCAGCTCTAAAACGAAATCAGCAAAAGACAGGAGATATACAGATGGTAAATAGGCACATAAAACAAATGTGAACATCCATTAGTCATCAGGAAAATACAGATCAAGAACCCAAAGAATGTCACAATACCTTTCAGGCTGCCTAAAATAAGCACCAAATGTGGAAATGTACAGAAACTTCAACACTGAGATTGCTAGTGGGTAAAAATGTAAAGTAACTGGCTTTTAAGGTGTTGCTCCTTCCATCTGAGAAATCAGGTAAGGCCAGAAATGTGTTGTAGTCATCTAACATCTAGTGGGTGGGAGGAGTGGTGGTCAAAGGGTATAAGCGTCAACTAGACAGAAGAAAGGATGGCTATCATAATGCATTGTGCATTCACAATTGCCCAAAGTGCATTTTAAATGTTCTCAACACAAAAGATAATTTGCAGTGATAATTAGGTTGATTTAATCATTTCCCATTGTATTCCTAAGTCATAACATAGCATGCACCATGACATTTCTTCTTATCAATCACAGGCTAAGGACCACCTCCCCATCAATCTTAAAGTGTCCTGTTCTACCTATGATCCTGCCTCTCTAACTCCCACACGATAGTCATAGTCCAAGTGGTAGCCTGTAAATCAGTTTGTGGGAGAAATCTCCAACTCAGGCGCAGGTGCAGAAACACCTCAAGGTGTGTGAAAGTAACCTTTGGCCAAGAACAAACTCATTATCTCTTCATCCATATAGGTTAAGCCTCTTGGATACAATTATAACAGTGAATTATGGGAAGGATGTGCAGCCAACACAGAGGACACAGCTTGGCTTGAGCTGTCAAATACACCCAAGGCAGCCCTCTGGGAGGGACTTGGACCCAACCAAAAATAAAGACAACTTTCCCTTATCCTAGGGGCACTGTGAGCCTTTTCACTGGCTCACTCTCACTCTGCAGAGCATACTTCTTTCCTACCTTCAGTAAATGCACACTTTCACACTTGTGCAATTCTTTATTCAGGACATCAAGGACGTGGAAAGAAGCCCCACAGAACCCTCCATCTGGTAACACAACCCTAAATTGTCAGTGTGTGTGCGTGTGTGTGTGTGTGTGTGTGTTACTCAGTGTCTTTGCATTGAGCTACATCCCCGGAGTTTTTTGTTGTTGTTGCTGTTGTCGTTGTTGTTGTTGTTGTTTTGAGACAGTGTCTCACTAAGTTGCTTGGGCTGTATATGAACTTGTGATCCTCCCACCTCAGCCTCCCAGATATTCACCACTATGCCCAGCTCAACTTAAACTTTTTTAAAATACTCAGCTTATGCTTGTTTTCTAGAACTCTCTGCCACATCTATTTCATCCTGTACCCATCAGGCATCTCCTATATTGCAGGTGCCTGGGGAGTCCTTGTGACTCCTTCTAAGTTATATACTCTAGTACCCACCTCCCTACTGCTGTAGTCACTGTCCCCATCCCCATTAGGCCAAGTCATCACACTGAAGGAGCCTCAGTGCCCCTCTGGGTCAGGCATCTGGGACCCTCCCTCCATACCCCTCAACTTAGATGGTTTCAGGGGACAGCTTTTCTCATGTGGAACAGGGTATTATTGCCTCGGGGATTTTTCTAATGCCTAGAGCTAAATAGACTCTCCAACCCAGGAAAGTAGAGGCACTGATGCCCTGGGTAGCCTTCACACAGTGAGCACTAAGCCAGCAGATTTAGAAGCTCCCACACTCCCATCTCGGTTGCTGATGAGAGGCAATCTGCGGGTTCGAAGTGGTCCCTGTTGCTGACAATGACCATAGTGTTCCTTATCTTTCTTTTTACCAAGTTTATTGGTACATTTTAGGTATACAATACAGTTACATTCATCATTGGAAATTTGTACCTTTACATGATGTATCTTGGTTCTTACTTTTTCCCCATTCCCCTGCCCTTCCATCAACCCCTCCGCTCCTTCCAATTTATAAAAACTTTGTTCCCATATTTTCCTTTCCTCATATTTATTCCTTTCCTTCTTTCCTTTCCCCTACACCTCCCACTTCCTCTTCCCCTTTGAACCTTTTCTTTCTATTTCACATTATCTATTATATCTTTTAGTCCTTATTTACACTTTTAGTTTCTCACACCAGGGAAACTATTTGTTATTTACACATGTGTCCTATTTATTTCACTTAAGAGTATTGCCTCAATGTGCATCCATTTAGCTATAAATGTCTGTAATTTACCATTCTTTATGGCTGAGTAGTACTCCATTTTATTTTTTTTTTAAAGCCACATCTTTATCTAGTCTCCAGTTGATGGGCAACTAGGCTGTTTCCAAGTTTTAGCTATTACAAACTGTGCTGCTATGAACATGGGTGCACATGTATCAACTGTGGTATGATTCTTTTAATTCTTTTGAGAAGATACCCAGCAGAGAAATAGCTGGGTCAAATGAGACCTCTAATTTCATCACTTTCCTTTTCTCTCTTTTTCCTCACCACTGCTTTCTGAAATGATCTCTGAGATACACTACAGTAGTCCTCCCTCATCCCCAGTTATGCTTGCTGAGATTGCAGTTATTTCTCATCAACAATGGTCTGAAAATTATAAGTGAGTGATTCCAGAATTAGTGAGTTCAAATTGCACTGAGAGGTATAATGAACTCTCAAGGTGTCCTGTTCCATCTGTCCTGATCATTCAAGACTTGAATCATCCCCTGTGTGGTGTAACTACAGTGGATATGCCTCTCCCCATTAGTTACTTAGTAGTTGTCTCAGTCCAGACTGATGAACCAGGAAGAAAATCAGGGCAGGTCCTTCCAAAGGCTGTAACCAGTAATATGGAAATTTAAAAGAGTTTTTACTCATAGAGACAAGTGGTTTCGCCAAACTTCCTCCAGTCTGGGCATGAGTGGCTACTCCCACCTCTCCCCACTCCACAGAGTATGCAGATGCTGGCCCCAGGAGGCAGGATCCCAGTTTCCTTTCCACAAGAAAGGGGACAATGAGATGAAAACGGTTGGTAGTGATAAAGCAAGTGTGGATATCTGAGTTATCGCTCTGTGTTTCTCTTCTTTTCCATTCCTTACTACAAAAAACCTTCACCCACCTATACATGAGAGATGGTGATTTGAAGCAAGTGGGCCCCTCCATCTCCTTAGAGTAGCTCTGAATAAATCCTTTTTACTAAAATAAACAGCTTCTTTTGTTTTGGTCAGTGGTGAGCAAACAAAACTAACAGTATAAACCTGAGTGGCCAGTAATAGTTCTTTCTTGTGCAGACCTTTGCTGTCTGTCAAGAAGGGTTTTGGGAACTGAATCTTGGCAAGATCTTGGGAAGCTAGGGCAAGGTTTGGGACATTGATTCAAAAGTGTGAGGCAGGAAAGAGGTAGCTGAGCTGGGGACTGGCCCAGGGATTCACATCGCCATGGAAATTAGTGCCAGGCAGGATCTTCACATGGGTGGAATGCAGGGGTGGCTATGTACCGGCTTAGAGCCTGGTCCCTAAGAGGGAGAACCCAGAAATGAAGCTCTTCCTGTGCCTTTTACTGTATTCCTCCTCATAAATTTCCATCTATCCTGGCAGTTGAGTTAGGGATGCCAACCTGTGTGTGGTCCTCTATTGAAGGCAAGTCCCCATGTTGATGCCTGTGCTAGAAGGCAGACTGGTCCCTGGAGACCCCATTTCTTCCTCTGCATGCTCAGGAAATAATAATAATGGGTATAATCACTGTACGGATCAGCAGATCTCTATGGAGAGTATCAGTGTGTCACTTGCTTGGCTTACCCTAGGATGTGGCAAATGTCCTTTGGAATTGTAGATCCCAGGATTCTTACAGTGAGGCATGGCCTGCAATTCTCAGCACTAGTTCTTTGCTCAGCAAATGAGTAATGGTGAGGCTATTGACTCTAGGGCTCTTTGGAAATAAAACTACATCAACCAGGGCTGAGATGGGCCTTGGCAGGAACATAGGAACTCAGGAATAGCCTTTGCTTCTTCCAGGCAATATGAGGCTAAACTTCTTCAATTCAGGAAAAAGTGGCTAGACACAGGCTCCCAGTGCTATAGGGATATCAGATACTAACCACAGAAATTGAGTGTTTGCTAATGCAACTTAAGTAAATACTGTTGGTCATTAAGACTCCATTTGAAATAAACTAAATTCTGGTTAATCAGTCTCTCCCATTACCCATAACTCCTCGAGTTTCAGTGTTTTGTCACTGCACATGTGGCGGCATGAATCTATGGTCCCAGAGGACCACGGCTGGGAATGTGAAACCTGTCACAGCCTCAACTCTCTGCCCTCCAGGAAGTGTCCAGAAACTGTCATCTCCTCCCCAGAAGTGGGATATGAGCAGGCTCATTGGCTTTTTAAAAACAGCACAATTAATTGGGGAGCTAGGGCAAGGTTTGGGACACTAATTCAAAAGTTTGAGGCAGAGAAAGAATGAGTGGAAAGTCCATTATTTCCAGATGCCGGAAATCAATGGAATGAGGCTGTGGTCTAACCTTACCGTACAACCTGTGGCCTGACGCTTGCCCCCTGTGTGAGGTGGTACTTAGTTTCCCACATCAGCAAACAAACCTGCAGTTTTATAAGAGCTCACACCTGTGAAAGACTGCCTGTGTTAAGAGTGCAATTTAACACAGAGCAGGCCACAGAATGAGCATTCCTTTGGAGCTGGACTATTTGTGGCACCAACCAAAGATGCCTCTTAAACAGTAAATGCTGTTTACAGTACAACAGTAGATGCTGCATTACTTGAGGCTCTCTAGAGAAACTGAACCAATATGTTACTGTATGTGTAAAATAGAAACATTGTTATAAGGAATTGGCTCACATGATTCTGGAAGCTATAAAGTCTGAGATCTAGTTCAGGATCCAGTAAGAGCCAGTGGCTCTGCTTTTAAAGACAAAGACAAAGCCAGTGTCCCAGTCTGAGAGCAATCAGGCAGGACAAATCTTCTCACTTAGGAGAGGACTCAGCCTCTTTGTTCTACAAAGGCCCTTGATTGGATGAAGCCCACCCACATTGAGGAACACACCTTGACTTTTTCAGTCCACTGATTTAAATGTTAATCTCAGCCTGATGTAATGGTACATGCTTGTTATCCTAGGACTCTGACAGGCTGAGGCAGGAGGATCATGAATTTGAGCCTAACCTAGGCAACGCAAGGATTCAGCAAGACACTCTCAAGATAAAAATGTAAAAAGGACTAGGGAGCCCTGGCTTCAATCCCAAGGAAAATGCACACACAGATACACACACACACACACACACACACACACACACACACACACCAATCTCATTTTAAAACACCATCACAGAAACACCCAGGATAATCTTTGACAAAATATTTGGACATGTATGGCCCAGGCAAGTAGCCACTTAAAAGTCTCCGTCACACAGGTCCACAGTCTTGAAATAAAAATGAGATTCAGTGTTCCTTGTTAAACTTGAGGAGCTAGATAAGCTCTAGAAATGGCCAAACCAGGATGTAGGGGCTATGCCAGTGTGGCATGTGCCCTGGCTATCCTGTTCTTCTATAGCTGGTGACCATGCTATTTCCAAAGCCTGTTGTGGAGCAGGAATGCTGTACTCTAATCCCCTGAGGCTAAATGGAGGCCCTGCAGAGCACACTCTAGGAGAGTCTGGCTCCTATATGACTTCACTGTCTCTGCGGCTAGCATCTTAGAATTTTCAGAGTCACCAAGGGTGAACCCAAAAGATGTTTTGTCAGTCAAAAAGATTGTTCTCGAGCAGTATATTTTGATTGTATGCCAGGAGGCCACGATCTTTATGCGGGCTCCCCAAAGTAAAACATATATGTAAAATATATATTAATATAAAGAAACCCAGCGTTCAATTCACACAAACCAACATATTTAATGTTTTTCTGAAAGAAAACATTGGCTAGATGGTAGTTTTAGTTTATAGCCCAGCCTATAGGTTATAACCTAGAAAGAACTATAACTCAGTCTCACCTCAAATTTTACAAGTTTTAGCTTTGAAATCTTAACAGAGCATGTTTCTGGAAATTAGAGTTGCTAGTGACACCCACAGTTTCCTACAACTCCTGAGCCCAGTACAGGTAGGATGCTGTCTTACAGGATTAACAGGGCCAACATTTGAATATCTGCAGATTGTGTATAAGGACAGACCAGGGCCAGCTTGGGGGCAGAGGAAACATGGTCCCTGAGGAAATTCTGTCACAAATGTACTCATTTTCAAAATGAATCATTGAGAAGATGAGTAGGAACATGACAGTGGGATTAATAGCAAGAACACCACAAGTGAAAAGATGGTCTTTGCTGGATTTTGTTTGTTCTCTAATAAAGCTCATATGGCCCCAGGTCAAGAGTCACATAGGCGACAAAGACCACTCTGACCTCCAAGTCACTCAAGTCTCTAATTGAGAATGAGCCATTTGACTCCAGATGTGGGCATGACTGTGTATATGCAATTACGAAAAGGACCCAACATCGTTGGTCCATACGGAATCCTCCAACCAATCACCGACGCCCTAAAACTATTCATTAAAGAACCATTAAAACCATCAGCCTCATCCATCTCACTATTTATCATCGCCCCCATACTCGCTCTATGTTCTGGAGCACACTTCTTGTGAGTACTGGCTTACACTGAGACCATTCGGTCATGAAGATTTAAGGGCCATGAGACTTCTGATACTCTAGCATCTACTTTTGGAAGGATTGGCATTATTGACAATATTCGGACAAGAATGTGTGAATATTTACAGCAGTTTCAAAACAAGGATTTTATAGCCAGCTGTCAAGAGGTAGAATAAGTAGTAGAAAAGTAGATATTTCAGCTCCCTGCTAGTGGTGGCTAAGCAAATGTGAGTTGATTTACCTGGTGAAAGACTAGACTGGGTTAGTGAGATGTGACACATTCATAATTAAACATGAATCTGATGCCAGAGAAGCCTATGTCTCCTCACCCTAGAGGTCTTGAGCTGACCCCCTCAACATTAACTTCTCTGGTCACTGGGCAGTTGCATGGCTGTTTCCAAGGCTACATTGCCCATGATGGCCCGTTTATTTTATAATGTGTTTTCTCCTTCCAGGAAATAAAGAGGTGTGATGATCGCCTAACTGTCAACTTGATTGGCTTGGGAGCTGCCTAAGTAAAGCACACTTCTGGGTGTCTCTGGGTGGATCATGGAGATATGACCTTGAGGTCTAAATCTGGTCCCTGGTACTGTTCCCTGTTCTGCTTCCCAGCCACCATGAGCTCTCTTTCCCTTGTCACTGCTTTGGATGCTCCATCTCTGTTAGGAAACTAAACAAGTTAAAGCTGTGCTAGACAGACACAGGTTTGCCAGCTGGTTCTGTCCTTGGTGGCTGTGGGTTTGCTAGGTGAAGTGACCCACAAGACCCTGCGTATTCTTGCAGGGGCACTTACATAGCTGCCTCACTCAACCAACTGTTGCTGAACACATAGCCTGGGCATTGTTGGCAGAAAACTGACATTCTTCAGGTGCAGGTAGTAGACTTGTTTAAAAAAACTATCCAGTGTTGGTAAGTGTTACTGTTGGCAAAAGAGTAGAATATCTTGAGAGGCAGAGGGTCATCAAGATATTGAGGATAGTTGAAACAAACACTTAAGAGAGCAGTCGTCAAAAACAAAAAGAGAACAATCAAGGGTCAAGTTTATATTAATATTGAACCTTGGTTGCTGTCTGAGAAAAACCACTAAACAACAATTCTCAAATGGAAGTAATAACAAAATGTTGGGAAGAGGAGAATCTTATTTTCAGACTTGCTAATAAGAATGTCCTGCTTCAACAACAAAATAATTAATGCATGTAAAGAAAAAACTTATGGCCCATTCACAAGAACAAAACATAGAAGCTGTCTTTGAGAATGCCCAAACATTAAATGTATTAAATGAATACTTTAAATGATCTTTAACATGCTCAAAGAGCTAAAAGTGACAGTGGGCCAATTACTAAAGAAAATAAGGCAAACAATGTCTCATCAAGTAGAGAATACCAGTAAAGAGAAAAATTATTTCTAAAAAATAGAGACTCAGATTAAATAGTACAATAACTAAAAGCATTCACTATAGTGACTCTATAGCAAAACTGAGCAGGCAAGAAAAGGAATCAAGGAATTTTGAAGGGGGATCAGTGAAGGTCATCCAGTCTAAGAAGCAGAAAGATGAAGAAAATCAAATAACTGAAGACCTCTGGGCTGCATCAAGCAAACCAACATGTTCACTGTAGAGAAGCAAAGGGGCAGAAAGAATATTTGAAGTTATGGTCACAAATCCTCAAATTTGATGTAAGACATGAATCTACACAACCAAAAGCTTAACAAATTCAAAGTAGAATAAGCTAGGATCTATGCCAAGGCACTATAATTGTCAAGACAACAAAAGAATCCTGAAAACAAAAAAAGAAGCAATTAATTAAATACAAAGGATCTGGAATAAAATTAGTTTCTCAACAGATTATACAAACTAAAAGGCAGTGTATGACACATTTTAAGTGTTAAGTCAAACATTTCCACACAATATTTTAGTTTTTTCCCCATAGTCAACCATAATCCAAAAAATTAAATGAAAAATTCCAGAAGTAATTCATGAAATTTAAACTGGGCACCATTCTGTGTTAGATGATGAAATCTTATATTGTCTCAGCCAGAATGAGGTCATCTCTTTGTCCACCATATCCACATAATATATGCTACCCACCAGTTAGTCACTTAGTACCCAGCCAGGTTATCAAATCAAGTCTGTCATGGTATTATAGACTTTGAGTTCAAGCAAACCTTATACAGTAGCCTAATTCTAACATAGTAATTATGTCACAGCTTCTAGCTGTCCCATTCTCTGGAGAATTTACCTCTACTAAACTGCCTCTCTAGACAAAACAAGAGGGCTCGCTCCCATGTAGTAACCCCTCTGTGCTACAGCACAGCCCTTTGGTGGTCTTATAAACCTGTTGATGATTTATTTCTCAGGTAATGTGGGCTACAAAAGTCCTGTGAAATACACTTTGGATTCTTATTCTGAGTGGTGTGAACAGAGTGGTTGTTTCCAAAGAAAGCTCAAAAAACATTAAGAACTGTTAGCACTGAAGAGCTGCAGAGATCAGCACCTGGAAGAGTCAACCTGCAGTATCCAAACTGGACAGCACTGGACAGTAGTGGCCAGGAGTGACAGACTCCAGCAGTTGGCTGTGTCAACTGAGAGCATCCAGCATTATCTGTTGTCATCTGGTGACATGAGGACTACTAGCAGAGTCACATTTTGCTGATTCACGATTTCCATCTGAACTCTAGGCTGATTGGCAATGATTTTATTGTTTCTATTTTGGGATCTTGGGAGATTTAAAGATGTCATACCACAATGACTAGGATTTATTTTAAAAATTAAAATTAAAACAATATGGTCTCAAGGACTCTCAGTTTAATAATTAAGCTAGAAACAGCTAGGAAAGGTCTTTTTCACACAGGAATCTAAAATTTCTGAATGACAGAATGTAATTGGTCATCAATTTATGTATTACATTTGCTTTCTTGGCAGTATTAAGTTCTCTTTCAACCTCACAGTCATTCCATTTACCACCAGTTAAGTATACTACAGTCTAGTTTGGTTTACATTAATACAGTATTCACACTAAAGTGGCGAATTTAGTGTCGTCCTTAGAATTCAGCTGTCAAAAACCCCAGGAGACATACTGATACTAAAACTCATTTGTTTATTTCAAACTTAAATTTAACAGAACAGCCTATGCTTTTATTTGCTAAATCTGGAAAACTTACCTATAGATACTAATGCTATAAAATAGGATCACTGCGGCTTTCACATAGCAATTTCCTCACACCAGTGTTCCAATATTTTAAGATTCCTGCCAATATCAAAACCAGATATCATGTGCCACTAGCTCTGCAGGACACTAGGCTTGGAGGCTGTCCTGATGGATATGGTGACACCATGGTTGAGCTTTGTGTTCCAGCACAAGGGACCAGATATGACTCCAGAAATTGTCATCTTATGCCCACATCTCAGTTGGCACTAGTCATATGGATATCAGGACCACCCTGGAGTATGAAATAGGATCCTGACTCCAAACTTAAGTATCAGCAACAATGACATGTGGAGTCCAGCTCAGGGGTCCTCCTTGGGACAAGAGAAATCAACTAGAGACCTAATTTTCAATAATTTAGGACTCCTAAGATTTCTTAAGTCCTCATTTCATGATGCCTCTCATTTCATATGTCTACAGGACAATTAAGTAAGGCTTTATCTCTATCTGGTTGGATGAAAGGGGATGAAGGGGCTAATACTTTTTGTTCATGAATGCTTTTTGGTGGGTTGTTTTCAAATGGTTCTTATATAATTGGGTAATAACAATTTTGTTTTTACCTAGGACTATGTTTGTTTTCCCCAAGCAGATCCTTCACCTTTCCTCCATGTGTCTTAATTTATCTCACACTAAAAGGCCAGGCAAGACCAAATCCACCTTGAGGCAAGGCCCACACAGTTCTCTCCTGTCCTCACCATCCTTGATCTTATACATGCTGCTGACCAGGAACCAGAAAGTTAGCTGGTTAGGGTTTGAATCATTGATAGTCCAAGCCAGTGCCTGAGCTCATTTTAGCATTTGTTTATTCCTGTTGATTAGAGTGACACAAAAGTTCCTAATGTTTATACCAATGTTCTAGTCATTTCCAATTTTTTCTGTATAGATCTATAAACTGGATTGGAGACCCAGGTAAACAATAGAATGGGATTTTACTAATATTTCTGCAAAAGAGATTCTAATCACTTATATACTGCTTTGGCCCAATTGACAGGTCCAGTTCTTTAGGCTGAATTTGGAGGTGGGATGGGAAGATCTGGCGCCAGGAATCAAAAGCACCCACAATGCATCAGTAGAGCTCACCTGGGCATCATGAGATGGTTAAATACAACCTACTTGAGTAACCCATGGATGCACAGGCACCACATGGGCTGTGAAGATATGCTTACAGTAATCGCTCACTAAGAGTGTGACTTCATGAGATTCACTCCTGCTTGCTCTAAACCTACCAAGGATGGCCCAGTGTGAGAATCCTGATTGAGTGATGCTCTGGACCCCAAAGAGTCTTCAGCCCAAAAGTCTCCATCCCTCTTTCTCAATCTCCACCACTGGGTAAGCAAGCCTGTCTTAACTGAGTCCTCTGAGGAGTGCTGCTTTCTTCCCACAGGAATCTAAAAAGAGTAAGTTGTTTTCCTCATTTTCATACCTCCTCCATGTCCTACCTAACCAACACACCCAAGACTAACTTTTGTTCCCAGTTGGGGTTCTCTTTAGAGTGTGGCTATCTTGCTAGGAATAAATTGGACCCAATTCAGGCAAGAGCCAAAAGGGTGTGCACCAGTGTAAGCATATCTCCTGTGAGGAGGACATCTGGTCATAGCTGAGACAGGAGCATCAGGCCATCTGCCAGGACAAAGTATTTCCTGAAAGGCACACTGTAACCATCCATGACCTGAAGCTCACTATGCTAGTGACAGAGTTTACAGCAATTCTCAAATGATTAAATTAGGAAAAAATGGAAAGAAAATTCCTATTTCCCTAAAACTTTATCAATACTTGTAACTGTTTGTCTTTTTATTTTGGCCATCCTAGTGAGTATGAAGTAGTATCTTATTATTGTTTTGATTTTTATTTCCTTAATGACAATAATGTTGACCACATCTTTATTTTGATCATGTGGATATGTGATTTGGAGATGTGTATTTGTATCCCTTGCTTGTTTGTAAATGTCTTTTTCTCTTTTGTAAGAAAGAGCTCCTTATATAATTTCTCTATCAGATTATAAATTGAATTTTTTCTCCAATTCTGTTTCTTTTCATTTTCTTAATAGAGGCTTTTGGAGCACAAAAGCTATTACTTTTGTTAAGCTCCAATTCATCTACTTTTAAAAATGTGTTGTGCTTTAGGTATCTTATGTAATAAAGCACTGCATCTCCAAGGTCAAGAAGATTTGCACCTATCTTTACATATGTTTAAGAGTTCTATAGTTTTAGCTCTTGCATTAAGGAATATTTGAGTTAATTTTTATATATAATGTGAGGTAGGTATCCAACATTCTTTTGCATATGGATACTCCATGTCCCAGAACCACTTATTAGTGACCTTTTCCCATTGCATTTTATCCCCCTTTTTAATACATTTTATCAATGGAAAAGTATACAAATATTTTTAAATATAACAAATATAAGGTAAACGTAAAAAACAAGATAACTCAAAAAGTATGCAAACAAATGCATTAGTCTAGCACTGACTCAACAAAACAGGCTGAAAATACAATAATTTGACACTATTCAAGTTGTGCTTCAAAGTACACAAGGATTACAGTGATATAAAAGGCAATTCTCTAAAAAGAACTAATACATAGTTCTTAATACATATTTCACTAAGCAAAGCACCTAACTACGTAAGGAAAGTGAAGGGAAAATCACAGATCCACAAACATTACTGAAAATTTCAAAACACTCCCCTCAGTATTTGACATCCAAAGAAGGTAGAAAAATCTGTATTGGAACAGTTGAAATGAGCAACATCATGCCTCAAGTGGAGCATTATACTATATGCAAAAGCTGCAGAGTACACAGTCCTCGTAAAATCATGAGAAATATTCATCCAAATAGACCATGTTCAGAACAACAATAAAGACCTTAACATATACAAAGAAATGAAAGTCCTGCAAAGTAAGCTGTCACACCACATTGGAGTGAAACCAGAAACTGACAGCAGAAACATATTTAGAATACAATAACTTTCTCTCTCTCTCTCTCTCTCTCTCTATTTCATACTTTATTTATATACTAAGTTTTTCATGTAAGAGAAACCATGCGTGTTTAAGCTTGTGTGGATCCATTTTCCTACAAATACCTCAAGTTCATCCTTCTTTTTTATAGAGCAGTAGTCCATTGTGCATAAATACCTCATTTTCTTTATCCATTCATCTATTGATGAACGTATAGGCTGTTTCCAAGATTTAACTATTAGGAATGGTGCTGCTATAAACATGAGTATCCATACATCACTGTAGTATGTTTTTAACTCTTTCAGGAAAATACCTAGAAAGGGAATTGCTGAATCAAATGGAATTTCTATATTTAGTTTTTTAAGGAATCTCCATACTGATCTCCACAGTGGTCATATCAGTTTACACTTGCATTTTTAGGCCCTTGTCAAAACTCAATTTAAAAACAGATACAAGGTTAGTTTATGAACTGTGAATTCTGTTCCAGTGACATATACATGCATATCCTGTGGTGATACCATGATGTCTTAATTGCTATAATTTTTTAAGTTTGGAAATCGGTGAATTCCCTAGCTTTGTTCTTCAGGATTGTTTGGGTTATTCTGACACCTTACATTTTTGTATGGTTTTTAGGACAGTTTCTCAATTTTTGCAAAAATAAAAAGTAAGCCAGATGGGGTTTTGATAGATTTCATTGAATATGTAGATATACTTGAAGACTATTACCACATTACCAATATTATTCTTCCAATCCATGAGCCTGTCTCTCCATTTTTAAATTCTTTAATTTCTATGAATCTTATACTATTTGCTATATTTTCCTCAGCTTTTTGCTCATTTTGATGGCATTATAAATGGAATTCATTCCTTAAATCATTTTCAAAGTGTTCATTTCTAGTGTATGGAAATATAATTGATTTCTGTGCACTAAGCTTTTATCCTGCAGCATTCCTAACTTATTCTAATCATTGTGTGTTTGTGTCTTGTTCTTGAATTTAGGGTAAAGTATACAACTATACACAAGACACTTTTGCATCTGAGATCTTGCTGATTATTTTTCTGCCTGGTGTCTTTTTGTTCCTCTTTTCTTTATGTTGCCTTTTCATGTGTTATTTTCTGAGATATCACATGTATTCTCTCTCTTTCTCAATATTGTTGAGGTTTTATTTAGTGATTATTCTAAGTGTGCTTAATTTAGTTCAGATTTCAATAGTATTTAAAAATCTTTTATATTACAGTACTCAATTATTTGTATTGCCATACAAATTATAGTAAAATACAAGCAGATCAACAATTTTATAAGTATTACTTTAACATTTGTCTTACAAATATTTTTACTAGAGTTCTTTTTACCTGTCCTTCTGGGAATCAAACCCAAGACCTCGTCCATGCTAGACAGCACTCTACCACCAAGCTACATCCCAAGCCTAGACTTCATGTTTCAGACTAGTTTTATATACGTAGGAATATTGAGCACATACTGCAGAGAATTCCTGTACAGACCTGTGCAAACTTCTCCCATTAACGTTTTACATTATATGATTACTTAAGTATAATTAATTAATTATGTTGATTATTAACTAATCTCCAAGTTATTCACATTCCTTAGATTTTACCTAGTATCTCATTACCACTCCAGGATTACATACAGGATACCATATTACTTTCAGCTACCATGTCTCCTTGGGCTCTTCTTACCTGTGATTGTTTCTCAGAACTTCCTTTTTAATGACTTTAACAGGTCAGGTACATTATAGCTGACACTATAACTTCAGGTACATTGAAATTCACCTAATGATGTATTACCTTTCCATCACGATGACAGAATACCTAAAATGATCGGCTTAATAAGGGGGAAAAGTTTATTTTGGCTCATGGCTTCAGACAGTGCAGGTATTTCGGCCCATGGTTGTTCGGTCCTGTTGCTTTGGGCCTGCAGCAATACAGTACGTTGTGGCAGGAGCACATGGTAGAGAAGGCCTGTGTACTGCACAGTGGTTGGGAAGCAACGAGGAAAGGGTGGGGGTCCCAGTATCCCCTGTAAGAGCATGTCCCCTGTGACCTAACTTTCTTCTACTAGGCCCCACGTCCTAAGAGTTTCACGGCCTCCCAGTGGCATCACAGGCTGGTGACCAAGACATATGGGCATTTGGGGGACACTCAAGATCCAAACTATATCAAAAAGTCTTCTCATGATTTGACAAGAAGTAAATATTTTAGGAAGAAGGTCACAGAGATTAAGTACCATTGTATCACACGGTATCACGGGACATTTTAACACAGGCTTTAACAAATGAATATGAGCATGTATCCATCGTTAATATCACACAAGATATTTTCAGAACCTTAAAATTCCTCTTCTTACCTTCCCAACCCCCTGGGAAGCACTGATATTTTACTATCTTTATAGTTTTGTCTTCCAGTGAAAATTACACAAGGAGTAATTGAAAAATACAGTGAATATTTAAAGTTTTAAAATTTATTACGGTAAGACACATTGCCATTAATCTCCCTCACTCTCTTTTGCTTCAAACACATTTACCTCATCATTCTGCCACTTTCTGAAGCAGTTCTGTAAATCCTCTTTCTTATCTTTACAAAGTGTGATCAAAAAAAATACAGTGAATACTGCTGCTGAATGACATCAAACAGAAAGACAGGCTCATAAAAACATTACAGTGTTTCTTTATCCACCTCCATTACCAGATCCAGCAACATGCCCATTCGGATGCTCCCACAAAGTCAAAATGACCTTGAAAGAAATATTTTTAATCAATTCAGGACATCAAGGGAGTCACAACAAGCGTGCTGGCAGTCCTCTATTTTTGTTTACCTGGAAGGTCTTTATCACTTTTTTGTGTGTAAAGAGTTGTTTTTCTGGATATTGGATTCTTAGCTGACAGTATTTCAGGATTTTGAATGTCTCAACCCACTGTCTTCTGGCCTCCATGGTTTTGAATAAGAAGCCAGCCATTAGTCCTACTGAAGCTCCTTTCTACATGAGTTTTTTCATTCTTGCTGCTTTCAAAATCTTTGCTTTCTCTTTGGGTTTAAACAATATGATTATGATATGGCAAAGTGTGAATATCTTTGAATGTTAACTACTTCAAATTCATTAAGCTTCTTAGACATGCAATTAATGTTTTTCATCAAATTTTAAAAGTTTGGAGTCCTTATTTTTTCAAATATTTTCTGCCCTATTCTCTCACCCTATTCTGAAACTCAATAACCCATGTAATGATATAGGTGGTAGTGCCGCACGAATCTCTGTAACACTGGTTCTTTCTTTCTCTTTTTCTTTTTTATCCTTTAACTGGATAATCTCAATTGTTCTCTCTTCATGTTTTCTGATTCTTCCTTCTGCCAGCTCAGATCTTCTATTAAGCTCCTCTAGTAAAATTTTCATTTGTTATTCTTTGTAAATCCTACTTTTGTTTGAGTCTTATAATTTTCAAGTTCTCAAATCTGGAAACACTCTGGCGGTAGAACTTCTAGGGAGCCTGAAACTCTTCAACCCTCCCCACTGGCTGTCAGCTCTCTGGTTTTCACTGCTATTAAGGTTGTAGGCTTTTGTAATTTTCAAGTCTACCACAGAATTAGGGAGAGGGAGAAGAGCAAGGTAAAATATCCCAAAGATTATTGATCTTACTAAGATTTGTCTGTTTTTCTTAAATATATATTCATTATATTCTTCCAAGCTTTTAGCTAATTTACAGAGATCTGAAAAAGTTAATTTTGGACAAATTTTGCCAGTGTTCTAGTTGCCCTATAAAGGAATAAATTTTCAGAGCTAATTCCTCAACCTCTGAAGGAGTGCTTCTCTTTAGCCTTTTGGTCTCATATATTTCCTTTTCATTTTTTGTTTGTTTTGTTTGGAGACAGGGATTCACTGTGTAGCCCAGGCTGGCCTCAAACTCATGGTGGTCCTCCTGCCTTAGCCTCCCACATGCTGGGATTACAAATATGTGCCACTATGCCTGGCTGAAAGCTCCCTGTTTGGTCACAGCTTTCAAATGTTCCTTAATGAACATATCTCACACTCTCACACTTTTTTTGGCAGGACTGAGGCACTGGAGATCAAATCCAGGACCTTGCTCATGCTAGGCAAGTGCTGTACTGCTGAACTACATCTCCAGCCCTCCCTCATTTTGAAAAGATGATATTGGTAATTTTGAAATTTCTAGGCCAGTTATCTTAGGATAATCCCATATTATGGACAAAATCCTTTTTGGTTCAAATGTTTTTCTCCCCAGGAGATTCTTAAGTTAAAACATTACTTCTCAGTGTTCTTTGGAGAGAATATGGAGAGATGAAGAAATTAAAATCAATAATAAATTTAAGTCAAAGAGGTAAGGGGAAAAATCTTACTATTTATATATCAGTCCACATGAACTTTATACAGTATGTCCATTTAGTATTTGCCATACTATTTCAGGCTACAGAAACCAAGCGCTTTAATCCAACAGTATTTTTGTTATAACTTTATAGAAGGCATATTAACATTATGTTTAGATACTTCCAATAATAAACCATGTAATGATGCATGTATGCTCAGGTTTCTTTGGTAAAGAAATTCATAAAAATTAAGTATACAGTGAAAGGAAGTTATCTAACCTTTAGTGTATTCACTTACATGGCTTATAGAGTAAATCTGCAATTCAATTTTTTAACAATTTTACAGGTATTACAAAGGTGGAATAAGCGTTTGCCACTAAATTGTTGAAGCCTATTAGCACTTTGCTGCAAAAAAGAAATGTTTTCCCTAATGTAATTAACAACTTCCAATTAGGAAATTATCAAAGTGAAAACTTCAGTTTCCCACCTGTGTTATGTTACATATTTAAATCACTTTCTGATTACTCACATTTGTGGTATTTAATATTTTCATAATTGCTTTATTACAGGACTCCATATGAAATAAGAACTGGACCACCCCTCCTTCCACTGAAAGGCCATAGCTTCAAATAAGAGGGTTTTTGTTTAAATCTTATGAATGGTTTATTTCTGGAATTTACCATTTAATATTTTCAAACCCTGTTGACTGTGGGTAACTGCAACTACAGAAAGCAAAACTGAGAATGAAGGAGATTAAGGTCATTTGGAGCCAGACCCTAAAGACCTTCAGGTGCTGGGGTGACAAGATTGGATGTTTTTCAGTCCTAGCCTCCCCACCTTCTCCATGAGGGCTGACAAGGCAAACTCCTGTCTCATTCTCTGACTCTTTCATTAATGTCCTGCCTTTGAGGATAGTCCTCTTCAGTCACCTTTAGGTGCTCCTCTTCCCTAACTGGTTCTTTAACTCCTACTGGTTGCTGGAGCTTTTCACTGAGTGTTCCCCACTCATCCTTCTTGGCCTCCAAAAATTTCTGCTGTAGTTTGGATCTGAAATCTTCCCCAGAGGCCCATGAATTGAAGATGTGGTCCCAGACTGCAGTGCTATTGGGAGGTGGTAGAACCTTGAGGAGGTGGGGTCTAGTGGAAGGAAGTTAGGTTATTAGGGGTATACCCTTGATGGGAATATTGGGACCTCAGGCATGTCCCTCAACCATGGACTGAAGCCTCTGAAACCATTAAATCAAACTTCTCATCCCTACAAGTTGACTTATCTCAGGCATTTTGTTACAACTGTAGAAAGCCAATACCACAGTCATCTCATTACCTAACACTGTGTTTTCTATTTCCATGGCCCCAGTCTGTTTTCTTCACTAGATGGACAGCATAACTGAGAATTTACGTGATGAAGCCAATATTGTCTCAACTGAAATCCCAGCTCAACCATGTGCTGGCTGTGGGAATTTGAGATTTTACTGAATCCTTCCATACTTTGTGATCTTTGTAAATAAAATAACAATAATTGTGATAGTAGTAAGTGGAAGATCACCAGTGTCACAGCACTGTCAGAGAAGCACAGGTGTTAATATACTGAAGCCTCTGAATGACTGTGCTGGGCACACAGCAGTGCTGTCTCCATGTGTGGTCATTGAATCAGTCCTCAGACCAGCTGCTCCAGGGGCCAGAGCTGGCCCATTTGATCCTATAATCTGTCTTGACATGTTCTTCAATCCTCCTCTTTCACCTGAAGAAGCCCTCAGCATTTTCTCTGACCCACGGGTATGACTCCTAAACTGCCCCAATGTCCAGGTCATGAGGGTCCCCAACATTTTTCCTTTCTTTTTATTAGTTCATGTTTGCAGTACATAATGGTTACATTTATCATGGGGAGTTATACATGTACGTAACACATCTTAACTCTTTTTTCATTCCGTGACCCCTCATCCCTCCCTGCTCCTTCCAACTACTGGTCCCCTTCCCATTTGCAACACTCTAATTACATTTTTCCCCTTCAATTTTTTCCATCCCATTTCCCTCTCCTTCCTCCCCTCTCCTTCCTCCCCTCTCCCTCCATATCTTATTCCCCTTCCCATTTGAAGAGGATTTCTCTACTTCCTGTTATTGATATTTATTTTGCTCTTTATATTTTGGGTTTATCATGCAAGAGAAACCATGTGATATTTCAGCTTATGTATCAGATTTATTTCACTTCCTATTAAGATCTCAAGGTGTGACATGAATGAATCTGCTCCAAGATGCTGATGATGCATGGTGATAAAAAGGTCAAATTCGGGAGATGTTCTGGAAGCAAACTGCTGTGAGTTTGGGGCTGACTGTATCATGTGCAACAAAGGTAGGGAGAGGATACAGGAATGTAAGTTACGGGGCTCAGAAACAGGGAGAGGGTTCATTCAGGCTGATTTGTGGTCATGGTCCACAGTGTTCAGCGGGGCAGACTTCTGGGCCAGGATGGTTTGATGGCTGGGGCTGGGATCATCTGGAGGCACTTTCATCTGTCTGGTAGCAGGGCTGGGGTGGCTTCAGTCTTATATTCAGTGATGGAGGTTTAGAGTGGCCTCTATACATCCCTGGGCTTCCTCCCAGCATGGCTGTCCCGAGGCTTCTTATGTGGTGGTTCGGGCTCCAGGACAAATGTTCCAACCCACAAAACACACAGCACTATCTTTTATCACCTGGGCTTGCCATTCTTGAGCACCTCCGTGGCTGGCTTCTTGGTGAAAGCCCTCACATGCAGGCCTGCAAAGAGGTAAGCAGAGAGACCATGGAGAACCCCCTTGCCATGGAGGAGTAACTTTATGGCTGTGCTCACAGAGGTGAATGGGAGGCAGGATAACCACAGGACCATAATGAATACCTCACTTCTTGGCCTCAAGAACCTTTTGTGCTTTACGTTTTAAAAGTTAGTTTCTTGCTCATGTGGGTTATGGAAATTGATACTTGGTTTTTTAGAAATTAAAACTCATAGGTTGCTTCAAACTCTTTTTTGTTTCTGGTTTGAGAATCTATAGCACCTTTATTTTTGGAGATCTCATGATGTCTACACTTGACATATTCAACTCCTTTTTCTTTAAATTCTTACTAGTCTCAAAGTGACACTACACTTCACTGACATTATATTATAATGTTCTATTTATAAAACACAATAAGGCTGAGGGAGGGAGGAAAAGGAAAGGGAATGAAAGAGGAATTAAGATGTGTTATGTACATGTAGCCACTCCCCACAAGGAATATGAGCATTGTATTCTACATACATGTGTTAATAAACTAAAATAATTTTATAATAAAAATAACAGCAACAGAAAACATAATAAGGCATATTAATGCTTATGAAGCCAATAGAAAAGTATCTATCATCAGAATTTCCCCCAAAAGATAATCGTTAAATTTCTTATCAAAAACCTTGATGGTCAGAAGGAAATGGCTTGATATGTGCAGTGTTATATGAAAAAGCAAAGCAAAACAAACAAACAAAAAACGCTTTTTACTAAGAAATCTATGTCCAGCAAAACTGTCCTTCAAAAATAAGGGAGAAATTCAGACACTCCCAGACACAAGCATCAAGGGATTTATTTTCCTTCTCCTAAACCTCCCCTGTGTAAAGTGCATCCTTCAGGTTGAAATGAAAGGACATTAGTCAGGAACTCAAACCAATATGAAGATATAACTCCAATAAAGATGAATAAATGGATATTTATGAAAGTCAAGACTAATTTTGTTTTCTATATGATGTAAGAGACTCATGTACCAAAAAATAAAACCTAATATTACTGTGTTTTTGAGACACAGTGTGGCATACAGGAATGAAACTACAAACTCAGTCACCAAAAGAGGGTAGAGCTGGGCCAGGGCCGTGTAGGGCAACATTCTGTATGTTGCTAAGCTTACCCAGCACAAATTCACACCAGAGTGGTTTGACTTCAGGACTTCAAATGTGATATCCACGGTATCCTCAAAGAAAATATCTACAGAGTATACACAGATGAGAAAGAAACTCACTTTACTCCAAAAAGACAGAAGGGCAAAAAATGAGAGACAGCAAAGAGGTGAGTGGGAGATAAACAGCCAACTTACAGAGGAGATCTCTCCTTTAGCCACAATTCCCTTCCCTGTGGAGGGGTCACTGCCCTCCCATTCATAAGGTACATTGGGAGAAGTAATAGGCAAACATGATCCAATCAGATCCAAAGACAAAAAGATAAAAAAGGAAGGTATGAATGAAAGATCCTCCACACAAACTGTAACCCAAATAGAAGACAGTAGACTATGCTAATGTCAGAATAAACTTTAAGTCAAAGCAAGTTTACAGATATAGAGGGACATGATGTGGGTTATTAATAAGAAGTTTAATCCAGCAAGAAAATAGCAATCATTGAAACTGTCAAGCATGGGAAATAGTTTGCAGTGATGCTATTCTGAGTGTAATTATCCCTTGCTCTACTTTTATTTTCATTAAGTTTATTGGTACATTTTAGGTATAAAATACAGTTACAGGGGAAAGGAAAGAAGGGAATGGAATTAATATGAGAAAATGAAAAAATGGAAACAAAGTCTTTGTAAATAGGGAGGGGTGGAGGGTTTGAAGGGAGGGCAGGGGAAGGGGGAAAAATAAGAACCAAGATGGATTACATAAAGGTGTAAATTTCCAATGATGAATGTCATTATATTGTATACCTAAAATGAACCAATAAAATAAAATATTAAAAATAAAATAAAATACAGTTACATTCATCACTGGGAACTTGTACCTTTAATGATGTATCTTGGTTCTTATTTTTTCCCCATTTGCCTGCCCTTTCTTCACCCCCTCCATCCCTCCCTATTTACAGAGACTTTGCTTCCATTTTTTTTCTTTTCCCTTCTTTCCTTTCCCCTACCCTCCTCATTTCCCCAACTCCTTTAGACCTTTTCTTCCTATTTCACATTATCAATTATGTCATTTGAACCTTATTTATGCTTTTAGTATTTCACACCAGAGAAACTATTCAGTATTTACACGAGTGTCCTATTTATTTCACTTAAGAGTATTGCCTCAATGTGCATCCATTTAGGTATAAATGTCTCTAATTTCTGATTCTTTATGGTTGAGTAGTACTCCGTTTTATAGAAAAACCACATTTTCTTGATCCAGTCTCCAGTTGATGGACATTTGGGCTGTTTCTATGTTTTAGCTATTACAAACTGTGCCACTATAAACATGAGTGTGCATATATCACTGTGGTATGATTCTTTTAATTCTTTTGGAAAGATACCCAGTAGAGGGATAGCTGGGTCAAATGGGACCTCTCTAATCCTAGTCTTTTGAAGTATCTGCATATTGATTTCCATGGTGGTTGCACCAGTCTGCACTCCCACCAACAATGGAGAAGGGTTCCTTTCTCCCCACAACCCCACCAGCATTTGTTATTGGTTGATTTTTTTGATAGCAGCCATTCTTTCTGGGGTGAGGTGGAATCTCAGTGTTGTTTTCATTTGCATCTCTCGAATAACCAGTCTCTTGCTTTAGTTTTGAAGACTCTTCTCTGGAAATTTCCTCTACATTCTTCCACATAGGTAAGATCTATAGCTACAGCCACCTAAACCTGGGAGGAAATAGTCCCTCTACCATAGGAGTTCATTGTTCAGTCTCAGGTAATTGCAAGTCTGGCAGACCTCTGTTTATCCTTTAAAGGGAAAGGAGCCCCAAATGTACTGAAATCACTGTCTTCCTGAGCCAGGAGTTCATGGTTACTCTTCCTGTTTCTTGACTATGAGCATCAGATAATCAGTTTCAGGGGCAGGGAAATTATAGAGGCCATGCAGTCCAAAGTGCTCACAGTGTGTTTCAGAGCAGAAATCCTGAGCCTCAGTGGGGACAGTGGTCATGCCAAAGTCCTGTGGAGTAGTGACACACTGAGGTCTGGAAGAGTAGCTGCCGGGAGGCCTCTCTGTCCTACCCAGCTGGACCAGAGGATGAGCAGGTCAGGCAAAGCTGCCAGCCCAATCGTTCCCTCTGCTTACATCCAGCCAGGTCTGCTGTTTGTGGAACAAGGTCACGGTTCACTGTGGATATTTTGCATTACTGAAAGTGATATGTGAAGAATCTATTCTTTCAAGGGTATCCTTTCATATACACAGTGACAGTGTTCAGGAAACTCTGAGAAGAGAGAAGAAAAGCAACCCTCCTGTGGTCCTTCAACTCCAATGCACTGTCTCCATTTTGGTTTCCTTTGGGGTGCTCCTGCAACAGAATCCCATTGCAAGTGGTTTATGGATAAGGTGCTGTGCTGGAAGGCGGGACAGAGAGGGGGAAGTGAAGGGACATGGTCTCATGTAAAGGCTGCCCTTGGGCTGGTCCCTTGACCCTCTGGAGTTGGATTGCACTGCTAATTGTCCTGCTATAAGGCAAGAGGGGATCAAGCTTTGGAGTTTTCCTACCTACTAGGTAGGTCAGCACTTAGCTGCCCCTGGGGGGAGGAAGGTTGTGCAACCTGCCAGGCCTCAGAGTGAAGCACCTTCATTGTCAGTTATGACATGTGGAGCTCCCCTCCCTTGGGGAAGGGGTGGACCTGCCTGGGAAGGACAATCCGGACGTGGCGCCCAGAGCACCCATCTGTGCCCATAACTGCTGTTCTCTATGCCTGTCTGAGAGTCTCTGCAGCAGACCTTGGAGCTGCCTGACATGTTCTCCAGGCCTAGTCCTGAACCTAGCCACATCTTGTCTCAGCTGCCCTGGGGCTCTGCTTGGCCAGGGATGTCCCCAGCAGGCAAGAAGGAGCCCTTTCTGGATGGGAGAGGGCCCTAAGCCAGGCATTTGAAACTTGTCCCTGGAGTGTGCTGTATCCCGAACAGGTCAGGTGACCCTTGGGGACTCCTTGGGCATGAAAGACCCACTGTTCCTCTGATTTTGCTAGTCAGGAGTGTGAGAGGTCAGGACCAGCATGTGTTTTTTGTTTGGGGGTTGTTTTGTGTGTGTTTTGTTTTGTTTTGTTTCCAGTACCAGGGATCAAACTCAGGACCTTGTGCTTGCCAGGCAGGTGTGGCACCACTGAGCTACATCCCCAGTCCCAGCAGCACATGTTTTCTTTCTCCTATCTTTCTGGGATAGCAGAGGTGGTTCTTAATAGATTTCTGTTTCTTGCAATAAAACTGATGCTCCTGAAATGACCACCGTTTTGCTGTTTTTCATCCTCCTTTCATTTGTTTGAGCAGCAGGTAATGGTAACCTAGTCCTGGGAGTTAGGCCAGGAAAGTGACTTCTGTCAGAGACCTACCAAGGTCACCTTAACAACAAAAGACTAGAAGTGCTTCTGAAGGGACAGGTTCTGAGCTGCCTGTGGGGCAGAAATGCATCCCGTTTTCACTCTGCCCAGAAGTCCCCATCTGCATAAGGGACCTGTGTCTGGACCGTGCTGGGAAGTAGTGTGGGTTCCCCGGAGTGGCTTAGGGGTCAGTTGCTGAGTTCCCTGACTATCATGCAAGGAGCGCAGTCTTTCCACAGTGATTTGTTTCTTTTAAAGCAGTGTTAGAGTACAGCAACCCCTTGGAGAAGCCTGACATGGCTCTGAGCCCTTCAGCAGGTGTGAGCTTTCAAGGGGTGCTGAGCAATGAGCTAGATGTCCTGAGGGTCTGCAGGAGGATGGGTGGCAAGAGACAGTCTGGATACCTAAATGATCAGAGAAGACCGGTCACTCCACATCCACTGTGCACACAAGTGCCACAGATTCCCAGCCCTGCCCTGTGGAGAGACCCCACTTACAGGTACTAAAGCTCCAGATCAATGTGGAAACTCCCAGATCCATACCCTCATCCCTGAAGAATGCAGCCCAACAGCAGCTCCACCTCCTGTGGAGGCTGAAAAATCTATGAGGTCAGCTGTATCAGCTTTCTCTCACTGTGACAAAATGTCCGAGACAACTCAGAGGTTGACCTCAGCTCGTGGTCTGTGGTTTCTCTCTGTGGCCAGCTAATTTCACTGTTTCAGGCCTGTGTCAAAGCTGAGCATCACGGTGGGGCGATCATGGAGAGAGGAGGCTGTCTGTCCATCTCTACCACACCACGTGCCCGGAAGCTGCTAGGCACAGTCAAGGAGAGGAAGGCTCTCCTTAGTAGGCAGCAGCCACTCCCACCGCAGCCCTGGGTCTCCCCTCAACACTCCCTGCTGCCATTCAGGGCCACACAGCCTCAGACAAGAGTCTAAAGATCTTAAAACACTTTCAATCATTTGTTTTTTCTTTTTATACTGAGCCCAAGAATTTCCCTTGATTTTTAGGCCCATAATCATTGAAACCAGACTTCTGTAAAAGAATTCCTTTTCATAAAGGGGAAATTAAATTAGTAATAAAGAGAACTGTAAATCATGCACATTATATTTAATATTTCTGCAGTTATTCAAAGTTTGTTTTGCTCTAGGAATACTTGGAAGCCATAAATCACTGATTTTTCTGAGAAAATAATTAAGAAACTCTAAGATTTATCAAACATTAAACTTAGCCAAGACACAAACATATTATAAATAGGAGATGCTAAAATAAGCATCTGACAAATTTAGCAGTGGAAATTTCATGTCTTCAATTAAGTGTTATAACTGACTGAGAGGCATCATTCCAAACAATTACTTTCAAAACTTTCCAAATGCTAAGCACTAATTTTAACCTAATCATCTCTATCTGTATTTGAATGAATCAAGACTTAAGATCAAAGCTCTTTAGTAAAAACTGTTTTCCTATTCAATTCCCTTGCAAAAATTGAGATTTCTTTTTTCTTACCAATTGATTTTTGTTGCATTCTAAAGCCAACGAACTCAAGAATGTTCATTCTTATTTTCTTGGAGGAAGACAACCAGAATTCATTATGTTCTCCCCTGTACCATAGGGGCTAGAAGTCTAGTAGCTACATCTGGCAGAGTCCTTTCTCTCTGGGGTCCTAGAAACAGTTTCTATTTTGCTAATGAGAAATATTCATGCAAAGCCTGAAAAAAGCAAAATTGAAACAGAATCTATTTCTCCATCTCTCATATATGTATTTGCAAATGTGAACTTCAGTGTTTTCTCAGTTCTTCTGTTATCCAGCATCAGCCTGTAGAAGAGCTAGGAGATTTCCAGTGATTTCCTCCAGGACCTAATCTCTGGGTAGCAGTTTCTCTGTGGCTCTTAGTAGCAGTAAATGTGAAAGACAGTGTCGACCCCCCTACCTTTTGCTCCTCTAATCATTCCAATGGTTTTGCTACGTATGGGATTCCTTGAATTAAAGCATTTCTGATTGAAATGCAGACAGTGATTTTCTGAGATTCTTGTACCTTGAATTACATGGCATTTAATGCCTAAAAGTGGGCGGCTTGTCTATTTCTGATTGCACTTAAAGAACTTGCAGAATCAAAAATGACAAGTACAGGTCTTTACATTTTCAGGGCAAGGCATTGTTAGAGAATTGGAGAGGTTCTAAGACTTCCCTAAAACCATTTCTTATCTGTCATAGATAGAGGATCCATGCATGAAAATCAAACCTAGATTTTGTTCCTTCAGGTTATGACATCACAGAATTCAGCTTGTGTAAAACTCAGATCATTTAAACATCGCCATTTCAATCTTAAGATACTATTTTCAAATTGGTCATGAATTCCCAAATCCTACTGAGCTCTACTACTGCATAAGTATTCCCTTTCTTGTCAGAGTCAAGCTTCCCTTGCCATAAAGACCCTATATAGACTTCCCCTGGAAAAGTAGCTTTGCAAGGAGAACCTGAATCCCCACAAAACTCTCCTCCATCAGTTAAGACACCAGAGCTTTAATAAAATGCAGGGGAAATAATCCAGCATCTTAGATATGAACGCTGAGGTGTGTTTTAGTCATCTTTTTACCCCATTTCATGCACTCTTGGGCTCCCTTTTCTTTGTTCCTCAGCATTTGCTGTGGAAATTACTGAGGGCTGATCTAACTCTCCACATTCACACAGGCTTCCACTTCAGGACTTCACTGTGGCTTCCATGTGAAACCCAGAGCAGGTCCAGTTTTCTAGCATTGGCCCAGGCACAAAACTGGAATTACAAAGGAGCTACAGTCTCCCCAAAGGGCGAGTGAATACAGTAGAATTAGACTCCTCTGCTCCACACCTTGTGGTTCCTCATGCTACATGGTTCCTCAATGTCCCAGCTTGGACAAGAATTCCAGTGACTCTGTTAAGTTCATTTGTTCAAGAGTTTGATTGAGTTCTAGTAGTTCATTCCTTAGTTTTTGTCTAGTTAATCTATCTTTCGTGACAGTGGGGTATTGAGGTCCCCCACTACTATTGTATTAGTGCTTATTTGACTTTTCATGTCCGTCAGTATTTGTTTTAGGTAGTTGGTGCACTAGTGTTTGGTGCATAGATATTTATGACTGTCATCTCTTCCTCTTGGATTGTTCCCTTTACAAGCATGTAGTGTCCTTCTTTGTCTCTCTTAGTCAGTGTTGGTTTGAAGTCCACTTGATCTGCAAAGAGGATAGCTACTCCTGCTTTTTATCGGGTTCCTGTCACATGGAGTATACCTGCAGCAGGGGCCATGAATGTGCCCAGAAGACTCCCCCCACCATTTTTTTTTTGAGACAGTGTCTCATGAAGCAGTTAAGGCTGGCCATGAATTACGTAGCCCAGGCTGGCCTCAAACTCTTGGTTATCCTCCTGCCTCAGCTTCCTGAATGTTGGGGTTGCAGACATGTGCCAACATGCCTAGCAGCCTTCCCATTTTAAAGCATGTGGTGACAATCACCATCTTCCCTTTTCATCTACAGCTGTCTCCACTGGAGCCTGCTCTGCTTGCCCACACTGCAGACCTGCAGCTCCTGGAATCTGCACCCCTGGAAGCCACCCAGAACTGATGGAAAGCCAATCCATGAACACTCCAACACCTTTGCCATTTGGGTGGCATGACCCTGAACTACAGGTCTTGTGCTAGTCTCCAGAGTCCTCCATTAGGATTCAGCTTTGCTTACCCATAGAGTAACCTCGCTTGATAACATACCTTTATATGGAAGATGATCCCAGGAAACATTGATAAAGGAATGGGGAGGTAAGAGAAGAGAATGGAAGCAAAATAGCCTGTGAATCCCTGCCTCAGGGCCTGTTTCTAGGGGAATCTTACAGCAGTTATCAGAGGTGGCCCTCAGAATGGGGATCTAAAATTGGGTCATTTGCTGGCAGATTGAGCAAGGAACTCATGACTAATAGAAAGAGGGTAGTGACCCTGGCATGCTAAAGATCATATTACTAGGACACTTGCCTGCAGGTGATTGGGATCGGACACAGGTAGAAGACAGTAGACAGTCTTGTACAGTGTCTTTCACATAACATGTGGGCATTTGGCAATGTCTAAAGAAGTCTCAATTGTCAAAACTGGGGTAGAGGCTGCCACCAGCAGCTAGTGCATAGAGGCCAGGCACTGCTAGACATCCTATAATATAGAGGACATACCCCTCCCCCAACCACCCCCAGGAAGTTCAGTGTCACTACATGGGAGTTAGAATGCCAGGGATCTTTCTCATCTTTGATTATGCTATACTCTAGGGTTTGTACCTTTTGAAACATTTAACTTTTAGTTAAAATTTGAATAAATTGGATAAATGTTTTCAATCTATTTGCCAATCAAATAATTATGCCTAATTTTAAGGAGCACTTGCAAATCAGTTAATGTTTAAATACTACTTTGAAATCCTCAAGCTAAAAGCAAATGACACATGTAGGTCAGCACATAGCCAACCAATGTGTGTGAGATATCCTCATTAGTAAGCATTGTCATGTAGGAAAACAAGCCACTCTTGTATTTCAGGTAGATGGGGATTTAAAACAGGGATTTAGGCATTTACAAAGCAATTCAGGAAGGGCCACTGCCAGCTCTTACATTTCGCTCTAGAGAATACAAAAGTTGCCATTCCCACCTGGGTCAGGAATAGCAAGAAACCATCAATGGCGGTCATCATTTATAATCAGCACCAAGAAGGAGGCTCTGCCTCTGCTGCAGAGATCGCTGCAAAAACAAGGTCGACCACAGCCCATGCCACTGGCACCTACTCCAGTGAGAAGAATAATGGCTTTTGCTTCCGGCACACCTTCCAAATCTTCCCCCAGGGCCCTCTCAGTGGTGGTATCTAAACCAGTATAGTACTGCAAAGGTATTCTGGAAAACATGGTGTTCAACTATCAATCCCTGTGAAAGAAGGAAGGAAAACAGATGTGAGCGGGAAATAAAATATGTTAGAGGCAACAGATAATGTGGCACCTTAAACCAAAAATAGCAAGTGTGGTTATCATGGCCAACTTCCAAGATACTGATGACCATTTGATGACACTGCCTCATCAAAGGTGAGGCAAACTCAGCCTTGCACCAGGATGATTTCCAACTGAGTAAAACATGACCACTTAAAATAGTCATAACAATTGCTCCAGTTCAAGAAGTTTATATTAAGGAAAATTTATATTAAGGAAACTTACAAAAATGTATACGTTGGTCCTCTTCACTTTGTTCAAGGCTGAAAAACATTGTGGCTTAAATATTGCTTAATAAGACTTTTATGAAATAGCTGTGCATCATATGAGTATCATGTATCTGTAGACATAAAGGCACATTTGTATTTATTGATACATGACTTTTCTGTCCTTAGAATAAATCCTTACCTACAGAGGTCTGATTCAAATGGCCATGCTTAATTCCCCAACACTGTCTCATGCTTCTCCTCCTCAGACCATTCTGCCTTGGCCACACTAGGTATCTTCCAGTGCCTTTCTCCCTTCATGGGACCCTTACTCACACCCTTCTTCTACTTGCAATATTCTAAAGGGTGTGTATCACCCTATTTAGGCATGTAAGTAAAAGGCATGTGAGTAAATGCATAAAGAAAATGGGTTTTAAAAGAAAATAGAACTGGAAATGTAGTTTAGTGTTGAATGCTGTCCTAGCATGCATAAGTTCCTAAGTTCACTCTCTGAGATATAGATAGATAGATAGATAGATAGATAGATAGATAGATAGATAGATAGATACTTATATTTCTAGGGGAATCTTACCTAAGCCAGTTACTAGAAGTACCCCTCAGAATGGGTACACATGTACTTCTGCATCGTGGTTATATGTACTAGAATTGGGTACATATGTACTTCTATATCATGGTTATGTTTACAACTCTACAAAAGCTTATTACATCACTTTGAAACTTTGACAGTTCATTTGAAGATCTAGAGGAAATGATACATGCAACTTTGTAGTAGATTTCATTATCTAGTGAAAGCAGATGCTTTTCTCACAAAATGTTTTAAAAAGAATAATTCAACAAGGAGAAAATTTTAGCAAGCCCACTACCATAGAAAATCTTTCTGTGTCACTAAGTTAAGAAGTTTCTCTTGAAATTTCTAGAGATAGATTTTGTGGTCATCTTTTATAGTGATGTGTATTGCCCAATAGAAGGGTGTTCCAATTTAGATTTTAAAATGCTACACAAAAGGCTCCCATGTTCAGAGTTGGGGCTTTCAGAAAGTAGTTAGATCATGGGAGCACTAACTTCATCATCAGCCTATTCTATTGATGAGTTCATAGCTCATAGGAGGTGTGACCTAGCCAGAGAAAGTATGTCACTGAGTATGATAGTCCTGCTTGCTTCTCCAACACCATCTCCTGCTCCGCCTGAGTAAACCTGGAAGGGTGTACTTTGTCCCTGGTCTCTTCTTCTGTCTCTCTCTGCTCTTACCCACTGTGAAGGTAAGCTGTTTATGCTACCACATGCCGCCTGCTCTGATGTTCTCCTTCACCACTGGGCTCAGAAGCAATGGAGACTAGTTACCATGCACTGCAACTTCTACAATCATGAGCCAAAATAAATTTTTCTTCTGAGATGTTTTCCTTGGGTATTCTGTCACAATGACAGCAGCTGACTAATACAAAGGGAGCCTTATCTGGGTATTTTATTTTTCCTTAAATATATATTTTCATCCAGGTTAAAATATGGAATGTTAGCTAGTACTTTAGAAGCCTTCTTTGTGCCTCCCTAATATAGCATCAAGAAATTAACATAAAGTTAACACAGTGGTTATGATTTCCCTACATAGGAATATTAACACAATATATTATGTAGCTTTAAAAAACTGAACAGCAAACATAAGCCTAAATTAGGAAAGGGTACCAGCACATTCACTAGTCAGTAGTTCCCATGAGAAGATAAACTGAGTATTCCAGCATCAGTCTGACAGGGTTTCTCTAACTTTACCATTTTGGTACAGTAAGTGGATAGGATCAAGAGGCAGTCCTAAGAGACAAGGAAACACAGCACTGTTTGGACATTCATCTGATTGCCAGAAGGAAGGATCCACCTTGTATTTTCTGGCCCTCAGCTCTCCCTTGCCTATCTTCAATTCTGAAAAACAGTTCAAAACAAACAGTTCTGTTCAGAATGAGTATTCACCATGGCTTCTAGCATCCAGATCTGGAGGAGAGAATTGCAAGCTCAAGATAAACGAAATACCAAAAATGATGAGCCATGCTCATCTGAGGAATTGTGCTCTGACTAAAGAGGTGGGTCTCTTTCTTGGGTTGCTCACTCTTGGGACATAACTTGTGGAAATGCGGCCACTAAGAATTCAAGACCATGAACGAATTCCATGAAATTCAAGTCCAAGAAGAGGCCAAGTCTAAGCCCTGCAGTGTAAGCTCTCCCCAGTCAGTGGCACAGCTCACAACCATCCCAGCATTAACTGCCAATCATGTGGGTAACATGCCAATCATTAACTGCCCTTGTAAGCTTCCTACCCACTGGGGCCATCATCACCCTGTGTGATGTCAACTCAGCTAGACTATATTGCTCAATTATTTGGTCAAACACAAGCCTGGAGGTCGCTGAAAAGTTGTTTTGTAGATATGATTGGTATTTAACTTTTGAGTAAAATAATGTCCATAATGTGGATGGATCATATCTAGTCAGTTGAAGGCTTGACTAGATCAAGACTATCCTCCCCTGAACAACAGGGGCTTCAGCAGACACATTTCTGACTTGGACTGCAACATGGTCTCTCCTCTGGGTGTTCAGCTTCTCCCCAGCTTGCAGGTTTTGGTTTTCATAGCTTCTATAGACATATGAGCCAATTCCTGAAAATCTCTCTCCTTCCGCTACCCTAACTCTCTTCAGATACAAACTCATGCCTCATATTCTGTTTCTCTGGAGAATTCTGTCTTCTAATAAATGAACCACTGCTACCATAACTACAACTTTATGGATACACAAATACAGCTAAAGTCATACAAGTCTGGCAAGCAAGGACCACCCAGTTTAGCCCAATCAACCCCAGAACCATGAAAGAGAATCTGAACTGTGTTAAGCCTGAAAAAATTGGGATTTATAGCTGTTATAGTAATAAACAGATGGAAAATTTGGCTAAAGTGGATTTTTCACCCACAACTAGAAGAATCCTCATAGTGTATTATTTTCCCATGTGGTCTTGCAACTTGAAGGCCAGTAATTTGTTATCTCCAGTTTCCTCCTGTAACTCCACTTCATGAGGGTGTGCTTGCTTTGCTTTTTCAAACTAATCCTTTACTTTGGCCTTTTAGAAACTTCAAGCATCTGTACGGAATCTCACTCTATAATAATCAAGAGACACAAAAAGAAAAGTCCTTTTCGACATGGGTTCTGTGATGATTCCTGCAATAACCATTTGAAGTTGGAAACAGGACTCCCCCCAAGAATACACAGCACTAAAGATTCTATCCTTATATTAGCAGCATTTGGAGAAAGGGGATCACATACAAGTATAACAGCATTTTTAGAACGTGGAATACATTTTACTACGTATCTCTGCATTGAGCATTTTAATATCAAATATTTCATCTCCACTGTGAGTTGGAACATTTATAAATATAAAAAATCCTTCACTACATTTTACACTATGTCTAAAATCAATAAATCCATCCCAGCTTTGTTTCCATTGTACCGAAATAAAAACAGATGATTAAAGGTTTTTTTTTAAGTTGTTTTAGTTATTTCTTTGCCAGTGAAACAAAACACCCAACACCTGTAAATTAAAAGAAGATAGACAAAATGTAGACAAATTTTCTGCTAGAGTGTAACACACATGCCCTTTAGTTCAACTGCTATTGGAATTCTTGTTCCAAACTGAAACCTCCTGAGCCTGCCTGGCCTTTACTGTTTGCATTCCTATCAGTATTCTGGTCTTCTTTTTATTTTTTTATTTATATATATATTTATTGGTACATTTTAGGTATAAAATACATTTACATTTATCATTGGGTGTTTGTACCAGAGCATGATGTATTTTAGTTCTTATTTTTTCTCCCATTACCTGTACACCCTTCACCACCTCCACCCTTCCCTATTTACACAGACTTTGATTCCATTTTTTTCTCATAATTTTTCCTTTCCCTTCTTCCCTTTCCCCTTCCCCTCCCACCATCCCCAAACCCTTGGACCTTTCCTTATTTCAAATTATCAATTAATCATTTTAAACATTTTCATCCTTATTTACACTTTCAATTTCTCACACTAGAGAAACTATTCAGTATTTACACATGCATGTCTTAATTATTTCACTTAAGAGTATGGCCTCAATATGCATCCATTTAGCTATAAATGTCTCTAGTTTCTCATTCTTTATGGCTGAGTAGTACTCCATTTTA